>CM041778.1:321349218-321974186 GCA_023374045.1 Limonium bicolor | reverse complement strand
CCGTCAGTGAGGATGGTTGGGTAGTGAAGAGCCAAGTTGCTCAAGCTATTATGCAATCTGCAATGCATCCAATTACATGGATGAGGGGACGAATATGAACTATGGTTGAGATATGATAAAAAAAACAGGGAGAAAAAGGAAAATGTGTTGTACTCAATGAGATCAAAAAAAAAGGAGAAACAAGTTTGCTAATATAGCACGGATTTTATTTACACCGAGTTGAATAATACCAGTCTATGATACGAATTACCACGGATGCCATAAAGGCAATAACACTTATTACAGGATAACCGATAACACGAACTATTAGACAAAAAAAAAAAGAAGCAGAAGCAAAAAGAAGACAAAAAAAAAAAGAAGAAGAACAAAAAAAAGGATATCCATCAAAGGGAGATTGACAAAAGAATACTTCACAACAACCGTGTGACAGACATTACCAGTTTACTAAACGAGACATGGGACGACCGCACTCCGTTAGGAGCATGTGGGCCTGACAGACTTATTCATGAGTTAGTCGGGTAAGTAGTAATGTATCAGTACGGTACCCCATGCAAGTAGACAAGTAGTGTTAGGAACATGAGAAGTAGTCAACTCCATTCTACGGACCGTAAGACGGATTACCTTGAAGATGGACGAGAAGAGCCGCAGTTGAACTAACGGGCTAAAGAAATCAAGAACCTTCAACAGAGAACAGAAGACAGTTTACAGTGAAGAGAGGGAATCAGTTTAAGGACAGGAACCCAAAAAAAGGGGAAACAGGAAAACCCATTATGGACGAATAATATGTAGAACCCTCATAAGGATCAAGCAAATGCTTGCAATCCAGAGGAAATCTACCAGATGATATGGATAAACGCGTGACTACGCAAGGAGAAAAGATAAAGCTATATGATAGCAGATACCTTAAGCAAAGAACAATGGATTTGGAATGTACCACTCATAGGATAATTCGCACATCTTATCTGTTTGACTCATGAGATATTAGCTGTTGAGCGTTTACGCCTCTGCACTCTGTATGACTGAGTGTTTTGGTATTGCACTTGTGCAGTTATTAATCTAGTAGGAATGCAGAAAGATAAAGTGGATATCAACACGAGAGTGTAAAAAAAAAAGAAAGAACTACAACAGTGTGTTACTCCGGAACAAAACCACCAGGAGACATGGATGACAAACATCATCTTTGTGGGCATATAGGCTGGTACGTCTTAATATTACAAAGACAAGTGCAAAGAGCACTAAGTACTAACAGTAGCCAAATGTCATATTACATCTCAAACCGAATGTCAGTGAGAGAAGACACACGTATTTATGCTAGTGATCCAAACCAGTGGATTCACAGCAATGAAAAAAAAGAGGCAAATTGAGCCTATGATTCATGGGTCTGCACCTCATACGGAGCGAGTGGGCCCATAAGAATGAACTTGGGAGAGAGCACAAATAGATCAGTGCCTCACCCTTATGCATTGTGGAGCCCTGAAGGGCTAGAGTCATACCCGTCTCTCTGGTATGAGGATAATCCACGAGTTGGAGAACTCTTTGAGAGCCAAGTATCCAGCGCTCCTTGTTGAGCGGCTGTTGTATACTTGTGGGGTACGGGGGCGTAACCCTTTTTAAGGGGGGTAGAGCCTCTTGGTTGTGCACATGTGTGCACTAAGTTTTGGCTGTTTGATATGCATTGCATACAAAAAAAAAGAGAGAATTGGTGGTGTGCGGGGCATACGAGGTTTGTTTGGTTAGTATGTGAATTATTTAGTATGCATAGCATACAGTGAACTGGTTTTGATGGTTATGGTTGGTACGCGGGGCGTGCATTGTTTGGGTTGTTTGTGTGTGATGTGCACTTGTATGTATGTATCTTACGAGATACCTGTATGACTGTTGTGTTTACACCAGGTGTGTAACACTTTTCTTATGCTATTTGTGATATGTATTCATATTGCTTTATAGAATGATTACATATGGTATCGCCTAGATACGAAATGAATCATTAGATATGGAATGTGGAACAATGGAATGTTATGGACACCTCAGAGAGGTTGTCAGGGTTGGTAGAACTGATAGGAAATGATGGTGCTGATGGATCACCTATATCCATACATGAATGAACTAACGCCACAAAGTGATGGCTATGTGCTGTATAGGCACAACACGATGTGTGTAAATGATATATCACATAGATATACATTATGGGAATAATGGGTAGTTATACATTTATATATTTACCTATTTAATTGAGAGACTTCGGGACGAAGTCTTTTTAAGGGGGGTAGACTGAAATACCCCAAACTTATTAAACATGGATTAAATATTTAATCACATTAATTAAGGCCTGAACATGCCTTATAAGTCAACTGAGAACAACAGTGGTCAACATAAAACAAGATGTTGCACCCTTTGACTGTTAAGGGTAAATAAATACCCAAACGAACTTCTTAGGACCTAAAAATTTGTCCTAAGTCTATTAACATAATATTAAATATATTATAATTGTTGGACAACACTCCAACACAAAGAACAAGCACTTTCATGCTTCAAGGTCAAATAGAGCAAAAAGGTGCTCTAAGAAACCTTAAAAATCTAATGACCTCTAAATGACCTAAAATTGGATACCATGATTAAATATCATGTAAGGGACACAACAAAACCGTTTTCAAAGAAAACCAAGCTCAGAAACACCTTGCGACACAAAATGTGCACTAAAACTCCTTAAAGCACGTTTTTGTGTAATCGCCTTCTAAATTGGTTTTAAATGAGCTAAAAGGTTAAATATGATAAAATATCATATTATATGATATTAGGAATTTAATTCCAGCAATTTACGAATTTTTACAAATTTAATATTAAAATATTAATAACACCCTAATGTGGGGCCCGTTTGGGTCAACATTGACTAAGTTGGTCAATGTTGACCATTGACCACGAAATGGACTACATAAAATCAGATAATTAAGTCTCTTAGCAGACCAAGAGACAAGTCCCATGTGACAATTAAATATAGTCCTTTACTTTTACATAAAATAACAAAAAAACAAACTTTACCTTATAAAAACAAAAAGGTGGGTTCCACTTACCTTACCCCATGTGAAGCCAGCCAGTTTTGGAGCCTCCAATTACTCCTCTTTTCCCCTTGTATTTCGTGGCTCCAAGTAGTACAAGACAAGAGGAGATGAGTCATCTTTCAATTATTGAATAAAGTAACATTATAACTTCATTTTGATTCAAAATTGGCTCCAATCATACCCCATCTTTCTCCACCATGGCCGGCTGTCCCTAGCTGTTGCCTCCACTGATTGAGCTTCAATTATCAGCATCAATCAAGCATTGATGAGTCACCAATTCAATAATGTCATAAAATATTCAAAAAAATGACTTTAAGGCAATAATAGGTCTTCCTCCTTCATTTCCTCTCTTCAGCCGAGATGGCTCACTCCTTGAGCTCTTCTGGCTCCCCTCCACCGTAGGTAAGGTTCCCAAGCACCATTGATGAGATCTCAAGCTCTAGGTAAGCTCTTAAGGCATAAAAATGCCCATTTTCTTCATCTTTCTTTCCTTTTTCGATTGATCTACACTCCAACCTTTTCTATACATCTATGTAGAGTGATTTGGAGGTTAAAGGAAGGTTCAATCTCGTTCCTAACCAGATCTAAGGAGGAAAGTTCAAGTCTTGACCATTTAAGGTAAAAATGTGCTTTAAGCTCATAACTTTTGATTCCCTTCAAGTTCGGCTGTGAAACTTTGGTCATAGCCTCATCTTCTTCTCCTTTTCATGTGGAATCTGTTGGTTAGCCATTTGGAGCAAGGGTGGCCGAGATCCAAAGGAAATACCCTCTTTTAAGGCATTTTTCCAAGGTAAAACCTAATAACAAGGTAGCTTGTTGAGATCTAGCTATTTCCTATGTCAATATGGTGGATCTAACACCTTGTGGTGTGTTTGATTCAGGTCGAAACCATCTTGAACTCTCCTTGCACTCTTAAGGTAATTTTTGCCATAAATCTTACATTAAATTACTTCTTATGGTTAGATCTTGCTTGGAGACTAACTAGGCCTTGTTTTCTGTTTGAAAACATGTAAAACAAGCTGTGGAGAATTTCTACTTAAGGTGGCCGAACCAAACAAGGATTACCTAAGCTAAATCAAGGTATAAATCACTTAAACATTAACTTTGCTAAGTTAAAAATGTTCTAAGCTAATTCTAATACTATTGCCGTGAGTGAAGAAGAATAATAAGGTCTTGTTTGACCTTAAAATGTTTAAGGAATGGTTTAATAAATTTTATAACTAATTAAACAAGCATAAATGTCAAATTTAAGACATTATGTGGAAGTTTGGTAAATAAATGAAAACTATATGGTGAGGCCGAAAATTTATATGTATTTTGGGACATTTATGTGTAATTTATTTTGTGAGCAAATGTTTGTAATAAGGCCATGTATTTTAGGCCATTTTATTTATGCATTTACAAGCTTTTAATTAAGTTTAAGTAGTATAAATGCATTACCGAAAATAAATGGGGTATTAGGTGTAATTAAATTAAATTTAAGGGCTTTAGAAGAATAAAGCCGAAAATTAGAGTTAAAAAGGGATTAAAATAAAGTTTATAAGACTTTATAAAGTTTTGAGGTCAAAAGGTGATTTCTAGAAAGTTTGGGTACTAAACCGTAATTATAAGGAATTGGTGGTCAAGGAAATATTAAGGAGGTCAACATTGACCATATGCTAGGTTTTGACCAAATAAATAAGTTAGATAACTTATTTAAGGTTTTATAATAAGTTATGTATTTAATGGTAATATTTTTATAACATATGTGGTAAATATGTTATTACCGAAAATAAAGGGTGTACAATGGTATTTTAAACACCCATGGGCTATTAGGAATTTTTAGGAATTTATTGAGTTGTTTTTGGAATTAAAATGAACTATATATGTATAATATATAGTTATTATGTCATTATGACACATTGGAGAAAAATAGATGGTGGAATGGTAATTACCAAGAGTATATAGGTTAATAAGGATATTATAACCCTTTGGTGAAATTTGGAGATTTTTAGAATTATATAAGAGTATTTGTTAAGATATGTGTATAAGATATGGTTTTAATGATATGGTAAGACTATATGTTATAAATAGGGCCAAATGGCAATTATAGAATAGCACAAGGGCTGTTCGGAATTTACAAAAAATAACCATAGGTTATACCCTTTTATAAGTTAGAAATGTTATATTAAATGGAATATATAACATGATATAAATTAATGGGTGATTTTGTAATTAAGGGAAACTATGGTTTGTGAAAAAGAATATGGTTTTGATATGGTGCCCATGCGGCAATAATAAATAGTTTGGTATAAAAACCATAGGTTATTAATTAAAGGAAATAAGAATATCATGTCAAATGATATTAGCATATGGAATAGCATTACATAATGTTATGTGGTCAAAATAGAATTTAAATAAATTCAAGGGCTTTACCGAATTGATAGAGTTTGGAAAATGAATTTTAGACTAAGGTCTATAATGTTATAAATGTTATAACAATTATTTGGTATTAAGGTGGTTTAATGAAATTAATACAAATAAGGTATTCACATTAAATGGTGTGACAAACTATAAACGAATGGGATTTATAAACTAAGGTACTTATGGAATAAACCTTAGGAGTTGTAAACGTACAACATAAAATGTTACATAATATTAGGATAACAATCTTAATATAAGTTATATGATGTAATACAACTAATGGGAATAATCATCTAATAAAAGATGATAAAATGTAACATAAAATATAAGAGTTTATGAAACTCATGAGAATTACCTACGTGGTAAAAATATATACATACACAAGAATAATGTATATAAGGTGGATAAATATATTTTGGTTGAAAGCCATATGATTTAATGGTGGTGGTTATTTAAAAAAAATATATAGTTACGAACTATAAGTTATGAATTTTAGAATGCAATATAATATAAGATTGCATGCATACATGCAACTATAGGTTACGTACCTAAACTAGATGTGGGTAAGATTAAAAGAAATATAAGGAGTTAAACTTAACAGTTGAATGTTTTGACGTACGCGTTTTAAGTAACAAAGCCGACTGTTTTAGAAAAACCTGTAACAAACAACTGTAGAAAACAGGGGTGAACTGTCGGGGTTACTTATAATTCGGAAATACCGGATGTAGTTAGTCATGGAGACTGACTTATAGTTTTATTACCGTTTAGAGTATACTTCTGACAAGGACGCTTGACGAGCTAACGGACTACACGGAGCGTAGGATCTTGCTGATTATACTCCACCGTAATACAGTCAGGGTGAACGGTATGTAAAGGGGTTTGATCCGAGTTGTCCTAAGGTTCTCCTTGGGCTCGGATTTGGTTGATATAACTTGTATGTTGTTATGTGTCTCTGATTGTCCCTGAGGGCTTCCTCAGTTCAGACATCTGTGTGATCTGTGATAAGATTGTTTGTCTGAATGTGATAATTAATATGCATGAACTGTATATTTATAGCTGCTTATTTATGTTGTTGAGTTAACAGTATTGGTTCGTATATATGAACCTATATATATAAAACGAACTAGCGGCTATGGTGCTATCTTATATGAAATATAAGGAACGTAAGTAAAACGTTGTAGCACTATGATAATAACGTATACATATTATCTGAGACTTTTGTACGGAGCATTGGCCTTTTCTATACGCCGCTCTCGTATCTAACACTGGATCCCGAGTTTACAGACTCCGGATTGGACTAATGACCTTAGTCTGCTGTGTTAGAAAATTTGGTAATGCGATGCGATGGTATAATTAATTAATTAATGGAATGGAAGTAAAGCCAAGAGGATGTGGCTCTTGGTGCGCGCTGTGATCACAAAAACGATACCAGGATGTCCGCGTACGGGTCCGTAAGTATCAAGAAAATTTCCCGTGAGCTAGAATGGCTCGTTGGTCGGAGACTCTACCGTTGGAGTGGCTACTGCCGTGGGTGACCCGCCATAATATATGGGTAATTAGAGACATGTCGTTTTAACGAGACATTGTCACTAGGTATAACTGAACAACTAAAACAATTGAGACTTATACAGTGGCGAACAATACCATGGACGAGACTTAATACTTGTTTATTATTCTCGTTGTTTCGCTTTGTTGTTCATTGGTTATACTTGTGGTTATTTTATTGTGTGTTGATGGTTGGATGGAGCTTACAAGGCTAAGGTAAATTAAATATGAACGCTGTACGCTACGGCGAATGTACATTGTACATTATATTGTTTTTGCTCGATACGTTCGATATATAATTGTGGATTGTGTTATTAAATGATTGTAGATTGGATGGATGGCTGAATATCTATGAATATTTGGATGGATGAATAAGTGTATTGTATATGTTTATTACAGTATTGTTTATAACTGTAAATGGTAAAGCATGAAACCGATCTAATAATAAGATGGTTAAAATGACAAGTGACCATTAGGGTCCAGGCCCGGCATACTCAGCGTCTATCGCTGATACTACACCATTACAGGTTGTTGATCATTGTCAAAGCTGAAGAGCAGGAACAGGGTAAATTGGAGATGTTGTATGGCAATGAAGATGGTGTATGGTCTTATGGTAAGGTTATGTATTTTTCAGGTTGGGTAGACGCTCACTTGTCGATGTTTATGGTTATGGACTTAGTATGATGTATAGGAGTTTCTCGTTATCACTGCGGTTAGCAGTTTATTTGTATTGGAAGTTGGATGTAGTTTGGCTGCGTTGCTCGCATGGGCGAGTAACGGCCGGTGACACCCGAGTGAGTTTTGTAATTGTTATTTGTTTTTCCGCTGCGAGACGTTTTATTTATTGCTACGTGAGAGATTATATCGTGATTATTGAGAGGGGTGTTACATATAGTCTCCTTTATTTACAAAATCACCCCATTATTTATACCATGTTATATATACCATTTAATATAACATTTCTAACTTATAAAAGAGTATATCCTATGGTTATTTTATTTAATAACCGAACAGACCTCAATATATATTTTATATTTGCCATTTGGCCCAATTTATAACATATAGTTTAATAATTCATTAAAACTATATATTATACATATATCTTAATAAATACTCTTATATAATTCTAAAAATCACCAATTTTCACCAAAGGGTTATAATTACCCTTATTAACCCATATATTTTCGGTATTTGCTATACCACCACAAATATTTCTCCAAAGTGTCATAATGATATAGTAACTATATATTATACATATATAGTTTATTTTAATTCCAAAATCAACCCAATAAATTCCTAAAAATTCCTAATAGCCCATGGGTGTTTATAACACCATTTTACACCCTTAACTTTCGGAAATAACATATATACCACGTATGTTATAAAATTGTTACAATAAAATACTTATCTTATTATAAAACCTTAAATAAGTTATCTAACTTATTTAATTTGGTCAAAACTTAGCATATGGTCAAGGTTGACCACCTTAATATTTCCTTGACCATTAATCTCCACAAATTACGGTTTATACCCATATCTTTTCAGAAATTACCATTTAACCCCAAAACTTTATATAATCTTATAATTTTTATATAAAATCATTTAAACCTCCAATTTTGGCTATATCCTTTTATAGCCCCCAAATTTAATTTAATTACACCTAAGACCCCAATTCTGCTTAATTATTAAATATCACCTAAACTTAAATAAAAGCTTATAAATGCATAAATAAAATGGCCTAAAGTACATGGCCTTATTACAAACATTAGCCTATAAAATAAATTACACATAAATGCCCATAAAAGCCTTAAACTCTCGGCCTTACACCAATATTTTCAATAATTACCAATTTTCCACATAATGTCTTAAATTTGACAATTATGCTAATTAATTAGTTATAAAATTTACTAAACCATTTCTTAATCACCTAAGGTCAAAATAAGACCTTAAATAACCATTCACTCATGGCACAATATATATACATATGTATAAACACATATTAATGTACCAAGTGTAGGTTTAAGTGATTTATACCTTATTTTTGCCAAGTATAAGCCTTGTTTGGCCACGGCTGTATGGAGATAATATTTCCACAGCATTAGTTACATGTTTTCAAACAGAAATTAAGGTATGATTAGTCTCCAAGCAAGATCTAACCATAAGAAGTGTTTAATATCAATTTCAAGGTAAAATTTACCTTTGAATACCAAGGCAAGAACAAGTGCTCTTCGGCCTAAATTTACAGAAGGTAAAGGGTGTCAAAATAGCTACTAAAACCAAGCTTTAAACTGGTACAACTCAGATTAGAAGATGGCTAATCTTTACCTTGTTTAAAGTGCCTAAAATGGTGTTTTTTGCTTGGATCTGGCTATACCTTGAAGCTCTTGATATACCAACTGAATAAGTATGTTAAGATGAAGATAATAAGCTTAGAAACAAAGTTTCACAGCCGAATTTGAAGGGAATCAAAAGATATGTGCTTAAAGCACATTTTTATACCTTAAGAACAAGATTAGCTTTCTCCACGTTCTTCCCTTGTTAATGCCAAGATTCACCCTCCATTTAACCTCCAAAACAACCTAAGAACATTGATGGAAGTGGTTGATGCTTTGCTCCATGGAAAGAGGAAAGAATTGTGAAGAAAATGAACATAAAATGACTAATTAAGCTTACCTAGGTAGCAAGGTGTTCTTCTATGTTCTTGGTGTGTTAGCCACGGTTTGGAGAAGCCAAAGAGAGGTTTTGGAGAGCTGCTGTCGGCAGGGGTGAAGGCAAATGAAGAAAAGTAAGCTAATTTGCCTTATAAGTTAAGTTTACATTAATTAATGGAATAGTAATGGTGATTCACCAAATTGATTAGATATTTTGTGTTAATGATGAATGAGCTGTCTTCCCAGCTCCCTTGCTGCCGACTTCCAAGGGGTTATAAGGGTCATTAGTGACCATTGACCATACTTGGTCAATTTTGCTTAAAAATACACTATTTAGGTTACTATTCATACTAAATTGCCCATTTTGATTTTTAATTTTCAAACTTTGATTTAGACTTTAAAATATAGTCTATCATGTCACATTAATATTATAAATGATATACTCCAGTCTTTAAAATGACAAAAAGTCATTATCTTAGTGCTCATACACAAAAACGTGCTTTAAGGTGTTTTAGTGCACATTTTGTGTCACAGGGTGTTTCTGAGCTCTGTTTTCCTTGATAACAGTTTTGTTGTGTTCCTTACATGATATTTGATCATGGTATCCAATTTTATATCATTTAGAGGTCATTAGACCTTTAAGGTATTCTTAGAGCACATTTTTGCCCTACTTGACCTTGAAGCATGAAAATGCTTGTTCATTGTGTTGGAGGGTTGTCCAACAATTGTAATATGTTTAGTAATGTGTTACTAAGCTTAGGACAGAGTTTTAGGTCCTAAGTAGTTCATTTGGGTATTTATTTACCCTAACAGTCAAAGGGTGCAATGTCTTGCTTTGTGTTGACCACTGTTGTTCTCAGTTGACTTTTAAGGCATGTTTAGGCCTTAATCAATGTGATTAGATATTTAATCCATGTTTTATTATTTTGGGGTATTTCATAGGGGGTCAGCTTACGCTGAATATGACTTTCGCATATACCGCGTACTAACCGCGGTACGCCGACTACTTTGGGTCGGGTATACATGGAGTTCATTTTACATGCATACATACATACTCATGCTACAACAATACAATCAACCATACTTACATACATGCATAACGTTCTTTACCTACCAAGGAAGATAATTTGTTAGTCAACCGTTCGTTTAGTTATTCGTTCATCCGGTTTCATCGGATGCACTCTTTCTCCTTACTCGGGTTCACAAGCTTACATTAAGCTTATTCTTACTTACTCGTTGTTTTACTTACCCTATGCTCAATACCTTGCTCATTATTTCACTCATACTTCACTCAATACTCACTGCTACCATTACTTACTCTTACTCAGTACTCGGGACTTGCTCTCACACACTCCGTACCCATACTCTTCTCCTTACTCATACTTACTCATTGCTCGGTACTCATTACATACTCATACTTACTCATTACTAATTACTCATTACTTTACTCATACATACGCAATACTCATACTCATTACTTTTGGTCTCTGGGCGGATCATACACAAGACTCGCCACCGGACCTACAAATTCAAAGCTATACACTTAGCTCCTCAAATATACAAATGTCCATTTTTATCGGACTAATCAAATTCCCAACGCTCCTCTCTTGGAGTATCTTACCATCTCATGGTTTAGCCTAGAAGTATCTCTCTCGATAACCTCCACTAGCTTAGGGAATTGCCACCGTCTAGTATTCTCAGATTTAAGGGTTCCCTCAACGTATCGAATACTCTCATGTTCGGGACATTACTCACATCAGTCGGGTCCTCTCATAGTGGGTCGACTAATTTGCCAAGGGGTTTGAAGTTCCCTCATCATTCTTTACTACTCCCATGGTTCATGACTTGCACCAACATTAATTCCTCTAGTAGGGTTTATTTATATACTTCCACTACTTATTGTTTGTGGATTATTCATTTCGGTTCTCCTACCGTTATCGGGAGGTTGCTACTCCCGTACACTCTCTCACATTCTAGTGAGTTCATGGGTTGGCGTTATCGTTTGTTGGTTCTTTAGTTTAGTGCGTTTCTATGTTTCCGTTAGTTCACAACATAACTCGTTCTACGAGTCACTAAACAACAAGACTCATCTATGAGTCGGTCTACGCACTAAGTGAAGCCACACAATCAATCAAGAAGGGTTAGCTCATACAACATACAGCAAGACATACAATGAAAGGCAATAAACCGTTTTCATGCTTTAGTCTTGATTAGCCGGCATACAGCACACAAATCAATGTAACTCGGTTAGCATACGGGGCATGAGAAAATCATACCTTTCACCGGGGTTAGCTTTACCGTGTGTTCCCTTGTTCCTTGGTTCACACTTGTTCCACTGATAATGTTTCCAACGTTGTTATTAATACTATGCTCTTACGATACACAAATAATTACTACTCCCGTACTTACCCCGTTATCCTGTTGTTTCGGTTTAACTTAGTGTTCATATACTTACAACTTTCTTAATTCCTTCTCACACTTGTTCATGGCCTTAATGACCTTTAAACATCATTAATAAGTTTTAATTACCTTATACTATCATTACCCATCCCTACTCTACCTTAGAACAGCTTTAAAACACATTCTGGAAGGATTTTAGTAGGGTCCGGGTTAGTGTCCGGGTTTACATACCCGGACCACTACTTTGCAAAAGTCCTCGGGAATGATTTGTGTATGGTCTGGGTTTAGGTCAGGGTTTACAAACCCTGACCATGCACTTGCAGTTCTCTCGGGTACAAATTTTGGGTGGTCCGGGTTTAAGGGTTGGTTTGCAAACCCGGACCATTCATTGGCAATTCTCTCGGGTATAATTTTGGGGTGGTCCGGGTTTAGGTCTGGTTTGCAAACCCGGACCACTCCTTCTGAAATACAATCTGTTACGATTTTTGACTGGTCCGGGTTTCTGTACTTGTTTACAAACCCGACTAGTTACAGTAATGAAAAATAATTATGTTTTGAACTTGTTTCAACTCCAAACTTCTACCAATCTCTTCTCCAATATTCCTACATATAATCTAGCATATTTTAGCATTGATTAAGCATTTTAGACTAGCCTAATCCACCTCTATCCAAATCGGTTACAAAAGGCCATTCATTGTCAAATTTCCCCACTGTTACAGTTTTTCCTTCTTCAACAAATGTTACAGATTCTCCCTTTCTTTTTCCCACTAATCCTATGGCCCTTTCTTTGCCTCATTTACCTTATACTCAACCCAAGTCTTACTCTCTACTATACTCATCCTACCAATCTTACACATTAATTCTTCCTTGTTTCTCCAACACATTCAAAAATCTCTTGCTACAATTTTATATCTTTTCATCCTCTTACCACAACTACTACTCCTTAGTTATTAAATCATCTCTAATAAATCCCAATACACACCTTGGTTCTCCCATTCACCAAGTCATTCTTAATGCACAATTTCCTACTAAAATTTCGCTATAGTTCACTTATTTTCCTTACTTATCCACACATACCCTTTCTCATCAAATTCATCCCTATTCTAGCCAAACCACAAGGGTTCTACCAGCACACATACAAAAACCTTAATACACCAATACTTCCTCAATTACAATACCAATACATCAATACTTCCTCAATCCATCATACTAATACACATACACAATTTATTTGGCTCTAAGGCCTACAACCCAAATACAAGCTCATAAATACTCAAACTCCCACAACTACAATACTAATACAATAGTTTTGGTTCCTTTATTTGTTCACCCATTCCCATTACTCTTAATGCATTAAAATATAGCATTGAGGAAGAGCTCTTACCTTAAAGCCCTTATTTCCTCCTTTTTTTCTATTCCTTCTTCTCTCTTTCTTGCACAATCGGTCACATGGGGAATGAAGTTGCCAAACCCCATTCCCATCACCCAATACACACAAAACAAGTGCAATTAACATATTAACCCATAAATCAATGTTAATTCGTTGAGATGTTTTAAACAAAATTTCTAGGGTTTACCTTTTGAACCTTTTAGGAGGGGTTTTAGCCCTTGGTTCAAGAAGGTGTTCTCACCACCATTGGAAGGTTGGAATTATTCTCCAAAGCAAGAAGAAAACAAGGTGTTACAATGAGCAAAAATCGGTCAAGAGAGAAAGGTGAAGAAAAATGAATTTTTCTGTGGAACTTTTTACCTTGGAAGAAATAGGAGGCTCCAAGCTACAAGGTGGTGCCCTTTTCTCTCCAAATGGGCAAAACCCATGAAAATGAAACTCATCCTTTTCGAATTTTGAAAAGAGAGAAGTGTGGAGCTTGAAGAGGGGGAGAAGAATATGTATTCGGTTTTTCATTTGGAGCTCTAACATGGCTTGAGCATGGAGGGAAAGGGAGGCTGCCATTGTTGCTGAGTGGAGCAGCTCAAATCGCCAGGAAGGGGAGGGGAGAGCAGCTCACGGTGGGAAGAAAGGAAAGGAAGGAGAGAGAGAACGAAATGAGAGGAGGGAGGTAAAAATTACTTTATGCTTTTTACTTTACTCTCTCCTCCTTTTGTGTCATTCTTTCTTTATTTGTGTGTGAGTGAGGGGATGACTCACTAATAAAACCGGCCCACATATATATGTAAGCTGGAACGTTTTTCGTCTTTTACAGAAAACGCTAGTTACTTTACCCGGTTTAGGTACTATTCACTAACCGGGCCCGTTCCCGGAATTTTTTCCCGTTTCTTTATTTTTATTGGTTATTAAGCTTCCATTGATGCTTAATTATATTTATTTAATGAACTATAATTTTTACGGGTTCGTTTGACCACTTAAAATCACGTTTTGGGTTTTTCCCGAAAAACGTGCGCACTAAGGCTCTATTAGCGTTTTAATACATTATTTGGTTCCGTTTTCTTCGGGAGTAGTTCCCATATATTATTTTGGTCTTATTAAGCCCTAGGAATCCATATAATACGCTAACCGAGGTCTCATACCTCCTATGGTTATTTAACGCTTATTTAGCATTTTTCGCTTTTTAAGCGTTTATTTATTCTTTTGGATTTATTTTCCTTACCAAAATTACTTAGGCACTATTAGGCCCTTAAATACCATACTAAAATAATTTAATCACCATATTTAAGTTCGGGGTATTTCAATCTACCCCCCTTAAAGAACTTTGCCCTCAAAGTTGGTGAATCTAATATTGTTACTCACATACGTATTCTATGCTAAGGTTATGACCTCTACATATAACTTTGTCAAACTCCAAATGTCTGACATGATGCACTACACATCCAAACAGCATGTCACTGCATGTAGAGCAATCAAAAATATCCGTTACAAGCTCTCCATGGGGTCCGTCCGCAGATAAATGTGGTGCCATCCTCTCCCATGTCAAGCGATCCCTCAGGTACCGGTCACGTTTGAACACTTACACTTTCTGGTTCACGGCCGTCATGACTTGAGCACTTACACTTTCTGCCTCTACGGTCCTTCGGTTCAGATCAAATTCATTTGCACATATAGAGATCCTCAGGCACTTACTCATACTTACTTACTCATACTTACTCATACTTTACTCATACTTACTCGGGACTACGCTGCCCCAGAGCCCTTGGAAAAATACAAAACACACACGTCACCGTACGATTGATGTAATCGTTTCAAAACTAATCAACACTCCCACTGACTCAAAACTAGCTTCATCTCCTATGGTTTCGACCGGATACCCGTGCCTAGGCATGGAAGATTCACTAGCGCCCGTGGGAGCGGTTTCAAAACCGATCCTCATTCTCAGGTTGAAGAAAACATTGTACCAAATTAGTTTTGGAAATTCGTTTTGAAAGCTTGCATACATCTCCCAAATTCCGTTTATGATGATTTTACCTATTACTAGTGTTATTACTGTGGCCACTTAAGGGAGCTTCCAGAGTCCTTCAACCCCAATGTGATCAGCATTGGTGTTGAATTATCCTTCCACCCCAATTTGTGTTCGGTTTCCCTTGATCGCTAGCAAATCAAGTTCCACCTCTCACCTCCATTCAAACAGACAGCTCGTCAAACATTATTTCATTTTCTATCTTCTTAGTCTTGCTAGTCAAAATCACACACATACATTTTCCAATTTATATACTTCACTTGCTTACTAATCATCTCATCAATTATTACTACATCTTCCCCAACTACTATACTTAGGAAATTCATGGGTATATTATCCCATTAATTTGTTATACTAAATTTATGCTCATAAAATACATCGGTTTTATACCGATTTATACTCATTACATATGTCGGTTCCATACCGATTTATACTCCTCAAGTCTCCCATACATACTCATTCCTCATACTATTACCAATCGGGGTCCTCATTCCCCTGGAGTTTCTCTACTCCTTCCCTATTCTTATTTCCCAAATTACCACAATTACACGATGAGTGAATACAAATGTTTATGTAACATAAGTATCAATCATCAAAACCTATTCTTTTGCGCTATGCGCATTGTAGTTTACGCACCTATCACGTAAAATGTACATTTCGTGGTTTTCGCTCTACCCCCCTTAAAAGGGATTACGCCCACGTAATCTACCATGTGTCAATATTGGACATTGGTCGAGGCATTCAGCCGTCATGGAGTGGTTCAGCTTCCATGCGGTTTATTATACGATGTTCCTTGAACAATGGGTCTTAACCGTATTACCGGTTATTCCTTGCATCAAGAATTTTCGTCGGAGTTATTCAGCTCTTAACCGAGTTTGGTTCTAGCCTAAATGGCTTTAAGGCATTGATGATTGACCTCTTATTCATTAGGTGTATTTCACTTGGAATTCTGGGCCCACTAGCTTCTGCTGCGCGACCCTGATAACTTGGGTTATTCGCCCTTCTTGTTATCCTTAATGTGTTACACATCACCCTTTTATCGCTCTTATTGTGAGAATAAGGTTTATTGACCAAGTGTGGTGTTCTTTTACCATGCTCGAACTCAATGAGTTTTAGATTTATAACCAGGTCTCTGGTAATCTATACACATACTGTTTGTATTTGTAGTGATCATTCACTTGGTCCTCTGACTTATTGTCGGGTGAGGTTAAGCCACTAATTTGTTGTAGTGCTTCCACTGTTATCAGTGGATTCTTAATTATGCCAGTTTCTCTGGTTCAGTACAAGTGTTCTTTACTTGTATGACCTTGCATTTTCCATGCGTCGGTCCTTCTGACTTTCTTAAGTCTCCTTTCACTTTTATTCCAATGGAATTCACATCTTATGATTGTTGGTGTGTTTCACACTCTTCGTGCTTCTTTGACCTTAGGCAGCACGGTTTGTTTCTAAGCTTCTGCTTAGTTGGCTTATTCCAAGTTCATTGGTGAAAGGAAGAATTTACCACTACTTACATTTCCATATTCCTAGCTATCCCACTAGATCATTAACTGCACAAGTGCAATACCAAAACACTCAATCCTACAGAGTGCAGAGGCGTAAACTCTTGGTAGTAACTCTCTTATGAGATCGCAATAGGAATGATCGTTACTCCATCAGGTGGTGCTTCATCGTTTGGTGTAGACTCCTGGCTTGTTGCCCGGTCTGTCCACTATCTCGTATTAACAAATCCATAGCATTGGGTGATTATTCACATACGTTGGCCGCCTGCTGCGCACCATGTTGTTACTGATTCTATAGTATTGGTTTACATGGCATCCGCTGTTGCTAGCTTCAGCTCATGCATTTCCACCATTTATACCATATTTCGGTGTTTATACTTCTGAGCTCCTTGAGTGTCATTTACTTATACTTTATATTTCCCCATATCGAGTTCTTATTGAACCGGTTACTCCTTGGTTGTCAACAGTTGCTATTTAAGCTTATTTGACATCGCTTGGCAGTAATTGTTTGCTCAAGCTTCACTACATTAGTAGTTCTGGAAGGGATATATCTTTGGACATTTATTGATGGTATCCGATTCTTGGAATCCATGTGTTCACCGCTCTTGCGGTCTCATAGTTATGAAGGGTATCCTTGCTCGTTGGTTATTAACCTTTTATTGGTGTCGTCCTTGACCACTTTCCATATGGTTTACAATGGGTTTTGCAACCGTCAAATTATGTATTGTAATAGTTTCATGGCATACTAGCCACATTGCCCAGAGCTCTTCTCATCATGGGCTGTTCCCAAGTGGTTACGTTTCCGTAAGCTATCGCTGGCTTTGGAGGTGATATTGGGCTCCATGACAGATTGTCGCATCACGCTTCCGTTTGTTGGAGACCCTTTAAGCATCTTGGTATTGATCGGTACCATTTATTAATTTGGGGTATCCCCTGTCAAGTGGGATCCCTTTGGTGTTCTAACCAAATGTTCGTTCCGATTGTGATGTTCTTACCGCGACATCTCGTTCAACTGTGTTGACTTGATACCCTTTATGGATCGCTCCTGGGTACTACTGATTATACGGTAGCATCTAGCTGACATTTATGAGTATGTGCAGTTTGTTATCCTACCTTGCGGTTCTGGATCTGAGTTATCCGTTGAGGATTATAAAGTCTCCCGTTCTTAGGGTAGACCATTGGTGTTTTTCCTTATGTTATAACGGGTTTGATATTCCCTTCGGTGATGAATGGTATTTCTCGGTACCTTATGTGATCACCCTGTGTGTTTGTGGTGGTTGTCCTGGGAACTCCATTCCGTGCATTGAACACTTATGTGTTAATGTTAGGCGTTTGCCTTACAGTGTTTAGACTGGGTATTCCTTCCAGTTATTCATGCTTTACTTCTATATCTTCGAGACATATCCAATGTCTTATTCCGTTGTTAGTGCTTCTTGCACTTTCAACTCTTAATGGTTCTCCTGGAGTGAGTTTCTGACTCCTTACCTTGTAGCTTATCTGAGTTTCCTTTTTGCTCGTTTGAGGTATTCAACTGTTCTGGTTTGAATTTACTTATGGTCCGTAGAACGGAGTTGACTACTTCCCGTGTTTCGCGCACTACATGTATACATACGTGGGGTACCTTGTTGGTACGTTACCACTTACCTGACTATTTGTCGGGCCCGTAAGCTCCTTCGGAGTGTGGTCGTCCCACATCCCGTATTTGGATACACTCGTAGTGCTCGTCCCACGCCTAGGTGAAGTATTCTACTGTCAACTCCTCTTGTATCATTCTATGATAGTCACCGTAACTCTGTTCGTCTGGTTTTAAAAATCCGAGGTTTAAAAAAAAAGGTTTGTAGTTTTTAAAGAAAATTTTGAGTTTGGAAATAACAGTTCGGTGTGAAAAGAGATTCTTCATGGTGTTGCCATGACTGAGGTCTTGACCAAATCTAGCTCCTCGCTGACTGGTATGTTCTTAATACAATGGTCGGGCCGTTAGGCCTTTCCAAGGTTTCGTTAATTAAAATCCTTAGGATTGGTGATCCCATATTTGTTCCACTCATCATAGCGGTACTTTAGCAAGTATTTGCGGGTTATTAAAAGTCTTCCAACCGTCTTGTAGTTGCTGCACTTGCCCTGGGCAAGTGCGCGGGTAGGTTGTTTTTCGGTTAACGTATACCGGTTACGGTATCGTTCCATCCATATTTGGTGGTCTCATTAGATCTTCCTTGGGTCTTTTGACCTTGGTGATCATTCTCCTGAGTCGTTTCTAGTGTACTGGACATGGTTGTCATCAATCCGGATGTCTCACACCTTCACTGTGGTTAACGAGACTTGACTTATCTTAGGAACCACATTGTAGTCCTATAGGTGTATGTTTAATGAATACTTTCATAGTAATCTGAACCATGTTGTTCGGTTATTTATAGCCTCTTGGAGTGTAGGTTTGGTGTTAATCCAACCTCGACTAATTCCTTAGTCGGTTTGTATACCGTTATTGTATTATCAAACATTTCAGTCCGTAGACTCTCTTGTCTCGGCTTGTTACTCAGTCTTCCTCGCTTCATTGCACAGCTTGCTCCTCTTCTTGCTGGCTACTCATGGTTCTCGCGACTGTGAAGCACGTCGCCCCATGGTGCCCTAAATTCGATTATCCTTTATCTAGGATCTTCAATCTTCCGCCATTAAGTGCGGTCGTTGTCATTCAATGGGAACTGTCTTCGGGACTTCCAGTTCTTGGACTCTACCGTATGACAGGTTCTTTTTCTAATAAGGTTTATTTTGCAACTGCCAGATCGGGTTTTACCCGAGTGTGAGAGGTGATGGGATCGGGGTGCTGACCGAGTAGGTCTGAGGTGTTAGTCTCAGACCAACCCTACTTGGAGATAAGTAATCGCCAAGGAGATAATGCGGAAGCGTTTTGTGTAAATTGACAAGATAGGATTCTGCTTGTATTAAAATTCAATGTGAATTACAACCTAGCTTCCTATCTTGGGATTCGACAGAGGTACTCTGTCTCATCCAACACTCGCTCTACTCTCGGCTTAGATCAATGCATAACAAGGAGTAAAGGGGAGTGTTCTATGTGTGCTCTCTAGGTAATAAATACCTAAGCTGGTTGACTAGATCTCACAAATATCTCTCGAAATGCTTTCTCTCAATATGACTCTCTCTCTCTCTCTAAATGTGGAAGTGAAAGCTCCAACGATTACAAATGATTCTAGGTGCTTAAATACTGATAATACCCGAAGTTTCTGCTCCCATTACGTGTAAAACGACTTTCCACGACCTCCCACGGTCTCCCACTATGCATTTGGCGGGAAATATCTCAACAGCTCTGTAGTGGGACTCGTTCTGGCGCTCTTTCAGCTTGACCGCCTTGATTTTCGGGCATGATCATATTTGAACGTGTGTGACAGTTATTTCCTTGTTTTTCTCCACGTTCTAACAGTAGAGGGTCGTCTTTTAGCTTCTATAACTTTCCATGAGAGTCTTATGTCGCAGAAGACTCCTTCTGCGGTCAGACTCGTTCATCGCCCAGACTTGCTCTGATGCTATTATCAGTGATATTTCTTCTGTCACCAGACTTACTCTGTTGCCATAATCAGAAAAACCTTGGGTTCCAACAAATTCCCCCTTTTTGCTGATGATGGCAAAGGGAACCAACTCAGTCAAGATGGGATAAAGTTCCCCCTTAAGTTGAGCATCATTTATAAGATGATATGAATGCAAACCGCTTGACAGATCGAGTTGGTTGACAACCAAACTATCTGTCGAGACTCTTTGTCTGTGGGTAAGCTCTGGATGACTTGTTCTGCAGAGGGAGTTACTGTTCACTAAACTCATACTGTCTTTGACTTGGTCTCTTTTCGTTGCTTCAATTCTCCGACCCACTCTTGCTGGTGGCTAGGCTTTGGCAATCTTCAGCAAAACTCTAATATCTTCATACATTTTCCCCCTTTTTGCTGATGATGCCAAAAACCACTTGAGTGAATCTCGTAGCGCGAGTTAACCTGCAAAAAAGACACACAAGCAAAGCAAGCTTGGAAGAACCAACCTCTCGTTGATTGATTCCCCCTTAGTCCAATATTCCCCCTAAGTTTGAGCACGTCATTTAAGACAAGACCAGTAAGAGAAGATCATAATAGAATTAAACTATGCTTAAACGGAAGCAGTCTGCTTAACCATCAAGCAGGGCAAAATCCATAAGTGCAATTCAAGTCTTCCTACCACCAAAAACATTAATTCGTCTTAGTGAGAGTGGGATTCACCGCTTTCCCCCTTTTTGACATCATCAGGCAAAACAGGGTGAGTATGTCTGACATCCAGAAGCAATCACATGGCTAAATAGCCAACCGACTGAGTCTACCCAAGTTTGATAAAAACACCGCCAAGATAAACAAAGTTTGAGATAGGTTGAAAGTATGGTTAAGGGTGTAGGCTAGGAAATGGGGTGAGGGACTTGGTCTGCATCTTGGTATTGACCCATTCATTTTGAATCTCAAGAGAGTGCTAGATGTGGCTAACCATTGTAGTGAAGCGTATTAGCCAAAGAATTCATACCCATATGTGCAAGCTAGCGTTGTATAAAGCGCAAACCAGAGTCACGCAAGTTCCACTCTTGGAAGTGGTGGGTGGAGCAAGAGTACGTCTTCTTCAAATTGAATATAAGTTGAAGAGACGATTGTAATTTGCTTTGTTTTAGCCTTCTCATGGGATTTCTGTCTTTCTTTCTTTTTCTTTTCTTTCCTTTTTTTTGGAAATTCACTTCAACTACGTGGGTATTTTTGCCAGACCGATTATGTCTGCAGATTGACTCTAGCAGTATTTCTTGGTCGAATGAAGGGAAGGGGTTGTGATTGATTTAGGTAGTAAGAGGTAGTGGGTTTTGCTTCAGTGGTAGTGGTAGTGGGTTTGGTAGGAGTGGCAAGGGCTTCGGCTGAGATAGTAGTGGAGCTTGGGCAAGGTAGGTTGGGTAATCGACTAGGGCTGTAGGGTGAGTTGGGCATTAGTAATGATGGACCCAAAGTGGATGGGATTTTTGTATGGTGAGACGGCCATGGGAGACTTAGAGATGTTTCGGGAGTTAGGATAACAATAGTACCTTGTTTGGAGGATTTTCGGCTTTGAGTGGGAGAGTGAGTAGGAGTGGTTTAAGGGTTAGGAGAATATGTGCTTTGGGGTCGTGGGATGGTTGATGTGGGTGCTTTGGTCGAATTGGTATGGAAAATCTTGTGGGTTTTCAAACAAAAATTTGCAGACAAAGTTAAGTTGAACTACTTAACCAAGGAGAGTATGGTGCCAGAGAGACTATACCTGAGTACCCAGACTCTGTCTCCAAGAGGGAGAGGAGATACAACCACCCTCTGTCAGAGAGTCATGCCATGGTGAGTGCGAAAGAGCTCAAATGCAGCCATGGGTGATGCCTTGGTGATGATATCAGCAAGCTGGAGTCTGTGGAAACTTAGTTTAATGAGATTAAGTTCATCTCCACATAATCTTGTAAGAAATGAGAACTCGAGTATGTAAATTTAGTGCGAGCATGAAATTTAGAGAATTTGACGACTTAGCTGGTATTATCATACATAATGGTAAATTTTGAACAAAAATACCGTAGTCTTCAAAGTACTTGAAGCTGGAGCGAGTCAGCTTGCTTTCTGCACAAGATTCGCAGAGATAGTCGGCTTGCTTCGGTACATGATTCACAGACCGGGTCTGCTTGCTTTCTGCACATGATTCTCATATATATACAATGGATATTCATATCAACACGTGCCATATGCCTTAAGATCACCCGTATTAGAGTCATAAACATATTTCCTTACAATCACTAGTGATAGAGTCATAAATCTATAACATAAGATTGGAGAAATCACAAATTTGAGAGACACTTGAGAGACTATGTCCAATAACAATTAAGTAAATATTATGAACTTTTAAATAAAGAGGGTTACCAATGGAGCCAATTTTTATGATTTTTATGTGCATGCTGTCTCTAAAAGTAACCTTCCCCTTTCCCCTTGATGGTCAGAGTGAGTCGTAAACTCAACTTGGTTTCCTATCATATATCTTGAACAACCACTATCCAGAAACCAAGAGTCATTGTTCCGAGCCACTCTGTCTGCAAAAAGCTACTAGTTAGTTTTGGGAACCCAGGTATACTTGGGTCCCCTCTTAAACGATGATGAAGAACTATTATAGTAAAGATCACGAGCTTTGATAATCGCAGACACACAAGATATATTAAATGATAAATCATGAAGTTTATTACAAGAATAGTCCGTATGACCATCATAACCAAAATATCTGCAAATTTTCATTGCAGAGGGAGTCTCACTTACCTGATCATGAGCGGTTTTCTTACCATTGTGAGCCATCAAGCACGTCATACTGGTGGTGCATGACTCGGGCTCCTCTAAGTCGATAAGATCTTCCATCTTGAGAGATTTGTCAGCCAACACAGGCTCTGATACCACTTGATGGGATCGGGGTGCTGACCGAGTAGGTCTGAGGTGTTAGTCTCAGACCAACCCTACTTGGAGATAAGTAATCGCCAAGGAGATAATGCGGAAGCGTTTTGTGTAAATTGACAAGATAGGATTCTGCTTGTATTAAAACTCAATGTGAATTACAACCTAGCTTCCTATCTTGGGATTCGACAGAGGTACTCTGTCTCATCCAACACTCGCTCTACTCTCGGCTTAGATCAATGCGTAACAAGGAGTAAAGGGGAGTGTTCTATGTGTGCTCTCTAGGTAATAAATACCTATGCTGATTGACTAGATCTCACAAATATCTCTCGAAATGCTTTCTCTCAATATGACTCTCTCTCTCTCTCTCTAAATGTGGAAGTGAAAGCTCCAACGATTACAAATGATTTAGGTGCTTAAATACTGATAATACCCAAAGTTTCTGCTCCCATTACGTGTAAAACGACGTTTCCACGACCTCCCACGGTCTCCCCTATATGCATTGGGCGGGAAATATCTCAGCAGCTCTGTAGTGGGACTCGTTCTGGCGCTCTTTCAGCTTGACCGCCTTGATTTTCGGGCATGATCATATTTGAACGTGTGTGACAGTTATTTCCTTGTTTTTCTCCACGTTCTAACAGTAGAGGGTCGCCTTTTAGCTTCTATAACTTTCCATGAGAGTCTTATGTCGCAGAACGACTCCTTGTGCGGTCAGACTCGTTCATCGCCCAGACTTGCTCTGATGCTATTATCAGTGATATTTCTTCTGTCACCAGACTTACTCTGTTGCCATAATCAGCAAAACCTTGGGTTCCAACAAGAGGTCTTTCCATCTCTCTGGCGCTCTTCTCCCAACTTAATACCGGGGTTGCGGAGGGCGGGTATGGTTGTTTGAGGTTTCCGATTCCCGCAGAAGTTCCTATCTAGCGTACCTCACACGCTAACCCTCAACCCTTAGCCCTAAGTCTCTAATTCCTAACTCGGTATTTCATCCATCAGAGCGATACTTTGCTCTGATACCACTTTTTGTAACACCCCTACCGCTATTACTGTCATTATTGTACAAATACCTACCTTCGCAGCGGATATTACATACACAACGGCGGGTGTACAATGCCGCTAGTCACCCACGTGACTAACAAGGCCAGCTACACTACTACATACTATCGGTCTGATGAATTGAACATACCGAGTATTCTACACAATACATTACTTTCCCTTGCATACTCAACCATTAACCAATTACCATTCCAATACAATACTATACCGAGTATAATACAATCCTTAAATTACCGATACAGTTTGGACTTCCAAATTCGCATTACAATATAAGTACCAATCCTATAATTCAACAACCCATGCTTACAGAACAGTCCCCGTCCTACTCTCTCGAACGGTGGTCAGCTTCGAATACCTGTAAAAAATAAAAACGTCACCCCTTCGGGTACCTGCACACTAAAAATGTTCCCCCTAGGGGGTCAGCTTACGCTGAATATGACTTTCGCATATACCACGTGCAAACCGCGGTACGCCGACTACTTTGGGTCGGGTATACATGGAGTTCATTTTACATGCATACATACATACTCATGCTACAACAATACAATCAACCATACTTACATACATGCATAACGTTCTTTACCTACCAAGGAAGATAATTTGTTAGTCAACCGTTCGTTTAGTTATTCGTTCATCCGGTTTCATCGGATGCACTCTTTCTCCTTACTTGGGTTCACAAGCTTACACTAAGCTTATTCTTACTTACTCGTTGTTTTACTTACCCTATGCTCAATACCTTGCTCATTATTTCACTCATACTTCACTCAATACTCACTGCTACCATTACTTACTCTTACTCAGTACTCGGGACTTGCTCTCACACACTCCGTACCCATACTCTTCTCCTTACTCATACTTACTCATTGCTCGGTACTCATTACATACTCATACTTACTCATTACTCATTACTTTACTCATACATATGCAATACTCAATACTCATTACTTTTGGTCTCTGGGCGGAGTCATACACAAGACTCGCCACCGGACCTACAAATTCAAAGGCTATACACTTAGCTCCTCAAATATACAAATGTCCATTTTTATCGGACTAATCAAATTCCCAACGCTCCTCTCTTGGAGTATCTTGCCATCTCATGGTTTAGCCTAGAAGTATCTCTCTCGATAACCTCCACTAGCTTAGGGAATTGCCACCGTCTAGTATTCTCAGATTTAAGGGTTCCCCCAACGTATCGAATACTCTCATGTTCGGGACATTACTCACATCAGTCGGGTCCTCTCATAGTGGGTCGACTAATTTGCCAAGGGGTTTGAAGTTCCCTCATCATTCTTTACTACTCCCATGGTTCATGACTTGCACCAACATTAATTCCTCCAGTAGGGTTTATTTATATACTTCCACTACTTATTGTTTGTGGATTATTCATTTCGGTTCTCCTACCGTTATCGGGAGGTTGCTACTCCCGTACACTCTCTCACATTCTAGTGAGTTCATGGGTTGGCGTTATCGTTTGTTGGTTCTTTAGTTTAGTGCGTTTCTATGTTTCCGTTAGTTCACAACATAACTCGTTCTACGAGTCACTAAACAACAAGACTCATCTATGAGTCGGTCTACGCACTAAGTGAAGCCACACAATCAATCAAGAAGGGTTAGCTCATACAACATACAGCAAGACATACAATGAAAGGCAATAAACCGTTTTCATGCTTTAGTCTTGATTAGCCGGCATACAGCACACAAATCAACGTAACTCGGTTAGCATACGGGGCATGAGAAAATCATACCTTTCACCGGGGTTAGCTTTACCGTGTGTTCCCTTGTTCCTTGGTTCACACTTGTTCCACTGATAATGTTTCCAACGTTGTTATTAATACTATGCTCTTACGATACACAAATAATTACTACTCCCGTACTTACCCCGTTATCCCGTTGTTTCGGTTTAACTTAGCGTTCATATACTTACAACTTTCTTAATTACTTCTCACACTTGTTCATGGCCCTAATGACCTTTAAACATCATTAATTAAGTCTTAATTACCTTATGCTATCATTACCCATCCCTACTCTACCTTAGAACAGCTTTAAAACACATTTGGAAGGATTTTAGTAGGGTCCGGGTTAGTGTCTGAGTTTACATACCCAAACCACTAGTTTGCAAAATTCCTCGGGAATGATTTGTGTATGGTCCGGGTTTAGGTCAGGGTTTACAAACCCGGACCATGCACTTGCAGTTCTCTCGGGTACAAATTTTGGGTGGTCCAGGTTTAAGGGTTGGTTTGCAAACCCGGACCATTCATTGACAATTCTCTCGGGTATAATTTTGGGGTGGAACAGGTTTAGGTCCTGGTTTGCAAACCCGGATCACTCCTTCTGAAATATAATCTGTTACGATTTTTTACTGGTCCGGGTTTCTGTACTTGTTTACAAACCCGGACCAGTTACAGTAATGAAAAATAATTATGTTTTGAACTTGTTTCATCTCCAAACTTCTACCAATCTCTTCTCCAATATTCCTACATATAATCTAGCATATTTTAGCATTGATTAAGCATTTTAGACTAGCCTAATCCACCTCTATCCAAATCTGTTACAAAAGGCCATTCACTGTCAAATTTCCCCACTGTTACAGTTTTTCCTTCTTCAACAAATGTTACAGATTCTCCCTTTCTTTTTCCCACTAATCCTATGGCTCTTTCTTTGCCTCATTTACCTTATACTCAACCCAAGTCTTACTCTCTACTATACTCATCCTACCAAGTCTTACACATTAATTCTTCCTTGTTTCTCCAACATTTCAAAAATCTATTGCTACAGATTTTATATCTTTTCATCCTCTTACCACAACTACTACTCCTTAGTTATTAAATCATCCCTACTAAATCCCAATACACACCTTGGTTCTCCCATTCACCAAGTCATTCTTAATGCACAATTTCCTACTAAAATTTCGCCATAGTTCACTTATTTTCCTTACTTATCCACACATACCCTTTCTCATCAAATTCATCCCTATTCTAGCCAAACCACAAGGGTTCTACCAGCACACATACAAAAACCTTAATACACCAATACTTCCTCAATTACAATACCAATACATCATTACTTCCTCAATCCACCATACTAATACACATACACAATTTATTTGGCTCTAAGGCCTACAACCCAAATACAAGCTCATAAATACTCAAACTCCCACAACTACAATACTAATACAATAGTTTAGGTTCTTTTATTTGTTCACCCATTCCCATTACTCTTAATGCATTAAAATATAGCATTGAGGAAGAGCTCTTACCTTAAAGCCCTTATTTCCTCCTTTCTTTTCTATTCTTTCTTCTCTCTTTCTTGCACAATCGTTCACATGGGGAATGGAGTTGCCAAACCCCATTTCCATCACCCAATACACACAAAACAAGTGCAATTACCATACTAACCCTTAAATCAATGTTAATTCATTGAGATGTTTTAAACAAAATTTCTAGGGTTTACCTTTTGAAGCTTTTAGGAGGGGTTTTAGCCCTTGGTTCAAGAAGGTGTTCTCACCACCATTGGAAGGTTGGAATTATGCTCCAAAGCAAGAAGAAAACAAGGTGTTATAAAGAGCAAAAATCGGTCAAGAGAAAAGGTGAAAAAATGAATTTTTCTTTGGAACTTTTTACCTTGGAAGAAAGAGGAGGCTCCAAGCTACAAGGTGGTGCCCTTTTCTCTCCAAATGGGCATAACCCACGAAAATGAAACTCATCCTTTTCGAATTTTGAAAAGAGAGAAGTGTGGAGCTTGAAGAGGGGGGGAAGAATATGTATTCGGTTTTTCATTTGGAGCTCTAACATAGCTTGAGCATGGAGGGAAAGGGATGCTGCCATTGTTGCTGAGTGGAGCAGCTCAAATAGCCAGGAAGGGGAGGGGAGAGCAGCTCACGGTGGGAAGAAAGGAAAGGAAGGAGAGAGAGAAGGAAATGAGAGGAGGGAGGTAAAAATTACTTTATGCTTTTTACTTTACTCTCCTCCTTTTTGTTTCTTTCTTTATTTATTTGTGTGTGAGTGAGGGGATGACTCACTAATAAAACCGGCCCACATATATATGTAAGCTGGAGCGTTTTTCATCTTTTACAGAAAACGCTAGTTACTTTACCCGGTTAGGTACTATTCACTAACCGAGCCCGTTCCCGGAATTTTTTCTCGTTTCTTTATTTTATTGGTTATTAAGCTTCCATCGATGCTTAATTATAGTTATTTAATGAACTATAATTTTTACGGGTTCGTTTGACTACTTAAAATCACGTTTTCGGGTTTTTCCCGAAAAACATGCGCTAAGGCTCTATTAGCGTTTTAATACATTATTTGGTTCTGTTTTCTTCGGGAGTTGTTCCCATATATTATTTTGGTCTTATTAAGCCCTAGGAATCCATATAATACGCTAACCGAGGTCTCATACCTCCTATGGTTATTAACGCTTATTTAGCGTTTTTCTCTTTTAAGTGTTTCTTTATTTCTTTTGGATGTATTTTCCTTACCAAAATTACTTAGGCACTATTAGGCCCTTAAATACCATACTAAACTAATTTAATCACCACATTTAAGTTTGGGGTATTTCAACCTCAAATGACTAAAGGACACATTGAAGCTTACCAAGCTAAAGAAGTCAAGAACCCAATAAGATGACAGACCTAAGGATGTAGCATTAAGAAGTGCTGGAAGCACATAGTATTAAGTGTAGACATTGGATATGTCTTAGGAAATACGTAATAACTGGAATGGATACCAGCGTAAGCAATGTGGTGAATGCCTAAAATGAACACATTAATGTTCGATAAATGGGATAGAATCCCCACAGTATACCTCACTAAAGAGAATAATGACCAGACCAAGATGGTGAAGGAAAAGAACCAATGGTCTACCCAAGAGTGGGTGACGTTACAACCCTAAAGGGGATAGTCTAAAGTACATAGCCGCAAGGCGAAGTCACAATTAAACATACCCATGAATTCAAGCCAGATGTAATGGCGCACCTCAGTAACACCCAATAGCAATCCGTGAAGGGTGCCGGAGTCAACAGAAGTTGAACGAGATATCATGTGGAAAATACAAGTGTTCGAACGAACAATCGGGTAGAACCCGAAGGGATCCCACGTAACATGGGATACCCTAAATTGCCAGAGGGCACGAAGCAATATCAAGATACTGAAAGAGCCTTCCATGTACGGAAGTGTGATGAGACAACCATGTCAAAGAGCCCAGCAATACCTCCAAACCATTTAATGGCATACGGAGAAGAATAAACCTGTACAAACAGCCCGCATAGAGCATGGCGAGGCAATGTGGCTTGTAAGCCGGTAAACTAACTACAAATTGTAGATTTAAACATTGCAAACCTGTGCATAAAGGCAAAGAGAAACAGTGGAGAATAAACCACTACCTTAGAGTAGGGATACCACTCGTTATTGTGGGGCCTAGGGAGCGGTAATTGAGTGAATCCTCCAGAGAAAGGCTACCACCTAAGAATGTAATGTGAAACCGCTAGAGCGGTGTAGTGAAACTTGAGCATGTTTTTATTGCCAAGGAGTAATTCGAACAGAGGTAGTATGTAAAAAGGCTTCGATAGCAGTGGAAGGAAACCGAGAGAGTAATCGGATGAGTAGTAAACATTGTATGTGTGCAATATGAATTGCAGAGTAAACAATGCACAATAAGCGTAGAGAGTTTAGAGTAGTATATCTTATTTAGCCGAGTGAATGGCAAGTCATAGTATAAATGGCAGGAATACAAGAGCGGAAGCTAAAGTAGTAGCAGATGCCATGTAAACAAATGTTGTTTAATGAGTAAGAACATGGTACGTAGCGAGCGACCGTTGTAAGTGTATAATCAGATAATGAAATGAAGATGATGAGAAAATATGGTAAAGGAGACATGTTCATTCCTATCACATGAGAGACTTACTGCCAAGGGTTTACACCTCTGCACTCTATAGGATTGAGTGTTTTGGTAGTGCATTTATGCAGTAATGATCTTGTGGGATAGCTAGGAATTTGAGAAATAGCAACGAAGCCTGTTGAGCGAGAATCTAGAGAAATAACCGTGCGGCCGTTGGCCAAAGATGCACAAAGAACGTGGGCCATAACCCACAGGTCCCAGGACCGATGCATGGTAAATGTAGAGTAGTATCAATGAAGAATTCTTGTACAGAAACAAGTAAACAAACATAATTCAGAAGCCATTATTAAACGAGGAAGCACTACATACTAAGTAGTATCTTGACCTCTACCGACAATAAGTCAGGAAAAGTAAGTGAATAACCACAAAGGTATACATAGTTGGAGAGAAAATCTACAACTCATCGAATTCACATACGGTAAGAGATACCAAGCGACGATTGAGAAACCTTTATTCCCAAGACACAAGGGATAAAAAGGAGTGGATATTACATTGAGAATACCAAAAGGGCGAATTAAGCTCTAGTTACCTGGTCATGCAGCAGAAGCTAGTGGGCCGTACATGTGAATAATTGGCTAATCATAAACGTCTTGAAGCCTTAGAGGCTAGAACCGAACCCGGTTATGAGTTAATTAACCGCATTGAAGTTAAAACACTTCATGATACGCCAATTAGTGAACCAACGTTCAGTGAAAACATATGGTCGATTACGCGGGTGTAACCCTTTTTAAGGGGGGTAGAGCGAGAAACCGCTTAGAGTATGTTTTACGTATAGGTGCGTAAACTACTATGTGCATAGCACAAAAGAAATTGTTTTGATGATCGAAACTCATGTTACATAAGCATGTGTACCCATTCATTGTGTAATTATGGATATTACGCATGAGAGATGCGAGTAACACATATATATAATTATGAAAAGAGGAGTAGAGAAACTCCGGGGGAATGAGAATCCCTATAGTATATGTCTATTGAGATTATGCATGAGTTATGATGAGTAAGAATCAGTATGAAACCTATTTGTAACCTAGTAGGAAGTGAGTTTCCCTAGGTAACTTTACTTGAGAATGATTGATGGAGTGAATTCCATCCTTTGGAGTTGTATGTTGTATGTTTTAAATTGAGTAACAATTTGAGAAAATGAGCCCATGAGTTGCTTAGGTAAAGTAAGCAAGTAAAGTGAGAATGACGGATGACCTAAGTTCTATCGTTTAGAGATAACTTGAAATGAATCGTTTTATTAATATGACTAGAAAGAGTCACTAGTAGAAAAAAGGCCTATTTCGGCGGTTCCAATGGGCCTATTTCGGCGGTTGTGAACCGCCGAAATGAGCACCGCCGAAATAGGTGTGAGCACCTATTTCGGCGGTTGTAAACCGCCGAACTAGATGTACCTATCTCGGCGGTTCTTAGAGAACAACCGCCGAGATAGGCCCCTGGGATTGACCGTGTGTGAGATTGACCATGAGTCTATCTCGGCGGTTCTTAGAGAACAACCGCCGAGATAGACCCATGGTCAATCTCACACACGGTCAATCCCAGGGGCCTATCTCGGCGGTTGTTCTATAAGAACCGCCGAGATAGGTATATTTTTTTTTTGTTTTTTTCCATCCCAGCTTATATATATATATATATATATATATATATATTCACCACATTTGATTCAATCAGACCTGTAATAATGCTTCATCCATACAGGGAGCTCCAGCACACATTTAAAAAGTTATAAAAGCTCCCAATTAATACCAACGACGCACCACAATTTGAGAGTTAACAAAACCAATGCAATTACACTTACTTTCACACTGTAATACAAATAAAAAACACCATTACAATTCAAATCTACCATTACACCATCCACAAGTGTACAGAGTTATATTTACATACTCGAAAAAGTTAGCAAAACATTCATGATCATCAATTCATTAAACTTGTGCAGACGAACTCCGACCATTCCTCAAGCATCTCAACAATTTGAGCATCATCATACTGACCATCTTTGAACACTTGTTCGTAAGCCTTGAAAAAAAATGAACATTAATCTAAACGTACAAGTCTAACAACATGTAAAGAGCATAACTGAAACTTTCAAAGAATGTTACTGTTGGAACCCAAGGTTTTGCTGATTATGGCAACAGAGTAAGTCTGGTGACAGAAGAAATATCACTGATAATAGCATCAGAGCAAGTCTGGGCGATGAACGAGTCTGACTGCGGAAGGAGTCGTTCTGCGACAAAAGATTCTCATGGAAAGTTCTAGAAGCTTAAAGGCGACCTTCTACTTTATAACGTGGAAAAAACATGGAAAAAACTGTCACACACGTTCATATATGATCAGGCCCGAAAATCAAGGCGGTCAAGGGTATAGAGCGCCAGAACGAGTCCCTCTGCTAAGTAGTTGCGACAATTTCGGAGTATGCTTGACCAAGAGGACGTGGAGCACCATCCTGAACGTTATGGCTACTAAATAGGAGCAGTTACTTCGGGTATTATCACTATATAAGCAGGGAGAAGTCATTTGTAATAGTTGGAGCTTTCACTTCCACATTTAGAGAGAGAGAGTCATATTGAGAGGAAAGCATTTCGAGAGAGATTTGTGAGATCTAGTCAATCATCTTAGGTATTTATTACCTAGAGAGCACACATAGAACACTCCCCTTTACTCCTTGTTACGCATTGATCTAAGCCGAGAGTAGAGCGAGTGTTGGATGAGACAGAGTACCTCTGTCGAATCCCAAGATAGGAAGCTAGGTTGTAATTCACATTGAATTTCAATACAAGCAGAATCCTATCTTGTCAATTTACACAAAACGCTTCTGCATTATCTCCTTGGCGATTACTTATCTCCAAGTAGGGTTGGTCTGAGACTAACACCTCAGACCTACTCGGTCAGCACCCCGATCCCATCAAGTGGTATCAGAGCCTGCGTTGGCTGACAAATCTCTCAAGATGGTCGAAATCTCCTACTCAGAAAAGGCTGAGTCAGGCACCACCATTTTGGTGTGCTTGATGGCTCACAATGGTGAGAAAAACGCTCATGATCAGGTAAGTGAGACTCCCTCTGCAATGAATAGTTGCAGATATTATGGTTATGATGGTCATACGAACTCTTCATGTAATAAACTTTGTCATGATTTGTCATTTAATATATCTCGTGTGTCTGTAATTATCAAAGCTCGTGATCTTTACTATAATAATTCTTTATCATTGTCGAAGAGGGGACCCAAGTACATCTGGGTTCCCAAAACTAACTAGTAGCTTTTTGCAGACAGAGTGGCTCGGAACAATGACTCTTGGTTTCTGGACAGTGGTTGTTCAAGATATATGACAGGAAACCAAGTTGAGTTTACGACTCACTCTGGCCATCAAGGGGGAAAAGTTACTTTTAGAGACAACATGCACATAAAATCATAAGAATTGGCTCTATTGGTAACCCCTCTTTATTTAAAGTTCACAATGTTTTCTTAATTGTTGTTATTGGACATAGTCTCTCAAGTGTCTCTCAAATTTGTGATTTCTCCAATCTTATGTTATAAGATTTATGACTCTAATTCTGTTGATCTTAAGGCAATGTGGCACGTGTTGATATGAATATCCGATATATATATTATGAGAATCACGTGCAGAAAGCAAGCAGACTCGGTCTGCCAATCATGTACCGAAGCAAACAGACTATCTCTGCGAATCTTGTGCAGAAAGCAAGATGACTTGCTCAAGCTTCAAGTACTTTGAAGACTACGGTATTTTTGATCCAAATGTTACCATTATGCATGATAATACTAGCTAAGGTCATCAAATTCTTTAAATTTCATGCTCGCACTAAATTTATATACTTGAGTTCTCATTTGTTACGAGATCATGTGGAGATGAACTTAATCTAATTAAACTATGTTTCCACAGACCCTAGCTTGCTGATATCATCACCAAGGCATCACACATGGTTGCATTTGAGATTTTTTCATACACACCAAGGCATGACTCGTTCTAACTGAGGGTGGTTGTATCTCCTCTCCCTCTTGGAGACAGAGTCTGGGTACTCAGGTATAGTCTCTCTGGCACCATACTCTCCTTGGATAAGTAGTTCAACTAAACTTTGTCTACAAATTTTTTGAAAACCCGCCAAGTTTTTCTTTACCAATTCGACCAAAGCACCCACATCAACCATCCCACAACCACAAATCTTATATTCTCCTAACCCTCAAACCACTCCTACTCACTCTCCCACTCAAAGCCGAAAACCTTCCAAACAAGACACTATTGTTGTCCCAACTCCCGAAACCATCACTAAGTCTCCCATGGCCATCTCACCATACAAGAATCCCATCCACTTTGGGTTCATCATTACTAATGCCCAACTCACCCTACAACCCTAGTCGATTACCCAACCTACCTTACCCAAGCTCCACTACTATCTCAGCCGAAGCCCTTGCCACTCCTACCAAACCCACTACCACTACCACTGAAGCAAACCCACTACCTCTTACTACCTAAATCCATCACAACCCCTTCCCTTCATTTGACCAAGAAATACTGCTAGAGTCAATCTACAGACAAAATCGGTCTGGCAAAAATACCCACGTAGTTGAAGTGAATTTCCAAAAAAAAGGGAAAGAAAAGAAAAAGAAAGAAAGACAAAAATCCCATGAGAAGGCAAAAACATAGCAAATTACGATCGTCTCTTCAACTTATATTCATTGAAGAAGACCTACTCTTGCTCCAGCCACCACTTCCAAGTGTGGAACTTGTGTGACTCTGGTTGGAGCTTTACAGCAACGCTAGCTTGCACATATGGGTATGAATTCTTTGGCTAATACGCTTCACTACAACGGTTAGCCACATCTAGCACTCTCTTGAGATTCAAAATGAATGGATCAATACCAAGATGCAGACCAAGTCTCTCACCCCATTTCCTAGCCTACACCCTTGACCATACTTTCAACCTATCTCAAACTTCGTTTATCTTGGCGTTGTTTTTATCAAACTTTGGCGGACTTTGTCGGTTGGCTATTTAGCCATGTGATTGCTTTTGGATATCAGACAGACTCGCCCTGTTTTGCCTAATGATGTCAAAAAGGGGGAAAGCGGTGAATCCCATTTTCAGTAAGACAAGTTAATGCTTTTGGTGGTAGGAAGACTTAAATTGCACTTATGGATTTTGCCCTGCTTGATGGTCAAGCAGACTGTTTCTATTTAAGCTTAGTTTAATTCTATTACGCTCTTTTCTCATTGGTCTTGTCTTAAATGACGTGCTCAAACTTAGGGGGAATATTGGACTAAGGGGGAATTAGTCACTGAGGCTGGTTCTTCCAAGCTTGTTTGCTTGTACGTCTTTTTTGCAGGTTAACTCTTGCTACGAGATTCACTCGAGTGATTTTTGGCATCATCAGCAAAAAGGGGGAAAATGTATGAAGATATTTGAGTTTTGCTGAAGATTGCCAAAGCCTAGATGCCAGCAAGAGTCGGTCCGAGATTGATGCAACAAAAAGCGACCAAGTCAAAGAAAGTATGAGTTTAGCGAACAGTAACTCCCACTGCAGAACAAGTCACCCAGAGCCTGCCCACAGACAAAGAGTCACGACATATGGAGTTTGGTTGTCAACCAACTCGATCTGTCAAGCGGTTTGCATTCATATCATCTTATAAATGATGCTCAACTTAAGGGGGAACTTTATCTCATCTTGACTGAGTCGGTTCCCTTTGCCATCATCAGCAAAAAGGGGGAATTTGTTGGAACCCAAGGTTTTGCTGATTATGGCAACAGAGTAAGTCTGGTGACAGAAGAAATATCACTGATAATAGCATCAGAGCAAGTCTGGGCGATGAACGAGTCTGACTGCGGAAGGAGTCGTTCTGCGACAAAAGATTCTCATGGAAAGTTCTAGAAGCTTAAAGGCGACCTTCTACTGTTATAACGTGGAGAAAAACATGGAAAAAACTGTCACACACGTTCATATATGATCAGGCCCGAAAATCAAGGCGGTCAAGGGTATAGAGCGCCAGAACGAGTCCCTCTGCGGAGTAGTTGCGACAATTTCGGAGTATGCTTGACCAAGAGGACGTGGAGCACCATCCTGAACGTTATGGCTACTAAATAGGAGCAGTTACTTCGGGTATTATCACTATATAAGCAGGGAGAAGTCATTTGTAATAGTTGGAGCTTTCACTTCCACATTTAGAGAGAGAGAGAGTCATATTGAGAGAAAGCATTTCGAGAGATATTTGTGAGATCTAGTCAATCATCTTAGGTATTTATTACCTAGAGAGCACACATAGAACACTCCCCTTTACTCCTTGTTACGCATTGATCTAAGCCGAGAGTAGAGCGAGTGTTGGATGAGACAGAGTACCTCTGTCGAATCCCAAGATAGGAAGCTAGGTTGTAATTCACATTGAATTTCAATACAAGCAGAATCCTATCTTGTCAATTTACACAAAACGCTTCTGCATTATCTCCTTGGCGATTACTTATCTCCAAGTAGGGTTGGTCTGAGACTAACACCTCAGACCTACTCGGTCAGCACCCCGATCCCATCAGTTACCATGTCTAACGAGTGCTCTGGTAAAAGGTTCGCCGCTCCTACTATGTCACTCATGAATCTCATGACATAGTATCCACATTCTGACCCCCCAGGCTGCACCGGACACTATACAAACACACATATTGACAGTTATAAACAAGTTTAAACATTATCACACAAATTTATCAATTAATAGAGTACCTTGACAGTGTTCCAAGGGATGTTACTCTTCATTGTTATACCCTGGAGTCTTAATGCAGCTTTCATGGAACTATATACATCAGCAATATATATAGTTTTAAGCATCAGTAGCAAGTTATGAAACAGTTAATGTTATGTAAAATAATTGTTGTTTACGATAACAAAATAATTACCCCAGTATTGCGGTGGAGATCTTCGGTCTCTTGGCACCCGCACCAAGTGAGTCAAATTGCAAGATTCGTGGGTGCTTCCCCATCACCAGCACAAGCAATGACCAATGTCGACTGTCCACAAATTACACAATGTGTTGAAATCATTAAGCAACTAACACAAACTATATGTTTTAGATAATACTAAGAGAAATAGTCAAATATCATACCCTGAATGATATGGCAGCATAATAAATGACTTTTTCGAACATTCATAGAGGGCATTCGTCATATATTGCATAAGGCCTTGCGGATCACTTGTCATCTGGACTTCATTGCACATAGTAGGACACAGGAATCCAAATCTTTAATCTTGATAGACATTGATCGCCTTATCATGCACCCACCTATGAGGCAATATCATTAGTCATTAACTTTTTATTCAAACATCTAATTCATCACCAATTAATGAATTCAAAATATAAAAGGTAGAAGTCACTCACATGGCGGCCGACTTGATAATCGACACATTCAACCAATCCCTCCTGAAGCACGCCTCGAAGTCGGACATATACATCCCAAATCGATGTATATCTTCTCCTTGAACTATATAGTGAAATATCCGCTCGGGATCTTCCACAATGAGGGAATCACTATCCGGTGGTAGCACCAACAACGAGGAATGCAGAATCTGCATATTGGTCGACAAGCCGGCCAATATTCTCTTCTCCACCAAAGCAGGTCTAAGCACAAAATTTGTGGATGCCTTTGATTGCACAGGTGTGGCAATTCTTTTTCCTTTGCCCTTATCAGTCTTCGGTGGGGTCATATCCTATGATATTAGTCTAATTAAGTATATGGATGCAAGGTGGTACACCAATAGTTTTATAGCAACGGTTAAGAGTAATACCTGCCCAGGGAGTCTGACCAATCGTGCAGGCCACTGCACTGTCGCAGTTTGTGCAGAACGCACGGTAGGTCTTTGTGGGACCGGCACCGGTAAACCGACGTCAGCATGCTCTGCAACAAATTCGTCTACAAGCACTCGTGCATGGTAATGTCGGAGTGGTTCACCGTGCACAATATCACTTGGACGAGAGGGGAAAAGTTTTCCCCATGCAACCATGACCTCTTCTACTCCAATTTGTAAAAACAGATGGCACTTAGTGGGTGCCTGAGTGTTATGTGGAACTTGTTTAGATAAAAATTGAGAATTCTTCTATGATGATATTAGTGATCAAGTTAAAAATCATAATCGTCATGTACTCAATTGAAATGTAAGTCTAACCTGTAGAGATGCATAGGGAAACGGATATATACCAAATTCATTCATCAAACGAAATTCCAATAATTTGTGGAAATCAAATACAAAGTACAAAAGAGAAAAATGATACGTTAGATTATATTACCGGTTCGAAAATGAATTGCTCTCCGCTCCGCTTTCAATCTACCATCAAATGGTAAAGAAGCTCCTTAAGTATTTATCTGTAGAGACACAAAAGAGAAAAATGATAAGTTAGATTATATTACAGTGAGTGAAGAGAATGAAGAGTTAAATTAAAAAAAATACCGGTTCATAAATGAATTGTTTTCAGCCCCTCTTCTCAATCGGGCGTGCGAGACTTGTGTAGCAACACCAATCTCTACAGAGGCAACGCATAAAGATTGAACAACATTCAGATCAATTAGAATAATTTTATATTAAACTTAACGACTATACAATACTCATATATATATATATATACATATATATATATATATATATATATATATATAAATACATTCTCACACCTCTACTTCAAACCGCTACTAAAACGGCTAATACCTCACCTACTACAATATTTTTCTACTATGACTGCTTGTTCACGCTCTTATTCAATTATACACTACGAAACGTTCTACTCTTTTTCTACACTTACATTACATCTTTCATGGCAATGCTAACACTTTTACTACGAATTTAACTTCTTACACTACTTCAGGGTCTTCCACTCTTTTTTACTAGCACTTTTTCTACTTATCATTTCTACACTTTTTTACTACTTTTATCTACTATAATCATCATTCTGCTCACTCATTACTTTATACACTCTTTCTTCTTTACTATTTCTTTCTTCTAAACTCACTACAAAATTTGATTATTTATACTTTGCGTTTACAACTTTCATATTCACTTGCTCACACAAGCACTGTACATATACATTTCATAACACTTTCTCTAATTCTCCACACACGGAATACTTTTAAATATATAAGAAACAAACTACTCATACTTAATGCTCATCTTAATTAACAACATATCTTTTACTCACAATCACTATACTTATATTTATTGCACATAGTACAACACTCATTCATACGTTTATAAGCTTAATAAATCTAGCCCAAATAAGCTAACCTAACTATACTTAAAAGAAGGGCCAAAAACAGCACAAAAATTCACTCGGACATTTCGTCGAACACCTTGTGTGCATACATAAATTTAATAGTTTAACAACCAAATCTTGCAAAAATTTCACACACAATAAATATCATCATCCACAATCATAATGTGACAACAATCTATCACTTTTAACAACAAATTAACAATTAAATAAGCAAAATCGAAAACAAAGTTAGGGTTGCTCACCTCTGTTCGCCTCTGTTAAATGGCGGAATGAGGCCGGCGGCGCCACACGAATACCACCACCGACGGCGCGACACCGGCGACAGCGAGAGGAGGAGGAGGGCGGCCGGAATACGGCTGTGGTGGCGGTGTTGGTTGCAATCGCCGCGAACAGAGAGAGGAGAAGAGGGGTAATTAACCTAGCTAATGAAATCGTAATTGTTACGAAACGGGGTTGGGGGGGTTAATTAAAAGGACCTATTTCGGCGGTTCCTTGTTAGAAACCGCCGAAATAGGCCCTTTTTAATTATTAAAAAATTAAAGAGACCTATTTCGGCGGTTCCTAACAAAGAACCGCCGAAATAGATGATTAAATTTTTTTAAAAAAGAAAAATAGAAACACCTATTTCGGCGGTTTCGTGTAAGGAACCGCCGAAATAGGTCTCTTTAATTTTTTTTATTATTAAAAAGGGCCTATTTCGGCGGTTCATATCTAGGAACCGCCGAAATAGACCCCTTCTTTACATACGGTATACATCTCGGGCCCCTATTACGGCGGTTTTATCTACAACCGCCGAAATAGGGGCGCCGAAATAGACGTTTTTTGTACTAGTGAGTAAAACATAGAAAACGAAAATGTTTGACTATTTGATTGTTTGAAACTGACGTGGGAGGTGGAACTTGATCTGCTAGCGATCAAGGGAAACCGAACACAAATTGGGGTGGAATGATAGTTCAACATTGATGCTGATCACATCAGGGTTGGATGATTCTTGAAGCTCCCTATAAGTGGTCACAAGTAATCACGCTAAGAAAAGATACAGCTACCATAAACCGGATTTGGAGTTTTGTGATATTTTAAAAAGAATTTTCAAACAGAATCTGAAAAAGGATCTTCCTTTGAGTATGAAAGCGAAAAATGGTTTTGAAACCATTGCACTGTACGTGCGGCGGTCCTAAGTGACCTGTTGGGGCGGTGACAGTGTGTGATTTTTCCAAAGGCAGCGGGACGGGGAGAGTACCGTGAGACTGTCCTGTGTTGAGTGAGTCAACCAGAGTGCCTGAGGATATATATATGTGTAACGTTTTGATCAGAACCAAAGGAACCGTGGGCCAGAGAGTGTAAGTGCCCATTTATCATGAAACGGCCGTGAACCAGAAATCGTAAGTATTCAACGTGACCGGTACCTGAGGGATTAGTAGTGTATTACTCAATATGGATTCGAGGACTGTAGCGCCTTCTTGTCTTCGGACCGATTCCATGGAGAGAGTATAAATATTATTTTTGATTGCTATACATGCTGTGATATGTGTGTGGTATGTGTAGTGAGAAATGAGACTGACTTGTGGAGTCTGTAAGGTTATACGTGTATTATAACCTTGGCATAGTACGCCCATGAGAGTAACCATATTAGATTCACCAACTTTGAGGACAAAGTTCTTAAGGGGGGTAGATTTTAATACCACTGACTTAAAAATGGTGATTAAATTAACCTAATGTGATTATTAAAGGCCTAATGGTTCATAGAGAGTATTGGTAAAGAGAATAAAACCAAAAGAAAAGAGAAAACGCTAAAAAAACGCTAAAACGCGCGTTAAATGAGTATAGGAGGGATATGACCTCGGTTAGGATCCGAGATGGATTCCTAAGGCTTATTTAGGCCTAATTAGTATACGGGAATGATTCCCGAAGAAAATGGATCCAAATAATGGATTAAAACGCTAACGGAGTTTTAAAGCACGTTTTTCGAGAAAACCCAAAAACGTGACTTTAAGCGGTCAAATAGCCCCTTAAAAATTATAGTTGACTATATAACTATAATTAAGTGTTAATGGAAGCTTAGTAACCATTAAAAATTAAGAAACGAGAAAAATCCGAAAAACGGGCCCGGTTAGTGAATAGTGTCATACCGGGTAAAATAACGAGCGTTTTCTGTAAAAAAAACGAAAAACTCTCCAGCTTACTAATATAGTGGGGCCGGTTTTATTTAGTGAGTAAACCCCCTCACACACACTCTAAGCTAGTAATAAAGTAAGAAAAGAAAAAGAAAGGAAAAAACAAAAAGTGAAAAGGGGATAAAGCACTCATCTCCCTCTCTCTCCTCCCATTTCCTTTCTTCTTCCTTTTCCCCCTTCTCCACCGATTTCTTCCTCCCTCTCTCTGTGTGGAACGAAAATGGAGCTCTCTCCATGGCTTCTCCACCCTTCTCTTCATGCCCAAGCTTTATTAAAGCTCCAAACTCAAAAATAATCACATATTTGTGTTCCTCTCATTAAGCCCTATCATCCTCTCTTTCCAAAATTCGAAAAGGATGAAATTAATTTTCATGGGTATTGGCTATTTGAAGAGAAAAGCACACCATCTTGAAGCTTGAAGCTTCCTCTTTCATCCAAGGTAAAAATATCCAAAGAAAAATACATTTTTCTTCACCCTCTTGTGTTGGCTGATTTTGGCATGTTTTAATGCCTTGCTTCTCCTTGTTTTGAGCTATTCTCCAAGTCTCCAATGCTGGTTTGGGAGTTCCCCTTTGATTCTTGATCAAAACCCCCTCCTAGGGTTTCAAGGTAATCACCAATTTTAGAGCTTTAAGCATTGCTAATTAATGAGGTTAAGTGTTTTTACTTAAACTCATTTTTTGCTTTGAATATTGATTTGGAGATGGGCAATTCTATGGCCTTTGGCCGGTTTCCAAGCAAGAGAAAAGAGAAGAGAAAGAAGAGAGGAGTGAAAAGAGGAAAGGCTTGTGAACAAGAGGTAAATAATTTACCTTGGAGCCTAATTTAATGCATTTAGAATTTTGGAAGGGAAAATAAATGAATGAATGAACCCAAACATGCGTTGGGATGTGATTGTTGAGATGAGGAAGAGTTGTGTAGTGCTTAATACATTTGTGAATTAATGCTTGATTTAAGAGCCTAAGAGCTATGCACTTTCTGATTTATGTATTGTGTTGCATTTGGAGAATTGGATGAGTATTGATGGATTTATATGTGTGCTGGTAGAACCCTTGTGGGTTTGGCTAGTTTTAGGTTGATTTGAAGGGTGGTAAGAGTTTTGGGCAATGTTAGAAAAGTAGCCGGACAATGGCGAAATTCCAGTAGAAACCTAAGTGGTTTAAGTGATGTTTTGGGTGGAGAGTGACCTAGGTTTAGCTAGGTGTTGTTAGAGCTTGAATTGGGTAAATGACCACCCTAGTGTATGAGAGGAAGATGATGGAGAGAGTGTGCAAAATCTGTAGCAAAGAGGAGTTATTTAAGTTCCTTGGGAGTTTTAGCAAACAATGAGGAATTAAGACTTTTGGGTAAGGCATGAACCTTGGTATGAGAAGTGCATCATCTTGGAAGAGGTGAAATGGTCAAAATGAAAGGAAACAAATGCAAAGTGTTGAGGAGAAGCTAGAAATGCACAAGTGTGCATTAGTGCAAAATGAGAATGCAAAATTCATGAATTTGTGTAAGAATTTGAGTAAGGATTTAACCTAAGATTTGAAGAGGTTTAGAGCATGTTTCAAGGTGATTAAACATGTAGAAAATATGTGGAAAGATTAGGGAAAGATTGAGTATGGATTAAGGGTTGAATAGGCATTGAATATGCAATATATGTGTAAAATCTGCTATAGTCCGGGACCTTGTTCCATGGTGAAGTCCTGGACCAGGGTCTGAAATGCGCCGAGACTAGAAACAAGCAGGTGGTCCGGGACTTACCCTAGGTACAAGGTCCCAGACCAGGTCATATTTTCACCCGAGAGTTAGATCTAGCATTGGTCTGGGACTTAGGGTAAGGACCAAGTCCCGGACCACCCCCAAAATGTTGTCGTGAGTATTTTTAAGGGTTTAAAAGATGAGGGTTTGAATGTTAATGATGTTATATGATGTTAAGGCCTTGTTTGGTGACATGTAAAACCCCGGTGAGAACTCAAACTAACAAGAGTAAAACCGAGATAATGGGATAACGGGGTAAGTACGGGAGTAGCATGTAATTATGTACCGTATGAGTTTAGTATTAATAATAAAGTTTGGGACATTATCAGAGGATCGTGTGTGAACCGAGCATGGAGAGATGACACGGTAAAAGTAAAAACCCCGGTGTAGACACCAAAAATTCTCACCCCATAAAGCAAATTCCGAGATAATGAATAAAATAAGGGGGGTCGTCGCCTTTCTTTCTCAATATGTATTAGCGTGCGTGCCAAAACAAAACCATTGTTTTTATAATCTTTTTCAAAGCATTTCATAAAAACAAGATTCTTCAAAATGAATTTCCGACGACAGTCCGGTTTCAAAACCATCCCTCTTTGTTTATCCACTTATTTTACTATTTTATTTTTGTTCATGCTCCTTATGTTTATTTATTCATCTATCCACTTTTTCTTATAATTTATTTTATTCTACTATTAGCATTAGTATTTTTATTTTCATTTCTATTTATACACACTCATTTTCATCTTTCAAACCCAATCCACACTTGGTTGAAGTCTGGCCTAGCCCAATTCCTTAAACCCACTCTATTTTTAGCCCATGGCTTCAAAAATCCCACATCAAAACCCAACCCATCACCTAAACCCTAGACCCTTTGTTATAAAAAGAGAACTTCAGTGACCACCGGTCATCTTCTCGAGGCTCTCGATCGCCAGCAGTATACAAACAGAGCCAGAAACTTCATCACCTCCCACCTCAAACTCCCTCATCATCTTCCATTCTTGTTCTTCTTCTTCAACACCGGCGATTAGACATGAATGCTCTACTTCCTGTTCACTCCACCCTCGTAAATTTGCAACCCGACTGGCGAACAAGAGCACACTTGCTCTGTGCCCCCTTCATTTCTCCTCCCCGACGGTAATTTGCAACCCAAGCTCCCATTTGTTACTGTGAAAAATTACCCACGTTGACTCCCATTGTAAGAAACATCCATTGTCCGTGATTCACATTTGAAAATCCAAACAAAAATTCGAACGCCATTGCTGAAACTTCATACTAAGAATTACCACCTTCATCGTATTCATTCATTGGAAAAACTCCATCTAAATTCCTCACCACCAGCAATCCCCTCGTTGTTACATTCGAAGAGTAAGAAGCAACACCATGTTCCTCTTTATACTTTCGTACATTATATTTTCTTCTTCTCTCCGTTCAAATCGGCTTTGTACTGTCTCTTTCGTTTTCTGTTATTTCTTCTGCTTTTATTTATCCTTGCCAAATGAACCCTGAAGGGGAGAATGGTCTTGTGATTCGACTTCGCCAGGAATTGTTCGGCGCTAGTGTCGATTCCTTCTCCCGAATCTCTATCTCTATACCTCTGCTTCTCAAACTAGTTTTCTCTGGTTCCTGTTTTGTCTACTGAAGAATATCGAAATGCGATGTACATGGAAGTCATGGCTTCGTCAGACTTGTATCTGATGCTAGTGCCAATATCCACTATCTTCTTTCGTTTCTTGTGTATGCTCGGGTGTTCAAGACTTGTTGAGAGTTTCTCAGAACTCTTTCATTTTTTATCGCTTCAGTGTTTTCGATTGCCAGATGGATACTGTCTTTGCTTCAGTGTTCGAAGGGGAAGAAAGTAGACAGGCGAACCAATGTCTTTTCACTCCTTTCCTTTTGATGTAGGAAACATCTCAATTAATCGTTGTTGTTCTCTGATTGAAATCTGGGGCATTCACCGTCGGAACCCCCACACTGCACATTCACATGGTTCAGACTGAGTAACACGCGCAGATTGCATAAAATCAAAGTGTATAAGGGCCTGTTCGACTGTGTTTACAAACATTTTGCACTTGTTATTGTTGTTATTTTGATTTCCTGATCTGTTTCATTTGGGCGCTCTGAATCCATGGTGGACAGCCATAACCCTTCCTCTCTGTAACTCACTCGCACTTACGATGGGTACCCGAGTTTCTGTGTGTACTGGTTTCAGGATGAGCAACTTTCTGTCACTTATGTTTGGTGTGTCTTCTGCCTGAAAGAAGCTCTACTCGAGCATGGTGATGGGTTAACATTTCCCTCTGTGTGAACCCCTTTATTTTGTCGACCTTGGGAGGGAGCCGACGCTAGTTTCGGTATTTGATTATACCACTACCAATTATGATTTGGTTTGATTTGTATGCAATTTTGGTGGTACTGTGTTGTCGGGAACTTTTTGTATACTAACTCCTCTGATCACATCGTCTAAATGCTTGCTGTTAAGTACTTATTGTGTAAATTCCCCGAGGTATTCTACGATCGGGTCTCCAAGCTTTCGGTTGCTGTTTTGCATACCGATTCAACTCCAGTTTGATCTCTTATTGCCCTTTGCGCTTCTCAGTATGTTTAAGTATTCATTTCTATTTCAATGTACTTATCATTATTCGTCTGCTTACTCCGTTGTTTACAACTTGGATGAGGTACCTTTTGCTTCGAACTTGGATCGAGTTGGAATTGCTGGGTTGGAGCCGACCTTGGACATTGAGATTGGACAGAGTTTGTTGGTCTATATTTAGTCACCGCTCCGATGAATCTGGAACTATTATTGGTCAGCTACTCTAAATCATTTCCTGAGTACTTGTTTAAGGAGTGGCTCTTTCTGGAAATCGATGTTGGTTTGGGAAGTTATGTTGCTTCCAGTGATTATTCTTGCTCCTTTTGTGGTGCTCATGATCTGGAATTAAGTTCCAAACAACTCAGTTAATATTGTTTGTTGCGCGTTGATTTCAAGGTTTTGGGAATCGGGTTTCAATTTGGTTTAATTTCTCTTGTGCTATGTGATACGAATCTGGCTTTGACCTCAACGAACAATATTTTTTGTTGCTTAGCCTAGACCTTTTAATTCACTCACTTTAGGATGCTGAACGAATCATGTTTCAATCTATTTCTTTTCTCGCTGATTTGCCATTGTTAATACCCATGATTGTTTTGCTCCTTGCGATGTATTGCCGGCTTGAATTTGTTATCGTTTTTTTTGTTTTGAACTTGTGGATTGGGCCATTCAATTTTCAGCCTAAATAACGCTAGCTTCGGCCCATTTCATGGTTGGCCAACTTGGCTAATGCGGAGTAAGCCCTAGTTATTAGACCTTAGGACCAAGCCTTAGGATAGTGGGTGAACCCAGAGATTTAGGTGAGCCATGGTCCCACCTAATAAATTGGGTGATCCCTAATCCCAAACCACACCTTATTATTAGTATTAAAAAAGAAAAAGAAAAAGAGCAATCCAATTTGTAAGTCTCAAACCCAAAACTTCATTAAGTCAACTTGGTCCAAAATCAAAAATTAGATCCAAACCCATTTCTAAAATTGGGTCTGTGTCCAAATTTGGCCCAAAGTCCAAAAACTAGCTCAACACTCAGCCCAACACATGACCTAAATCCACAACTCGACCCACAATTCCAATCCAAACCTGGACCAAAACTCAAACCAAGTCCACAAAAGTCAAACCTTGACCCAATCCAAACTTTGACCAATCCAAACTTTGACCTTGACCCAATTTTGACCCAATCCGAACTTCAATCTAATTCAAGCCTGAACCTCGATCCAATTCAAACTCGATCTCAATCCAAACCAAACTTCAATCCAATTCAAACCCAATTCATTCAAACCCAATTCATTCAAACTCAATTCATTCAAACCAAATTCAATTCAAACCTAATTCATTCAGCCCAGTTCAATTCAAACCCAAATTCATTTCATCCAATCCACACTCGACTTGTAAATTCCATTCAAAATCCTAAAACCCAAAAGAACTGCAAACCATCATTCTATTCAAGCTTCATCGAGTTTTCAAAAGAAACCATTTTGTGGAATTTTAAAGGAAAAACTCTTCTCACATCACAGAAAACTCTTCTCAGCAAGCAGAAAGTTCTTCTCACATATACAAAAAGTTTTCTCCTAAAAACATTTCTCAAAATCAGTGTTTCTTCGTCGAGAATTCCGAACAACTTCAAAAGTTTTCTAACTCGGTTTTCAAACTCAAACATAAACCGTTTTCGGGGAACATGGGATGTCTAACACCTTCAAAGAACGTTTTCTTCCTTGTTAGACATAACTTGTCTCTCCTCTAAAATAAAAATCCAAGGTGGGGCACTGGGGTCGTAACCTCCCTTGTCGCAGTCTGGATCTCTTTAGGCGGGGCATTAGGGTGACAAACCTCCTCTAATTGCAGCCTAGATTTTTACAAGGCGGGGTGCTAGGGAAATAACGGCCTTCCTAGTTGCAGCCGGGATTTTAGAATCGTCTAACTCCCTTCTACTCGATTTCAATGTTTTCGTTTTTTAATGTTTTAAAACCCCGGGAGTTAGAGACGTCATTAGGGTTTGACCGAGAACATCTCATTCATGGTGTTTCTCTCTGAATCCTATTTTTCAACATAAATTCATTGCCCCATCTTTCGAGCCTCGACACTTACCATTAATTAAGTGTCGTGTTCGAGGGGGTACATAGGGTAATCCCTCGGGATTATCCGCCCTTTTCTAACAAAAAATGAATTTTCGGCTTTAAAAACTTTAAGAGAGACAATTCTGAATAAACCAATCCAACCCTTTCCTTAGAGCTTCAGGTCATATAAACACTCCCTAAACCCTCCTCTGAACGAGCTCTAGAACACATAGGACCTCCAATTCTCGAATACTCCCGACAACCTTAGTCATCTGAAACCCGAAACATCCTCGAAATCCGAACACCTGCAAATTAAATATCCTTTCCCACACTCAATCATACTCAAAACCCGAATTCCTCTTCAACCCATTCGATTTCCCGAAACACCTCAAAAATTCGACCACTCTGAAAGATGAACCTAACAAACCCGGGAAACTCTTCAACTCCAACAAATGATCCAAACATCCCTTAACTCCACAAGAATGAATAAAATGCCCTTAGCCTCATAAAAAACCGAGACAAATCCAATCCCTCCAAAAATAGCCAAAACCTCTCAACCCTTTGACCATTCCCACGAACTGATAGTTCGAGACCCGCCTGATTCCTCAAACTCTTCCAAATCACCTACCCCTCAATCCACACTCAATTCGATCCTTTGGCTTTAATTGAATCTCCCTAAATAAGGTTTTAAAAGAAGACAATCCCGACAATTGGAGACCGAGGTTTCCTCGGGCACCAATCCGAAGTCGTGGTCGTTGCCACTTCTGAGGGGTGTAACCCAGTGCGAACCCACACAGAACCTCTAGTATGATCAGATAAGTCATATCCATAGGCAACAAATCATCAGAGTCAATTAACGGTTCTTAAGAACCCTTCTCCTCCCTTCCTAGTTCCTTAGGTCAAACTAGGTGGCGACTCTAGTCAACTCTGCCTTATAGAGGCATAAGTCCGTGTGGAGCCCATCGAGAGCGGGTGTAGTGCACACTTGCACTCCCCCTTATGCTTTCTGGGAAAGACGGATGATTTAGTAGGTATTTGAGGGATGCCAGAATAACGGGTTTTCACCCTCCACAGAATGGCAGTTTCTAGGATCTAGGCTTTTCAGTCATACCATATTTAGGTAGACCCCCCCTCATACCGAAAAATCACCCTCCACACCTGGTGAAAGGTATGATTTTCTCATACCCCGCGTACTAACCGAGTTACGTTGATTTGTGTGTTTGTGTGCCGGCTTAATCAAGACTAAAGCATGAAAATAATCCATTGTTTGATTATGTATGCCTTGTTGTATGTTGAAGGAGCTAACATACTTGTATGCCGGTGTGGTCTAACGTAGTTTATAGATAGACTCATAGTGAGTAGCGATTGACTAGAAACTCGTAGATCGGGTAGTTTCATAAATAATGGAAACGTGCAAACACACAAGCTATCGATTGAAGTATAACGATAACACAACAAATGAACCCACTAGAATGTGAGGAGATATACGGGTTGAGTAATTACCCGACAATGGTTATGAAACCATATTGAAATAATCCACAAAATAAATAAGAGTGGAGAGATAAATGAACCTCCATCGAGAAGATTGAAGTTAGTCCAATGATGTGAACTTATAAGAAAGGTAAGAGAGGCCTAAGCGACCATCTAACTCCCTTGAGACATGGTCGACCTCCTATATGAGGATTTTACCCGGTACAAGAAAACAACCGAAAACATAAGTATATGAAATGTAAGGGTAACCCTTGAACCTAAGATTACCCGAATTTAAGTAATGTTCCCAAATCATTAGGAACATCGAGAGAGATGGTCCTAATTATATACATAATATATTATAACTCCGAGAGAGGAGTGTACGGGAATGTGAGAAGTCTGAGAGTAGTCGGACCTATGAGAAAGTAGTAGGAACTAAGAGAGAGTTCCGGGAGCTAGTCGAACTATGCTTGAGAGCCATGTGTTTTGGCTGAAGTATGTATTAAGAGAAACAAGCGAGAAGAGCTTAGGAGACCTGTAGTGTCTCGAGAACTACGTGAGCTTGAGTGTAAGTAACCCAAGAGTGTGGACGAGATAAAGAGAAAGTAACCCAAGAGCGTGGGTGAGATACATATGAGCAACCCAAGAGAGTGGGCGAGTATAAGAATGAGTAACCCAAGAGAATGTGTGAGAATAAGAATAAGTAACCCGAGTGAATGGGTGAGTTATTGAATAAGAAACCAAGGCATAGTGAGGTATAATCCTCAAGGCCTAAGAGCAAATTAATAAAACTAACAACCTTGTTATGTTAGTTAAGGATTGAATTCCATGGTCGAATGTGAATCCTTATGTAGTGTACATATGTAATGTATTACTATATGCATGTTGATTGAATTAAAATGAATCTCATGCTCTCGACAAAAGTGGTCGGCGTACCCTGGTTAGCACTCGGGGTATGCAAATTTCATATGCAGCTTTAAGCTGAGACCCTAGGGGCATCGTTTTTATTGCAGGTACACAGAGACGATACCGTTCGAGTGTAGGACGGGGTCGGTGGTTAGCATGGGTAGTTAGAATTTAATTTACTCAAGTATTTGAATAAGGTGTAAGACCGAATATGTTATCGGCATCCGTATATTGTAGACTCGGTATAGTAAAGAAATGAATTGAATATTATATTCATATTGAGTACTCGGTTGTTCCAGTCCATCAGACCGTTACTATAATGGAGTTAGGCCTGGTTAGCCAAGAGGGTGGCTAACGGCGTTGTATCACCCTCTGTTGTATTTAGAGTTCCACTGCGAGTTTAATGGTAAATTGTGACAGTTTAAGAGGTAATGACGAGTTTAGTAGTTGGGGTGTTACACAGTGTCACATAGAACACATCAATAACCATACAAGTGTCACATAGAACACATCAATAACCATTCAATCAATTGCACACATGCGCAACAATCAACCACAAAACCAAAACCAGTATGCTCTGCATAAACATACATTATCTAGACTACAAATATGCAAGTCGCATGTGGTGCTCTCCCCCCCTTAAAAAGGGTTATGCCCACGTACCCCCACAAGTATACACACACTAAAGGAAAAGTTCTGGATACTTGTCTCGCATGGAGTCCTCTAACTCCCATGTCGCCTCCTCAATGTCGTGGTTTGACCACAGAACCTTGACATCTTAATGGTCTTGTTCCTGGTCTCCCTAGTCTTGGAGTCTAAAATGCGAACTAGGGTCTCCTCATATTTAAGTGTAGGATCTAACTCGAGTGTCTCAGGCTCTAAGATATGTGATGGGTGAGGCACATACTGCTTTAGTTGAGAAATGTGGAACACATTGTGCACTCTCCCAAGCTCAACAGGTAAATCTAATATGTAGGCTAATGGGCCTACTTGCTCAGTAATAAGGTACGGTCCTACATACTTCGGGCTAAGCTTGCCCTTCTGCCCAAATTTGAAGACTCCTTTCATTGGTGAAACTCTGAGGAAGACTCGATCGCCTACTGTGAACTCAAGGTCTCTCCTCCGGACATCAGCATATGACTTCTGTCTGTCTTGGGCTGTCTTCATGTTCTTGCATATCTGCACAATATCCTCCTTCATCTGGTCTAGGTACTCAGGCCCTAAGATAGTATTCTCACTGGCCTCATCCTAACAAAGAGGTGTCCTACAAGGCCTACCGTACAATGCCTGGAATGGTGGTATCTGAATGGATGCATGATAGCTGTTGTTGTACGCAAACTCGATCAAGTGTAGACAATCTATCCAGCTTTCTTGGAAGTCTAAGGCACAAGCTCTAAGCATGTCCTCTGATGTCTGAATGGTTCGTTCACTCTGACCGTCTGTCTGAGGGTGGAAAGCGGTACTTAGCTTCAGCTTCGTACCCAATGCCTCCTGAACCTATTGCCAAAATCTGGAGAGAAATTTGGAATCTCTATCTAACACAATCAACTTAGGTACACCGTGGTGTCTAATGATCTTTTTCTGGAAGAGGTCCGCCAGCATGGGGACTTTCCAAGTGTCCTTGATGGGAATACACTTTGCTACCTTTGTCAGTCTGTCGACGATGACCCATATCATGTTAGCTCCTCCTCTTGTCGGTGGAAGACAGACTATGAAGTCCATGGATATATCATCGAACTTCCAAAATGGAATGGCATCGGTTGTACTAATCTGCCCGGTCTCTGGTGTTCAAACTTTACTTTCTGACAAGTCGTACATCTCGCCACAAACTCTGCCACATCCTTCTTCATACCACTCCACCAGAAATGTAATTTCAGATCTTTGTACATCTTAGATGATCCTGGATGTACTGATAAGGAAGAGCAATGAGCTTCCTGTAGTATCTTTTCTTTCAAGTCGGGGCTAGACTCTGGTATGCACAAACGACCATTTAATCTGATTAGCCCATCTTCACTGAGTACAAAGTCGTACTTCTGTCTCTCAAAAATACCGTTAGTCAACTGCTGCCTGATAGTCTGCATGTACTGGTCGTTATCCTGAGCACAACGTACCTCCTCGATGAGGTCGTTGTCTCCTGTCATGGCAAATAAGGAATGAGCTCTATGGATCAAGGCGTCAGCAACGACATTTGCCTTGCCCTCCTTGTACCTGAGGTCGATGTCGTAGTCCTTCAGAGACTCGACCCATCGCCTCTGTCTCACATTTAGCTCCTTCTGAGTGAATATATACTGAAGGCTCTTATGATCTGAATAGACTGTAACTGTAACTCCATACAAGTAGTGGCGCCAGATCTTTAGTGCAAACACTACTGCCCCCAATTCTAAATCGTGTGTTGGGTAGTTCTCCTCATGTTTCTTCAGCTGACGTCATGCATAAGCGACAACTTTGTCATGCTGCATAAGTACTCACTCTATCCCTGTGCCTAAGGCATCACAATACACTTCAAACCCGTCGGTCCCCTCTAGAATGGTGAGTATGGGCGCCGATGTCAGTAGACCCTTCAGTGTCTGAAAGGAACGCTCGCAATCTTCTGTCCATACAAATGGAGTGTCCTTCTTCATCAGGCTAGTCATTGGTTTTGCCAGTTTGGAGAAGTCTTGTACAAATCTTCAGTAGTAACCAGCTAATCCCAAGAAACTACGGATATCTGTCACTGTCTTCAGTCCGGGCCAAATCTTAACTGCCTCAATCTTCGCAGGGTCTACAGATATACCGCTGGCTGATATCACATGTCCTAGAAAAGATACACTGTCTAACCAGAAGTCACACTTTGAAAGTTTTGCATATAATTGGTTCTCTCTCATGGTCTGCAACACTTGCCTTAGATGCACCTCGTGCTCGTCCTTAGTCTTAGAATAAACTAGGATGTCGTCGATGAATACAACCACTGATGAGTCTAACTGTCCTTTGAATAACCGGTTCATGAGGTCCATGAATATAGCTGGGGCGTTCGATAAGCCAAATGGCATTACTGTGAACTCATAGTGCCCATAGCGCGTTCGAAAAGTTGTCTTCTCTATATCTTCGTCACCTATCGGTATCTGATGGTATCCTGATCTCAGATCAATCTTCGAGAAAACTGTAGCACCTCTCAATTGGTCGAACAGGTCGTCAATCCGTGGTAGAGGGTACTTATTCTTTACTGTGACTACGTTAAGCTCCCTGTAGTCAATGCATAGTCGCATGCTACCATCCTTCTTCTTTACGAATAGTACTAGTGCTCCCCATGGTGATGCACTCGGTCTGATAAAAGCCTTGTCAAGCAGATCCTCTAACTGAATCTTCAGCTCTTTCATCTCTGTTGGTGCCATTCTATAGGGCGCCTTAGCAATAGGCCTCATGCCTGGTATTAAGTCGATGGAGAAATCAACATCCCTCTTGGGTGCCATCCCTGGTAATTCTTCTGGAAATAGATCAGAGAAATCTGATACGACTGGTATGTCTGACCTGGTCTGCTCTTCCTGCCTCATGTCTTGGACATAACACAAGTAGACTGGTTGTCCCTTTTTCACCTTCTTCATCAATGTTATAGCAGATACTAGTTGAAGGCCGGCTCTCTAGGAAACTGCGATATGAGACTGTCTTTCCCTTCAGGCTCTTCGGTAGTAATCTATGCTTTGCGCAATGTAGTCGTCCCTTATACTTCTGTAGCCAATCCATACCCATGATGATGTCAAAGCCCAAATTATCCAGCTCAATCAAATCCACGTGAAAATCTTCATTCATGATGTTAATCTGAAGTCCCTTGTGAAGTTTCGTGCACCTCACTCTCTCCTTCGTCGGTAGTGTGACTAGGAAATCTGAGAGAGGCTCAGGGGTTGTCTCTAACTTCCTTGCCAATGCAGAGGATATAAAGGAATGAGACTCCTGAATCAAATAGTATCGATGCACTCACGCCATTTACAGTGAAGGTTCCCATGATGACATTCCCCTTCTCCTTGGCCTCGGTCTTGTCCAACACATTCAGAACAGCTCCCTCTTCGGAATCGAGGCCTGGGGTTAACAATTCATAAGATAGTGAGGTTGGGGTGTATGTCTCAAAGGAATTAAAATGCCATTCATTAATCCAATGATTCTTACATACATTCTTTATAATTATATCAATATTGTCTAAACGTCAAATTTAACCGTCCGGGTTTCAAATGGGTAGTGTTTACTAAGGTCGATGGGGTTGTATTCAGTTTAATGCCTTTAATCCCATGGTACACTAGTCTAGATTCTCCATTAAATATCAACACGTCTTCTGACTTTAAAACAATCTTGCTCGCCTTGTCCATCCTCTTCTGATCACCTTATAGAAATTCAGCATCATCTCCAATGGAGAATGATACAACTGGTATCCCTTTGGTAATTGACTCAAACGTCTCGTCTCGGTCCTGGTGTAATCCTAGTTTTCCTCCTTTCTCATAAAAGTTCGCAATGCAAACGTCGGCTTTCATGTCTGGTATGGGGTTTGTTTCTAACTGTTGTGCAATCTTGATCGCTTCTGTCACCAAGGTTTGAATAATGTTGGGTATCCTAGGAACTCGTGCTCCATCTATCTTTCTTACCTCTTGATATAATCTAGTTTGTGGATCCCAATCATTACCCATGCACATCATATACAATTTAAGTTTTGACTCGCTCTCGTATCCTGGAGTGTAAAATCCTCCAAGGCCTATTCCCAAAGTTCTACATTCATTTACAATGGCTATTTGTTCATCTAGGGTTAGGTATTGCTTAAGTAGGATCATGTCGGGTCGTAGTACTTGGCATTCTGCCTCTGGATATTCCTGACCTTCACTCAAAGGTTCAGGTGATCTCGGTCTCATAGGTAAGGGGTAACAGATGTCGAAATATCCTATTAGGTGAGAGGTTTCCTAAGTTAGGTCTCTCTAAATTTTTGATTCGCACTAAACACATACAAGTTTCATCGACTGATAACTATAAACACACATTCATGCTTCATGCTTTGGGTTTAGGTTTTAGGCTTACCGGTTTCGCGCTGAGTGCTAGTCTCAGCGCCCGAAGTTCCCACTGAGTATAGGGTGTTTATGCCTGGTACGACCTCCTTCCTTTCTGCTGTGCAGTTGCAGATGGCTGTCCTGCCGGACCTCTAGTGTAGGTGTTGTTCTGTGGCGCCTGGCCTCCTCGTGATCCACTTGCCTCGATAGCTAGGGTTCTTTGTGAATCTTTGGATCCTTTATGCACCCGACTTCCTGGGTTAGAGAAGCACTCATACTCTCGGTGGCCCTCCTTCTTGCAATAGCGGCACTCAACCTTCTTGCCTGAGCAGTCTACGCCGGGGTGATCATTTCCACAGTGCTTGCAGTAGTAGTGGCGCTGGGGTGGCTTAGTTCCCCTGGGTGGTGCAGATAAGCGGTTGGGCATTAATAGCTGGGCCGGTCAGTCGAGGGACCTGCTCCTTCGCCTTCTGACCTTGGTAATCCTTCCTCCCCTTCTTCTTGTCGAAGAACTTCCTGTTTCCCCGCTTGTTGTAACCGCCAGAATTCTCTCCCCCATCTTCTCCTTCAGAATTCTTCCTTTTCTTTCCTTGGGCCTCTTCCCTAGACTGAAGCATCAGCTCTGTTGCCTACGCGGCGTTATAACATTCTTGTATAGTGGTAAAACGTATGGCTCCCATGAAGCCCTGGATGCGATACTGCAAACCTCCTCTAAACTTCTGGATTTTTACTGTGTCGGAGTAGTCGACCCCTGGTATGTAGTCCAGTATACTGATAAACCTAGCATAATACTCATCAACTGTCTGACTCCCCTGAATCAGGGTCTCGAATTCCTGCCTCTTTCTCTGCTTCAGGTGCTCTGGGTAGTACTTGTCCCGCAACACCTCCACGAATGCCATCCAGACAAAGTTTGGTGTGGCCCTATGGTGGCCCTCAACCGACCGCCACCATATGTCTGCTGCATCCTTCAGGTTGTATGTTGCAATGTCAACCTTCTGGTCTTCCGGAACTCTAACAGTCTTGAATGCCTTCTGGTGCTCCACAATAAATTTCTCTAGTGCGGCGGGGTCTGGTTCCCCTGAATAAGTTGGTACTCTAGCGTCTGCCACGCTCTTTAGCTAGTTTGTTTCTCTGGGCTGCGGCGGGTGGGGTATGGCTCCTGCAAACTGAGCTCCTAACTGTTGGGAGAAGGCTGCCATGGCCTCTGCTAGGCCTGGTATTTCTGGAATGTCTGCTGGTGTCTCTCCATCGTGCCCACTGCTGCCTCCATGTGGTCTACCTTTTGTCAACATCTATAGGATGTATACTATCATTACTATTCAGTATTACACCGTTTACATTCTCAATCATAAATATGCAAGAGAGACTAATCACTAGCAATAAGATATCCCTAAAAGTTTCCTTCTATGTCACGAATCCTCACAGACGTTTTCCCGTATCTCATAATCCCTATGCTCACTGTTCTTGACTCAGTATCCTGTCATCAAAGCGGAACTCCGCTCTGATACCACTTTTTGTAACACCCATAATCCTAATCTGGTAATATAATCGCAAGTCGTAGCATAACAAAATATAATTCGCAGTGGAAAATAAAAACTAACTATCGTTTGGTGTTACACGCCGTTACCCACCCATGTGAGTAACAAGGCAACCTTACTCCATCCATCAACTTCAACTCTCCACCGCTGTGATGACGAGATACTGAGCAATCTTAAACTTACAATCCAAATCCAAACTAAACAAATGAGCAACTAACCCAAATACAACATAGCTCCATAATACAGTACATAATAAAACTAAAAGCGTTTATTGAAAACACATCAGCTACCCTGTATCCCGCACTCCGGCTTGTGTCTTCTCTCAGTAACCTGAAATGTTTGGCCCATTGAAGGGCTCGGCAAACTATATGCTGGTATGCTAAATGTGGTCTTAAATCATTTGGATCCCTTAAGTCGTTTAGCCATCTTGATATTAGATTCATTACATGCTGTACCGGTTTACAATAGTAGAAAAACTGTAAGTGTTAAATAAACACATAATAGTCCACCTAACAATGTCACCACATAATAGTAAGCAACAACCAAATAACCAATAACCAATAATCAATAACATAACCAAACAAGATACGCATATTAATTAACTGTACTTGTTTGTTGGCCACATGGCTCTTATCCTTTTAACCAATCACTTAAACCTTCCAATTAATTTCCACCTCGGGCGTCATGTTAGGACAACCCTTAATAACTTATTAATGGACAGTAGTCCCCTGGGTTCCAATGGAACCGTTGCCAGCTGACCCTAAGTCCCTGGATATTTATTTTCCTTAAAGGCAACGATTCGGTCGAAACCTGTGCACCAACAGTAGTACCTTCTGCCATCGTCGAATGTGGACAATGGATTCCCTTGAGTGACTCTTGATAGTAGTCCCTCGTAGTGATCACGATGCGCAACCAGATAGTCGAAACTAGCTGGATTCCTCTCTTTCTAAGTTAGCCCTTTAGTTAGTGATACAATATCCAATCCTTGAGTTAAGACTATAACAGTTGACCATCAGTTAGGTTCTCTTAATACCTAAAGGTCATCTAGTCTTGTTTGAGTTTAGATGTATAAACTTCCAGTCATAAGACGTTAGCGTAAAATAAAACGCAATAGTGTCGAGCAATACAGTATACAATATCATATGCATAAATCACAAATATCGCTCTTAACATTTAAACACACAATGTCTGGACCTCAGGAAAATCCTTAGGACATTCAGACCACACAATTAACATACCGTTCACCGTGTAAATTGCTAGCTTGACAGTTCACGCTTAGTAACTTCTCCCCGTAACGCTGTTATACGTACATACAAATATCGGGTAACGTTAATACAACTAGCACTAACTATTACAGTACTGTTTATACAGAACTAATACTCGTAGTATACTGACCCCGTATGTTCTTTATTTCTCCTGTTATTTGACAGTGGTTCGAGGTAGTTTAACAGTTCGTTATTTTATGTAGTAAGTACATGTGATAATGAATTTCCATTTCCTTAATTATATACTCATAATTGTTTCCACCTATTCTATATATTAATACAACGTGGTTATTTTTATCATAACCACAATTATTTTATAAACTTTACATTATACTCCATAATTATTATATTACTTAGTTTTAATTTCCTTTCTTTATTAAATTACAAAACCAACCTTATAAATTCGGTAATTATATTTTGAACACATAACTTTTGTAATTACTAATAACCACATAACTTTCAGTAATTACAAATTGCATATACTAACTTTTATAAATTACTAAATAATTCCATAAACTCTCAGTTTCAACATATAGTTTCCTATATTTACATTTTAACCCTAAAACTTTATATAAGTTACATATTGACTCATAAACTATAGTTTTAATATTAAATTTTCTTAATTACCAAAATAACCCATATATTTTCACAAATTATGGTTTCGACTTATATTAATTTCGGTTTTACATATAAGTATTTATAAATTACATATTCACCCCAAAACTTTTATAAACTTAATATTTTATGTCATAAATCATTTTAACCCAAAGTTTTTGGTCAACACTTTTACCAAAGCTTAATTAAATAATTAATACTTTAATATACCCAGAAAATCATATGTAATTCGGTTTCAATCCAAACTTTCCATAAATTACAAAATAGCCCCAAAACTTTATAAAATGTTATTTTAACACTTGTTTAAATTCACCAAAATTCATAATATTAATTCCTACCTTATATTATATCATAATTATGCTAATAATCTCTTTAACTCTTGGCAATGACATATAATACCCTAAACTTTTCAAAATTTATATTTTAGCCCCATAACTTAATAAATTAGCCATTTAAATACTTGTAGCTATTTTTAATATTCCCAAAATTTATAATATAAGCTAATATACTTATATTCTTCAAAAACCTCCATATGACACATTTTATTCTCAGCTTTAATTATATCTTACCATATAGTTTCAAAACTTGATTTATATCTTATAATAAATATATATAAATGTATATAAGCCATATAACACTTCTAAAAATTATGCTAATGACTTAGAATGATTATAAGTTCAAAATAGACCATTTAACTCCTAGGATATTCGGCTTGAATATATATGCATCTTAATTAAATTTTGTGACACAAATTTATACCTTAAGGTAATAATCTTACCTTGTATGTTATAAGTTATTTTCTTGGTAATATAACCTATAGTTTTTGGCCTTAATATAACTAAGGGTTGTACATAAATTTTGTACTAAAGTTTGAAGCTTAAATCAAACTTAAACTTAATAGATTTAGTTATAGAAACTTACTCCTTAAATCTAGATGATTCTTGTACTTGATTTCCTCTTGAATCCCAAGCTCCTCCAATGCTATATTGTTGTAGAACTTTCTACCTCCATGTATAGATTTAGGAGATCCAAGTGTTAGACTTCTAACAAGGATTTATAAGTAAGATTTGGAGTAGTTTATAAGAGTTTACCTTAGGTATTTGTCAAGTAATTTTCGGTACACCTTAGGATGGTTGGAGATCCAAGTTTCCTTCATGAAATGATGAAGAGAACATTGATTTAAGATATGGAATTTTCGGACATAGCTTAAGGTATTTACTAGGATTTTCAAACATGAAAATATACCTTAACTTGATCTTGTTGTTCCTTGAGTTGTTGTTGAATCAAGACAACTCCTTGGAGTACTAATGCTTGGCGAAAACTTGTATGGTTGCTAGGATGATTCTTGCTTCAAGACTTGTTGGAAGTTGCTAGGAATTTAACACAAAAATGAAGTTTAATGTTAAATCTCCATTAATGGAGCTTGAAGCTCACAAGAAGAAACTAACAAAGGAAGAAAGAAAAGAGAGGAAATGACTTACCAAAATCGGCTAAGGAGTGAGCAAGGGAATGACTAAGCTCACGTAAGAGAATTAAGAGAATGAAGGGAATCTCTCATTTGACACAATAATGTCAAAGTTATCTAGCTTTTCCTTAGTTTATTAGCTTGACTCCTGGCTCCATAAAATGCCCATAATTCAAGCTTGCTTTCGGCTATGACAAGGAAGAGAGGATGGATTTGTTTGTCAATTTGAAACAAGATGACAAAGGCAAGGTAGGTAGCTTGTTCTTTTGAATTTTCTAAGCTGAATACCCATGCTAATGTTGTCTCATTTTCCTTGTATTTTTTGGCAATTAAGGCTGTAGGTAGTATTTGATTTTTGTCCTTTGAAGACATGAGAACATGCCTAGTTAGGTACATGTTTTAGTTTGATTTTAATACAGCAATTAAACCTCCTTTTCCTCACTTATTTTCGGCAGTCATAGGCTAGAGAATGGGTAGATTAACTTGTTTATTGTCATGTCTAAAAGCTAGATCTAGTTTGTATTTAATTCATTACTTTTCAAAGGCTAATCATCTTGTTGTTTTCCTACAGGTTTTGGTAATGTGAGGCCTCCTTAGGCTGAGATTCTTTTGACATACTGTCACATGATATATGGAAGGTGAGTCACCATTCCACAAGACATTTTATTCAGCTAAAATCAAGTCAAAAACATGCTAAAAAACGGCCACTTTGGTAGCCATGTGGAGTTTATTTTTAACTTGGTTCATGTGACACTATGTTGTATTAAGATCATATTGTAACATGTTATAAGTCACAACATTTATTTGGTACATTTATACTAAGGTAAAAGATGGAAGTTTCTAAGGTAAAGTGCTGATTTTATAGTACTTTTTGATCTGATTTTCGGCCCTACTTGTGCTATGAGTTTAGCACTGGCTTTGATTGATTTAGATGGTCAATTCATCCCCATTTAAGATTCTTAACTCGTGGCTCCTCAAAAACTTCAAGGTAATAGCGTAGAACACGTTTTTATGACACCCGAAGGTGGTTTTTGTGCTTTAAGGATATTCTGGAAAATAAGTAGTTGCTACGAGTTCCAAGTGTTTATAAACATTGTTTATAGTCAGTAATGATATATTAAGGTGTTACATTGAGTTATATGGGGTTATATCAACTCATGACACAATTCCCGGGCTATCGGGACACTCCCAGGGCAAAACAGGACCGTTAAGAATTTCCCCCGAGCACTTTGTGTATTTTTGAAAAAGTAGCTCAAGAATTATCTTTATAATGATGAATAATGATGATAGGAACTCTAACAATGAATTATATAGGAGTTTGTGCCACTCCGGCACTTCTCTAGGGCATTCCCGGGGGTTTATACGGCCCCCAACGGGTACCTCCGAGCACTTTACGTTTAATTGAGAATTTAGCGTGAGGACTTCATCTTATATGTTTAATAAAGTGTTATGGTGCATTTGGAACGAAGTGTAATGCTTTCTTTCATCTTATAAAGTATTTCTGGGACTTTCGGGCCTTAAGGGAGGTGTGTTGACTCTCCCAGGCATTTTGCATTTCTACTCTGTTCTAGATGAGGTCCTATGTTTTAAGGGTCATATCATGATCCCTAGTTGACTTGGTATAAGTTTTATAATTTATATACCATAGTTAGCTTAAGGTCCGGCTTAACGCTCGTTGTTGACCTTAAGGAGTTTTGGTGCGTTTTAACTCCTAAGTGTTTATATATTTTCTTAGGGTTTTATAATCCCCAAATAATATATATTTCCCATTATTTAATTATTTAAAGGTTAGGGGTATTTCAAATATATTGGGTTATTTGTTCCGATCTTGTGTTCAGTTTAAATGTCTTGCGTATCTTAGATAATAAGTGTGTGACGTGTTTCGACCTTAGAACTATGCTGGTTTTGAGGTCATTACAGTACCAATAAGATGTCATAACAAGTAAGCAAGATTATATCCAAACATCATTTTATGGTCCTTGTGAGGCCACATAATTTTTTAAGTATAAATATCTTAGAAGTAAATAGCTAGGTGCTTCATCTCATTTTTTTTTTTACATGCATTATTAGTTTTATCCATACATTAATTTATTAATTATCCCTGTAGCTTATGTGTGTTTTCTTTGAATCTTTGTTGTGTTTGTATAAATTTAATGATTGCATTAATTTATTACATCCATATTTGAAGCTTCACTCTTCCAAAATCATTAATTTAAAGAAAAATAACAAGTGATATCTATTACATGCCTTCTCTTTTATAATTGTTCATATTACAAAGGAATAAGGGGATGGTTCCTCATACTTTTGAGTACGTTTCAATGTCATTATGATTATACATCTTATAATATTGATCAAAAGTGTTATGTTGCAGATCAAAAGTGAATAATACAAATACCCTGCTAGTTGTCATGCCCACAAGTGTTTTGAGATGGAAGACTAACAAATAGAGACATCTAAGGAATAAGTTCCTTCAATTTCGAACCTTTATGGGCAGAGGACAATTAACTTTGTGATTCCTTTATTTGATCGTCTACCATCCCTTGCTTTAAAAAAATGTTAGTTTGATAGAACTTGAAGAATATTGCTTGAAATTTTTTCAAGCCAAGTAGTAGAATCGACAGACACATGCACTTGCAGTTATGTCTGTAAACCCAAATGTTTGATACAAACACTAAAATCTCGTGCTATACTTCTTAGAATTGTGTACTACATGGAACCGGCATCTTTATTGAGTCCAGTTATCATATTGAATGGATTACTTGAAAGTACGATCCTGTTTGTAAATTCATGAAGTGGGTTCTATCCTTCAAGCTTCCAACGAAAGCGAGACTAGGACGAGACGTAGAAAACATGATCGTGCTGCTAGTGCTACTGCAACCAATTTTCAATCAAATTCCTAAGATAGTAGTGTATTCACACGCTGGACGGTGAATTGTCAATCTCAACTCAAAGAAACGTAGCAGTTTCTTTCTGTTAACAGATTTTTTTTTTCTTTTCGCAGAAAAAGTCATCAAGGAAACAGAAAGTTTCATCAATATCAAAGCTCTATTATTATGATTATTACTACTATTTACATTCTGTTTTCAACTTTGATCAATTACAGTAAACACATTACAAATCCTTATCTGATGAGCTTAGTGACTTTTGACTCAAGGGTAAAAAAAAAAAGAAACAAAAAGAACTAGATACAAAACAACAAACTTGTTACCGACGCCTTAAAATCCTTCCTCCCCCAAAAGAAAGGAAAAAGTAGGGGTGAGAGGGAATTTCTAGGAATCCGCAACCTTATTAGGATCCAAGCCGAGCCTTTTCCTTGTCTTTCCCACAAACATGTCCCTGGACTTTAAATAACCAGGCACAAACCCGCTCAAAGTGAGGAATGGAAGTTCAGCAACACCGTTTTTCCTTCCCAGAGAAACAACCGCCGCAGGAGCTGAGCTAGGCGAGTAGGTCGACATCTTACACTTACTCCCTCCTGTTATCATCACCTTCAAGTTCTTTGCAGCTATGTCAGCATGGTTCTGGGCTAAATATCCCAATTTCAGTTCCTGATTGTTTTGTTAGAAAAAAGAAAAACCTTAAGCTTGGATTCATATAATGCAACATCTATGAAGCTGAGTATCTACGCATGGAATTAGCTTTGAAGCATGTCCCAGCTCATAAAAAAAAACTCTAAAGCGTGCCAATTTCGCATTTAGCAAATTCTGTAGTGCAAAATTTAGGGCAAAAACAAAATATAGTAGATGATAAGTGAAATGTCTGCAGACCTGAATGTCAGTGATATCTCCTATTGCAAAGACATTGTCAAGACCTTTAACCTTTAAATGTTCATCAACCATCAACCTTCCCTTTTGGTCCAAATAGGATTCCAGCATTGTACCTTTAAGCCAAGCTGAGCCGACAGGTTTACCAATGCATAAGAAGTGACAATCTGCCTCAATGGTCTCTCCGAGAGAAGTTTTATACTGTTTCTTCTCAGCAGAATCCACATCAAGTTTTACAGACTGCTCTAGCTTCACTTCTACTTTATTCTGTTTCAACCAATCCAGGGCCTTGTTGGAGGCTTTGGGTCCAATAAATTCCAATAACCTTTGGCCCTTATGGACCAGAGTGACTTTCTTTTCAGGAAAATCAGTGGCGATTTCTCCTGCAAGTTCAACACCAGTGGGTCCACCTCCGACTATCAAAATGGATCTGGAATTTCTGATCTTCTCATTATCTGCCTCATCATTTGAGAGCAAAACGCCAGATAAATGTCAAACCCCACTAACACAAGAAAAAAGAAATGATGCAACTATAATAAATTCAATCAAGGATAAAATCTTAACCTGCTTGGTATTGGTCAAGTCTTTGATATCTTGTCTTAGGGAGGGGATCGGCATGACCAGTGGCGATGACTGCATAGTCATATGGCACCGCAGAACCATCTTCAGTCAATATATTTGATGAGGTAATACCAGTGGCCTTGGACACAATCACTTGGGTGTTGGTGAGGTAATCTCTATGGTTGATCACTGACCTTTGCCCGAATGATGGCTCCACCGTATTCCTCAAGCACGCCCATGTGATTTCAAAATACTCTTTCCTGTTCCAGAAGCCTTGTTCAAGTTGACGTTGTTGCAAAACCAACATCTTGCAATATATTAACATGAACTACATTTGTAGTTTTTATCGAGTATGCTGGTTTAATAAATTTTGGCGTGTCTTAATGGGTTTGATAAAGATGTATGTAACTTCCAAATGAGGACCTCAGAGACTAATACATATAGCTTGATTCATATGAATCAAAATAACAATGACTCCTTTCCTTTACTTATGGCATGGTTAATTATTTTAACTTTGACCAGCCAGGAGCGAAGGAATTTCCCACAACAGCAAACGAGCCATCATCCTACTAGTTTAAAATCGGTGCAAACTTCTAAAATATGCCAATTAAAGCAAATTCGAAGGAAGCGGACGAGAACATCGAAAATTACCACCAAATTATGCTTCACTCGTCCAGAGGACAGCAAATTTTAGATTGTTCAGCGATATCCAAACGGATTGATAGTCCTTATAGCAAGGCTATAGCAAGATAAATGACTGAATGGAGTATAGGATTGAGAGACTTACGGATCGATGAGGGTAAGATCGCAATCAAACTGGAGGGTTTTGGCGATTACAGAACCAGCAACGCCGCCGCCACCACAACGACCCTGGCACTGGCATTGCTGCTGTTACTCCTCGCAGCACCAGCAGTACCTCCTCCCCTGCAGCAGCTTTGATTTTGGTTCGACATTGCGGTGTTTGTCAGCGAATCCTCGAAGTTGACTTATCTCAAGTGATCCGGTCGCTCACCTTTATCTTCTTCCCGGTTGAACAACCTTGAATTCCCAGATGAAAAGAAGGGGGTATATAAGCTTATATAGAATTGGAGTTAGAACTAGTAGGTTTCTCAATTTGAATTCAAAGAATCCTAAATTTCCCAACAGTTGTGCTCCGACAGCCCGCTCGTCACCACTGGGCTCGCATTTCTTCGTCAGGGCGCAACCAGAGGTGAACGTAAGTATCACGTTGGTTTTCTTATGATATTAATAATAGTTGATTACAAACCTAAAACAAGAGCTAAAGGTTAATAGATCTAGATTGCAAACAGAAAGGTTTGAAAATAAAGCTTGAAACTACAAATAACAGCCTAAGAACCCCATAGTCGAGTGCCCACGAGCGAAGACCGCAGGAGTCCTGATTGCTGATTGCTGAGGTTAACCTTATCTTTAAGGACGGTTGCCTATTCAGCAAGGAGAAAAAAACATTCGACTATGAATACACCAAACGCATCAGAGGTCATGGAAGCATAATCGGGAACATGAACCTAGAGCTGATCAAACTCAATTCGGCCCGTTGACCTGACCCGGTCCAGCCTTAAAAAAATCCAAAAATTCAGGCTTGAAAAAAGAGTTCGGACCAGTAAAAAGCTAGTCCCGACTTAAAAAGCCGGCCGAGCTCCAACGAAACCAGGCTGGCTTGGAAAAAAAAATTAGACCTGACTTATGAAAAAGCACAAGCATTTATACCTTCTAGCCTAGGAAGGGATCTCGTTTGGGATGTGGTCATGTGGGAGCAGAAGGACCAACTAGAGAAATGATCGACAAGTATAGCTCTTCGGGGCATCCCTATACAATCATGGTTAGAGAATGCAATTTTTGCAATCATTGAAAGATTTGGCTTTATACTATCAATCGACCCTAACATGGCCAAAATACCAAACTACTTGGAAGCCCACATCCAGATAGAAACGTCAAGGATGCAAATAATCAATGAGGAAGTCTCAGTATCCATAGAAGGATACATATCTACAGCCGAAGTTGTGGAATATTGGTTAGATGAGCTATCTGAACATAGACAAACAATATAGTATCTGGTAAAAATGGTCCGCAACCAGTACAACCACCGTGTAGTTCTAGTGTCGGCGCCGACGGCGGGGCTCCAATATTTGAAATGTCCTCATTAATCTCAGGGATCCCAAAGGCCTGACAACAACTCCCCAAGCAGCTTGAATATCCCCAAAGCATTAACTCCACATAGTCATTTTTATCGCGATAGCCTCTTCAACTCCTTCTAACAAACTATCTCATTATTGCTGGAGACATCCCAAGATCTCTTGGCACGCCACTGCTGATAATCAACCAATATCATTTTCAATCAGTACTGCACTAAGCAGTTAGCCCCGACATTTTCGTTTGCGATGCCAATCTACCCTATCAATGCTCTACCAACTATGGTGGAAGATCGACCAACAAGCATCTTTTCACCTCTTCTTTCAAACAACTCCCTTGTCCTTTTGAACTCAATAGAGGAAGCCCAATCCCCAAACCACTCTTCTTTATATTGTGACTGCCAAAACACAACAAGTTAGTACAACTAAGGTCAATCTCCCCATATACCCGCACACACTTCTTTACCGAAGCCTTCAACCTAATATCCAAGCATTCAACTAGAGATACTTCTCACTCTAGAAGCCCACCCAAACCCACACACTCCCTCACAAGTTTCCACCATCCCAAATCCGTCTCAGTCCCATATGCCTTTCCCCCCATCCCAGATACAATCGAAGCCCAACAATGCCTAGAATTGTCACGAAATTAAATTTCCTTTTCCCTCATCCTGAAATTTCTTTGCAGAACATTGCTAACACCCTACATCAAAATAAGAGACTGAACAATGCTACGAGCCCCAAATAAAATGATAGAACAAATTTACTTTCAAAACGTTCGAGGAATTAACAAACCCGAACACTGGGCAATGCTCAAAAGGGAGATCAAAGAAGCTGGCACCAGCATAATAGGAATCTTTGAATCACACTAAAAAAACACCAATCACTGATCACCATGACCTCTGGGGACCGGAGTATAACTTGAAATGGTTAGAGGTCCCCGCCCTTGGACACTCAGGGGGTGTCATAGTGATATGGAATCCAAATGTGGTACACGTACTCAATCATCAGAAAGGCTCTCATTGGATTACAGTTGGAATATAGTGGTTATCAATCCATTTCACTGGTTGCATTGTTTTTGTCTACTCTTCAACATAGTAGAAGCTTGGTTAGCAAATTTCAATCAGATTCAGAGCATACTTTCCCATCACCGATCCTATTAGCTAGGAGAATGAATGAAGTTCTGCAAGTAAAAAACTAAAGAAAGGGAATGCAACAATCAAATCAAGAATATTGGAGGTTCTGAGGAGCTGGTTTGATGAGTTATAAATAACCAAAATCAGCCTCAAGGAGCATCTTACACTTGACGTAACCGGCACACAATGAGTAAAATAGGCTGTGCATTTGCACAAGCTGAATGGTTTGCACCTTTTCCTCAGATCTCCCTACCAACTGAAACCTCAAACCATCTCTTCCTCCACTGTCAAGCTTATCGTAATTTATGGAACCTCAATCAACTGGTGGGGTATCCTGTTTGTTTGCCCCGGTAACAAGATAGACCCATTCTTGATTTGAAGAAGCGTTCTCAAAGATAAATCAGCCAAGGTTGGGTGAATCTTAACACTGTTTTTCTCACTTGGAGCTATCTGGATAACTAGAAATAAACTAGTCTCCGAAGCTGTCACACAAAACTGGCTGGCTATTTCAGAATCTACTAAAAGGGGTGTTTTAGAGTGGAACAAGATGACAAAATCCCTCAAAGCTGCTACTGCTCTCTTGCACCGACCTAATTGATTACTTAGTTTCCTGTTAATGTTGTATTGATATCTATCATTGTAACATTGTTCTAGCGTGAAAGGGTCACTATGAACCCAAGTATTGCCTTCTTGCTGATTTCAGCTACTTATATATATATAAATAACATCCCAAGAACCCCACGGTCTAGTGCCCAGGAGTGAAGACCACAAGAGTCTCAATTGCTGAGGTCAACCTTATCCTCAAGGATGGTTCCCTATCCAGCAAGGAGAAAAAGCATCCGATTATGAATGCATCAGAGCATGAGAGGCTTTATGGAAGCGTAACCAGGAACATGAACCTAGAGTTGATCAAACTCAACCCGGCCTGGGGATCCGACCTGAACCGGCTTGAAAAAAGTTTATAAAACCGGGCTTGAAAAAAAATTAGGGCGGGCTTGGACAAAAATATATACTATTATTTAAAACTATATACTATATATATAATTTAATTTTTATTTAAAATTTAATATTTTTTAATATTTAAGTAGAATTTAATTATTTATTTAAAATTTAATTGTTTATTCAATTTTTATTAATTATTTATAAAAAATAAAAAGCAGAACTGGGCGGGCCGGATAGAGGCAGAGCTGAAAAATATTGGGGCTGGCTCGGCCTAGCCGAAAAATTAAAAATCCGGGCTTGAACATTAGAAATAGACCTGATGGGCCTAATTAGAATAAGGAACATAACATTCTGCACCTCCCATTCTTTATCTTCTATCTTCAATTTCTGAAACCCTATCTGATAGGAACAATGCTCTACACTGATACTTCTTCATTCCCCATCTACCCTCTCCTAACTATTTTACTGGCGAGCAAGGCTGCACCTCCCTCTTCTACAATATCTTCTTTTCTTGTTAGTCCTTACCGGTGCTTGCGGTGATTCCTGAAAGAAAAATGGTGGTGGAACTTGTGCCTTGATTCAAACCGAATTCAAGAGGTAAAGGTCTGGTTCCTTTCCTTCGGAATTTTCATTATTAGTTTACGAAAATCCTAATCTTACTTCTCCCCTCATTTTCTTCTCTATTTCACGTATGAGACAACATGAGTTTATTATTTTGGCCAAGGTCCATGAATCGTAAGAATAAATAGAAGAGAAACCACACCCAAAATGTAAGTATAAATCTATAAATCCCTGACCAGAAATTTCATTTATCTATCCATATCTAAAACAAACACTAACTTCTTGTTATCTATTTTGTTCACATGCGGGTAAGCCACCCAGGCGTGTCTGCTTTGCCGAGTCCGAAAAATCCCATGGAAGTCTAGAAACAATTGCCGATATGGGGCTGACAAGTTATGGCTTGGAACCAAAAAAGGTTCTCAATTTAACTTAAGTGTTAGTTTCATGTCAGTCAAATTGTTTACTGTTTTGCTTCTGTTCTATCCGAAAAGTGTGGTGAATGGGGGTCGTAAGCTAGAACAAAAAAAATCTGTGTTCTTGTGGTGATGTAAATAGATCCAGAATCTAGGATCTTGCTGAATGCTGTGGAAGTTCGAAAATATAGGGCTTTACTTGGATACTTTGACAAAACGAGATTAAAATTTTCTGTAAACCTTATGATCTGAAAGTTTAAGTTAAGTTGGACGTTTGGATTAGTGGAAACAGAAAAGGAACTAGAGTAGATTAACTATGAACGTTAAACCCAGGGTATTAAGTTTAAGTTTGTTTCTGATTTTGAAAATTGGGTTCAATTTATTTGATGTAATTAGCGACCCAACAATGAGGATTCTTAATGCAATTTTGTAATCCCAGTATCCCACTGTTGTGATATTGTCCGCTCTGGCTCGCAGCCGCACGGTTTTGTTTCTGGGGTTTCCTAGCCCCAAAAGGCCTCACAACAAGGAGAGGTATCCCCACCCATATAAGGAGTGATTCGTTCTCCCCTCCAATCGTTGTGGGAGGTAAATCTCAAGGATATTACACTCCACCCCCCTTGGGAGCCCATCGCCCTCGCGGGCCACACCGGCACACCGACCTGGGTCTAGCTTTGATACCAACTGTAATAGCCCAGTATCCCACTGTTGTGATATTGTCCGCTCTGGCTTACAGGCCGCACGGTTTTGTTCCTGGGGTTTCCTAGCCCCAAAAGGCCTCACAACAAGGAGAGGTATCCCCACCCATATAAGGAGTGGCTCGTTCTCCCCTCCAATCGATGTGGAAGGTAAATCTCATGGATATTACAGATTTGAATTAGGTTAGTTCTAGAAAATTATTCAACTGGAAACTTGAATTAATTAACGGCTATTGTCATATCCAAAAATTAAGGTTAGATATTTGAAATTAGGGTTTCTGAAAATTGAGGCAAAAATTTATATTCAAAAAAATTGAGGGTGAAATGGTGATTGTGATAAAATTGTGGGTAAAAATGTGAATTTGAGGAATTTAAGGCAATTATGTAATTTCTATAAAGTTCAAAGGAGTTCGGTCAAAGTTAGAAATGGAAATTCAACTTGGTCAAAATTAGAACTTGGTCAAAATTGGGATTTAAGCCAAAATTAGGGTTTCCAATGGGTACTGGATGGATTCGTGAATTTGAAGAGTGATATGAGTTTGAATAATTCAAATTAGAGCTAATTTGGAAGATTTAATCAATTGAAAATTGGGCTAAGACTTTTAAACAAATTTGAATTTAAATTTAGTTAAAATAGGAAATTGAGAAATCTATGGAGGATCTGGTTATTTAATTAACTTGGAAAACGTGAAGTTAAGGGTTTAATTGGATTAGATGAAATTAAGTATTACGGTCATAATCAATAGGCAGGACCCAAATTGGGTCCAATTGAATTAAATGAACTAATCAATTGTGTAACACCCCTACCGCTAATCTCATCATTAACAACAAATAACTCTACTCATCCTTACCTTGCATCAGATAATCCAAACACAACGGTGGTGAAACAATGTCGTTAGTCACCCACGTGACTAAAAAGACCTACTCAAATACAGTAACAGCTGATAGACTAGTGATAAGCCTCAGACTTATCATGTTTTATAAGCTAGAATTATAAGATATTTAGCCACAATATATGAAATAACTAGTTTTTATGTCATTTAGATTATAATGTCCATTTTTATAAGATTGGACTTATGTTGTTGTATTTTCGTGCAAGGAATCAAATCTTAATCCAAGAAGTGAAGTAATGCCGGGCTTGATGTCGTGAGTTCAACACCCGACAAGAGAATGGAGCAGAATAGAAGTGTTGTTGGACGAAGTGCCAGGTATCTCCTAGCCAGCATCCAGGAGGACGGTTCACCGACAGACAGCGGTTACTTACCGTTATCTAAACAACTGCTGTCGGGTACAACTGATCCGGTATTAGCACCGTTTCACGGGATTGGGCGGTTTCGACCGTTAGAAAACACGTGGTGCCGGATACAATTGATCCGGCATGACTCCCGGCACAAGAGGTTTTTGATGCTTATAAATAGGCCGAGAGTCTACACTTCAACAACACTTTACACTAAATTTTCACACACTTATTCTCCAAGAAATTGGTCCGATTGCTGCCAAGGAATTGCTACAAGTCATCCATCAAAGAGAAGAAGGAATCTTCAAGTGGTTAAGGCTAGATCAATTCCTTACTCTTCTTGCACTTCTTCTTCTATTTTTGGTAGATGATGCAGTAGGATTTTTCTTGTACACTTTGGCTTGGAATGATGATTCCTTTGTAAGACAATATTGACCACTTAATTAAATTTCAAAGTTTCACTTAGATTTTTGGTTGTTGGCAAATTAGATTTAGTGTTCTACTAATCTCCTTACGGTCAAAGTTCTTCCTTTGTCAATCAAACAAAGGCAGACTTGGTTGAGGAATCTAAGGAATCCTTGCATTTATCTTTTACATTTTAGGAGGTGATAATTAGGATTTTGAATTAACCACTAAATTCTCCACTTTCTGGTTCGTGTATTGACATAAAATTTGTTGATTTCGATAATAGGAAGTGAGTATAAGTTTCTGATTCGAAACTGATTAATAATGTTGAACTTTTGTCTTTGCCGGATCCATGTCGTCGGGTGGTTTGTGTCCGGCGCATTCAATTCCTTGAATATGCCGTGCAGCCTCTATCCGGCATTGCATCCGGCGCATTCAGAAACTGGTTAATTCGAGACTTGTGAGTTTGAATTGGTGATCATACTTGTTTTATATGGATTATTGTTCCAAACTAAGGAGTAGTTCGTAGTAATTAACCATTTAATTAGTTATTTAGATAGATTTCTTAATTTAAATCAATGATTAAATTTTCCCCTTGTTAGAATTAGGTAATTATTAGGCTTAAGAATAATTTTTCTATTAAAGTCCCTAGGGTTCAATACTTTCGGTCGTAATTTACTCGTCTTATATTCCGACCGGGAATTTTTGCTACCCGTATTTAGAGTTGTAGGATTCTTTGCATTTTTTCCATTGTTTTATACATTTTTGTATATAATTTTATCCTACAAATCCTTAGTTAGCAAAATGGCACCGTTGCCGGGGACTTTGAAATACCCCAAACCTTAATATGTTAATTAATTATGTGATTAAGATTTTCTAAGGCTAATTAAGTCCTTAAGATCATTGGTGAAGAAATAAAAACCAAAAAGAAGAAGAAAATGCGTAAAAGTCACAAAACGTGAAAACGCGTATTCAATTATTTTAGGAGGTATATAACCTTCACTGGGATTATAAATATATTTTTTATATCCCAATTACACACTAAAAACATGTGGGAAAAATTCTAGAAGAAAACGGTTCCAAATAATGCGTTAAAACGCTAATGGAGTCTTAAAACACGTTTTTCGAGAAAACCCGAAAACGTGACTTTAAGTGGTCAAACGAACCCGTAAAAATTATAGTTCACCAAATAACTATAAATAAATATTAATGGAAGCTTAATCACCATTAAAATTAATTAAACAAGAAAATTCCGGAAAACGGGTCCGGTTAGTGAATAGTGCAAAACCGGGTAAATTAACGAGCATTTCTGTAAAAGACAAAAAAAACGCTCCAGCTGTATACATATATGGGGCCGATTTTATTTAGCTAATTAACACCCCTATCACAAGTAAACTAGCTAGTAAAGGAAGAGAGAGTTGAATAAGTCAAAAAGACAAAAAGGTATTAAAATACCTTTTCCCTCTCTCTCCTCCCTTATTTCTTTTTCCTCTTCTCTTTCCTCTCTTTTCCTCCTCTCTGTCGCTTTCTTCTTCCTCCCAAGCTGGAACGATTTTCTTCTCCTCCTCCCATGGCTTCTTGCCATTCCTTGCCTTGCCCAAGCATTGTTAAAGCTCAAATCACAAAAATAAATACATATTTTTCATCCTCTCATCATCCTCTATCTTTCTCTCTTTTCGAAATTTCAAAAGGATGAACTTTATCTCCATGGGTTTTCCCCATTTGAAGAGAAAAGGGCTCCATCTTGAAGCTTGGAGTCTCCTCTTTCAAACAAGGTAAAAATATCCATGAAAAACCCACCTTTCCTTCATTTCTTGGTATGACCGATTTTGCCCCATTCTCATTCCTTGTTCTTTCCTTGTTTGAGTTATTCTACAAGGCTCCAATGGTGGTTTGGGAGTCCTCCTTTGATTCATGACCAAAAATCATTCTAGGGTTTCAAGGTAATCTCTCCTTTTTGTGCTCTAAGCACTCCTCCTTGTAACCTAGCTCAATTAAAAAGTCTAGGAGTAATATTTAGTGCCTAATTCCTCATTTGAATATTGATGTTTGAGGTTGGCAAGTGGTTGGCCAACTTGGCCGATTGTGACCAAGGAAGAGAATGGGAGAAATGGGAAGAAAAACTTGTGAAATTAAGGTAATTAAACTACCTTGGTGCTTATGTAATTGTTCTAGAATATTGGGAATGGGTAACTTAAATAATGAACCCAAAATAAGTAAGGCAATGTATTTTGATGAGGTTGTAGGAAGTTGTGAATTGTTGTTTGAGTTAAAGGCCTTGGAGCCAAGTAAATTGAGTATATATGTTGATAATGTTGTTTGAGGAGATTTTGTGGAATTATGTATGCTGGTAGGACCCCTTGTGGGTGTAGCTAGATTAGGATGAATGTGGATGAAAATTTGGTGGTAAGATGAGTTTTGGACAATGCTAGAAAAATAACGAAGTTATGGCGAAATTTCGGTAGAAATATAGTGGTTTAGATGGTGATGTGAGCTGGAAGAGTTTAAGTGTTAACTAGGTGTTGTTGGGAATTGATTTGGGATAGTAAATCACCATGGGAATACTTATTTAAGGAGGGAGGATTGATGCAAAAATCTGTAGCAAGAAAGTTGTTTAAGTGCCTTAGGAGTTTTAGAAGACAATGAGGATTTAAGGTTTTAAAATTGAGGCATGAACCTTGGTATGAGAGGTGCATTGTCTTGGAGGATTTGGAATGGTTAAATAGAGTGAGAACAATAATGCAAGTGCCAAGAGGTAAAAACTATAGCACAAGTGTGCAAAATGTAACAGTGGGAATGAAGAATTTGTAGAAAATGAGCAAGGATTTGAGTAGGGATTTGACCAATGGTCTGAAGAGGTTTAGAGCATGTTTTAGGGTGTTTAAACGTGTAGGAAACATGTGGAAAGTTTAGGGAATGATTGGAGGTGAATTAATGGTTGAAAACTGGTCAAAAACTGTCAATTTTGACACCTACAGACATGGTCCAGGTTAGCAAACAAGTGCACAAACCCGGACACCTCAAAAACGTCCCCGAAACCTATTTTTACATGTGGTCCGGGTTTGTATCCAAGTACACAAACCCGGACCAAGTCAAAAACAACACAGAAAGTAAAATCCGGGATTGGTCCGTGTAACCCCGGACACAAACCCGGACAGTTAAAAATTTCACCAAATGTGTTTTTAAGTGTTGTTATGATGGGGAAGCGAATGGTAATGGTTTCAGATGATGATTAGGCCTTGTTTGGTGAGTTTTAAAGGCCATTGGAAGTATAAACAAGTGTGAGAGTGAATGTGTAAGTTGTGAACTTAAGATCACATAAATAAGTTAAGAATAACGGGTCAACGGGGTTAAGTACGGGAGTAATAGAAATTTACATACCGTAAGACTTTGATGTTAATAAAAACATTTGAAATAATACCAGTTGTTTGGAAACTACCCGGAAGCGTGAGGTGACGCGTTGGAGCGAATCCTCGGGAACACGGTAGAGTAACCCATGGTGTAAGGTATGGTTTTCTTGCAACCTGTGTCCTACCGGGTTACACCGGCTTGTATGCCTATGTGTTTTTCTGTATGTTTGCCACCTTGCAAGATAAAGCATGAAATGAGTTTACAATAATTCATTAATGTGGCATAAATAATCCCGATACCGTTTAACCTTAATTATGTGTTAAACCGTAGCTAACCGACTCTAGGATCACATAAGAGATCGGTATTCGGATTAAACGTCCCAACCTACGGGAACGTTCTAACTACGGCTATCTGTGTGTTAGTTGTATATTGTGGTTGTGTGTTGTGTGTCCTTTGTTTAATATATCGTTGTTTAACGAATGTTGTTGTCCATGTTTGTCGAATGGGATGTTACCTCCATTGTGTGTGATTAACCAAGCTTGTAACACCAAATGGTGTATGGATGTGATAAGTTCCATAAAGGAACTTCTAACTAATATGTATATATTATGGGGGGTGAGGAATCCGGTCGTTCCGGTCGCACGTGTTGTTTGGGAGTTGATGTCTATAATTGAATTGACTCCCACTCTATTATGTTATGGTTGTTTTTCCTTCTTGGATTACAACCACCCACAAGCTTAACCAAGGCTTACCTACCTCATTATTATTCGGGGCTAGGGGGATTATATGTTAAGGTTGCTTTCCTTCCTTGGATTGCAACCACCCACAAGCTTAACCAAGGCTTACCTACCTCACTATTATTTGGAGTTAGGGGGAAATTGTGTATGGTGTGATTGAGTCTATATTAATACCGACACATCTATGTAATGTTATGTGTATTGTGTGTGTGGGTCTATATTTAGACTGACACGTCCAAGTAAAGTAAATATGTACCATGTGCGGACCCATGTTTAATCCGACACACCTTAAGTAAAGTGTACATAATCTAACAAGTGATGATGTGTTGACTTTGCTGGTTGTAACCCATTGGTTGGTTGTGTGTGCTTATAAGCATGTTATGTGTTTATTGTTTTCTTGCATGCTTTAATAAAATAAACTGCATGCTCACTCGACAATTAGTTGTGCGTGGCCCGGTAGCATGCGGGCTGCTCGATTACCATACCAGCAAAGGTGCTGACCCCCTTTGGGGGGCCCCATACTTTTCAGGTACAATGGAGCTGACAGCCGTTCGAGAGTAGGACGAGGTAGCTGTTTATACATGGATAGTGTTTAGTTTTTTATGTAGTTGTAAGAGATGTAAGACCGAAGTTGATATCGGTCGCTGAAGGTATAGGCTCGGTACAGTTGTAATGTAAATGTATTTGTTTCAGTTTAGAAATGGTTGGTAATGTAAAGTGTAGTGCTCGGTAATCTTATCCATCAGACCGGTACGTTGTGTATGTATTAGCCTTGTTAGCCACGTGGGTGGCTAACGGCGTGTAGCACCCAAGGATTAAGATATGTGTTGAGTTTTAATTCCGCTGCAACCGTTTGTTAAGTGTTGTATTTGTAGTTAGGGTGTTACAAAAAGTGGTATCAGAGCGAAGTATCGCTCTGATGACTGGAAATACCGAGCTTAGGAAGTACCGAGTTAGGAGTTTAAGACTTTGGGTTAAGGGTTCAGTGATAGCGTGAGAGATATGCTAGTTAGGCATTCCCCGTGTGTACGGGATACCTACAACATCCATACCCGCCCTCCACAACCCCCGTTTTGTAACTCGGGAAAGAGCGCCAGAGAGATGGAAAGTCCTCTCATACTCGGGAGCAACCCGACCTAGCTGTTATGAATTATTCCTATAAGAACCAAAACCTGTCATGCGGTAGATTCCAAGAACTGAGAATCCCAGAGACGGAACCTGTTTGAACACCTTTACCCGCACTTCATAGCGGAAGATTAAGAATCCTATCTACAAGAGACCGAAATTTCCGGCGACCTGGGTCGACATGCCTAGCATTCGAGGAAACCCAGCCAATAAGAAAGAAAGCACTAACTGCGCACAGAAGCGGAAAACGGAGGAGCAACCAACCCGAGACACATGTCTACGGGACCACAATTGTTAAATAATACCGACAATGGTATAGTAACCGACTAAGGAACTAGTCACGGTTGGATGATTCCAAACCTACAGCGCCAAAGAGGCTGTAATACCTGATTATCATAGTTTAAATAACTGTGGGAGTATTAGTGAAGCATACTTCAATAGGGCTACGTAGTAGTACCTAAACAAGAAAATCCAAGTCTCGGTAACCACGACAAATGCTTGGGGAGGAACATTAAGGAAGAACACAGAGTTAAGTGAAGGGAGAGTCACCCTAGTTAATGACTACCATGTCAAGACCGAAGAGAATCGCTCGAATGTTCTATTACCAAAACTGTAAGGTCAAAGGAAGAGCCAACAAGGCTACCAAACACGGTGATGATAAAAGTAGTACCGAAACCAGTGTGTGTTGAACCGACAACTAGCCAGCATGGCGCACTTGCCATGGCTTGCAGCTATAGCGAAGCTATTCGGGAAAAATTTAATGACTATGAAGTCCTTAGTGGAGTACCGTATTGGTGAACGAAGTTGTTATAGAATCGCGAATCCAAGAAGTTGAGAGTGAAACATGGAAGGGCTTAGTGGCCTAACCATTGTATGTGAAGATATACCAGTCAGCGAGAAGCTAGACTTGGTCAAAGCGTGAAAACATTTTAAATACTGGGAAGAATTTTCTTATGGACCCAGTTTTTCTTCTAAACCCAGATTTATTTCAAACCGTTTTCACACCCAGATTTTCTTCCAACTCATAATTATCTCAAACTTTCTTTTAAGCCCAAATTTTTTCTCAAACTTCATATTTTCTTTAAAAATCAAAACTATAGGACCTACACCGGCCTCAGCGCCACACAGTAGGTAAGCTGTACCCATTTGCTTTCGAGCAACTTTAGAACAATCCTACAACCCGAGGGTATTAACCCGAGGGAAGGGATCCAGTTCATACTAGATACAGACAGTGGACCAATTTCCCTTAAGATATAGTTTGGGAAGCACGGAATGCATATTATCATAGGACGATATGAGGGAGTTGACAACAGAATACTTCACCTAGGCGTGTGACGGACACTACGAGTGTACTAACTGAAATGTGGGACGACCGCACTCCGATAGGAGCTTGTGGGCCTGACAGACCTTTTATGGGTTAGTCGGGCAAGTAGCAATGTATCAGTAGGGTACCTCACATATGTATACGAGTGGAGTCTGGAACACGGGAAGTAGTCGAGTCCATACTACGGTCAACAGTAAAAGTTAAACTAGACCAATGAATTGCCAAGAATGGTTGATGTAAAGGAACCCAGCTAAGTTAACGAAACTAAAAGCATTAGTGAATCCATTTCAAGGAAATGTTTATGAGTCAAGAAGCGTGGAGCGCACTGACTAGTAAGTGAAGACATCTCATATGTCTCAAGAATCCCGAGGAATAAAATATGATAGCTGGAACACATACCCAGTCTATACATGGTAAGGCCAATGCCTAATATGGACATGTTAATGTGCAACGAACGGGATGAAACTCCCGGAATGATCACCTAGACTACCAGGGAATATTGATCTTCATAGAAGAGGATAGTATACCCAGTAAAGAACGCAAAGCTATGTAGTTAACTAAACATACCCACAAGTACAAGCCAGATGTATTGGCATAACCTAGTAACACCCAGGAGCTGTCCTGAAGGGTGTTTGGGTCAACAATTGTCGAACGAAATGTCATGATAGGAACACGAGAGTTGAAACTAATACTCAGTTTAAACATAAGTTGTCGGGAGGCAGTCTGACATTCATAAGGGGCATCCCATGAAAGGAAGCGTGATGCAACGACCTTGTCATGGAGCCCAATACAACCTCCAAACCATGTAAAGTTGTACAGAAAAGTAAATGTGTGTGAACAACCTACAATGAGCAGAGCTCGAGGCAGTAAGGCTTATAAGCCACAAATAGAATATGTTATGTAAATTTAATCGATTATGGAAGTTTATATTGTACAAGTGAATGGAGCGGAGAATGAACCATTGCTTTAAGAGTGGGGATACCTCTCCATATTGTGAAACCGCGGGAGCGGTAGTTATGTGAACCAAGTTCAAGAAGTATGTTAAGGATTGACCATATTGTTATTACCCAAGAATGGTTTGAATAAAATAATACGAAAAGAAGTGTTTGTACCAGTTGTGGAGACCAGAAGAACAATAAGTCTAATAGCAACTGCCATAGGTGTGCGATGCTAAGTGAAGAGTGAACAACGCTCAAAGAGCATAAAGACTCAAAAAATAGTGTATTCAGTAGATATCCAAATGAATGACGACCATAATACGAATGATGGAAGTACATGAGCAGAAGCTAATATGAGAGTAGATGCCATGTAAGTTAGTGTTGTACAAGAAGTAAGAATACGGTGTGCAATAAGTGATAGCAAGTAAATTGGGCAGTAAGCCAGTACACAATGTGCATTCCTATAGCAATCGCATAAGAGATTTACTGCCAAGGGTTTACGCCTCTGCACTCTGTATGACTGAGTGTTTTGGTATTGCACTTGCGCAGTAATGATCGAGTGGGATAGCTAGGAATTTTAGAAAATGTTAAATCTTGTAGAAATAGAAAAAGATTTATAACGCTATAAGACCGACGCATAGGAAATGCAAGGTCGTACCAATGAAAGAGTACTTGTACGAAACCAAATATGGAGTGACACGGAATATCAAATATCAGTATGGAATATACCTCATGTGTGGGAAATAACCGAGAGAGCACTACACATTAGGTAGTAGCTCAACCTCAACCAACAACAAGTCGGATGAAACTAAGTAAATGATCACGAACTTACACAGCTGCATATGCAGTAAGTTATCTGAACAGTGGATGGAAAGTTTGCAACTCACCGAATTAGCGCACGGTAAGAGATACCATGCGTCGGTTGAGAAACCGAAATTCACAAGATAAAGGTGATGAATCGGAGATGTACAATACATTAAGAATAACAAATGGAGCAAACTAAGCTCTAAGTTATCAGAGTAGCGCAGCAGAGGCTAGTGATTCAAATGTGGAATGTGCATAGTGAATATGAGTAAATAGCTAATCATCAATGCCTAGAAGCGTGACAGGCCAGAATTGAAACCGATTATGAGTTAAATAAGCTCCAATGAGAATTCTTGGTTTCGGGACTAAACTTAAGATCCTCTAACCAGAACGCATTGTAAAATAGACCGCGTGGAAGTTAAGACACTTCACGGTGGCAGAACATTTTAAACCAATGTTCAGTGATTGATTACGTGGGCGTAATCCCTTTTAAGGGGGGTAGAGCCTAAAACCGCTTAGTGTGTTTTAACGTACAAGTGTACATGAATTATGTTGTGCATAGCACAAAATAATTTGTTTTGATGATTGGTGCGTATGTAATATGAACATGTGCATTCATTCATGGTTTAATTGTGGTAATTGCGCACAGAAGATGCGAATACCATTGTGATAAATGTATATACCTTGTTAACTGTTATGTGTGAGAGTACAAGTGTAAGGAAGTAAGAAACTCCCGGGGAACTAAAACCCCGACTATGTATGTTCATATAATACTAAATGTAAAACCGTGTATTGTATTTTGATAAAAGTATATATATATATATATATATATATATATATATATATATATATATACAGTATATATATATAATGATTTATGAAGAGGTATGACACCAACATAGAACCTAGTGAGAATTAAATTCCCTAGGTAACTTGATTTAAGATGAATCTGGAAGATGATCGATGGACAGAGTTCCACCCTTGGAGATGTAATGATATGACTAGATGGATTAAAAGATAGAAAATGGTACATGCTTGAATTAGTTGCTGTTTGAAAATGAAGTGGGAGGTGAAACTTGATTATCATGAGATCAAGGGAAGCCGAACACAAATTGGGGTGGAAAGATAGTTCAACACTGATGCTGATCACATCAGGGTTGGATGACTCTTGAAACTCCCTATAACTGGTCACAAATAATCACGTTAAGAATAAGATGCAGTTAGCATAAATTGGACTTGGAGTTGTATTGCGTTTTCAAAAAGAATTTTAAATTGGTGTCTTCAAATTTTCAATTGGTAATTTCAAGACTTCAATTAATATTTCCAAGATTCTTGAATGGTATTTTCAAAGGAAGGATTTCTTTACTTGACCTTATAGAGGATTTTCAATTAGTATCCTTCCAATAAAGGATTTGTTCTACTTAACCCCATAAAGAATATTTTCGTATTACTTGCTCACGAACTGAGGACATATGAGCCCTTGTCTTCGGACCGGTGACATGAGAAGTATATTTTAAAAATGTATGTGATTGTTTTGATCTCCCAAAGGAACGGGGACCAGAAGGTGTCCATCGCGACCGGGTTCTGCGGGATCACAGTGTATATGTACTCGACATGGGACTCGAGGACTGTAACATCCTGTAGTCTTAGGACCGAGCACATGAAGAGATGGAAAAAGGTATTTCTGTTTGTTATACATGCTAAGACACGTTGTGTGATATGTGTAATAGATATTATCTAGACATATGAGTCTAAATATTGTTATGTTACCCGGACCGTTGAGTCCGAGGTTATTATGTAAGTATGTCATGTATGGATGTGGATATGTTACCCGGACTGTTAATTCCGGGGTTGCTATGTAAAAGTGTGTTTTAGTATGGAAGTTGTATCTTGCAAGTAAACCCGGTATTCTAATTAACAGATGCATGGGAAGTTGTGAACTTTGGGGACAAAGTTCTTTTAAGGGGGGTAGATTGAAATACCCCAAACCTTAATATGTTAATTAATTATGTAATTAAGATTTTCTAAGGCTAATTAAGTCCTTAAGATCATTGGTGAATAAATAAAAACCAAAAAGAAGAAGAAAATGCGTAAAAGTCACAAAACGTGAAAACGTGTATTAAATTATTTTAGGAGGTATATAACCTTCACTGGGATTATAATATATTTTTATATCCTAATTACACACTAAGAACATGTGAGAAAAATTCTTGAAGAAAACGGTTCCAAATAATGCGTTAAAACGCTAACGGAGTCTTAAAACACGTTTTTTGAGAAAACCCGAAAATGTGACTTTAAGTGGCCAAACGAACCCGTAAAAATTATAGTTCACCAAATAACTATAAATAAATATTAATGGAAGCTTAATCACCATTAAAATTAATTAAACAAGAAAATTCCGGAAAACGGCCCCGGTTAGTGAATAGTGCTAAACCGGGTAAATTAACGAGCATTTCTGTAAAAGACGAAAAAAACGCTCCAGCTGTATACATATATGGGGCTGATTTTATTTAGATAATCAACACCCCTCTCACAAGTAAACTAGCTAGTAAAGGAAGAGAGAGTTGAATAAGTAAAAAAAACAAAATGGTATTAAAATACCTTTTCCCTTTCTCTCCTCCCTTATTTCTTTTTCCTCTTCTCTTTCCTCTCTTATCCTCCTCTCTGTCGCTTTCTTCTTCCTCCCAAGCTGGAACGATTTTATTCTCCTCCTCCCATGGCTTCTTGCCATTCCTTGCCATGCCCAAGCTATGTTAAAGCTCAAATCACTAAAATAAATACATATTCTTCATCCTCTCATCATCCTCTATCTTTCTCTCTTTTTGAAATTTCAAAAGGATGAACTTCATCTCCATGGGTTTTCCCCATTTGAAGAGAAAAGGGCCCCATCTTGAAGCTTGGAGTCTCCTCTTTCAAACAAGGTAAAAATATCCATGAAAAACCCACCTTTCCTTCATTTCTTGGTATGACCATTTTTGCCCCATCCTCATTCCTTGTTCTTTCCTTGTTTGAGTTATTCTACAAGGCTCCAATGGTGGTTTGGGAGTCCTCCTTTGATTCATGGCCAAAAGTCATTCTAGGGTTTCAAGGTAATCTCTCCTTTTTGTGCTCTAAGCACTCCTCCTTGTAACCTAGCTCAATTAATAAGTCTAGGAGTAATATTTAGTGCCTAATTCCTCATTTGAATATTGATGTTTGAGTTTGGCAAGTGGTTGGCCAACTTGGCCGATTGTGACCAAGGAAGAGAATGGGATAAATGGGAAGAAAAGCTTGTGAAATTAAGGTAATTAAACTACCTTGGTGCTTATGTAATTGTTCTATAATATTGGGAATGGGTAACTTAAATAATGAACCCAAAATAAGTGAGGCAATGTATTTTGATGAGGTTGTAGGAAGTTGTGAATTGTTGTTTGAGTTAAAGGCCTTGGAGCCAAGTAAATTGAGTATATATGTTGATAACGTTGTTTGAGGAGATTTTGTTGAATTATGTATGCTGGTAGGACCCCTTGTGGGTGTGGCTAGATTAGGATGAATGTGGAAGAAAATTTGGCGGAAAGATGAGTTTTGGACAATGCTAGAAAAGCAACGAAGTTATGGCGAAATTTCGGTAGAAATATAGTGGTTTAGATGGTAATGTGAGCTGGAAGAGTTTATGTAACACCCCTACCGTTAATCCTATGCTTACCGTCTAATCGTCCTGTTAATTCAATGAGTTCGCAGCGGAAGAATACTACTTACTTACTTCGGCGGGTGAAACAATGCCGCTAACCGCCCATACGGCTAGCAAGGCTACTAATACTTACAGTAACGGTCTGATGGCCAATAGATACCGAGCTACTAAAACAACTTACCATTTACAATACATTCACTACCAAGGATTACCGAGTATTCAAAATGTAGTCATTACAACCTTCCAAGTTTACCCAAAAGAATGAGCTCCTATCCTATGCTCATCTATACCAATGCTCCATTCTATCAATATCCAAAAAGGTGTACCACATGGTACACCGGCTAATCAAAAGTTACAGCCATGTACTACTTAGTACACCCATCATAAATTCAATGTTTACATCCCAAAAAGAAGATAAAAGAAATGGAAGTAGATCTTCACATCTTCATCAATCTCGAGTACCTGCGTGTAGTAAAAATGGTCCCCCGAGGGGGTCAGCTTACGCTGCGCATGAACTCCGCATATACCGATTGCTAGCAAGGGTACGCCGACTAATTGGCGACCGCTAAACATGCTTGTTCATTACTCATGCATACATGCTTTACATACAATCATACCTACATTACAATACATCATTCACTTCACGGCAACAATACAATAGAGTTCACAATACTTACCTTCGCCGGGTTAGCCAAATTGTGCATCCGGGTTAATCGGAATGCATATTACTCTTTTACTCATTACTTACTTCCTCTTACTTACAATTACTTACTCCCTTTTTACTTTACTTACTCATTCTTACTTACTTACTTATACTCAAGTCAAGTCGTCGGGACCTCCGGCCTTGGGGACTACTCCGTCCCACATCCGGGATTTACTTGACTCACTAATCCGGGATGCTACCCACTTAAGGGATTTGGGCCGCGGACCAGTTTAAGAGTCAGGAATTGGAGCCAACCTCTCGTGACTCCGCATCCTCACGCGTGGCCGAAACTATATCGGACTTCTACTCATTCCAATTTAATTACCATTTTAAGTTAGGATGGTTAGATTGTTAGGAACAAGTTAGAAGTCCAAACACAATGAATAACGGTCACGGTACAATACAACATACATACATACATCCATATCATCCGTACATTTCATGAAGTATACAAACTAAGAATTAAAGAGAGTATACAATATCATACAACACTACATAATCACAAGTAAGCATATTAACTCCGATTCGTGCATTTATCTTTATTGGTGATCAATTAGCACACAACACACAAATCAGAGTAGCCATGATAGCATTCGGGGCATGAGGAATTCATACCGTTCACCGTTGTACGTACTTCCAAACGTCCTTCCGGTGTCACAAATCAAATCCTATTATATACATACAATTAAATGATTAATCTAACTATCATTACTTAACACATACTCACTATGTCCTTATACTTCTTACATTTGCTCTTTACTTACTTACTTTTCCTTTACTTAGGTTTTACTTCCTTACTTAACTTTGGCATGCTTTCATCCATGTACATATACCTATATGTATGGGTATACATATACATATATATATACAATTACTATTTAAATTAAAATAATTTTTTTTTTTTTTTTTTGTCAGGACCGGACTTGCGACCGACCTTGGGCAAGTCCGGTCCATTCCAGTAGGTTTCTTCGGGAAAATTTTTGGTCCGACCGGACTTGCATGTCCGGTCGCAAGTCCGGTCGCTTCCAGTAACATTCTGCCGGGAAATTTTCCGCTCGACCGGACTTGCAAGTCCGGTCGCAAGTCCGGTCGATTCCAGTAGCATACCGAGGGGAAATTTTTCTGCTCGACCGGACTTGCATGTCCGGTCGCAAGTCCGGTCGATTCCAGTAGCTTTCTGACGGGAAAATTTTCTGCTCGACCGGACTTGCATGTCCGGTCGCAAGTCCGGTCGATTCCAGTAGCTTTCCCCGTCTTGTAAATCTGGGCACGACCGGACTTGCAAGTCCGGTCGCAAGTCCGGTCCGGCCCAGTATTTGCATTTTAATTTCTGTTTTCAATCCTCTCTTCCACCAATTACTTCCCCATTGTTCCTACACTTATTCCTACATGTTATAACACTAATTAAACCTCCTAATACACCCTAGTTCACTCATTAACTCTTTACAAAATTCTATACTCATTCAATCACATAATTCTCCAAGTTTCACTCAACACTTACACTTGTTTCTTCTCTAGTTACATTATGCTACAGATTTTAGTCTAACTCTCTCCCAATTACAACTCCCTCTTCTAATGTCAATTCTAACACCTCTTATACATTATAACTATGTTAGCTATCTCTCTCAACTTATCTTCTATCTTCTTTAATCGAAATCTGTTACAACACTCTTCATTCACCTAGTTTAAATTCACTAAGTGTTCTAATCCTAGGTAAATTTTGCCATAGTCTCTCTTGTATTTCTATGCACTCACCACATGGTCTAGTTCATATTTTAACACTTATCTCACCTGTTACAATAACATCAAAACACAAGCTCCCATACACAACTACTAATACCAAAACACTACAAAAATTCCTGCACTTAGCAAATCAATCCCAATCTGTTTTATAACAGTTTTTACAATGTTTCAAGGGTTTCAAAATGCTTAGTTTCTCTTACCCATTATACTACTAATACATTACTATTTTATAATACCAATTTTCATTCTAGAAAATCTGTTACATACACAAATACAAGACTACACAATGAGAGTTCTCACCTTGTTTTCCCTTCTAGGTTTCTTTCTTCTTCTTTCTTCTCCCTTCCTTCTCTCTCTCGGTTTTGGTACTTCAATCCACTAACACTACAACCATTCACATACATATCTCAATACAACATACTAACCCTAACCATTCCTTAAAGCTTAAATGTACATTTTAGGGTTTAGGAATTTATATTACCTTGCAAGGGTTTATGAAGTACTTGGAATGGTTCAAGAACAAGCTTTTCCACCTTCCAAAAGAGCCCAAAAATCGGCTGGGTACAAGAGGCAAACAAGGGTTTCACTAGAATTTTCGTTTTGCCCATAAGACAAGAAAAACGAAGGAGTTTGAAAGAGATTTTTACCTCAAAAGAACAAGGAGACCACGGTGGCTCCAATGGTGGTGTTGAAACTTCAAATGGGATATACCCACAAAATCGAAAATGCTTGTTTTTGGATTTTGGAAAGATGGAAGTGTAGCTCTCGGAGAGAGGAACACAATGGTGGTGTTTTTATAATTTTTGGAGAATGTATGAGGGAGTTACAAAGGAGAGAAGTGGTGGTTTGTGTTGTTTTCCTTAAGCAGCCATGAAAATCGCTGGGGAAGGAGAAGGAAGAAGAAAAAGAGAGGTGAGGGTGCTGGGGTTACGTGAGTGAGAGGAAGAAATGGAGGAGAGAGAATAAAGTGAGAGTAATAAAGTGAGGTTTATTATTTTTGTTTTTAGTTAATAAGAGTGTGTGAGTGAGTGTGTGAGAGAGTGTAAGAGAGGGGGGGAAATATTAGAGCCCATCGGCTACACCCCACACACACACACAGATTTTACTTTTTTTTTTATTTTCAAAATGGACACATAAGTTTGGTCTATTTATATTTTTACCCCACAACTTCCTGTTTTTGACAGTTTTTACTAATCTCTCGTTTTATTGATTTTATTGGTCCTAAAGCTTCACTAATATTTATTAATGATTATTTAGTTGACCAAAATTGTTACGAGTCTATTTGACCCGCTTAAAGACACGTTTTCCCGGTTACCTCGAAAAACGTGCTTTAAGGTTCGGTAATGTTTTTAATCCATTTTAAGGATCCGTTTTCTTCGGGATTTGTTCCCTAATAATTATTTATTCTTAATTAAGCCTCTAAATTACTTATTAGCCTAATTAATCACTATTTTTAAATACGGGGTATTTCAGTTTAAGTGTTAACTAGGTGTTGTTGGGAATTGATTTGGGATATTAAATCACCATGGGAATACTTATTTAAGGAGGGAGGATTGATGCAAAAATCTGTAGCAAGAAAGTTGTTTAAGTGCCTTAGGAGTTTTAGAAGACAATGAGGATTTAAGGTTTTAAAATTGAGGCATGAACCTTGGTATGAGAGGTGCATTGTCTTGGAGGATTTGGAATGGTCAAATAGAGTGAGAACAATAATGCAAGTGCCAAGAGGTAAAAATCTGTAGCACAAGTGTGCAAAATGTAACAGTGGGAATGAAGAATTTGTAGAAAATGAGCAAGGATTTGAGTAGGGATTTGACCAATGGTTTGAAGAGGTTTAGAGCATGTTTTAGGGTGTTTAAACGTGTAGGAAACATGTGGAAAGTTTAGGGAATGATTGGAGGTGAATTAGGGGTTGAAAACTGGTCAAACACTGTCAATTTTGACACCTACAGACATGGTCCGGGTTTGTAAACAAGTGCACAAACCCGGACCACCTCAAAAACGTCCCAGAACCTATTTTTACATGTGGTCCGGGTTTGTATCCAAGTACACAAACCCGTACCAAGTCAAAAACAACATAGAAAGTAAAATCCGGGATTGGTCCGGGTTTGTAACCCCGGACACAAACCCGGACCAGTTAAAAATTTCACCAGAATGTGTTTTTAAGTGTTGTTATGATGGGGAAGTGAATGGTAATGGTTTTAGATGATGATTAGACCTTGTTTGGTGAGTTTTAAAGGCCATTGGAAGTATAAACAAGTGTGAGAGTGAATGTGTAAGTTGTGAACTTAAGATCTCATAAATAAGTTAAGAATAACGGGTCAACGGGGTTAAGTACGGGAGTAATAGAAATTTACATACCGTAAGACTTTGATGTTAATAAAAACATTTGAAATAATACCAGTTGTTTGGAAACTACCCGGGAAGCGTGAGGTGACGCGTTGGAGCGAATCCTCGGGAACACGGTAGGGTAACCCATGGTGTAAGGTATGGTTTTCTTGCAACCTGTGTCCTACCGGGTTACACCGGCTTGTATGCCTATGTGTTTTTCTGTATTTTTTGCCACCTTGCAAGATAAAGCATGAAATGAGTTTACAGTAATTCATTAATGTGGCGTAAATAATCCCGATACCGTTTTACCTTAATTATGTGTTTAACCGTAGCTAACCAACTCTAGGATCACATAAGAGATTGGTATTCGGATTAAACGTCCCAACCTACGGGAACGTTCTAACTACGGCTATCTGTGTGTTAGTTGTATATTGTGGTTGTGTGTTTGTGTTGCCTTTGTTTAATATATCGTTGTTTAACGAATGTTGTTGTCCATGTTTGTCGAATGGGATGTTACCTCTATCGTGTGTGATTAACCAAGCTTGTAACACCAAATGGTGTATGGATGTGATAAGTTCCATAAAGGAACTTCTAACTAATATGTATATATTATGGGGGGTGAGGAATCCGGTCGTTCCGGTCACACGTGTTGTTTGGGAGTTGATGTCTATAATTGAATTGACTCCCACTCTGTTATGTTATGGCTGTTTTTCCTTCTTGGATTACAACCACCCACAAGCTTAACCAAGGCTTACCTACCTCATTATTATTCGGGGCTAGGGGGATTACTGTTATGTTAAGGTTGCTTTCCTTCCTTGGATTGCAACCACCCACAAGCTTAACCAAGGCTTACCTACCTCACTATTATTTGGAGTTAGGGGAAAATTGTGTATGGTGTGATCGGGTCTATATTAATACCGACACATCTATGTAATGTTATGTGTATTGGTGTGCTCCGATCTATATTAAGACTGACACGTCCAAGTAAAGTAAATATGTACGGTGTGCGGACCCATACTTAATCCGACACACCTTAAGTAAAGTGTACATAATCTAACAAGTGATGATGTGTTGACTTTGCTGGTTGTAACCCATTGGTTGGTTGTGTGTGCTTATAAGCATGTTATATGTTTATTGTTTTCTTGCATGCTTTAATAAAATAAACTGCATGCTCACTCGACAATTAGTTGTGCGTGGCCCGGTAGCATGCGGGCTGCTCGATTACCATACCAGCAAAGGTGCTGACCCCCTTTGGGGGGCCCCCATACTTTTCAGGTACAATGGAGCTGACAGCCGTTCGAGAGTAGGACAGGGTAGCTGTTTATACATGGATAGTGTTTAGTTGTTTATGTAGTTGTAAGAGATGTAAGACCGAAGTTTATCGGTCGCTGAAGGTATAGACTCGGTACAGTTGTAATGTAAATGTATTTGTTTCTATTTAGAAACGGTTGGTAATGTAAAGTGTAGTGCTCGGTAATCTTGTCCATCAGACCGGTACGTCGTGTATGTATTAGCCTTGTTAGCCACGTGGGTGGCTAACGCGTGTAACACCCAAGGATTAAGATATGTGTTGAGTTTTAATTCCGCTGCAACCGTTTGTTAAGTGTCGTATTTGTAGTTGGGGTGTTACAGACTTGAAATTAGTCCAAGTCCTAAAATTGTAATTGCCTATTCTTTATTCGTTGATTTTTTGCATTATTTCTTAAGATGTTGCATATGCCGTGCGTATTGCCGGATCTCATAACCCGGCATATTCGGAGGAAGTCCGTGCCGGGTATGAGACACCTGGCTGTACGTCCGGCACGTCCTATATTATGCAAATTTATTCTAAGTTGTTTTAGTATTCCTTTCTAAGTATTTGAAAGTGTCGTGTATGATGCCGGGTGTGGTGATCCGACACAATCGGAGGAAGTCCGATGCCGGACATTTGGTCTCCGGCACTGTACCCGGCATGTTCAATTTAACATTTTTTTTATTTATTGTTTCGATCTTCCTATATCTATCTTACCCTGTTTCTTAACTTTGTATTCAGGATGCCTAGAAATGTATGGATGGCTAAATTACAAAGTGGGGAGTCAAGTTTTTTTCATTTCTTACACATCTATGTAGTAAATGAATTGAACCCCCGTACAGGGGTAGAGATTTTTATAAAGAGGAGGAAGTTGAGACCGGCCCTTGCCTACCATCGCCTTAGAACCACAGCACGCATGAGAGTTCTACTTGTTGAAGAACTTAGGAGGAGATTCCCTCATATGGGTATCTTCACCAATAGAGTTCACAAGAGGGACCCTTCTTATGCTATATTTACTAGTAGGGTTAGGCGTACTAGGTTTAGGGCTATCTATTAATATGTATTAGTATGTTTTTATATGCTATTATGTAATAACAATGCTACTTCCTTTTAAATAAAAATTTATAATTATTGTTGCATTTCTTTCTATGTTACATAAAAAACATTTCTTTTTGACATCTCTTAGGTACTTGATTTTCTAAAAAGTGAATGCTTCTTCGATCGCACAGTCCTTCTGACGAATTAGCAAACTACGACCCTGAGATGGAGAGGACACTTCTTCGATCCTTAAGACAAAGAAGGAACCAACCTCTTTCACAAAGAGATTCAAGTACCAACTACATGATGTCAACCCCCACAGTCCGCAACATCAACCAGCCGTCTAGCCAAGGCTAACAACCAGCCAATAACCTCCCTCACCTTCAATCAACCGAATATAATGAGTGGCAGAAATTGAAGCCATATCATCAGATTTGTTGCATGAAGGAGTTGGGTATGTTCGATGGTTCGAACCCAGACGAAGCCCTGCTACACGTCACAAAGTTTCTGCAGCACGTCAATAGCCTCACTGCCACTGATGCTGTTCTACAGTATGCTCGACTCTCTCTCGCTCTCTCTCTCTCTCTCTCTCTCTCTCTCTCTCTCTCTCTCTCTCTCTCTCTCTCTCTCTCTCTCTCTCTCTTTCCTCACAGCCTCACACGGATCGCGAGTAAATGGTACCACAGCCTAACTCCAAGTACCATTTTCACGTGGGATGACATGACAACCAAAATATATGACAAGTTCTTACCACCAAGTCGAACTCTGGAGATGATCGCCGAGATCTATAATTTTAAACAACCACGATCAGAGAATATCTGTGAGACTAGGGATTGGTTCAAGGGGTTGCTCCTGACATGTCCCCACCATGGTTTCACCAAGGAACAACTTTCCCTGCTATTCTACAAAGGCCTAGTGAACCAGTGCAAGACCATGGTGCTTTCCTCCCTCGGTGCAGGACGTCCTGAAGAAACCAGGAGAGCAATTTCTGATGGGATTAAATCCTTCTGCAAGAAATTCGCGATTGGGCCACCGGCGGATCAAGAGGCGGCACCCCAGGTTTGTACCACATCGGAGAGAGTGACAATAAATTTGACAAACTGGTGAAGTGTCACAAGCAGTTGTTGGAAAGCAACGCTCAGCAGTCCACGAAGGTAAGTGCTCTGCAGATTGTTGTGGAGCAGTTGGCCATGAGTTCCCTTCCTCAACAAGCTAATGTGGTCAATGAAAGACCACCCGTTCAGGTAAATCATTCTTCTATGTTTTCCTTACCACCTTCTGACGTGTCTTGTACACAGTGTGGTGGACCACACGATTTCGAACAATGCCCTGAGTTACAGGAATTAAAGGCAACTGAGGAAGCCAACTACGTGAACAATAGCCAAGGTTTTAGGCAGCCTTGGCAACGTGGTGCCCAACCCCCTCAAAACTACTAAGGTTATGGAGGAGTTCCTCAAAACCGACCGGTCCAGCCCCCTTAGAATTTCCAGAATCCGGTCAGTTATCAAGAAGGCCCGAGGCAGTTCTCGCCAGTTTCTTATGGGAGAGCTCCACCAAACCAACCCCTTCCCCCATCCAATTCTGAAGCTGAGATGGCCGAGATGTGTGACATGATGAAGGCGTTGATGAATAAATTCTGGGATACCCAGGAAGAGATCTTAGCCCTTCGCAAGGATCAAAAATCTTTGCAGTCACAATTGCAACAAATTCTCACTCAACCAAGGCCATCCGGCCAACTACCGTCCCAGACGCAAATCAATCCAAGAGAACATGCGATGTCTGTCTCCATTGAGAGTGAAGACGTTAACGCCATCACTCTCAGAAGTGGAAAGGAAGTAAGCGGGAATCCAGAAAAAGAAAAAGAAAAGCAAGTCGCACCTGATGAAGTGGAGGAAGTAACTTTTCCCATACTATCTCAGGAGACACAGGCTCCTGCTCCTCTTCCCTCTACTTCTAAATCTTCTTCTACCTCTTCTCTCAATAAGCAATCTTCTTCTGAAAAATTACCATTTCCAAATAGGCTCAAGAAAAAGCATATGGATGAGCAATTTAAGAAATTCTTAGGAATATTTAAACATTTGACTATTGATATTCCTTTGATTGACGCATTGAAGTAGATGCCCACTTATGCTAAATTCCTAAAGGAATTAATGAGCAATAAAAGGCAAGTGGAAGAGTTGGAGATGGTCACTCTGACAGAAGAATGTTCGACGGCACTTGTTCGAGCAATGCTGCCCAAACAGAAGGATCCTTGGCTACCAATTGTACCTTACTGTATAGGTGATGTTAACTGCAGTCATGGCCTATGTGACCTGGGCGTGAGTATCAACATAGTGCCATACTCCATTTTCGCAAGGATTCATGGTAGTAAATTGAAGCCAGTTTCCTTCTCCCGTAAACTGGCAGACCGTTCCTCCATCAAACCCATGGGAGTGGTGGTAGAGAATTTGGTGGTTGGAGTCGATAAGTTCATCCCTACCGATTTTGTCATTCTGGATATCAACGAGGATACTAAGGTCCCCTTGATCCTTGGACGACCATTCTTGAGTACCACAAGAGCGGTTATAGATGTTTATGATGGCAAGGCCACCTTCCGGTTCGAGGATGAAAAGATAGAGTTTAATATGACAAAAATGGTAAGGAAGAGTGTATCTACCCATACTGTTGTTGTGTAGGTCTCTTAGTAGATGGTGGCGAAAATGATTTCGTGGACGATGAAGAGGTATTCTTCATACCTTCGATCGAACCTCACGAATTGAGGCCCTAGAGCAATTCTTGGTGTCATCCATTGAAGAATCTCCACATAAAGAAGTTACGTCATCGTCATCAAAAAGCTGCACCATCTATTGAACAATCACCTAAGGTAAAGCTTAAGGAACTTCCCTCTGAATTGAAGTAGATCTTCCTCTCAGGTAACAATCTCTACCTATGATTATTTCCTCGCTTCTCTCTCCTGAACAGAAGTTAAATTGTTAGAAGTCCTAGGAAATCACAAGAGAGCCATAGGTTGGTGTTTAGCAGATCTAAAAGGTATTGACCCTAGTTTCTGTACCCATCGTATCTGCATGGAGGATACCCACAAGCCTATCAGATAATGTTAGAGGAGGTTAAACCCACAACTTGAAAGAAGTCGTAAAAAATGAGGTTCTTAATTATTAGATGCAGGTATTATTTACCCTATCTTGACAGCCCTTGGGTTAGTCCTGTCCAGGTAGTGCCTAAAAAGGGTGGGATAGAAGTTGTTCCAAATGAAAAAGGAGAGTTGATCCCTCAAAGAAAAACAAGGGGGGTGGCAAATGTGTATAGATTATAGAAAATTAAATTCTGCCACCAGAAAAGATCACTTTTCTTACCTTTCATAGATCAGATGTTGGAGAGATTGGCAGGGCAAGAATTCTATTGTTTTCTAGAGGTTACTCGGGGTATTTTCAAATTCCAATTGCACCCGAGGATCAGGAAAAAAAGTACCTTCACCTGCCCTTACGGTACTTTCGCCTATACCCGAATGCCATTGGGCTCTGTAATGCCCCTGCCACTTTTCAACGTTGCATCCAAGCAATTTTGCTGATTTCATTGAAAAGAGTATTGAAGTTTTTATGGATGATTTCAGTGTTTACGGTCTAAAGTTTTGATGATTGTTTGCAGCAATTATATTTGATCTTAACCAGGTATTAAGATACTAACCTGGTCTTAAATGGGGAGAAATGCCACTTCATGGTGAAGGAGGGCATTGTTTTGGGGCATCGAGTATCCAAAGGTATTGAAGTTGACCAGGCCAAGGTTGAGGTCATCAAGAAGCTCCCTCCCCCTACCTCAGTCAAGAAGTAAGAACATTTTTGGGTCATGCTGGCTTCTATCGAAGGTTTATTGCTGACTTCTCGAAGATAGTGAAGCCCTTAAGTGATCTGTTGGCCAAGAATATGAGATTCAAGTTCACAGAAGAATGTTTAGAGGCCATCGAGATCATCAAAGAAAAGCTTGTCTCAGCCCCTGTGGTCGTTGCCTCTGATTGAACTCTCCCCTTTGAGATCATGTGTGATGAAGTGACTACGCTGTGGGGGCTGCCTAGTGTCAAAAGAAGGACAAGGTATTACGGATTATCACATACGCAAGTAAGACTCTTGTGGATGCTCAAAAGAAATACTACACGGAGAAAGAGCTCCTCGCTGTAGCCTTCGCCCTTGATAAGTTCCGCTCTTATCTATAGGGAAGCGAAGTGATCGTACACACCGACCACTTCGCTATGAAGTATCTGTTCACCAAAGCAGACACCAACCGCGATTGCTTACGTTGGATTTTACTGCTGCAAGAATTTGATGTTCTGGTTGTGGACAAGAAAGGGTGCCACAACGGGGTAGCTGATCACCTCTCTCGTATAGAGAGGCCTTATGACGAAGTTCCCATCTGAGAATACTTCCTGGATGAGATGGTGTTCAGCATCCATCAGATAGAGGATCTGGTAGAAAAAGAAAATTTGTGTAAATTGGTTGAGCGATTTGATGCTTTGCGAGTAAGCTCTAAAGAACCATGATATGCCGACATCGCAAATTACCTGCATCCAGAGTAGTGCCCCATGGTATCTCTTCACAACAAAAGAAGAAATTTCTCGCCCAAATTAAACACTTCTTCTGGATGACCCCTTCCTGTTTAAAGTATGTGATGATGGGGTCATCCGGAGGTGTTCCAGTAAATGAAGCCACTTCAATTCTTCACTTCTGCCATTCCAAGGAAGTAGGTGGACATCATGGCTCCACCCAAACTACTACTAAGGTGTTGGAAGCAGGTTTGTTTTGGCCTATAGTACACAAAGATGCTCACAAGTTTGTCTCACAATGTGATAATTATCAAAGGATGGGAAATATCTCCAGACGTCAAGATGCCCTTCACCAACATCTTAGAGGTCGAGTTATTCGAAGTTTGGGGGATTGATTTTATGGATCCTTTCCCCCCATCCCAAGGACATCAATATTTTTGGTCGTTGTGGACTACGTATCAAAAGGATAGAACCATCTCCTGCCCCTCCACAGATGCCAAGACAGTCCTTAAATTCCTCAAGAAAAACATCTTCACCAGATTTGGAGTACCCCGGGCAATTACTCAGATGGCGGTTCCCACTTCTGCAACCGCCCGTTTGATTCCCTCATACACAAATATGGGGTTCATCACAAGGTAGCACTTCCCTATCATCCACAAAGCAATGGACAGGCTGAAGTTTTCAACCGTGAACTGAAGTGGATTCAACAAAAAACAGTCAGTTCATCCAGACGAGATTGGTCACAGAAACTTGATGATGCTTTGTGGGCCTATAGGACTGCCTTCAAAACTCCTATTGGGACCACTCCCTTCTGTTTGGTGTTTGGTAAAGCATGTCATCTACCAGTAGAGCTTGAGCACCGAGCCTACCGGGCGCTAAAAGCTTTGAATTTTGACATGAAGGCCGCTGGAGTAAAAAGGAACTTCCAGCTCTCTAAACTTGAGGAATTGCGTCACAACGCATACGAGAATGCCAATTTGTATAAAGAGAACTAAAAAGATTCATGACCAATCCATTATACCACGCACTTTCCAAGTTGGTGATAAAGTTCTCCTTTATAATTCTCGTCTTCGACTGTTTCCCGGAAAATTGAAATCTCATTGGGCTGGACCTGTCACCATCACCTCCATGAATGAATTTCGTGCTTTTGAACTTGAGAATGCTAAGGGTGAAAGATTCACATTCAATGGTTCAAGGCTGAAGAAATATTTGAGTAGTGACCCCGACAAAACCATTTCGGCCTACTTAAATTTCCAGGATGATTCCAACATCTCTCCCTCATTGGAGGAAGCAGTGAAGACAAGCCCTACGTGGTGTCTCAAATCATCATGCCTACTGACCAAAGACCAAGTGTAGGGCCCTCTTACTTAGGCCCTCCTCATAACAAGGGAGTATTTTCTTCATATTCCCCTTTCCATTATTTCTTATTTTAGTACTCCCTCCTGTTCTAAATATAAGTCATTTTAGGCTTTAGAATTATGTTCAAATTATAAGTCGTTTTAGACTTTTTGTATCTATCTTTCTACTTTTACCCTTTCTACTTTTCTAATTATTATTATCATTACACTCTACTTTTTATCTTACCAATAAAGTATACTTACTTTTTTATTCTCCCAATACAAAATAAGGGTATACTAGTCTTTTTAAACTCTTTCTTAAAAATTGTGAAAAAGTCTAGAATGACTTATAATTAGAACAGGAGGGAGTATATTTTTATTTTTTATTTTATTGTTGCAAGTTGTACGCTTAATTTAATATATATATATATATATTTAATATAAAAAAAAGAGAGAGAGAGCTGCCTTGTGCCAAGCTGGGTATGCAGAACCCAGCAAGAGAACGTTCAACGTGTCGTGCCTGAAGCTAGGAAGAATATATCCGGCCTTATGAAATTCAGTATGCTGGGTACGATTAACCCGATACAACACCCGACACGTCGTGTTTTTGGAAAAAAATAACATCCTGTAAGTTGGGTTACCATCCTACTTTCACCCTACCACAAGCGCCGCACAACACCCTAAAGCCAGTCGCCAGTCAATGCCCCTGAACTTCGTATTTCAGGAAAGATTTGCACCACCAAGACCACACGCCCAGTGCATTCTGCTCTGCTCCGCCCCTTTTTTTTGCAATTACAAATAACCAGGTTCCCCTCATCTTCTACTACTAATTCGAATTCAATTTTTTGTTGTTTTTTGTTCAATATGTCATTTTTTATAGATTTGTGGCTTAGTATAGTGATTTAGGGACTTTGGAACCTCTTGTAGTTGATTTATGAGTTCTGGTGTGATTCTGTGCGTTTTGCAAAATTATAGGTTCGCTGTTTGAATGTGCCGGATGGATTCTGTCTGGCATCCCATTCGGCATCCTATTGTTTGAATGTGCTGGGTGGATTCTCTCTAGTATTCCGCCCAGGACGCATGTCTGATTAATTCTTCTTTGCCTATTGGGATCCTAGTCTTCTAAATTAATGCATAAGACAATGTTTTGTTGAGAATTAGTCAATTCGACATCTAAATTAGGAGAATCATGGCACAACTCCGGGTTATTCAAAATAAACCCAATTGCTATATCTGTTGAACTAACAATTGATAATCTGTTGTGTGGTATTCGGTTTTCCTTTCTTTTCGTGCAGATGCCTCGGCGAAAAACCATGCTCTCAATCCCTTGATTCGGACGAGGATGCCTTCCTTGAGGAGTTGGAAGCATCTCTAAGAGGGTCCACTACAGAAAGGATAAGGCTGCTCCTCCTACACATGAGCCACCTCGTCGTTCTACTAGATGGGCAGGTAAGGAGCCAGCCTCTAGTAGTGCTCCCCCTCTCCACGGAAATCTACGACAGGGCGGAAGAAGAAGCGACCTTCCTTGTGCTCAGAGTGGGCCGGGTTCTACATCCTCAGCTCCTGAGCTAGACGACATCGAGACTCCTTATCCCCTCCCTTCCTGTATCCAAGAGGACCCGCAGTTTGATCCAGATGGGTTTGTTAGCACAGAGGCCGCCCGCTATTACAATCAGTCTAAACAAAAGGGCAAGTGGGTGCAAGAGCGGCACATTGACCAGACAGTGAGCCAGTTGTCTCAGATCACCTCCCCATTCCAGAGGCATGGCTGGCTGGGATTACTAGAGATTTGTCAGAGGTACTTCTGCGCCGACCTAGTACATGAGTTTTATGCTAATGTTGAGTTCCGTGGGCCACTCCAAGTCTCTGAGGTACAGATCCGCTCTTACGTTTCTTGTACTAGTATTTTGATTACACCTCATAGCATAGCAGGCGCCTTAGGCATAAATTATGACCTGAGGCAAAGCTTATTTACTAGGCAGTATCTGGCCACTGCCCATGCTGCTATTACTGCTCAGTTTGGATCACGGACCCGATATATGGATCGGGCCCATACTAAGTCTCACCCTGTGATCCTTATTACCTTCATCACTGACTTACATCTTAGAGTGGCCATGGAAATTATTAGGCATAACATTAGCCCCTGTAAGCATGACGAGCTTAATGACATGGATTGTGCCCTCCTTGAGTATTTTTGTGGGCCACTACGGAGTGATGTTGCAACTCGAATTCCGGTACACCGACTAATGTTTGCTCAGTTGGTTTGTGCGATTCTTCATCGATACTCAACGCCCTGTCTTCCCGATGCTACTTCATCACCATATCACGCAGACTCTGAGGGAGGATCAGATTCCACAAGGTCTACAGTATCACCAGGAGTTCCCCTCATCGACCTCGCACTTATTAGGCGATGGTGGTTTCGTGAGTCTACACCGGGAGAGTACCGGTATGTCCCTTCGGCACAGAGGCCTAGGGCCAATGCCATTGCTTAGGACTATGCGAGCTATCAGGGATCTGAGCCCCAGTTGATGCTACCCCCACCTACCTCCTCCACTCCTTAGACTTCTACCCCTGCTCCTAACTTGGGTCCCCTTTATGAGAGGATGGACCATTTTCAGCAGACCCCCGATCAGCAGCGGCAGTCTTTTGATGTCTACCGCCAGTCTCAGCCGGATACCTGGACTGATTATAAGGCCTTCCGAGCCAGCTATGAGGGGTATCGTTCTGAGGTCACCAGCCGGTTTGAGACAGTGGAGCAGCGCCAGCAGGAGCTGGCCGCAGGTTAGTAGGTATTTTAGGAGCAGGTCACCCAGCGCCAGGAGGAGCATGAGTGGAAAGTAGATGACCGCTTTATGAGGGGTACCGTTCTGAGGTCACTAGCCGGTTTGAGACAGTGGAGCAGCACTAGCAGGAGCTGGTCGCAGGTCAGTAGGTATTTCAGGAGCAGGTCACCCAACGCCAGGAGGAGCATGAGCGGTGAGTAGATGACCGCTTTATGCTCGCAGTTGATAGACTCGACCACTCCAAGGCAGACAATAGGAAGAAGCTAAAGAAGACGATGGAGTGTTCGATGAAAGCATTTTTCAAGAATATTCTTAAGAGGGATAAAAAGAAGAGGAAAGCCCGCAGGGAGGCGAAGAAGCAGGGTCTTCCTACCCTAGCTCTTCCAGCCTTTCAGACTCCTCAGAGCCTCCTTCTGACTTGTCCCCACCACCACCTTCATCCACACCGGCGGCAGCTATCTAGTTTTTCTCTCTCTCTCTTTCTATTTTTACTTTACTTTCATTTTCTTTCTTTATGTTATTTCCTTTATATTTATCATGTATGCTTAATGGTTAACTACTCTCCTTGTATTATGGAAGCTTGGCACTTTATGATTTTTTGATTTCAGTTGATCTTATTATTGTTGAATTCTACTATGAACAGCAGTCATTGGCTCATCACAAGTGTAGGGCATTGAAATACCTCGTAATTAAAAATAGTGATTAATTAGGCTTATAAGTATTTTATAGGCTTAATTACATCTAAATAAACATGAGGGAACAAATCCCGAAGAAAACGGATCCTTAAAATGGATTAAAAGCACAAACGAACCTTAAAGCGTGTTTTTCTAGGAAATCGGGAAACCGCGACTTTAAGCGGGTCAAATAGACTCGTAATGATTTTGGTCAACCAAATAGTCATTAATAAACATTAATGAATGTTTAGAACGGTGAGCCTCGATTTTAATGGGATTGTGTTGTACGGTATATGACACGTAGGGTAATGTAAATGGTATTGTAGTAGCGTATATTGTATCGTGTATGGGAATGGTGTATTGCGTATGATAATCGTGTATTGTGCATGAATTTTGTAGTGCTTGTAATGTAGAGGAAGCTAACAACTTGTAAGGTAGTAGTAAAGTACATTGTGGCAATTGGTTTGCCAAATGAGTAGAAATAGCAAACTGTAATCCTTGAGCAACTTTGTGGGCAAAGTTCCTTAAGGGGGGTAGATTGAAATACCCCGTAATGAAAAATAGTGATTAATTAGGCTAATAAGTATTTTAGAGGCTTAATTACATCTAAATAAACATGGAGGAACAAATCCCGAAGAAAACGGATCCTTAAAATGGATTAAAAGCACAAACGAACCTTAAAGCGCGTTTTTCTAGGAAACCGGGAAAACACGACTTTAAGCGGGTCAAATAGACTCGTAATGATTTTGGTCAACCAAATAGTCATTAATAAACATTAATGAAGGTTTAGAACCAATAAAATTAATTAAACGAGAAAATTCCGGAAAACGGGTTCCGGTTAGTAAAAACTGTAAAAAAACCGGGAAGTTGTGGGGTGAGAGTGTAAATAGGCAAAACTAATGTGTCCACTTTTGTAAATAAAAAAGTGAAAATCTGTGTGAGTGGGTATGGGTGGCCGATTTGCCCCCTCTCTCTCATTCTCTTCACTCACCTAATATGCTAAAGGACAAAACAATAAAGTAAAAAGTAAATAAAACACTCTCTCTCTCCTACCCTCACTCACCCCCACCGTATTCCTCCTCCCTCTCTGAATTCTTCTTCTTCCCTAAGGCCTCCAATGGCGATTTGAGAGCACCACACCAGCCCTCACATTCTTCTCCATTTTGAGCACCCAAATCTTGTCCAAAAATTATAAAAATCACACCATTGGAATCCCCTTGTCAAGGAGAGCATCTCCCTCTTTTCAAAAACCGAAAACACCCACTTTCATCTCCATGGGTATTATCCATTTGAGGATTTGAGTCCACCATTAGAAGCTCCTTCTTCACCTTGATGTCTTGAGGTAAAAAGAAATTCGAAAATCCATCATTTCTACCTCATTTGCATTATAAAAATTTCCAGATTTTGAACTTCTTGTGTCTTGTTTTCCAGCCGGTTTTTAGCTCCTCTCTTGGGCTAGAAATCTTGTTCCTTTGCTAGCCAAGAACTCCATCCATTGGTTGGAAGGTAATGCCTTTTTCTAAACTCTAAAAGTTGTCTAATTCTAGGGATAGTTAAGGATGATTTTCTAAACTAGTATTGCCATGTATGGTGGCTGTAGCATTGCCTAGTTCCTGAACAAGAAACCGAGAACAATAAAAGAAAGAAGAAGAAGGAAAAGAAAGAAAGGAGAAACTAAAATTACAAGGTAAATGCTCTTACCTTGAGTTGGTTTATGTATGGTAGTGTAACAGATTTTTGTGTAGTAAAAATGAGTAATGAATGTAGTTTGAGTAGTAACTATGTTGTAGTGTAATGGAGAAGAGAATGTAACAATTTTGAAGTCTTTTAAAAGATGTTTAGAAGCTTGGGAAAACTTTGAGTAATGAATGTGTATGTGCAGTAAAGTATAGTGTATTGTAGTGTGTGGAATGTTATGGTAAAATTGGAAATGTGTATATTGATGTCTTTGGAAAACAGGTGTGCTTAGTGGCAATGAGAGAGCTGAAACAATGTGTGGGCAATGTTAAAAATATAGGGGAAACTCTGCCCAAATTTGTATGGGAATTGGTAGACTTAGTGGTATAAGAAGAGGGAACAACCTAGGAACTAACTAGGTGTATTTGGAGAGCTAAAAGTGTGTAGTTAACCACTTTGTAACAGATTTGGAAGAGAATTAAGTAATGGGAAGAACTTGGGTGGAAGATAATGCAATTATAATGCTAGAAGTGGCATTGGTAGAGGGAGTATTGAATGGTAGGAGTTGGTTTAAAAATCTGTAGCATTAGGAGAACAAAAACTGTATGAGTGCTGGAATGGAAATGAGGAAAATTGTGTAAATCAATATAAGAATGGAAAGTGAATTGAGTAATGAGTTAATGGATGAACTAGGGTATTTTAGGAAGTCTAATTAGTACTAAAACATGTTAAATACATGTAGGAAGATTGGGGAAGAAATGGGTAGAAGAATGAAGTTGAAACAAATTCAGTAAGGCAATTCTGACCTCGACCGACCCAAAGGGTTGAGTCGGCCTACAGACATTGGAACGTAAACTTTCTGACTTTGACCGACCCAGACGGGTGAGTCGGTCGTGGGTCGGTCGGGTGTAGAATTTTCTGAAGTCGAAGTTTCTGACTTCGACCGACCCAGGAGGTTGGGTAGGTCGTGGGTCGGTCCAGACAAATTCCTGAAGCCGATTTCATTCTGACTTCGACCACCCAGAGGGTTATGGGTCGGTCGGGCCCCAAACAAAAAAAATGGTGATCATATATGTATATATGTATATGTATATATATGTATATGGGGGCTTGGTAGTACACCATTAAAAGAATAAAAATGGAAAGAAAGTAAGTATATAAGTAAGAAAGTAAGTTCAAGAAGTAATGAGTAAAGAATGATTTTCAAATCTAGTATGGAATATAAGGAACTAGTAAGTATGTAATGGAAGTAGTAAAGTAAGGATAAGTTGGGTCAATAATAGATCATTGACCATACAACTTCATGTACGTATAGGACTTGGATAGTTGAACACCAAAGGAACCCGGTAGTACGAGTGCGACGGTGAACGGTATGATTTCTTCATGCCTTGTATCCTAACTTGGTTACTCTGATTTGTGTGCTTATGTGATCACTCAAATAAGATAAATGCACGAATCGGACTTTTAATGCACTTACTTGTGCTCGTATTATATTGTTCATGTTTCAATACCTTGAACACTCAGTTTGTATAATTCATGAAATGAATGGATGAGAATGAAGTGTATGTGTAACTGGATGTGAACTTGTGTAGTGTATTGATATATGGTATGAAAGTAATGACTTCTACTAATTCCTAACCATCTAACTCCTAAGTTGAGTAATGAGTAAAATGGAATGAGTAGAAGTTTGATATAGTTTCGGCCACGCGTGAGGATAAGGAAACACAAGAGGTTGGATCCGAATCCTGGCCTTAATCCTTCCATGGACCAAACCCCTTAAATGGGTAGCATCCTGGATTGTTGAGCCACCCTAAATCCCGGTGGTGGGATATAGTAGTCCCTGCCCGGAGGTCATACCGACTTGACTTGAGTAAGTAAGTAAGTAAGTAAGTAAAATATTGTATGAGTAATGGTCTTGGCTAGTGTAAGTCATTGACCTTGAGTAAAAGAGTAATGTACACCCGATTAACCCGGGTGTGTAAAGAAGCTAATAAGTATTGTGTATGTATTGGAGAAGCGTATCTCCGTAACGGAAAGTGTGAACGGTTGACTCGTAATGTCTTCCCTGCATGTATTGAAATGTATGTATGTATGCTTGTGATGTATTATAATATTGTTTATGAAAGCATGTATGTATGTATGAGTAAAATGAACCGCATGTATTCGACCAAGTAGTCGGCGTACCCTCGCTAGTACGCGGGGTATGCAGATTTCATATTCAGCTTTTTGTTGAGCCCCTTGGGGCACTGTTTTTATTTTACAGGTACCCGAAGCTGTTATGGTCGTTGTAAGAGACCGGCTGCTATGCTTAGTTAGCTAGGGATAATTTGTGGATGGTAAAGAATTGTATAAGGCTTGTAGCCCTTGAAGTATAAGTGTACCAAGTGGTACACCCTTTTTGTATTTGGAAAAGTATGTAGAATTGTGAGGAATGGGTAATATGATGACTCTTAAGGAGTATGTGTAGACATGTGGAAATGTTGAATTTTGGTATTGTACTTAGGATACTCGGTATATTGTAAGGTAAGAATTGAGTAATGTATTGAATGGAGAATTGTAGTACTTAGTTTATAAATGAAGTATGGATTGTATTTGTTTAGTACTCGGGTATTCCGGTCCATCAGACCGATGCTGTAATGGAAGTAGGCCTTGTTAGTCACGTGGGTGGCTAACGGCATTGTATCACCTGCCGTTGTGTAAGAAAGTTGCTGCGTAAGTATGTAAGTACGAGGAGATTAGACGTTAATGACGGGATTAGCGGTAGGGGTGTTACAGGCATTTTACCATCTACCATAATATGGGGAGTATTTTTATTCATGTTAAGGCATTGTTCTTTCAATTTCCTTTAAGTTCTTGTCACATTATTTTTCAAAACACTAGGGACCGTGTTCCTGCCAAGTGTAGGGTAGGGGTTCCCCCTTCAAAAAAAAAGATGAAAAAAATGGAAATAATAATAGTAGTATACTAAATATGGTAACTGAAATTTTATCAATGTTTTACTGAGCTTTTTGCATGTTCCTTGATAAAATGAGATTAGGGAAGGATAAATGGTTGTTCTCTCAAGAGGTAAGTTTTCTAATGACTTTTAGATTTCTATTTTAAGTTCATGACTCTCTTTAGTATATAGCACATAAGTATATGACCTTACTCCTATTTTTTTCTCTGATTTACTTATGGGTAAAATTCTTCTTCTTTTTTCGAAATGGTGAGAATTCTTTTTGGGTAAAATCTTAAATAGGGATTGTGTATGAAAAAAAACAAAGAGAAAAAAAAGAAGATGAAAGAAAAAGTATACCAAAAAAGGGAAGAATCCTCTTACAAAAAAAAAAGAGAAGCATTATATTCTATGGGGTTGCAACAATTGCCTCAGAATAAAAGAAACACTCGAGAGTTTTCCTTTTGTTTTTCTTCTAAATTCCCCATTCTAAATAAAAAATTCATGGTCAGACTCAGAAACCCTTGAAAAATAGGGATGAGTCATGCAGATCATTTATGAGGGTCTTGGCCACATTCAAAAACCCTTGAAAAATAGGGCTGAATGTGGAAACCAGAAAAAGAAAAGACTACAAAATCCCTTAAACAAAAATAGCCCAAGAGTTTTTGATCGGTTTTTGAAATTGAATATTTTATTATATACCCATTAGTACGTTTTTGATAGAATAAGAAAGATTAAGTGATGCTTGTGAATCAGAGTTAAGTAGTTTGGAAAGATTTATCTAGTTGTCATTATTGAAGCTATCTATTTTGGGCATAAACAATTATTCTTCTCTGATTAAGTTTTGCTCGAGGACTAGCAAAATGTAAGTGTAGGGCCTTGATAAGCCTCAGACTTATCATGCTTTATAAGCTAGAATTATGAGATATTTAGCCAAAATATATGAAATAACTAGTTTTTATGTCATTTAGCATATAAAGTCCATTTTTATAAGATCAGACTTATGTTGTTGTATTTGTGCAAGGAATCAAATCTTAATCCAAGAAGTAAAGTAATGCCGAGCTTGATGTCGTGAGTTCAACACCCGGCAAGAGAATGGAGCGGAATAGAAGTGTTGCCGGACGAAGTGCCGGGTATCTCCTAACTGGCATCCATGAGGACGGTTCACCAACAGACAGCGGTTACATACCGTTATCTAAACAACTACTGCCGGGTATAATGTCGGGTACAACTGATCCGACATTAGCACCGTTTCACGGGATTGGGCGGTTTCGACCGTTAGAAAACACGTGGTACCGGATACAATTGATTCGACATGACTCCCGGCACAAGAGGTTTTTGATGCTTATAAAAAGGTCGAGAGTCTACACTTCAAAAACACTTTACACTACATTTTCACACACTTATTCTCTAAGAAATCGGTCCGATTGCTGCCAAGGGATTGCTACAAGTCATCCATCAAAGAGAAGAATGAATCTTCAAGTGGTTAAGGCTAGATCAATTCCTTACTCTTCTTGCACTTCTTCTTCTATTTTTGGTAGATGATCCAGTAGGATTTTTCTTGTACTCTTTGGCCTGGAATGATGATTCCTTTGTAAGAAAATATTGATCACTTAATTATATTGAAATACCCCGAACTTAAATATAGGGATTAAAATTAATCTAATACGTATTTAAGGGCCTAATGGTACCTAATTAATACTAGTAAGGAAAAATAAATCCAAAAGAATAAATAAACGCTTAAAAAGCGGAAAAACACTAAATAAGCGTTAAATAACCATAGGAGGTATGAGACCTCGGTTAGAGTATTATATGGATTCTAAAGGTTTAATAAGACCTAAATAATATATGGGAACAACTCCCGAAGAAAACGGATCCAAAGAATGTATTAAAACGCTAATAGAGCTTTAACGCACGTTTTTTTCGAGAAAACCCGAAAACGTGATTTTAAGTGGTCAAACGAACCCGTAAAAAGTATAAGTCATTAAGTAAATATTATTAAGCATTTACGAAAACTTAATAACCAATAAAAATAATTAAACGAGGAAATTCCGGAAAACGGGCCCGGTTAGTGAATAGTACCTAAACCGGGTAAAATAACGAGCGTTTCTGTAAAAGACGAAAAAACACTCCAGCTAGTGTAACAGTAAGGGGGCCGGTTTTATCAGTCAAATAACTCCCTCACACATACATGTAACTAGCTAATTAAATAAGAGAGCTAAAAGCAAAAAGCAATAAAGTAAAAAACTACTTTACCCTCTCTCTCTCCTCACTCACTCATTTCCCTACTCTCTCACCTCCCTCCTTCTCCCCATCGTACTCTCCCTCTTCCTCCTCCCTTGGGCTGCGATTTTGGAGCTCCCCCAACAACAACAATGGCAACTCCCACTTCTCTCCCATGCTCTACCTCCATTTGAGCTCCAATCACAAAAATAATTACATATTTGTAATCCCCTCATCATCCTCTACATTTCTCTTTTCGAAATCCGAAAATGAGCAACTTCATCTACATGGGTTTTCCCCAATTGAAGAGAAAAGCACACCATTATGGAGCTTGGAGTCTCCTCTTTCCAACAAGGTAAAAATCTTCATGAAAAACTCAAGTTTTCTCTACCTCCTTGTGTAACCGATTTTGCCCTTTGTAATGCCTTGTTTTCTCTCTCTCTTTTGAGCATCAACTTCACCTTGCAATGGTGGTAGATTCTCCTTCTTGAACCAAGGGCTAAAACCCCTCCTAACACACCCCAAAGGTAAACCCTAGAAACTTGCTTTAAGCACTTCAATGAACTAGCATTAATTTAAGGGTTAGTATTTTAATTACACTTGTTTATGTGTGCTTTGGGTGATGGGAAATGGAGTTTGGCAACTCCATTCCCCATGGGACCGAATTGTACAAGGAAGAGAGGAGAAGATGTGGAAAAGGAAAGAGGAAATAAGAGCTTAAGGTAAGAGCTCTTTCTTGAAGGCTAAATTTAATGCATTAGAGTAATGGGAATGGGTAAACCGATTTAAAGAACCCAAAGAATGTATTGGTAATGCAATTGTGGAATTTTGGGTATTTGTGAACTAGTATGTGAATTGTAGGCCTTGGAGCCAAGTGTATTGTGTATGTGCATTAGTAATGTGGATTGAGGAAGTAAGGATGTATCGGTATTGTAACTGAGGAAGTATTGGTGTATTAAGGTTTTTGTATGGGTGTGGTAGGACCCTTGTGGTTTGGCTAGTGTAGGGATGAATTTGATGAGGAAGTATGTGTGTGGATAAGTAAGAAAAGTAGGTGAACTATGGCGAAATTTTAGTAGGAATATGTACATGTATGGATGACTTGGTGAAGGGGAAAACCAAGGGTGTATTGGAGTTAGTAGAGATGTTTAATAACTATGAGTAGTAGTTGTGGAAGAGAATGAAAGAATGAAAAAAATTTGTAGCAAGAGTTGTTGAATGGTGTTGGGAAACTAGGAGAACTTATGTACATGACCTAGGGAGTGAGTGTTGGACTTGAAGAGGAGAGGCAATGCATTGTAGGCCTTGAAAATGGCATTAGGAGAGTAAATTATGTATGGAGGAGGTAGGAACCAAAATCTGTAGCAAAGGGGTATTAAATGGCATTGTAGAACTAGGAAGAATTAGTGTGCAAGAGTTGGTAAGAGGAGAGTTGGACTTGGGAATAGGTAATGTAATGGCTTGGAAATGTATTTGGGATGCTAGTAATGGTATTGGTAGTAGAAGTATTGGATGTGAGGATTGAGTTTTAAAATCTGTAGCATAAGTGTAACAAAAACTGCTACAAGTGTTGGAAGAGAAGTGAGGGAATTGTGTGAAATACCCCAAATCTAATTAAAATTATAAAACCATTATTTAATGGAAAATAATCCAAATATAACTCATTTCACGTACGCATGCAAACCCATGCATGAGAACGTACGTAAAAATAGTCGTTTCTCCATAAACGCTAAAAGCCTTAGAAGCATATGGTCAAACATGACCTTGTATGACCCTCTAATATTCAAACCAAATGGTCATACAATTATTATATGAATATATAAACATATTCCCTAAGCTATATTTAGTCAAACGCAAACGCTCGGGAGTGCTCACGCACGCTCCTTAAAGCACGAAAGTCCGGAGGAGTGCCGAGGTGGCACGAACTCCTATAAAATTAATTCCTAGAGTTCCTAACATCATTATTAACCATTATAAAGAGAACCCACGAAGTGGTTTCTCAAAATTCAACAAATATCACAGGAGAATTTCTTAGCGCTCCTTTTTGCCCGGGTGAGTCCCGATGGCCCGTAAATTATGTCATGGGTTGATGTAACCCCATATAACTCAATGTAACATCTTAATATATGTTTATTTACCATAATAAGTGTTTAAAAACACTTGGAACTCATAAAAACAATTGGTTTCCCAAAATTTCCTTAGAGCACAAAAACACACCTTCGGGTGTCATGAAAATGCGTTTTACGCAATTGCCTTGTAGTTTTTGACATGCCACGAATTAAGAATCTTAAATAGGGTTAAAATGACCCTCTAAATCAGTTGGAGCCACTACCCAACAAGGTGCTCTATAGGGGCCGATTTTATGCTCAAAAACTAGTATAAAACTTACATTAAAAATTTATAAAAGGCATAAAACATGGTGACTCACCTTCCCATGTGTTATAATACTTAATTCAAAGTATGTAGGTCTCATTTGACCACCAAGCTGTCGAAATAATGCATAGGAATAAGGCCATGTGAGCTAGATACAAACAAAATGCTAAAAGTGAAAAGTAGATCTAGATTCCACCTTTTTCATTTCTTAAACTTCAAGTGACCTTCCTAGCTTGTTCTTAGATCCTAAATGCCGATTGATGAGCTCCATTTGACCCTTGAAATCGTGCACCTACAAGGAAGAAGAAGACAAGTTACAAACATTGAAAAATCAAAAGAATAAACCTTACTTTTCATACCTTGTCTCTTAGCTCACAATTATTTCCCTCCACCTTGCCTTGTCTTGCATTATGGCTGAAAACATGCTGGAAAGAGGGACATTTATTGAGCCAATAACTCATGGAATAAACTAAAGAAAAGAATGGTCAAATGACATTAAAAAAATTAACAAAACAAAAATCAAATTCCAAATTGCATTCTCTTCTTACGTGAGCTTAGTCTCATTCTTCCCCTTGCACACTTCATTCACGAATTGGTAAGGCTCTCTCCTCTCTCTTCTTGCTTCATCTTCTTCCTTTGAAGCTCTTAAGTCCATTAATGGAGTTTTAACTTCTATCTTCATCTTTAAGGTAATTTCCTAGCATTTCTTGGCAAGCCTTGAAGCAAAACTCTTCCTAGCACACCAACAAGCATTCGACATCAACTAGTGTTCCAAGGAGGTTTTCTAAACCAACATTAATCCAAGGAGCATCTCAAGGTTATCTTAAGGTAGTTTTCAAGCTTGAAAATCCTTAAAGCACATTTTATTGTGTAACCATTTCTATATCTTCTAAGGCTCTTTTCTTCTTCATTTTCATGAAGGAGAACTTGTTCTTCATCCAGCTTAAGTGAGCCGAAATTATAAGGAGAAAAGCTTAAGGTAAATTCTTGGAAAACTACTTACAAATCTACTTAAGATCTTTATTCAAGATCTAACTCCTAAACTCCTTCACCACTTGCATATAACCGAAGTGGAGCATCAAAATTTCCTTGGAGAAAGCTTGGAGATTCAAGAGGAGTTCAAGCACTTAACCACCTTTGTTAAGAAGTAAGTTTATTAAGTTAATCTTTATGTTATAAGATTTGTTAAGCTTCTAAAAATTATACAAAAATTATATACATCTCCTAGGTTAATTAAAATGAAACTACATGGTATTATATGCCAAAAATATAATCTATAACATATATGGAAAATATTTACCTTAAGACACATTTTTGTGTCACAAAATTTATTTATGTTACATATTAATTCAAGCCGAAATGTCAAGGGAAACATACTTTATTTTGAGCTAAGAATCAATATAAGACATTACAATAATTTTTACATGAGTTATATGACTCATATGAGTTTATGTACATTTATTATGACATATAAATCCACTTTTATATACTATATGGTGACTATTTAATTATGGCCGAATTGCCTAAGTGAAAAGTAGATTTTTATGAGCTACTTATGTATATAAACTTATACTACAAAGTTTAGTGAGTTAAAAATATTTTATTAGTGCTTAAATGGCTAATTAATTAAGTTATGTGGCAAAGATGTAATTTTTACAAAGTTTGGTGTATATATTGTGAAAGCCGAGAGTTGAGAGTATATTTAGAGTAATTATGATATAATATAAGGTTAGGAATTTAGTTCATGAATTTTAGATAATTTAAACAAGTGTTAAAATACATTTTATAACGTTTTGGGCTATTATGTAATTTATAAAGTTGTTATGAAAGTTTGGAACTTATTAGTGGGAATTCATAATTAAAGAATTATTAGGTTCACTTTCGAAATTTTAAGGAATTAAATATTTAAACTATAGTTTATAAGTTATTAAGTAACTATTATAAAGTTTTGGGGTGAAAATGTAATTAATGGAAAGTACATGACCAAGGCCGAATTATTTTGGGTTAGTTTGGTAATTTAAGAATTATATATGTAAACTCGGCATTTATGGAGAATCAAAAATTAAAACTATAGTTTATAAGGCATTATGTAAAGGTTATAAGATTTTTTGGTTAGATTGTAATTATAGGAAATAAATTATTAAGGCCGAGAATTTAAGGGGCTAAGTTGTAATTTTTGAAAGTTATAATATCTAAAAGCTATATGCCAAAATATTAGTGACTTTGTAATTTAGTAAATAAGAAGTTAAAACTCTATAATATAATGAGATTAGAATTTAAATATAAAGTTTATGTATTAATGTGGTTGTTTTGTAAATAACCGAAATATAAGGGTAAGAATTTAGATTAAATAAATATAGGTCCTATATGGATATTTGGAGGAATTAGAAAGAAAGAATTTTGATTAAAGGAGTTATGAAGTTTAAACTATGACTTATAGTTATAAGGAATTTAAAGGTAACCAATGATTATTACTTTTGTTTAAAGGAGGAATAATGAAAACTATAAGAATTTTATGTCCATGTATGGCATATAAATATAGTTAAGGAATTATAAGTTGTTATGTCAACTAGACAAAAAAATAAATAAATAACAAATATAGTACATGAATAAATAAATACATATATGTACATTAAAGGATTTATAGATAAATCAAAAGGAATAACAAATAAGTTATACATAAAATCATGAGGTAATTAAAAGAAATAAACCTCACATGAAATAACCAAATACGAGATTTGTTAAAAGATCCAATAGAATTATTATATAAGGGTAACATAAATTAACCCTCTCAGTTAATCCTATTCTAGGACTTTGTTTGACCAGACGTTGACCAGGGTATAATCAACTGCAACCTACGGTGAACGGTATGGGATTCTTGCAACCTGTTTTCTACCGGATTACACTGGCTTGTGTGCTATCTGTTGTTTGAATTAATGACCAAGATAATTAATGTAAAATGTTGTTTACTCTTGTGCACTGTTGTATTATTTTATGTGCGTGAATGATGCTGACTACAACGTGTATGTCCCACGCATACAAACACTACTATACCAGTGGATTAAATACCCGCACTTCAGTATACCGAGGACTTGTACTCAAGTCTCTCACTAACTTCACTTTATAACAAACGTCATTATCCTAAACGTGATAATTGACAATACACATTGTGTTCTTGTTTAACGTCTTTATATGACACTTAACAATTCTATACTACGAGAGCGAGGAGCCCAGTTGGATCTGGCCATGCATGCTACAGGAGTTGTACCTGTCTCAGGTCGTCTCCTATTCAGTTATACGTCGCGACGGAACATTTCAGTGGAGAGGAAGACTTTATTCCTCTCGAGGGTTCTATTTCCCATCAGTTCAGTGGAGAGGAAGACTTCATTCCTCTCGAGGGTACGATTCCCACATTTCTCAGTACAGGAGTTAACTACGTTATCTTCTGAGGGACTAGTTTCCCAACCTTACAATTTTAACGAGGTCACTATACCTTCACTATTTGAGATACTCAGTTATACCGGTCAGTCCCATTGTGTGGACCCGACTATCATTAAAAGATTACTGTTCAGCTAACTTGACCTTCTGAAGTCTTGTTCTATGTGACATTATTGTCCTTGTATGGATACTTGTTATTATCCTACTATGTTTGTTTACAGCTTTATAAAAATGAACTGCATGTATTCGACAAAGTAGTTGGTGTGGCCCGGTAGACGATGGGCTGCACGTTTTCCATACCAGCATTGTTTGCTGGGCCCCTTTGGGGGCACCCCCATTTTTCAGGTACCTGAAGTTGAGAAGATTACCACACCGAGTGTAGGTGGGGTAGATTCAAGCTATGGGAGTCTCCTTCTAGATAATTGTTTTTACTTAAGTATTTTACATTTGAGTTTGATTCCTAGTATCTCGGATTGTATTCGTATTCATACCGTGACTTTTGGAGATTGTATTTGGAGTTAGCCTTGTTGGTCACAAGGGTGGCCAACGGCATTGTAATACCGCCCGGTTGTTGTATTTATTTCCGCTGCAGTTGTATTTTATTGGGAGTGATCGCCGTTCAGGTTATTGGATTTCGGGTTGGGGTGTTACATTGTGTAAGTTGTTTGATGGATTTAGTAATGGATTTGGTGGATGAATTAAGGTGATTTAGAATGTTTAAATAGTACTAAAACATGTTAGGATGTATGTAGGAAGATTGGGGAAGCAATGGGTGAAATTGGGAAGGAAAAATCAGGCCTGTAGCACAATCTGCTACCGTCCGACCCAGAGCCTGGATCGGACAGTGGGTCGGACGGAGCTTAAGCAACGACAATAAACCTTTCTGGAACGGTCCGACCCAGGGCCCGTGAGTCGGACGTGGGTCGGACGGGCAGAATTTTCCTGTTGATGAAGTTACTGACTTCGTCCGACCCAGAGTCTGGGTCGGACAGTGGGTCGGACGGAGTCTGGACAACAGAACCGAAACTTACTGGAATGGTCCGACCCATAGGTTGGGTCGGACGGTGGGTCGGACGGCCCCAACTTATATATAAAAAATAAATAATAATAATAGTAACATAGTAATCATATGTATATAGATATAGATATGTACATATATATGGGACTTTAGTGATACACCATTAATGTAACACTAATGGTAAAGAAATAAGTATGTGAATGGGAAACAAGTAAGAGGATTAGTTAAGGAAGTTGAAAGTATAAGAACATTAAGTAAACCCAAAGTAATGGGATAACGGGGTAAGTACGGGAGTAGAAGCTATGAATGTATTGTAATGCTTATAATTGATTGAACCATTTGGCATGTAGTCATTGGTTCGGGACTAGGACTCGAGGAACAAATAAGGAACTATGGAGCTAGGGGACACCCGATAAAGTAAACCAACGGTGAACGGTATGATTTCTTCATGCCCTGTATCCTAATCTGGTTACCCCGATTTGTGTGCTTATTTGATCACCTAAATAAGATAAATGCATGAATCAGACTATATTGCACTTATCTGTGCTTGACTGATGTTGTTCTTGATATTTATTGTCTTGAACACTAGTTTGTATAATTCATGAAACATGTGAATGATGATGAATTGTATTCGAATCTTGTATTGTACTTAAGTATTGTATTCTATTTCGTATAATGAGTATTGAGCATTGTAATTGTGTATGTGGCTTGTATGAATGACTTCTGCTAATTCCTAACTACCTAACTCCTAACTTAAGTGAGTAAACTGGAATGAGTAGAAGTCCGATATAGCTTCGGCCACACGTGAGGATGAGGAGACACAAGAGGTTGGATCCGATTCCTGACTCTTAAACTGGTCCGCGGCCCAAATCCCTTAAATGGGTAGCATCCCGGATTGGTGAGTCAAGTAAATCCCGGTGGTGGGACGGAGTAGTCCCCGGGCCGGAGGTCCCGACGACTTAACATGAGTAAGAGTAAGTAAGTAAGTATGTATGAGTATGAGTATGTATGTGTAAGTACTGTGGAACGAGTAAAAGAGTAATCTCCACCCGATTAACCCGGGTGGACCAACATGAGCTAACAAGGATGGTGTATTGTGTATGTACTGCGTATGCATTGTGCATGTATTGTGTGATGCGGATCCCGGAAAGGTAAGAATGTATCTGATGGCTTGTATGGGTTACCATGTATGTATTGAAGAGTGTGTAATGACGTGTATGTATGTATTCCTTACGTAATGTATTGTATTAGTATGTATAAGAGCATGTATGCATGTATGTTTGAATGAAATCAACCGCATGTATTCGACCAAGTGGTCGGCGTACCCTCACTAGTACGCGGGGTATGCGGTTATCATGCTCAGCGAAAGCTGACCCCCTCGGGGGAACGTTTTTATTGTGCAGGTACCCGAAGAGGATATGGCCAAGGCACGAGACCGGACTACATTTGGAAAGTTAGTAGTAGAATGTAGAGGTGTACTAAGTAGCACACCCCGTGTACCTAGGAAGTAAGTAGTCTGTGAGGAATGGGTTAGTTAGACTCTTAATGAGTATGTAAGGAATTGAAAGAGGTATTCTATTTGTATAAGGATCTTAGTAAACTCGGTATATTAACATGTACTGAACTTATGGAGTATTGTATTGAATGGGAAGTTGTAATACCGAATTGGTAATTGTAGGGAAGCTTGTATTTGTGTAGCACTCGGATATTCCGGTCCATCAGACCGATGATGTATGTAGAAGTAGTAGCCTTTATAGTCACGTGGGTGACTAACGACATTGTATCACCCATTGTATGTAAGTAAGTATCCGCTGCGTGACTCGGAAGCACGAGGAGATTGGACGGTAATGGTTGTATTAATGGTAGGGGTGTTACAAAAAGTGGTATCAGAGCGATACTTCGCTCTGATGACTGGAAATACCAAGCTTAGGAAATACCGAGTTAGGAATTAGAAGCTTAGGGCTAAGAGCTGAGTGTTAGCGTTAGAGATATGCTAGTTAGGAACTACCGGTGAGTACCGGATACCTACAACACCAGACCCGCCCTCCACATACCCCATTGTATAACTTGGGAAAGGACGCCGGAGAGAGGAAAAGCTCTCGCATACTCGGGAAAACCCGATCTGGCAGTAATGAGACATTCCTACAAGAGGAAGAACCTGACATACAGTAGATTCCAAGAAATGGAAGACCCGGAGATGTATCCCGGTTGAACAACAATACCCGCACATAATAGCGGTGGAATAAGCACTCCAACCACAAGGAGGCTACAACTTACAACAGCATGGGGCGACATGCTTAGCAGTCGCAGAACCTAGCTAAACAACCCGCAGCAGGAAAAGAAGCACTAACCGTGCAACGGAATGGAAAAGGAGCAGTAATGGAACCCGAGACACAAGTCTGCGGGACAACAGTAATAGCCAAGCAGCACCACCAACGGCATGCTAGCGGGCTAAAGACATAGTCGGGAGTGATTGACTCCAAAACTACAATGCCAAAAAGGTTACAAACCCGGCCAACATAGCTCAGACAGCTACAAGAACGTTCATAAGATATAACCTGATGCAACTACAACCGTAGTGCCCAAACCAAGTCAGGCTCAGTACCCACAACGAACATGTGGGAACAAGTAACAAGGGAAAACATATAACAAATAATTAGAGATCTCCAAGGATTGGAGAAGTACCCTGATCAACGACAGCCATGTCAACTTACTAAGGAGTTACTCAGAAGATTAATTAACCTAAGTAAATGATCACTGGATCAATGGAGAAGTCGACAAGACTAACAAACACGAGTGGAAACCATGCCGTGATCGGTATAGGATTACCCAAAAACCACCAGTACCACGCACTTGCCACGGCAAGTGCAGTAAGAACATGAATATGTGAAGGAGCACTAACACGTCACAAGTACATAGTAATGTACGGTGACCGTAATGAAACAACTACAGGACCACACATCCTAACAACTAGAAGTATGGAACCTTGGGAAGGCTTAACGGCCCGACCACTGTACTTAGTACATACCAGTCAGCGAGAAACTAGACTTGGTCAAGACCTCAACATGGCTATGCCATGCAGAACATCTTTTGACACTGAACCATTATTTTCAAACCAAGTTTTCTTCAAAACCACAGACCTGTCTTTTAAACCTTGGATTTTTAAACCAAACCAACAGCATTACGGTGAGTATCATGGAATGATACAAGAGGAGTTGACAATAGAATACTTCACCTAGGCGTGTGACGAACACTACGAGTGTACCCAATTACGGGATGTGGGACAACCGCACTCCGAAGGAGCTTGCGGGCCTGACATATAGTTAGGTAAGTGGTAACGTATCAACAAGGTACCCCACGTATGTATACATGTAGTGTGCGACACACGGGAAGTAGTCAACTCCGTTCTACGGACCATGAGTGAGTTCAAATCAGAACAGCTGGACACCTCAGACGTTCAAGTATAAAGGAACTCAGAGAATCCATCCGAAGATGAAGAATAAGAACTAGGAAGTGCAAAGAGCACATACTAGTTAGTATAAACATTGGATATGTCTCAAATAATCCAAGCAACTACCTGACAGCTGGATGGGATACCGAGCCTAAACACAGTAAGGCGAATGCCTAACGTGAACCTAACAATGCTCAACAAACGGGGCGGAGTTCCCAAGAGCAACCCCAAGATTACCACAAGTATACTCCATCATTGAAGGGGATATCAAACCTAGTCTTAAGCACTAGGAGCAAGTGTAAACAGTCTACCCAAGAACGGGAGACGTTATAACCCAAAAAGGGACAACTCAAGTACGATACCACAAGACGGTACAGTGGACAACATATCATAAACGTTAGCCGGATGTAACGCATAATTTAACAACACCCAGGAGCAATCCTTGAGGGTGACTGGATTAACAACAGTCAAACAAAGCGTCAAGATAAGAATACAGGAGCTGGAACGAGCACTCGGTTAAGACACTGAAAGGGATTTCACTTGACAGGAAATACCCTAGTCTACAAAAGGCACTGATCAGCACCAGATTGCCTAAGAGTCTCCTATGAACGGAAGCGTGATGCCACGACTTACCATGGAGCCCAATAATATCTCCAACCTATGACGGTATACATGGAGTGGAAACATGTATAAGCAGCTTGCAAAGAGCATAGCTTGCAGCAATACGGCTCAGAACCCGTAAACCAAATACGTTATATGAACTTAAACGGTTGCAAAACCTGCACCAGTTGTTAGTAAGACTTGCAAGAGGTATTGCCTCATACGACAAGAAATCAACAACTGGACCATCAATTCAAACCCAACTTTATGAGTGGCTTGGACTGATGGCTATCTCAATGTCACTGTCACTAGAGCATCACCCTAGTATACAGTAGACAAACCCTTAATTTTCCTTCATGCCTTCTGTAGCAATAGTAGCACAGGGGCATAAGAATCATGATGATGCCAACATTGGCCTAGTCCACACTTGGACACTACGAGAAACCCAAGGGAAGGTACCCCTCGTTAGCCAAAGACCACTAATGTGGTGAAGATGTGAACCCTTAGAAAGGCTTCCATCTATTAAAATAGTAAAGCCTACGCTTGTAGATATTGCCAAGAGGCGATGGAATAAGGAAATGAGATTTCCAAACCATCACGACTTAAGGAGCAAGCATACTCCGTATGCACCCAAGCATGTGGTGAACCGTTGTAAAACACCAACATGATAAACCTCGTCATGAGACCTATAAGTGGAGACAACCCCTCAGCAAGAACCTTCACTTGTTAGTGATAGAATACCCTCCAATTGGAGAACGGGACCAGAAAACCCTCGAAGTTTCTTGGGATGTCCCGGTGATGTACATACAAGTAGAACTACATAGCTAGCCTATAATCAATGCTCAGCACTAGAAGACAATAATTGTCAAAACAATCAATGCAATACACATTGAACACCACAAATGACTAACGCTCGAGAGAGCTTACAACCCGATGAATTGCCTCATCCTTGGTCAACCAAGATACTTGGTAAATTATATCATAAATCATGATAGAATGTGAGGTAAGCTAACCTACACATAAAACGTAAACTGAAATAAAATATCTCCACATGGGGAAGATAATAACATTGCGGTACGCTACGACAACCGTCATACATATGAACTAGGAACCTCCTAGTGTATGTACACCATAAGGAAATGGTGCCAATGATAATGGCAATAAGTAAAGAGGAACTACCGCAGTAACAGAAATAGTAAAAAAACAATGTTGTACAATGAGTAAGAATACGGTGCGCAACAAGCGACCGCTATGAGGAAGTAGTAGATAATGACATGAAGAATAAGTATGGAAGACAGTCAGAAATATTCCTTCCTATCACATAAGTGACCTACTGTCAAGCATTTACGCCTCTGCATTCTGTATGACTGAGTATTTTGGTATGGCACTTGTGCAGCTAATGATCTAATGGGATGGCTAGGGATATGGAAAATGTAAATCGTAGTAAACCCTTCTTCTCACCAACAAACATGGCATAAGCCAGCTAAGAAAGCTTAGCAATAGACCGTGTGGCCTGAGGCCAAAGAAACACAGAGTGTGAAACACACTAACAATCACGAGATGTGAATTCCATTGGAATAAAGGTGAAAGGAGACATAACAAAGTCACAAGGACCGACGCATAGAAAATGTAGGGTCATACAAGTAAGGACACTTGTACTGAACCAGAAGAACTGGTATAATTCAGAAGCTATTGGCAACAGAGGAAGCACTACAACTGAATAGTGACTTAACCTCGCCCGACAATAGGTCGGAGGAACTTAATGAATAATCGTGGAAGCACAAATAGCATGTACAGTAGATTACCAGAGAGCGGTGTTATTAATCTTAAACTCATTGAGTTCAAACACGGTAAAAGAATACCGCATTTGTTTAGTAACCTTATTCCCATAATAGACGGATAAGAAGGTGATGTATAGCACATTAAGGATAACAAGAAGGGTGAATAACCCGAGTTATCAGGGTCGCGCAGCAGAAGCTAGTGGGCCCTGGCTAGGAGATAATATACCTAGTAAGTATAGCAAAATGGATATTAATGCCTTGAAGCCTAATAGGCTAGAACCGAATTAATGATGAGTTAAATAAACTCATAGAAAATCCTTGGTGCGAAGACTAAACCATTGGTATGGTTAAGACCCCTTTGACCAGAGCATATTGTACAGTATACCGTAGTGAAGCTAAACGCTTCAGATTGCCCAAGTTGATTAAACCAATGCTAAATAATAATAACATATGGTAGATTACATGGGCGTAATCCCTTTTAAGGGGGGTAGAGCGAAACCCGCTTAATGTAAGTTTTCTGAATAAAACACATAAACCGTAATGTGCATAGCACAAATGAGTACCAATTGATGATTGATACTATGTTAAATAAACATAAGTACTCATTCATATTGTAATTATGGTAACTAGGCATTAGACATGCAAATACCATAGGATGAATATACCCATCTTGTAAACACCAATGTAAGAGTATTAGTAAGAGAAAAGTAATGAGTAGTGGACGGAGCTCCACAACAAGTGTAGCCTTTGAAGAAGTAGTACGAAACGATGGAGAGTAGTAGAGGAATGTAGCCCAAGTAGTGTATTCGTATGTAAGTTGTGGGAAGTAAATTGTGGATGAGTAAATTTTATAAGTATGGTAATCCCTAGTTAGAATAATTAAACGATGGAGAGTAATGAATGGAAGTAGTGAAGGTTGATGAAATGTGCATTTAGGTATCGAACCACGGAGTAAAGCATTTGGGAAGTAGAGTGAGGATGATGATGGACTGATTCCATCCTTTAGAGATGTATGGATTCGTATCACAACTAGAAATGGTAAAGAGATAGAAAATGAAAACAATTAAATTATTTGTTTGTTTAAAACTGATGTGGAAGTCGAACTTGATCCTGATCAGATCAAGGGAAACCAAACACAAATTGGGGTGGAAAGATAGTTCAACACTGGTGCTGATCACATCGGGTCGAACGATTCTTGAAGCTCCCCTCAAGTGGTCACAAGAATCACGCATAGGATAGAAGTAATGAATATAACTTGGAACTTGGAGTTGGATGCTTTAGAAAGATTTCTAATTAGCTGTTGGGAAGGATTTTCCTTAGACTGAGAGTAAGGATTTGGCTAGAAGCTTATACGGAGAAGATAGTAGTGTAGTAGGTTGTATTATTCCAAGGGCAGCGGGACATAGAGGAGTCCTGTGTCTAGATGACCTAAGTGCTGCGGGATTATATGTGTATTGCATTGCCTTGGGAATAGCTTTGCATTGTATGTATGTAAAATTGGTAATGAGGAACCGGATGGTCGGTGGTAATGCGGATTGGAGTAATTATTGTGCATTAGTATGGTATGGTATGGTATGGTATAGTATGTAGGAACCTTGAGTAACGGATTTGGGATTGGTAAGGAGAAAAATGTATGGCTTTGGCATTAAATAAGTATGGATGAGTAAGTATAGTAATCCCATGACCCTTGAGCAACTTTGAGGACAAAGTTCTTAAGGGGGTAGATTGAAATACCCCGAACTTAAATATAGGGATTAAAATAATCTAATACGTATTTAAGGGCCTAATGGTACCTAATTAATACTAGTAAGGAAAATAAATCCAAAAGAATAAATAATCGCTTAAAAAGCAGAAAAACGCTAAATAAGCGTTAAAAACCATAGGAGGTATGAGACCTCGGTTAGAGTATTATATGGATTCTAAAGGTTTAATAAGACCTAAATAATATATGGGAACAACTCCCGAAGAAAACGGATCCAAAGAATGTATTAAAATGCTAATAGAGCTTTAACGCACGTTTTTTTCGAGAAAACCCGAAAACGTGATTTTAAGTGGTCAAACGAACCCGTAAAAGTATAAGTCATTAAGTAAATATTATTAAGCATTTACGAAAACTTAATAACCAATAAAAATAATTAAACGAGGAAATTCCGGAAAACGGGCCCGGTTAGTGAATAGTACCTAAACCGGGTAAAATAACGAGCGTTTCTGTAAAAGACGAAAAAACGCTCCAGCTAGTGTAACAGTAAGGGGACCGGTTTTATCAGTCAAATAACTCCCCACAATACATGTAACTAGCTAATTAAATAAGAGAGCTAAAAGCAAAAAGCAATAAAGTAAAAAACTACTTTACCCTCTCTCTCTCCTCACTCACTCATTTCCCTACTCTCTCACCTCCCTCCTTCTCCCCATCGTACTCTCCCTCTTCCTCCTCCCTTGGGCTGCGATTTTGGAGCTCCCCCAACAACAACAATGGCAACTCCCACTTCTCTCCCATGCTCTACCTCCATTTGTGCTCCAATCACAAAAATAATTACATATTTGTAATCTGTTCATCATCCTCTAAATTTCTCTTTTCGAAATCCGAAAATGAGCAACTTAATCTACATGGGTTTTCCCCAATTGTAGAGAAAAGCACACCATTATGGAGCTTGGAGTCTCCTCTTTCCAACAAGGTAAAAATCTTCATGAAAAACTCAAGTTTTCTCTACCTCCTTGGTAACCGATTTTGCTCATTGTAATGCCTTGTTTTCTCTCTCTCTTTTGAGCATCAAATTCACCTTGCAATGGTGGTAGATTCTCCTTCTTGAACCAAGGGCTAAAACCCTCCTAACACACCCCAAAGGTAAACCCTAGAAACTTGCTTTAAGCACTTCAATGAACTAGCATTAATTTAAGGGTTAGTATTTTAATTACACTTGTTTATGTGTGCTTTGGGTGATGGGAAATGGAGTTTGGCAACTCCATTCCCCATGGGACCGAATTGTACAAGGAAGAGAGGAGAAGAGGTGGAAAAGGAAAGAGGAAATAAGAGCTTAAGGTAAGAGCTCTTTCTTGAAGGCTAAATTTAATGCATTAGAGTAATGGGAATGGGTAAACCAATTTAAAGAACCCAAAGAATGTATTGGTAATGCAATTGTGGAATTTTGGGTATTTGTGAACTAGTATGTGAATTGTAGGCCTTGGAGCCAAGTGTATTGTGTATGTGCATTAGTAATGTGGATTGAGGAAGTAAGGATGTATCGGTATTGTAACTGAGGAAGTATTGGTGTATTAAGGTTTTTGTATGGGTGCTGGTAGGACCCTTGTGGTTTGGCTAGTGTAGGGATGAATTTGATGAGGAAGTATGTGTGTGGATAAGTAAGAAAAGTAGGTGAACTATGGCGAAATTTTAGTAGGAATATGTACATGTATGGATGACTTGGTGAAGGGGAAAACCAAGGGTGTATTGGAGTTAGTAGAGATGTTTAATAACTATGAGTAGTAGTTGTGGTAAGAGAATGAAAGAATGAAAAAAATCTGTAGCAAGAGTTGTTGAATGGTGTTGGAGAAACTAGGAGAACTTATGTACATGACCTAGGGACTGAGTGTTGGACTTGAAGAGGAGAGGCAATGCATTGTAGGCCTTGAAAATGGCATTAGGAGAGTAAATTATGTATGGAGGAGGTAGGAACCAAAATCTGTAGCAAAGGGGTATTAAATGGCATTGTAGAACTAGGAAGAATTAGTGTGCAAGAGTTGGTAAGAGGAGAGTTGGACTTGGGTATAGGTAATGTAATGGCTTGGAAATGTATTTGGGATGCTAGTAATGGTATTGGTAGTAGAAGTATTGGATGTGAGGATTGAGTTTTAAAATCTGTAGCATTAGTGTAACAAAAACTGCTACAAGTGTTGGAAGAGAAGTGAGGGAACTGTGTAAGTTGTTTGATGGATTTAGTAATGGATTTGGTGGATGAATTAAGGTGATTTAGAATGTTTAAATAGTACTAAAACATGTTAGAATGTATGTAGGAAGATTGGGGAAGCAATGGGTGAAATTGGGAAGGAAAAATAAGGCCTGTAGCACAATCTGCTACTGTCCGACCCAGAGCCTGGATCGGAAAATGGGTCGGACGGGGCTTAAGCAACGACAATAAACCTTTCTGGAACGGTCCGACCCAGGGCCCGTGAGTCGGACGTGGGTCGGATGGGCAGAATTTTCCTGTTGACGAAGTTACTGACTTCGTCCGACCCAGAGTCTGGGTCGGACAGTGGGTCGGACGGAGTCTGGACAACAGAACCGAAACTTACTGGAATGGTCCGACCCATAGGTTGGGTCATACCAGGCCAAATATATTATAAGTCAATAAATCTTGGGAAAATTTCTAAACACTCCAAATATATTATAAAGATTTTAGGAAGTGTTGGAACATTGTTTTGAAACATAAAAGTCAATATAAAATTCTAGAAACCTTAAAGCTTATTAAGCCTTGCTAGAGTTGACTTTTTGAGAATGGTCAAACCAGGCCATGAAACCTATACCAATAAATAGGTTATGAAAAACCATGAAGATCGATAAAAAGAACGTTAAAAACGGACCATCCTAGCCAAAGTTATGATAGATTGAAGTTTAGAGCCAAAATTTTGAGAATGCTGACGTGTCAGTCAGCCAGGCATTACCACTGAACAGTCCCAGTTTTCGACAGTTTTGGCATGTCGAGGGTCGAATTTGAAACGCCTATATCTCCTGCTATCTACTCTCACCACATTTGGTATGCCGTCTGTTTCATTCTCTTCTCCTTAATCTCATCTTTCCAACCATTACTCACACATCATCTAACTCCTTCTACATGACGGAAAATCGATCCAAAGTTGCTCCTCGCGATTGCGTAACCCAGAATTCCAGTTTTTTCCTGAAATCGGGTAAACTTCGTCACGCATAACTTCTTCCTCATCCAAATTTCGTGTTCTTTAGCTTGTTTTGAAGATCTCAAATCCCTCTACAACTTTCATGTTAATGACCAAGGCTGATTCGCAACCAATAGGGAGAGGGAGTCGTCTAAATTTACCTACTCGATCATGTCGGTTTTTGCCCAGAATATTTCCAGAAACAACATGGTAAACTCCGATCTTTGTGGATCTATAACTTTCTCCCTAGTTATTCGTTTTCCATGATTCTTCCACCAATGTTTAGAGTTACATGTATTCTTTAAAATGACGTAGGTTTTATGGATTGAATCCATCTCAGTTTACCCGAGTTGATCCGCGAAGTTGCCTACCTGAACAACACATAAAATACTAGTTTTCCAGAAAAACGAGTTCGAATTGCCTTGCCGGCGCATCTCCGGTACGATTCCGACCAAATTATACCTATAATGCTACTCTGTTTTGCATTCCCGTTCATAACCCTCTATCAATTTACCCAATTACGCAACAAATTGAGAGAATTTGACAAATCGAATTCGAAACCGGAAAAGAAAACCTAACTTCGAAACAGAAATCGAAACCCGATGAATACTGCATTATAATTGGGGAAATTGGTATCATTAGAACCGAAATTTGATTTCGAAACCATAGAAACAAGAATCACTCGATTTCGTTCTGTAGATTGTGAGATAATTACGATTTAGTACTCGACTAGGTAGAGGAGGTTGCTGATGAACTTGGCTTTCAGCAGCCGTCCGATCATAGCTTAGGAAACGGACGGCTGAGATTAGATCGTTTCAAATTAAGAGTATAAGTTTTTATTATGATTTCAGAAATAAATCTTAACTTGTTGAATTAATTTAAATACCTTCCCGAATGTATTTTGACTTGAAATTTTAACCATAGATTCCTTATTTAATCTAGTTTATTTTGATGTAAATTAATGGTTTTGGAGTTGTTAAACGTAAGTTATGATTTTTGCAAGTTACGGGTTTTCTGGAATTATTTGGCTAAATTAAAAAGATATTTTTATGAAATAAAATTTTTATAATGTGTCCAAAATGTTATAGTTACTGTATATTAAATTTGGGGATTTTTGGGCAATGGTAAAATGTTTTAAAAATTGTGTTTATGAGGTTTTCATAAGAATAACTTATAATATATGGTTTTTAATGTAACCAAAAAAAAATTAAAGTATGGTTTGTTAATAAACTTTTTAATCTGGGAAAAATATGGAACACTAAATTAACATTTTATAACAGTAAGTTTATAAATGTTTAGGTATTAGTTTTTAATAGAAGTGAAATTATTTACATATATGTATATATACATATTTAAGTGGAAACTTATATAAATCAAGGAATATAATTATTTTTACGTTTTATTTATTATATTATATGGGAGTTAATATTCTTAATTAAAACTAAGGAATATATATATATTTACACATATATGTAAAAGAAATAACATAGTAACTTAGGTTAAATCAAGGAGCTAAATTAATCTACATTTATATTAATTATATAATATGGTAGTTAATATACTTAATTGAAACTAAGGAAAATACTTTATTTTATTAACCATATTTTGGATGTAGGTGTGTGTCGAAGTTAATATAAATAATTAAATACAATAAAACTACATAAATAATGTTTTGTACAAATCCTAGTATATATAAATATATACACAGTAAACATAGTAAAATTAAATACCTTATAGGAAATATAATACGAAGGAATTAGTAAGTTAAACTAAACCTCTACATAATACTAATAGGAAATTATATGAGGTGGTATTAAATTATAGTTATGAAATTAAGCTTAAAGAGTTATCTTGGATTTCTAAGATTTATATAAACCATATTAAAATACATGTGTAATATTATTTGTCAAACCAGAATGTAAATCTATAATTTGGTTTGGTAATTAATAAGTTAGGACTTAGGAATATTTGTAATTAGATTTTACACAATAGAACTTACTATATAATTAATAAATAAATGTAATACTTTTACATCTAAATGTTCTTAATATATAAACAATAATAAAATAAATAAAATACTTTTACATCTAAACGTAGGGTGGATTAGTAAGTCTAGATTTAATCATTTCTTAACATTTATGGTATTGAAATATAACTTAATGTTTTAGGATGAAATCATTAAAAGGATTATGGTATAAGACTATATTAAACTATGTTTGGAAATTTATCTAAATAATAATCCTTAAGTTCTTGGCATTAGATAAGCCATATGAAATACATTTATAACATTAATTACCAATACTTAGGATGTGAGTCTACAATTAAGTGAGGTATTTAGTAGTTAGAATTTATAGAAAGGTTTATAAATAGGAATTTGATACTTAAAACCTTTGAACCTTTTATTAGATAAAACTAAGTTACATAAGAGATTATATTGATCTACTTTACGACACTAAAAATATTAATGTGTCATTTGAGTATAAGGTATGAGGATTTTTCAGAACATATTATCTTATTAAGAATTGACAATTTCACTTGTGAATGAGAGTTTAATTCTTAGATAAATTCTACCTTATGTTAAGATATAATGTTCATCCTAAAACATAATAAAGGAGATTAATTTATTAAGTTATTCCTTTGAAACCTTAGGTTTTGTAAACAATATGAAAAATGTATTTTAAGACGTAAGTTTATTAAAATTTAGTATAAAAGGATTATACATAGTCTATAGCGGGAATGTGTGTAAAAATAAAACATTTGGGAAATTAAATGTAAGCAAGGATAAATAAAAGGTTATCTTAAAGTGCTTTATTATATATGTAATGATAAAGTAAATAATATACCTTGGGAATACTAAATGTAAGAGTTCGATAAATCTAAGATAACTATATATAGTTATTCAAGATGAGAAACAATTTAACATCTTATGATAAGATTATTAGATGGTTGTAATAAAAGTCATCTTAAACTAAACATAAGATAAATGAGTTAGTAACTCATTAGGTTATCAAAAATGCAACTATAACACCATGTTTCCAATATACAGGATGTAGATCTTAATTGAGTTGAGGGGAAACTTAATCATAATGGATTATTTGGTAATACTGATAAAATACATAATCATTACATTGTGAATAATAGTACAATTTCTAAGATAAACCTATCATAGGTCATAACCCGATATTTATTCTAAATTAAGAATAAAAGTATTAAGCTTAAAATTATTATTGAGATTCTAAGATTAGATGAATAATATAATATGCACTTATGATATAAGGGTCTCAAGAGTCTTGAATTGGGATTAGGTTAAGTATGAATAAAGTGGATAAGAGTGTAACAATTAACAAGTGTTAATAAATACATTCCCTAGTCTTACAACCTTGGGTTATCAACATTCTAAGATAAGTCAACGATTACACATAACATTTAAGTGAGGGCTCAAAAGACAATTGAGACTTAGAAATAAGAGTGAGGAATTTATTTAAGTTTAACTTAGGTTACAAGTTATTGATGTTAGACTACCTAATATTCCTCAGAGTATTGTTGATTATTTGCACAAGTCGACTAGAACGCTACAGCGATTACCAGGTACGATTTCTCGTACTCAGCTTGTTGTTTGGCTTTGGAATGTTTTGTACGACTTCTCGTACTCAGATGCTTTTGGTGACGAATTTTATGGAACGTTTTGAGAAACGCTAAATGAGCAGAATGTATCTTGAAAGGAAATTGTTTGTGTGACTGACTCAGCCTGTTGTGACTAACTGAGCCTTGGATGTACAACTCACATGATCATTGGTTCCTTTAATCTGGTTATCTCATTAGATATTGACTGTTAAGGGTTTACGCCTCTGCACTCTGTAGGACTGAGTGTTTTGGTATTGCACTTGTACAGTTAATAGTCTAGTGGGAATGTGGGAAATGACAATCTTGGTATTGGATATGGATTATTTCTATTAAGTGGTGCACTCACTTTTCACCGATGACCGAGAACGGGTCGGTGGCAGCGGAGGTCTGCTATACCTCGCCCTTTGTGGCAACTGACAGCGGAGGTCTGTTTACCTCGCCCTTGTGGCAACTGACTGGCGGTGGGGGCCATCTCTCCCAATTGGTTTTATTCCACTCTTGAGTTAAGGTTCTTGGGTCTTTCTAATCCTAATTGGAACTGAATCTAGCTTAAGCAATGGATGTTCACCAACTTCTGGCGTGGTTTCTTTTAAGTTGACTCGCTTTACTTCTTGTTATTTATCTCTATCCTTGACTTGATATCTTTGACTTGGAGATTTTGATGTGCCATGTTCTTCTGTTTTTGTTTTAAGCATTTGACTTCGGGTTATTGTTTGTTTCAAGAGTTATGTTTTAAACTTTTGTTTTAGAGAGTTGTACCAGTTCCATTCCAGGGAACTGACTCACCCCTCCCGGGGTGGGCTGCTTGGTTTCATCTTGCAGGTACGAATTGTTATACAGGTGGCCACGAAGAGTATGAGTGTAGGGGATGGGAATTAGGAATTTGGAGAGCTACTGTATTTGTTATCATTACTTTTATACTATGTTTTCTCGAGTTCAGACCGTAGCTTTTGTAATATCATAAGTTGTAATCGGTGAGGTTTGGTGCCGGGTGTTTGGAACCCGATGATCTGTAATCGCCTTAGTATTTTATTTCCGCTGCATTTATGATAAGTAGGGGCGTTACAGAAAGTGGTATCAGAGCGTAGTTACGCTCTGAGCCCGAGAAAAAAGCCGAGTGAAATAGTTAGAATATAGGTGCCCTTAAAACTGGGGAATTGGGGTAGAATTGGGAAGTGAGGATTCCAGTAAGGCACGACTCCTAACCCTTCTTGGATTAGTGAATGATTTCTTTATACACTTTTTGTATGAATGTCTGTTAGGAATAGTGTGTGTCATACCGTTTGATCATTAAACTATAGAAAAAAATATATATAATAATAAGTCTGGAACATTATCAATTGGGTATGATAAGATCTTGGTTGGAATAAATCATACATTGAACTACTTTCAAAAGCATACGTATGGAAAATACATGGCTAAGAAAGCAATGCTTTAAAAGCTTGTACACATGTTCCCAGAATTTTAAAGAATACTTTTGGTTGGAAATAGTATACAAGTGGAGCTTTGAATAATTAAGTGATATATACTTCAACTCCTTTAAAGCTTGACATAAATCTCAAGAACTACTTGGTACAAATTATTACCTAAAGATCATGTTTAAGATCTTAAGTCTAGAAAATTATTAAACTAACAAGAACTAGTAACTCATCAGAAAAGATCAACATCCAAACCTGTAATCCACACTAAAACTCTATGTTAACTTCAGAAAGAAAATACATAAACCTAACACCCTACGGGAAGTGCCTGGTGCGACGAACTCCTAGGCTGAAAGTAGTGGGGGTGCACACTCACTTCTGGAAGTCTAGGGGCTAGACAAGCCTTGTCATCTAACCGTAAATAATCTTCTACGCAAGTGATGGATTGTGTTGAACTTGAGGAGGATTGGTGGTAAGACGTTACCATCATGAAATCTTGAGCTAGCATATTTCATTACTAGCCACAATGAACAATTCAAAATTTGTATCTTAAGATTCAGTATTAAAATTCATACATGTAAAGGGTTTATTGAGTTAAATATTTGGTGAAAAATACCTATACATGGAGGAAGGGGATTTAAATTTGGGTACTCCAAGGTACAACATTACCCCTTATTAAATAAAAAAAATATATTAAAGGAAGTAACTTAAAGATTGAGTGAAGGGAAGAGTAATACTAAACTAAATATCATTGATTCTTAAATACTTGGAGTAATGAGCATCTAGTAAAAAAAAAAGAGAGTTACTTAATTATTGGAAATTCTCATGTTTATTTGGAAGTTTAACATTATACATATGCAAAATTTTAGAAGTCACAGAAGGTGTATTTTTATAAAGGAATATAATACAAATTTTAATGTATGGTTGGCTAATAAAGCTTTGAATATAATTTTGAAAGACTATCTAGACTTATTATATGATCTAAAATATTATTTAAACTACTCAAACATGTTACACCTGATTTATAGCTTGTTAATATATTGATATGTGAAAATAACATAAATGGCACATTTACGTATTTTAGGTTATAAATTCGGTACAAGGTTTCATGAAAGATTTAATTGCATTGAAAAAAAAAAGAAGTTTTAATATATAGTATGATACTATTTTAAATAAGTTCATGAATTTTTAAGCCATGACAATTAAGAAACTTTAGGTTATAAAATGCTTCTAGAGAAATGTTGTAGTAAGGATGGCATTTAAATAATTACATTACATTATAATGGAATTTTTCTTTTATGAATTAATAGTTTCCAAATCACATGATTAAGATTTTGATACCTACTACACCCAATACTTAAATAAAGAAAGAGTGAACTAAAATGTTATTATAGTAATATCTAAGTATAACCTATGTTCCGTTCTCAAAATTTAACCTACTATATGAATGATGAATTCTAAACGTTGTTCTTGCCAATGACCGTAAGAGAGGCGAAATGAGTTAGGAAAGCATGTTGGGGACACTAAAAGATTTAATTATAATCAAGCTAGAATAACAACGAGTGATATTGTGCATCAAAAATGAACTGCATCCTTGAAGGAGGAATCTCCATAGGAGATGTAAAATATAGTGCTCCTTAAAAGTGAGTTTAAATTCCACTTCTTTATTACGAGACGGATATGGGTCGTACCCTATTTTAAGGGGGGGTACGACATCTTCATAAAATAAACATACAATATAAAATGAACATATAATGGACATATCATTCGTACTGGTCATAAAATGAATAGGTAAGGATCATAAAATAAAATTTTATAATAATCAAGAAAATACAAATACATAACAATCAGGGGGTACAAATAAATATCGATCATAGATAAATTCAACAGTGCCATAAAATTTACAACAAAGCTTGATAATAAGGTGCTGAATTCTTTGAATGTAGTGTTTGATAACGGAAACAAATGTTTGGGAATTGTTATTGGATGAATACCCTTGAGTGGTTGATTGTTTGGTATACATTTTAAAGCTTGTAGTACAACTTGATATTTAGTTTACCCACACACCGGAAGCGGGTGTGAGTAGTTGGTAGATAAATCTTAAACTTCGGGACGAAGTTCTCTTTTAAGGGGGGGTAGAGCATAATCCTTCTTCGCTACCTCATCCAGATTATGCCCTGTTGCGTGATTAGCAGAGTAAGAGGTGTATGTGTGTACTTGGTTTTTACATTATGACACCGCATGTGACTTTTTATTTTTATCATGAAATATCTCGGTATATCTTGGTTCAGTTTGAGTTTGAGTAATCTCGAGTGGAATGTGGAATGGGAATGGATGGAAATAAAGGATTGGATTGGTATGGAATTTCGTTGGAATTATTATTGTTTTAGCACACCCGAAGTGGTGTGAGTGCTTATTAGTTGATTTTTAAACTTCGAGGCGAAGTTTCTGTTAAGGGGGATATACTGAAATACCCCTAAATTAATTTAAATTAATTTAGGGGATTTCTTTTATTAAACCATAAATAATACTATTAATATTAAATTATGGTATGGAATTATGAATATTAAATTATATGGAATTGTGAAATTTATTTAGGGGTTTTCTCCTATTTAACCCTAATTATTATACATTATTATATAGTATTATGAATTTAATAATAAGATTTATAAGTCAATAAATCTTGGGAAAATTTCTAAACACTCCAAATATATTATAAAGATTTTAGGAAGTGTTGGAACATTGTTTTGAAACATAAAAGTCAATATAAAATTCTAGAAACCTTAAAGCTTATTAAGCCTTGCTAGAGTTGACTTTTTGAGAATGGTCAAACCAGGCCATGAAACCTATACCAATAAATAGGTTATGAAAAACCATGAAGATCGATAAAAAGAACGTTAAAAACGGACCATCCTAGCCAAAGTTATGATAGATTGAAGTTTAGAGCCAAAATTTTGAGAAATGCTGACGTGTCAGTCAGCCAGGCATTACCACTGAACAGTCCCAGTTTTCGACAGTTTTGGCATGTCGAGGGTCGAATTTGAAACGCCTATATCTCCTGCCTACTCCACCATTTGGTATGCCGTCTGTTTCATTCTCTTCTCCTTAATCTCATCTTTCCAACCATTACTCACACATCATCTAACTCCTTCTACAATGACCGGAAAATTGATCCAAAGTTGGCTCCTCGCGATTGCGTAACCCAGAATTCCAGTTTTTCCTGAAATCGGGTAAACTTCGTCACGCCATAACTTCTTCATTTCTCATCCAAATTTCGTGTTCTTTAGCTTGTTTTGAAGATCTCAAATCCCTCTACAACTTTCATGTTAATGACCAAGGCTGATTCGCAACCAATAGGGAGAGCGAGTCGTCTAAAGTTACCTACTCGATCACGTCGGTTTTTGCCCAGAATATTTCCAGAAACAACATGGTAAACTCCGATCTTTGTGGATCTATAACTTTCTCCCTAGTTATTCGTTTTCCATGATTCTTCCACCAATGTTTAGAGTTACATGTCTTCTTTAAAATGACGTAGGTTTTATGGATTGAATCCATCTCAGTTTACCCGAGTTGATCCGCGAAGTTGCCTACCTGAACAACACATAAAATACTAGTTTTCCAGAAAAACGAGTTCGAATTGCCTTGCCGGCGCATCTCCGGTACGATTCCGACCAAATTATACCTATAATGCTACTCTGTTTTGCATTCCCGTTCATAACCCTCTATCAATTTACCCAATTACGCAACAAATTGAGAGAATTTGACAAATCGAATTCGAAACCGGAAAAGAAAACCTAACTTCGAAACAGAAATCGAAACCCAATGAATACTGCATTATAATTGGGGAACTTGGTATCATTAGAACCGAAATTTGATTTCGAAACCATAGAAACAAGAATCACTCGATTTCGTTCTGTAGATTGTGAGATAATTACGATTTAGTACTCGACTAGGTAGAGGAGGTTGCTGATGAACTTGGCTTTCAGCAGCCGTCCGATCGTAGCTATAGGAAACGGACGGCGGCTGAGATTAGATCGTTTCAAATTAAGAGTATAAGTTTTTATTATGATTTCAGAAATAAATCTTAACTTGTTGAATTAATTTAAATACCTTCCCGAATGTATTTGGACTTGAAATTTTAACCATAGATTCCTTATTTAATCTAGTTTATTTTGATGTAAATTAATATGGTTTTGGAGTTGTTAAACGTAAGTTATGATTTTTGCAAGTTACGGGTTTTCTGGAATTATTTGGCTAAATTAAAAGATATTTTTATGAAATAAAATTTTTATAAGTGTCTAAAATGTTATAGTTACTGTATATTAAATTTGGGGATTTTGGGCAATGGTAAAAGGTTTTAAAAATTATGTTTATGAGGTTTTCATAGGAATAACTTATAATATATGGTTTTTAATGTAACCAAAAAAATTAAAGTATGGTTTGTTAATAAACTTTTTAATCTGGGAAAAATATGGAACACTAAATTAACATTTTATAACAGTAGTTTATAAATTTAGGTATTAGTTTTAATAGAAGTGAAATTATTTACATATATGTATATACACATATTTAAGTGGAAACTTATAAAATCAAGGAATATAATTATTTTTACGTTTTATTTATTATATATACGGGAGTTAATATTCTTAATTAAAACTAAGGAATATATATATATATATTTTCACATATATGTAAAAGAAATAACATAGTAACTTAGGTTAAATCAAGGAGCTAAATTAATCTACATTTATATTAATTATATAATATGGTAGTTAATACATTAATTGAAACTAAGGAAAATACTTTATTTATTAACCATATTTTGGATGTAGGTGTGTGTCGAAGTTAATATAAATAATTAAATACAATAAAACTACATAAATAATGTTTTGTACAAATCCTAGTATATATAAATATATACACAGTAACATAGTAAAATTAAATACCTTATAGGAAATATAATACGAAGGAATTAGTAAGTTAAACTAAAACCTCTAATAATACTAATAGGAGAATATTATATGAGGTGGTATTAAATTATAGTTATGAAATTAAGCTTAAAGAGTTATCTTGGATTTCTAAGATTTATATAAACCATATTAAATACATGTGTAATATTATTTGTCCAAAGACCAGAATGTAAATCTATAATTTGGTTTGGTAATTAATAAGTTAGGACTTAGGAATATTTGTAATTAGATTTTACACAATAGAACTTACTATATAATTAATAAATAAATGTAATACTTTTACGTCTAAATGTTCTTAATATATAAACAATAATAAAATAAATAAAATACTTTTACATCTAAATGTGGGGTGGATTAGTAAGTCTAGATTTAATTATTTCTTAACATTTATGGTATTGAAATATAACTTAATGTTTTAGGATAAAATCATTAAAAGGATTATGGTATAAAACTATATTAAACTATGTTTTGGAAATTTATCTAAATAATAATCCTTAAGTTTCTTGGCAATAGATAAGCCATATGAAATACATTTATAATATTAATTACCAACACTTAGGATGTGAGTCTACAATTAAGTAAGGTATTTAGTAGTTAGAATTTATAGAAAGGTTTATAAATAGGAATTTGATATTTAAAACCTTTGAACCTTTTATTAGATAAAACTAAGTTACATAAGAGATTATATTGATCTACTTTACGACACTAAAAATATTAATGTGTCATTTGAGTATAAGGAATGAGGATTTTTCAGAACATATTATCTTATTAAGTAATTGACAATTTCACTTGTGAATGAGAGTTTAATTCTTAGATAAATTCTACCTTATGTTAAGATATAGTGTTCATCCTAAAACATAATAAAGGAGATTAATTTATTAATTATTCCTTTGAAACCTTAGGTTTGTAAACAATATGAAAAATGTATTTTAAGACGTAAGTGTTTATTAAAATTTAGTATAAAAGGGTTATACATAGTCTATAGCGGGAATGTGTGTAAAATAAAACATTTGGGAAATTAAATGTAAGCAAGGATAAATAAAAGGTTATCTTAAAGTGATTTATTAATAGTTAATAAAGTAAATAATATACCTTGGGAATACTAAATGTAAGAGTTCGATAAATCTAAGATAACTATAATATAGTTATTCAAGATGAGAAACAATTTAACATCTTATGATAAGATTATTAGATGGTTGTAATAAAAGTCATCTTAAACTAAGCATAAGATAAATGAGTTTAGTAACTCAATTAGGTTATCAAAAAATGCAACTATAACACCATGTTTCCAATATACAGGATGTAGATCTTAATTGAGTTGAGGGGGAAACTTAATCATAATGGATTATTTGGTAATACTGATAAAATACATAATCATTACATTGTGAGATAATAGTACAATATTCTAAGATAAACCTATCATAGGTCATAACCCGATATTTATTCTAAATTAAGAATAAAAGTATTAAGCTTAAGAATTATTATTGAGATCCTAAGATTAGATGAATAATATAATATGCACTTATGTTATAAGGGTCTCAAGAGTCTTGAATTGGGATTTAGGGTTAAGTATGAGTAAAGTGGATAAGAGTGGAACTATTAGCAAGTGTCAATAAAAATACATTCCCTGGTCTTACAACCTTGGGTTATCCAACATTCTAAGATAAGTCAACGATTACACATAACATTTAAGTGAGGGCTCAAAAGACAATTGAGACTTAGAAATAAGAGTGAGGAATTTATTTAAGTTTAACTTAGGTTACAAGTTATTGATGTTAGACTACCTCTAATATTCCTCAGAGTATTGTTGATTATTTGCACAAGTCGACTAGAACGGCTACAGCGATTACCAGGTACGATTTCTCGTACTCAGCTTGTTGGGTTTTGGCCTTTATGCAATGTTTTGTACGACTTCTCGTACTCAGATGCTTTTGGTGACGAATTTTATGGAACGTTTTGAGAAACGCTAAATGAGCAGGAATGTATCTTGAAAGGAAATTGTTTGTGTGACTGACTCAGCCTGTTGTGACTAACTGAGCCTTGGATGTACAACTCACATGATCATTGGTTCCTTTAATCTGGTTATCTCATTAGATATTGACTGTTAAGGGTTTACGCCTCTGCACTCTGTAGGACTGAGTGTTTTGGTATTGCACTTGTACAGTTAATAGTCTAGTGGGAATGTGGGAAATGACAATCTTGGTATTGGATATGGATTATTTCTATTAAGTGGTGCACTCACTTTCACCGATGACCGAGAACGGGTCGGTGGCAGCGGAGGTCTGCTATACCTCGCCCTTTGTGGCAACTGACAGCGGAGGTCTGTTTACCTCGCCCTTGTGGCAACTGACTGGCGGTGGGGCCATCTCTCCCAATTGGTTTTATTCCACTCTTGAGTTAAGGTTCTTGGGTCTTTCTAATCCTAATTGGAACTGAATCTAACTTAAGCAATGGATGTTCACTAACTTCTGGCGTGGTTTCTTTAAGTTGACTCGCTTTACTTCTTGTTATTTATCTCTATCCTTGACTTGATATCTTTGACTTGGAGATTTTGATGTGCCATGTTCTTCTGTTTTTGTTTTAAGCATTTGACTTCGGGTTATTGTTAAATTTTGGAGTCGAATTGACTTTTTACCGCTCCTGAATTAACGTTTGATTTAGCTTCTGTCCAATAATTTTTAAAAGTCCGGGGCCACGGACAGGACGTCCGTGGGCCCGGACATGTTTTATAAAACCCTAACTTTTGAAAATAAAATATCCCGCCACCGTCCGGGGGCGTCCGGCTTTCGGACAGAGCGTCCGGGACCCCGGACATAGCGTCCGTGGGTGCGGACCGACCTCGGACGGCGGCGTTAAGGCTGTTCCCGGCAGTGTTTTTGGCTCAAAAATTATGGGTGTGTAGCCTGAGAGATGTACAAGACGTTAGTGATTGAAAGTTCTCAATTTGAATTCGAATTAAGCACGAAACTTAGTAAACAAGTTATTGGACAGAAGCTAAATCAAACGTTAATTCAGGAGCGGTAAAAAGTCAATTCGACTCCAAAATTTAACACAGAATAGTTAAAGTCGAGCAAAGTCAGAAAAATTTGATTTCAACCTGTTTTACCTTCCGGTTTAATGAGACTCTTCACATCGGGGGTCTTTTAGTGCTTCGTTGATGCCGGTTCTGGATTGACTTCGAATTGAGCTTCTGAATCCTTCTTCTTTATGCTGTTAAGGATGTGTTTCTTCTGTTTTTGTGGTGTTTTTGTGTGTTTTTGGTGCTTGGAAGTTCAATGGGAGAAGAAAGGATGAGGGTGATTTCGGGGTGATTTCTGCAGCGTTTCGGCTGATTTGAGGCTTGGAAGTGTAAAAACGTGGAGAGAAGGTTGACGGCTGAGTTCTCTGACTTTGGGGATGATCTCCTCTGCCCTATTTCGTTCTTGGGGGGTCCTTTTATAGAAAGAGCATGGTCAAATTGATAGAGCAAGATCTTTATCTAAAAGACTGATTTTATGCTCTAAGAGAATCCGATTTTTTAGAATATGTTGCAAGCCGATAAAAATTATGAAAATTTAACTGAAGGTAAAGAATGATTTTTAGGAATTTTGAGAGTTGGAATCGGGTTAGTTTGATAAATAAGATTAGATAAAAATCGCACAATATGGAATATCCCATAATTCATAACTAATTATTGAAAGTCGAAATAACGAATTCCAACGGCATTAGTCTCTAAAAATCATCCTCTATCTTGTGTTAAAATTTCATGACATTTTGTTTTGATTTCGGTATTTTCCGGAGGAGAGAGAAAATTGCAAAAATGATTGAATTTCTCTTTTAAATTTTGGGATAAGGTTCCCAATAAAATAATTTCAGGTTTATGACTGTATGTAGTCATGGTAACCATGTGACAATTTTATTTCAATTTTGGAAACCTTTTAATTTCTATTTTGAGGCTATTTCATGTGTTAATTATTAAAGAAATTAGCTTATAATATGAATTAAAAGCTAAATTTCCAGATATAAATATTATCATGAAATACCTTTCATAATGACCATGATATTTGGAAGTGTTTGGAGATAACGAACAAGTCATATGAAAAATAGAAAATCCCGAGAATGTCCTTGGAAAATCCTGCATTGGTGCATTTTGACCATTTTGCCCTTTGTAACACGTATGCCTTAGAGACCACTCCGGGGGGGTTGAAATTTTGGGTATAAAGATTGCCCCCCGTCAACTAGGCTTTGTAATGAAGATGAAAAGACTAGTTGATGCCTGAGTGATACCCCAAAATTTTGGATCTTAAAAGGCCCTATATGCAGATTGCGTCGAGCTATTCTAAGGCGCTGACTACCTATGAGTGAGAATGAGAAGATGTCAAGCGATTCTAAGGCGTTGACTACCTATAAGATGAAGTAATGTCAAGCGATTCTAAGGCGTTGACTTCCTAAACGATGAAAGTGATGTCAAGCTATTCTAAGGCGCTGACTACCTATAATGAGTGAAATGTGCTTAATGTGATGATGAATTGTATGACCTAGGTGCATCTAGGGACCGGAACCTATTCCGAAGTGTGTGTAAAAGGTTAAGGACTGAGAGTGCCAAATGTGGCAGGTGCTAAGGAAGTGGGTAAGACTTATGACAAGCTTGAGGGTGAGTTCTTCTACTCGGGTGGGAATTTGTATCTGTAAAGAATCTGCATCTTCGTGGTGAGAATCTGTATCTGAATCTACGGGTGAGAATCTGTATCTATGGATGAGAATCTGTATCTCTGAAGAATCTGTATCTTCGTGGTGAGAATCTGTATCTGAATCTACGGGTGAGAATCTGTATCTATGGATGAGAATCTGTATCTCTGAAGAATCTGTATCTTCGTGGTGAGAATCTGTATCTCTGAAGAATCTGTATCTCCGGGGCGAGAATCTGTATCTCTGAAGAATCTGTATCTTCGGGGTGAGAATCTGTATCTCTAGTCTATGATGAGGAGTTTCATGCAGACGGATGCAAGGTAAACTTTATGCAAATGATCATGATGAAAGTTGATTATGAAAGTGCCAAACGTGGCTATGATGATGTGCATGTCAAATTACAATCAAAGTGTATGTAGGAAACTTGTCCAAAACAAGAAATCGTTGGAAAATGTGCCAAACATGGCAATGTTAAGGATCAAAAATTGTCCAAAGCAAGACATTGCTAGAAAGTGTGCCAAATGTGGCCATGATGAGGTTTATGAAACCGAAGTGTTTAAAGGAAAGCTGTTCAAGACAAGAAATTGTTGAAAGAGGTGCCAAACGTGGCAGTGTTTGAAGAAAATTCTGTTCAGTGAAAAAGAAAGTGAAACTATCATTTCCTAACTATAGACTTCGGACTTGTAATTTATCTCCTACGAGATGAACATGTCGCCGGTGGGGTATGGTGTATGATGTGAAGGTAAGGGCTTATGTGGGCCTGTGGTGTTTGATGTGCAGGTAAGGGCTTATGTGGGCCCGTGTAATGGAGGTGAGGAGGTAAGGGCTTATGTGGGCCTGTGTGGTGTATGAAGTGAAGGTAAGGGCTTATGTGGGCGTGGTGTTTGATGTGGTGGTAAGGGCTTATGCCTGTGGTGGGATGGTGGTGCTCAAGCTTTAGGTTTCAATTGGTGTTGTCATGGCAATTGTTGGAACCAACAATTGCCCCCAGTATTTTTCCTTAGGACAATCTGAGCTAGAGTTCATGGCAATTGATCGGAACGATCAATTGCCCCCAGTATTTTCTTTGATTAAACGTGTGAAAAAGTCTCATCCTCACAGGGTCGAGGCTTATGCTTTGATGTGGTGCTTCCTATCCTACACTCAACGTGGTTGGTGTTCGCACTCATTTTTCGCTCATGGTCATAACCTCTAGACCATTGAATTCGATATTTGATGGATTTACGCATTTGATCTGTTACTTTCACGTGATAGGACACACAACTATCAAGTCGGAAGTCTTCAGAGCTTATAACGTGGCCATAGGGTGTGATGAAAGACGACGGGATCATGGAGGGATATTTGAGGTATGTGGAGCCTAAATGGGTGACCAAAGCTGCAACTTGCGCCTTCTCTCGGATTCATCTTCCGTGTCTTGAAGTCGTCTGGCTGCTTCATGTTGACATTGTTTTCGAGCTTCTGGACTTGGACTTTTGAAGTTGTCCTTTACACCATTTCTCTTTTTGTCATTTGGATTTCTCCGAGGCACTTCGGGTTTGCCTTTTTGTTTTATCCTTTATTGACTTTGCCTTCGGGGTTCTTGTGTTTCCCGGTTTTGAGTTATGAGAGCTGTTTTGATGTGAGCTCTCTGGATCTTGTGCCACTTCAGGACCATTTACGGATCACTTCGTCATGCTGATAGCGGCATCGCTTCTTTGGACTGATTAGATTGTTATCTGAGAGTCGGGCTCCTCGCTTCCTTTGGTCACCGGGTCGGACATTCATCATTGGCTGGGTTATTTTGTGGAGTTCATAATATCGAAAAGGGATATATGGAAGGCTCAGCGGGGGTGCCTAGGGTTTAATGACAGGGTTTTCAACCCCCCCGGAGTGGTCTCTAAGGCATACGTGTTACAAAGGGCAAAGTGGTCAAAATGCACCAATGCAGGATTTTCCAAGGACATTCTCGGGATTTTCTATTTTTCATATGACTTGTTCATTATCTCCAAACACTTCCAAATATCATGGTCATTATGAAAGGTATTTCATGATTCTCTGATAATATTATTCTGGAAATTTAGCTTTTAATTCATATTATAAGCTAATTTCTTTAATAATTAACACATGAAATAGCCTCAAAATAGAAATTAAAAGTTTTCCAAAATTAAAATAAAATTGTCACATGGTTACCATGACTACATACAGTCATAAACCTGAAATTATTTTATTGGGAACCTTATCCCAAAATTTAAAAGAGAAATTCAATCATTTTTACAATTTTCTCTCTCCTCTGGAAAATACCGAAATCAAAACAAAATGTCATGAAATTTTAACACAAGATAGAGGATGATTTTTAGAGACTAATTCCGTTGGAATTTCGTTATTTCAACTTTCCAATAATTAGTTATGAATTATGGGAGATTCCATATTGTGAGATTTTTATCTAATTGATTATTTATCAAACTAACCCGATTCCAACTCTCAAAATTCCTAAAAATCATTCTTTACCTTCAGTTAAATTTTCATAATTTTTATCGGCTTGAAACATATTCTAAAAAATCAGATTCTCTTAGAGCACAAAATCAGTCTTTTAGATAAAGATCTTGCTCTATCAATTTGACCATGCTCTTTCTATAAAAGGACCCCCCAAGAACGAACTAGGGCAGAGGAGATCATCCCCATAGTCAGAAAACACAGCCGTCCACTTGCCTCCCACGTTTTCAACACTCCCAACACCGAAACTCTGCCGAAATCACCCCAAAATCACCAAAAACACATTCGTTCTTCTCCCATTGAACTTCCAAGCATCAAAACACCACAAATACAGAACCAAAACGTGCTTAACAACACAAAGAAGAAGAGGTCAGAAGCTCGGGTCAAAGTCGAACCGGATCGGCCACCAACGAGGCTTTCAGAGATTCCCGACGTGAAGGAACAACAAGTTTTCGAAATCAAAACAGGGTAAAAACCAAATTCTCTAACCCTTCTGGTCTAAATACACTTCTGGTTGAAATTGCTAACCGAATTGACTTTTCTTTGCTTCTGAATTAAGGTTTGTTTGCGTTTCTGTCCACTAACTTGTTCAATAAGTTTCGTCCTTAATTCGTAGTCAAATTGAAAACTTTTGATCACTAACATGTTTAGAATCTTTCAGGCTACGTACCCATAAATTTTGAGCCAAAAACACCGCCGGGAACAGCCTTAACGCCGCCGTCCGAGGTCGGTCCGCACCCACGGACGCTATGTCCGGGGTCCCGGACGCTCTGTCCGAAAGCCGGACGCCCCCGGACGGTGGCGGGATATTTTTATTTTCAAAAGTTAGGGTTTTATAAAACATGTCCGGGCCCACGGACGTCCTGTCCGTGGCCCCGGACTTTTCAAAATCTCGTTTCTGTTTAAATTTGACTTTTTTGTGTAATTAGGTTAACTGGGGTCCGTGGGTTCGGACATTAGGTCCGTGGCCACGGACGGAATAAATATTTGACTTAATTCTGCCTCAGAAACCCTAGCTTAGGTAACTTTCAATGTCACTTTAATTTTCTGTCAAAAAACGTTAAAAAATAAAAAAAACAGAAGCGCGCACCTAGGTTAAAACAACTTTGTAGAAAGCCGTAAACGAACCAAGTAGAGGAAAAACGACCTAGGAAGGGTAATGAAAGTAACTGAACCCTAAATAAGTCGAATATCAAGCCCCCGAACCCGAACTCTCCTTTCCTAATTTGGTCTAGGTTAAAATTAGGTGGCGACTCATAATAGGTTCCAGTGAGCTAGCTTAGGTTTTAATAATTATTGTTATATGACATAGTTTTTAATCTTAGGTTATAAGTGGACCTAAAACCCGATTAGATCCTAATCAACTTAATCCGCATAGGATAAGGGTTTAAAATCGAGGCTCACAGACTGGCGACTCTGCTGGGGATAAACTCTTAATTTAACTTGTTTAATTTTAAGAAAGAGGGCTTAACTCGAAAAATGTTTATTTATGGCTTTATTACTTGTTTGTTTACTTTGTGTGCACTTTAATTTTCTGCACCTTACATCATATGAGAGCGAGGGTCCACCAAACCAATTTCACCCCGGGACCCGTTTGAGGGTCCCCTGTGGGACTCACACCTTTTAGGTGATGTGAATAAGCGGGGGAAAAGAGGAGGATGTCGTCTAACCACATCCCCTTAATACCTGGGCCTTAGCCCCAAGCGTTTCCTGGCAGTGTCCTTACCTAGCCCATTGTTTGGTCAGTCAAAGACCCGCCGCAGACGCACACTTCAGGTGATGTGAAAAAGTGGGGAAGCCCAAAGAGAATAGCGTGCAAGCCCTATTCCTTTGTGGCGACCTGGGCCCAAGCCCCAAGCACCTCTCCGGATCGATCCATACCCAATTGATTTAACCGTCAAGTGAGGACATGTTGAATGTGTGGGCCTTGTTTGCTTGTATGATCGGCCCACTACCCAGCCTAGAGATTGATAGGAACTTCTCCTACATCAACCTAGCCCAACGCGAATTGGCAGCTCTATTTGTTTGCGGCCCAGAGGCCCTGTTTGGTTAACATGTGAGTCGTTCGGGCTTCGGCCCAAAAGCCTAGACTTAGGTGATTTCTCTTCTGGCCCATTTTGAATTATCCAATTAGTTCTAGGCCCATAAAAAGAAATCCACCTGAACTTGAAATAACTCACAAGTCTTGAAAAAAAATCTTTTTTGGCTTAGCAACCATCTTCTCTGGCCCAAAGAAAGTTAGGCCCATTCGTGATTTAGGGATCGTTCCAGCCCATGTTCTTTATTTCAGGCCCAAACACATTTCGGCCCAAGGGCTCATTCTAGTCTAGGAAAACTCTTCACTCGGGCTCTGACCCAAAATCCTAGATCTAGGTGCCATTTTTTAGGCCCAACCAAAACCACTCGGCCCAAATTCCAGTTCATATATAGAGCAATCAGTCCGGCCCGAGTACCACACTCATGACTCATTTCATCTAGGCCCATAGACTAGTTCATAGTTTTGGCCCATGAGCTTCGCTCTCAGTCCAGAATTTCAGCCCATAAAACATTTGAATCCAAGATAGTTTGCATAATTCATTCATTCCAGTTTCCGGCTTCAAGGCCCAACAAGAACACCAAAAATAAATAAGTCATCACGTCATTTCACCGTCATCCACTATCTTGATCACATACATCCCATGTGTCTCACCACACTCCCCTCTCCACATGAAACTCATTCTTGCGCGGGAATATCTCACCTCCTTGTCGGCTTCCACCACTTGTCACCTCTCGATAGAAAGTTTCACCGTACACTGAAAGCATCCCACTACCATGCTTTGCTTTCATCACTACATCACTCCACCAAAACAGCAAGACTTCATCGCCACGTACCACCACACATACAGCCATCTCCAACAAATAACCTGGGTATTCAAAAGGCTTGTAAAAAAAACCCCACAATAATACTGGGGGCAATCTGAGTTAAGGGTCGATAATGTTTATTTCATTGATTTAAAGCGCGTGAACAAGTCTCTGAGTGAACATTTCGCGAGAGTGCCTTGAGCGGTAAAACCATGAGTGAAAGAGCATGTCATTTTTACGTGACTCTAGAGAGATCACATTCAAAGGTAAGGAAAACGGCATAACTCCGACCGAAGGAGACACTTTGTAAATTTACGCTTAAACCTGTGAAAAGTAACAAAGAACGGATACACAACTATTAGGGATGACGAAGCACCTAGGTACAGCACCACACAGCCAAAAGCTTGTGAACCCTGACATTACACCCTAGGCACCCCCGCTGAGCTTTTCGTATGCGTTCCCCTTTTACAACACTACAAACTCCACAAACAAGCCAGCCAATGATGAATGACCGACCCGGTGACCAAAGGAAGCAAGGAGCCCGACTTCCGAACAGCAACTTCACAAGTCCAAAGAAGCAAAACCGCTACCAGCGTGACGAAATGATCCGCAAATGGTCCCAAAGTGACACAGGATCCAAACGAGCTAACATCAAAAACAGCTCTCAAAGTTCAAAACCGGGAAACACAAGAACCCCGAAGAAAAAGAAATTCAAAGAAAGGCGAACCTGAAAAGCCTCGAAGAAATCCAAAATCAGAAAGAAGATAGAAGGTGCAAGGAACAACCCAAAAGTTCCAAGTCCCAAGTTCACAAGCGAAGTCATCACGAAGTAGCCAAACGACTTCAATACAAAGAAGGCAAGTCCGAGAGACGGTGCAAGTTGCAGCTTTGGTCACCCTTATAGCTCCACATATCATAAACACTCCTCCATTGTCCTGTTGTCATTCATCACACCCCATAACCACGATATAAGCTTAAAAGACTTCCGACCTAGTAGTTGTGTATCCAATCACGTGAAAGTAACAGATCAAATGCGTAAATCCATCAAATATCGAATTCAATGGTCTAGAGGTTATGACCATGAGCGAGAAATGAGTGCAAACACCAACCACGTTGAGTGTTGGATAGGAAGCACCACATCAAAGCATAAGCCTCGACCCTGTGAGGATGAGACTTGTTCGCACGTTTAATCAAAGAAAATACTGGGGGCAATTGATCGTTCCGATCAATTGCCATGAACTCTAGCTCAGATTGTCCTAAGGAAAAATACTGGGGGCAATTGTTGGTTCCAACAATTGCCATGACAACATCAATTGAAACCTAAAGCTTGAGCACCACCATCCCACCACAGGCATAAGCCCTTACCACCACATCAAACACCACAGGCCCACATAAGCCCTTACCTTCACTTCATACACCACACAGGCCCACATAAGCCCTTACCTCCACACCTCCACTACACAGGCCCACATAAGCCCTTACCTGCACATCAAACACCACAGGCTCACATAAGCCCTTACCTTCACATCATACACCATACCCCACCGGCGGCATGTTCATCTCGTAGGGGATAAATTACAAGTCCCAAGTCTATAGTTAGGAGATGATAATTTCACTTTCCTTTTCACTAAACAGAATTTTCTTCAAACACTACCACGTTTGGCACCTCTTTCAACGATTTCTGTCTTGAACAACTTTCCTTTAAACACTTCGGTTTCATAAACCTCATCATGGCCACATTTGGCACACTCTCTTGCAATGTCTTGCTTTGGACAATTTTTGATCCTTAACATTGCCATGTTTGGCACATTTTCCAACGATTTCTTGTTTTGTACAAGTTTCCTACATACACTTTGATTGTATTTTGACATGCACATCATCATAGCCACGTTTGGCACTTTCATAATCAACTTTCATCATGATCATTTGCATAAAGTTTACCTTGCATCCGTCTGCACGAAATTCCTCATCATAGCCTAGAGATACAGATTCTCACCCCGAAGATATAGATTCTTCAGAGATACAGATTCTCACCCCGAAGATATAGACTCTTCAGAGATACAGATTCTCGCCCCGAAGATACAGATTCTTCAGAGATACAGATTCTCACCACGAAGATACAGATTCTTTAGAGATACAGATTCTCATCCATAGATATAGACTCTTCAGAGATACAGATTCTCACCCGTAGATTCAGATACAGATTCTCACCACAAAGATGCAGATTCTTTACAGATACAAATTCTCACCTGAGTAGAAGAACTCACCCTCAAGCTTGTCATAAGTCTTACCCACTTCCTTAGCACCTGCCACGTTTGGCACTCTCAGTCCTTAACCTTTACACACACTTCGGAATAGGTTCCGGTCCCTAGTGCACCTAGGTCATACAAGTCATCATCACATTAAGCACATTTCACTCATTATAGGTAGTCAGCGCCTTAGAATAGTTTGACATTACTTCATCTTATAGGTAGTCAACGCCTTAGAATCGCTTGACATCATCTCATTCTCACTCATAGGTAGTCGGCGCCTTAGAATAGCTCGACGCAATCTGCATAGGGCCTTTTAAGATCCAAAATTTTGGGGTCTCACTCAGGCATCAACTAGTCTTTTCATCTTCATTACAAAGCCTAGTTGACGGGGGGCAATCTGTTTACCCAAAATTTCAACCCCCCCGGAGTGGTCTCTAAGGCAACGTGTTACAAAGGGCAAAGTGGTCAAAATGCACCAATGCAGGATTTTCCAAGGACATTCTCGGGATTTTCTATTTTTCATATGACTTGTTCATTATCTCCAAACACTTCCAAATATCATGGTCATTATGAAAGGTATTCATGATTCTCTGATAATATTTATTCTGGAAATTTAGCTTTTTTTACAATTATAAGCTAATTCTAATAATTAACACATGAAATAGCCTCAAAATAGAAATTAAAAGGTTTCCAAAATTAAAATAAAATTGTCACATGGTTACCATGACTACATACAGTCATAAACCTGAAATTATTTTATTGGGAACCTTATCCCAAAATTAAAAGAGAAATTCAATCATTTTTCAATTTTCTCTCTCCTCTGGAAAATACCGAAATCAAAACAAATGTCATGAAATTTTAAACAAGATAGAGGATGATTTTAGAGACTAATGCCGTTGGAATTTCGTTATTTCGACTTTCCAATAATTAGTTATGATTATGGGAGATTCCATATTGTGAGATTTTATCTAATCGATTATTTATCAAACTAACCGATTCCAACTCTCAAAATTCCTAAAAATCATTCTTTACCTTCAGTTAAATTTTCATAATTTTTATCGGCTTGAAACATATTCTAAAAAATCAGATTCTCTTAGAGCACAAAATCAGTCTTTAGATAAAGATCTTGCTCTATCAATTTGACCATGCTCTTTCTATAAAAGGACCCCCCAAGAACGAACTAGGGCAGAGGAGATCATCCCAAGTCAGAAACACAGCCACCAAACTTGCCTCCCACGTTTTCAACACTCCCAAACCGAAACTCTGCCGAAATCACCCCAAAATCACCAAAAACATTCGTTCTTCTCCCATTGAACTTCCAAGCATCAAAACACCACAAATACAGAACCAAACGTGCTTAACAACACAAAGAAGAAGAGGTCAGAAGCTCGGGTCAAAGTCGAACCGGATCGGCCACCAACGAGGCTTTCAGAGATTCCCGACGTGAAGGAACAACAAATTTCGAAATCAAAACAGGTAAAAACCAAATTCTTAACCCTTCTGGTCTAAATACACTTCTGGTTGAAATTCTAACCGAATTGACTTTTCTTTGCTTCTGAATTAAGGTTTGTTTGCGTTTCTGTCCACTAACTTGTTCAATAAGTTTCGTCCTTAATTCGTAGTCAAATTGAAAACTTTTGATCACTAACATGTTTAGAATCTTTCAGGCTACGTACCCATAAATTTTGAGCCAAAAACACCGCCGGGAACAGCACTTAACGCCGCCGTCCGAGGTCCGCACCCACGGACGCTATGTCCGGGGTCCCGGACGCTCTGTCCGAAAGCCGGACGCCCCCGGACGGTGGCGGGATATTTTATTTTCAAAAGTTAGGGTTTTATAAAACATGTCCGGGCCCACGGACGTCCTGTCCGTGGCCCCGGACTTTTCAAAATCTCGTTTCTGTTTAAATTTGACTTTTGTAATTAGGTTAACTGGGGTCCGTGGGTTCGGACATTAGGTCCGTGGCCACGGACGGAATAAATTGACTAATTCTGCCTCAGAAACCCTAGTTAGGTAACTTTCAATGTCACTTTAATTTTCTGTCAAAAACGTAAAAAAAAAAAAAACAGAAGCGCGCACCTAGGTTAAAACACTTGTAAAAGCCGTAACGAACCAAGTAGAGGAAAAACGACCTAGGAAGGGTAATGAAAGTAATTGAACCCTAAATAAGTCGAATATCAAGCCCCCGAACCCGAACTCTCCTTTCCTAATTTGATCTAGGTTAAAATTAGGTGGCGACTCATAATAGGTTCCAGTGAGCTAGCTTAGGTTTTAATAATTATTGTTATATGACATAGTTTTAATCTTAGGTTATAAGTGGACCTAAAACCCGATTAGATCCTAATCAACTTAATCCCATAGGATAGGGTTTAAAATCGAGGCTCACAGACTGGCGACTCTGCTGGGGACAAATTCTTAATTTTAACTTGTTTAATTTTAAGAAAGAGGGCTTAACTTGAAAATGTTTATTTATGGCTTTATTACTTGTTTGTTTACTTTCGTGCGCACTTTAAATTTTTGCACCTTGCATCATATGAGAGCGAGGGTCCACACAAACCAATTTCACCCCGGGACCCTTTGAGGGTCCCCTGTCAGGGACTCACACCTTTTAGGTGATGTGAATAAGCGGGGGAAAAGAGGAGGGTCGTCTAACCACACCCCTTAATACCTGGGCCTTAGCCCCAAGCGTTTTCCTGGCAGTGCCCTTACCTAGCCCTGTGTTTGGTCAGTCAAAGACCCGACCGTAGACGCACACCTTCAGGTGATGTGAAAAGAGTGGGGAAGCCCAAAGAGAATAGCGTGCAAGCCCTATTCCTTTGTGGTGACCTGGGCCCACGCCCCAAGCACCTCTCCGGATCGATCCATACCCGGTTTGATTTAAACGTCTAGTAGGACATGTTGACTTGTGTGGGCCTTGTTTGCTTGTATGATCGGCCCACTACCCAGCCTAGAGATTGATAGGAACTTCTCCTACATCAACCTAGCCCAAAACGAATTGGCAGCTCTATTTGTTTGCGGCCCAGAGGCCCTGTTTGGTTTAACATGTGAGTCGTTCGGGCTTCGGCCCAAAAGCCTAGACTTAGGTGATTTCTTCTGGCCCATTTTGAATTATCCAATTAGTTCTAGGCCCATAAAAAGGAAATCCATCTGAACTTGAAATAACTCACAAGTCCTGAAAACAAATCTTTTTCGGCTTAGCAACCATCTTCTCTGGCCCGAAGAAAGTTAGGCCCATTTGTGATTTAGGGACCATTCCAGCTCATGTGCTTTACTTCAGGCCCAAACACATTCCGGCCCAAGGGCTCATTCTAGTCTAGGTAGACTTCTTATCATGACCCTAACCCAAAACCTAGATCTAGGTGTCATCTGTTAGGCCAAACCAAAATCACTCGGCCCAAATTCCAGTTCACATATAGAGCAATCATTCTGGCCCAAGTACCACACTCATAACTCATTCCATTTGAGCCCATAGACCAATTCATAGTTTTGGCCTATGAGCTTCGCTCTCAATCAGAATTTCGGCCCATAAAACATTTGAATCCAAGATAGTTTGCATAATTCATTCCAGTTTCCGGCTTCAAGGCCCAACAAGAGCATCAAACGAATCTAGACTTCAAGGCTTATCCCTCGGCCCAGTGGCCCATTCACGGTCCATGTGATTTCTTTCAGCTTGTTTGCTCAATTTCTGGATTCAGGCCTACATGTCCGTTCTAGTCTAGGAATCACTCTAATCTATGCACTTCACTCTCAGTTTGGCGAAGACTCAGGCCCAGTTACTTCCTACATAACCCATGGGCATTCTACAGGGCCCACTCGAAGCTTGGAAGGAAGACAATCATGGTCAATGGCGCCCCGACGGTCAACAGCTCCAGTCTTCAACACGTTGGCATCAGACTGTTCAACATCACTATTTCAGAAGTTTTCTCGATTTAGTAGTTTTCTTTTCTCAATCATTCTTCTAACTTTTATGGTAGTTAGCTTCTTTATCATTTTAGATTACAACTTTTGATGTTATCTTTCCATTCGTGAATAAGAGCATAGTTCGATTTTCGTAATTTTTTGTGCATTCATTCAACAAAAAAAAAACAAAAATTTGTTTTCTTTTTAAGGGATCACAGAGTAATCATTTCCCGACTATGGAATAAAATGACTTGTCTTTTGTTTCTAAAAGGGTGAACATGTCCGTCCTCACACCATAGACTATCCCATAATATCCACGAAGCATTCCAAAATCCGCATCTATTTAAGTGTTGTCATAAACCCCAGGTCAATACTGGGGGCAATCTGAGTTCAGGATCGTCATCTTTAATCTTTCGTTTAAGCGTGTGAACTAGTCTCTAAGTGAAATTCACGAGAGTGTCTTGAGCGGAAAAACCATGAGTGAACGAGCGTGTCATTTTTACACGACTCCGGTGGGACCACATACAAAGGAAAATGTAAATGGCATAACTCCGACCGAAGGAGATAATTTGTAAATTTACTCTAGACCTGCGAAAAGTAACAAAGAACGGATACACAACTATCAGGAATGACGAAGCACCTAGGTACAGCACCACATAGCCAAAAGCTTGTAAACCCTGTCATTAAACCCTAGGCACCCCCGCTGAGCCTTTCATATATCCCTTTTTGATATTATGAACTCCACAGAATCACCCAGCCAATGATGAATTACCGACCCGGTGACCAAAGGAAGCGAGGAGCCTGACTCTCAGATAACAATCTAATCAGTCCAAAGAAGCGATGCCGCTATCAGCATGACGAAGTGATCCGTAAATGGTCCCAAAGTGGCACAGGATCCAGAGAGCTCACATCAAAACAACTCTCATAATTCAAAACCGGGAAACACAAGAACCCCGAAGGCAAAGTCAATAAAGGATAAAACAAAAAGGCAAACCCGAAGTGCCTCGAAGAAATCCAAATAGCGAAAAGAGAAATGGTGTAAAGGACAACTTCAAAAGTCCAAGTCCAGAAGCTCGAAAACAACGTCAACATGAAGCAGCCAGACGACTTCAAGACAAGGAAGATGAATCCGAGAGAAGACGCAAGTTGCAGCTTTGGTCACCCATTTAGGCTCCACATACCTCAAATATCCCTCCATGATCCCGTCGTCTTTCATCACACCCTATGGCCACGTTATAAGCTCTGAAGACTTCCGACTTGATAGTTGTGTGTCCAATCACGTGAAAGTAACAGATCAAATGCGTAAATCCATCAAATATCGAATTCAATGGTCTAGAGGTTATGACCATGAGCGAGAAATGAGTGCAAACACCAACCACGTTGAGTGTATAGGAAGCACCACATCAAAGCATAAGCCTCGACCCTGTGAGGATGAGACTTGTTCGCACGTTTAATCAAAGAAAATACTGGGGGCAATTGATCGTTCCGATCAATTGCCATGAACTCTAGCTCAGATTGTCCTAAGGAAAAATACTGGGGGCAATTGTTGGTTCCAACAATTGCCATGACAACATCAATTGAAACCTAAAGCTTGAGCACCACCATCCCACCACAGGCATAAGCCCTTACCACCACATCAAACACCACAGGCCCACATAAGCCCTTACCTTCACTTCATACACCACCAGGCCCACATAAGCCCTTACCTGCACATCAAACACCACAGGCTCACATAAGCCCTTACCTTCACATCATACACCATACCCCACCGGCGGCATGTTCATCTCGTAGGGATAAATTACAAGTCCCAAGTCTATAGTTAGGAGATGATAATTTCACTTTCCTTTTCACTAAACAGAATTTTCTTCAAACACTACCACGTTTGGCACCTCTTTCAACGATTTCTTGTCTTGAACAACTTTCCTTTAAACACTTCGGTTTCATAAACCTCATCATGGCCACATTTGGCACACTTCTAGCAATGTCTTGCTTTGGACAATTTTTGATCCTTAACATTGCCATGTTTGGCACATTTTCCAACGATTTCTTGTTTTGTACAAGTTTCCTACATACACTTGATTGTATTTGACATGCACATCATCATAGCCACGTTTGGCACTTTCATAATCAACTTTCATCATGATCATTTGCATAAAGTTTACCTTGCATCCGTCTGCACGAAATTCCTCATCATAGCCTAGAGATACAGATTCTCACCCCGAAGATATAGATTCTTCAGAGATACAGATTCTCACCCCGAAGATATAGATTCTTCAGAGATACAGATTCTCACCCCGAAGATATAGATTCTTCAGAGATACAGATTCTCACCCGAAGATACAGATTCTTCAGAGATACAGATTCTCGCCCCGGAGATACAGATTCTTCAGAGATACAGATTCTCACCCCGAAGATACAGATTCTTCAGAGATACAGATTCTCACCACGAAGATACAGATTCTTCAGAGATACAGATTCTCGCCCCGGAGATACAGATTCTTCAGAGATACAGATTCTCACCCCGGAGATACAGATTCTTCAGAGATACAGATTCTCGCCCCGAAGATACAGATTCTTCAGAGATACAGATTCTCACCACGAAGATACAGATTCTTTAGAGATACAGATTCTCATCCATAGATATAGACTCTTCAGAGATACAGATTCTCACCCGTAGATTCAGATACAGATTCTCACCACAAAGATGCAGATTCTTTACAGATACAAATTCTCACCTGAGTAGAAGAACTCACCCTCAAGCTTGTCATAAGTCTTGCCCACTTCCTTAGCACCTGCCACGTTTGGCACTCTCAGTCCTTAACCTTTTACACACACTTCGGAATAGGTTCCGGTCCCTAGATGCACCTAGGTCATACAAGTCATCATCACATTAAGCACATTTCACTCATTATAGGTAGTCAGCGCCTTAGAATAGTTTGACATTACTTCATCTTATAGGTAGTCAACGCCTTAGAATCGCTTGACATCATCTCATTCTCACTCATAGGTAGTCGGCGCCTTAGAATAGCTCGACGCAATCTGCATATAGGGCCTTTTAAGATCCAAAATTTTGGGGTATCACTCAGGCATCAACTAGTCTTTTCATCTTCATTACAAAGCCTAGTTGACGGGGGGCAATCTGTTATACCCAAAATTTCAACCCCCCCGGAGTGGTCTCTAAGGCATACGTGTTACAAAGGGCAAAGTGGTCAAAATGCACCAATGCAGGATTTTCCAAGGACATTCTCGGGATTTTCTATTTTTCATATGACTTGTTCATTATCTCCAAACACTTCCAAATATCATGGTCATTATGAAAGGTATTTCATGATTCTCTGATAATATTTATTCTGGAAATTTAGCTTTTAATTCATATTATAAGCTAATTTCTTTAATAATTAACACATGAAATAGCCTCAAAATAGAAATTAAAAGGTTTCCAAAATTAAAATAAAATTGTCACATGGTTACCATGACTACATACAGTCATAAACCTGAAATTATTTTATTGGGAACCTTATCCCAAAATTTAAAAGAGAAATTCAATCATTTTTACAATTTTCTCTCTCCTCTGGAAAATACCGAAATCAAAACAAAATGTCATGAAATTTTAACACAAGATAGAGGATGATTTTTAGAGACTAATTCCGTTGGAATTTCGTTATTTCGACTTTCCAATAATTAGTTATGAATTATGGGAGATTCCATATTGTGAGATTTTTATCTAATTGATTATTTATCAAACTAACCCGATTCCAACTCTCAAAATTCCTAAAAATCATTCTTTACCTTCAGTTAAATTTTCATAATTTTTATCGGCTTGAAACATATTCTAAAAAATCAGATTCTCTTAGAGCACAAAATCAGTCTTTTAGATAAAGATCTTGCTCTATCAATTTGACCATGCTCTTTCTATAAAAGGACCCCCCAAGAACGAACTAGGGCAGAGGAGATCATCCCCATAGTCAGAAAACACAGCCGTCCACTTGCCTCCCACGTTTTCAACACTCCCAACACCGAAACTCTGCCGAAATCACCCCAAAATCACCAAAAACACATTCGTTCTTCTCCCATTGAACTTCCAAGCATCAAAACACCACAAATACAGAACCAAAACGTGCTTAACAACACAAAGAAGAAGAGGTCAGAAGCTCGGGTCAAAGTCGAACCGGATCGGCCACCAACGAGGCTTTCAGAGATTCCCGACGTGAAGGAACAACAAGTTTTCGAAATCAAAACAGGGTAAAAACCAAATTCTCTAACCCTTCTGGTCTAAATACACTTCTGGTTGAAATTGCTAACCGAATTGACTTTTCTTTGCTTCTGAATTAAGGTTTGTTTGCGTTTCTGTCCACTAACTTGTTCAATAAGTTTCGTCCTTAATTCGTAGTCAAATTGAAAACTTTTGATCACTAACATGTTTAGAATCTTTCAGGCTACGTACCCATAAATTTTGAGCCAAAAACACCGCCGGGAACAGCCTTAACGCCGCCGTCCGAGGTCGGTCCGCACCCACGGACGCTATGTCCGGGGTCCCGGACGCTCTGTCCGAAAGCCGGACGCCCCCGGACGGTGGCGGGATATTTTTATTTTCAAAAGTTAGGGTTTTATAAAACATGTCCGGGCCCACGGACGTCCTGTCCGTGGCCCCGGACTTTTCAAAATCTCGTTTCTGTTTAAATTTGACTTTTTTGTGTAATTAGGTTAACTGGGGTCCGTGGGTTCGGACATTAGGTCCGTGGCCACGGACGGAATAAATATTTGACTTAATTCTGCCTCAGAAACCCTAGCTTAGGTAACTTTCAATGTCACTTTAATTTTCTGTCAAAAAACGTTAAAAAATAAAAAAAACAGAAGCGCGCACCTAGGTTAAAACAACTTTGTAGAAAGCCGTAAACGAACCAAGTAGAGGAAAAACGACCTAGGAAGGGTAATGAAAGTAATTGAACCCTAATAAGTCGAATATCAAGCCCCCGAACCCGAACTCTCCTTTCCTAATTTGGTCTAGGTTAAAATTAGGTGGCGACTCATAATAGGTTCCAGTGAGCTAGCTTAGGTTTTAATAATTATTGTTATATGACATAGTTATTAATCTTAGGTTATAAGTGGACCTAAAACCCGATTAGATCCTAATCAACTTAATCCACATAGGATAAGGGTTTAAAATCGAGGCTCACAGACTGGCGACTCTGCTGGGGACAAACTTCTTAATTTTAACTTGTTTAATTTTAAGAAAGAGGGCTTAACTTGAAAATGTTTATTTATGGCTTTATTACTCTGTTTGTTTACTTTCGTGCGCACTTTAATTTTCTGCACCTTCGCATCATATGAGAGCGAGGGTCCACACAAACCAATTTCACCCCGGGACCCGTTTGAGGGTCCCCTGTCAGGGACTCACACCTTTTAGGTGATGTGAATAAGCGGGGGAAAAGAGGAGGGTGTCGTCTAACCACACCCCTTAATACCTGGGCCTTAGCCCCAAGCGTTTTCCTGGCAGTGCCCTTACCTAGCCCTGTGTTTGGTCAGTCAAAGACCCGACCGTAGACGCACACCTTCAGGTGATGTGAAAAGAGTGGGGAAGCCCAAAAGAGAATAGCGTGCAAGCCCTATTCCTTTGTGGTGACCTGGGCCCACGCCCCAAGCACCTCTCCGGATCGATCCATACCCGGTTTGATTTAAACGTCTAGTGAGGACATGTTGAACTTGTGTGGGCCTTGTTTGCTTGTATGATCGGCCCACTACCCAGCCTAGAGATTGATAGGAACTTCTCCTACATCAACCTAGCCCAAAACGAATTGGCAGCTCTATTTGTTTGCGGCCCAGAGGCCCTGTTTGGTTTAACATGTGAGTCGTTCGGGCTTCGGCCCAAAAGCCTAGACTTAGGTGATTTCTTCTGGCCCATTTTGAATTATCCAATTAGTTCTAGGCCCATAAAAAGGAAATCCATCTGAACTTGAAATAACTCACAAGTCCTGAAAACAAGATCTTTTTCGGCTTAGCAACCATCTTCTCTGGCCCGAAGAAAGTTAGGCCCATTTGTGATTTAGGGACCATTCCAGCTCATGTGCTTTACTTCAGGCCCAAACACATTCCGGCCCAAGGGCTCATTCTAGTCTAGGTAGACTTCTTATCATGACCCTAACCCAAAACCATAGATCTAGGTGTCATGTTAGGCCAAACCAAAATCACTCGGCCCAAATTCCAGTTCACATATAGAGCAATCATTCTGGCCCAAATACCACACTCATAACTCATTCCATTTGAGCCCATAGACCAATTCATAGTTTTGGCCTATGAGCTTCGCTCTCAATCAGAATTTCGGCCCATAAAACATTTGAATCCAAGATAGTTTGCATAATTCATTCCAGTTTCCGGCTTCAAGGCCCAACAAGAGCATCAAACGAATCTAGACTTCAAGGCTTATCCCTCGGCCCAGTGGCCCATTCACGGTCCATGTGATTTCTTTTAGCTTGTTTGCTCAATTTCTGGATTCAGGCCTACATGTCCGTTCTAGTCTAGGAATCACTCTAATCTATGCACTTCACTCTCAGTTTGGCGAAGACTCAGGCCCAGTTACTTCCTACATAACCCATGGGCATTCTACAGGGCCCACTCGAAGCTTGGAAGGAAGACAATCATGGTCAATGGCGCCCCGACGGTCAACAGCTCCGGTCTTCAACACGTTGGCATCAGACTGTTCAACATCACTATTTCAGAAGTTTTCTCGATTTAGTAGTTTTCTTTTCTCAATCATTCTTCTAACTTTTATGGTAGTTAGCTTTCTTTATCATTTTAGATTACAACTTTTGATGTTATCTTTCCATTCGTGAATAAGAGCATAGTTCGATTTTCGTAATTTTTTGTGCATTCATTCAACAAAACAAAAACACAAAAATTTGTTTTCTTTTTAAGGGATCACAGAGTAATCATTTCCCGACTATGGAATAAAATGACTTGTCTTTTGTTTCTAAAAGGGTGAACATGTCCGTCCTCACACCATAGACTATCCCATAATATCCACGAAGCATTCCAAAATCCGCATCTATTTAAGTGTTGTCATAAACCCCAGGTCAATACTGGGGGCAATCTGAGTTCAGGATCGTCATCTTTAATCTTTCGTTTAAGCGTGTGAACTAGTCTCTAAGTGAAATTCACGAGAGTGTCTTGAGCGGAAAAACCATGAGTGAACGAGCGTGTCATTTTTACACGACTCCGGTGGGACCACATACAAAGGAAAATGTAAATGGCATAACTCCGACCGAAGGAGATAATTTGTAAATTTACTCATAGACCTGCGAAAAGTAACAAAGAACGGATACACAACTATCAGGAATGACGAAGCACCTAGGTACAGCACCACATAGCCAAAAGCTTGTAAACCCTGTCATTAAACCCTAGGCACCCCCGCTGAGCCTTTCATATATCCCTTTTTGATATTATGAACTCCACAGAATCACCCAGCCAATGATGAATTACCGACCCGGTGACCAAAGGAAGCGAGGAGCCTGACTCTCAGATAACAATCTAATCAGTCCAAAGAAGCGATGCCGCTATCAGCATGACGAAGTGATCCGTAAATGGTCCCAAAGTGGCACAGGATCCAGAGAGCTCACATCAAAACAACTCTCATAATTCAAAACCGGGAAACACAAGAACCCCGAAGGCAAAGTCAATAAAGGATAAAACAAAAAGGCAAACCCGAAGTGCCTCGAAGAAATCCAAATAGCGAAAAGAGAAATGGTGTAAAGGACAACTTCAAAAGTCCAAGTCCAGAAGCTCGAAAACAACGTCAACATGAAGCAGCCAGACGACTTCAAGACAAGGAAGATGAATCCGAGAGAAGACGCAAGTTGCAGCTTTGGTCACCCATTTAGGCTCCACATACCTCAAATATCCCTCCATGATCCCGTCGTCTTTCATCACACCCTATGGCCACGTTATAAGCTCTGAAGACTTCCGACTTGATAGTTGTGTGTCCAATCACGTGAAAGTAACAGATCAAATGCGTAAATCCATCAAATATCGAATTCAATGGTCTAGAGGTTATGACCATGAGCGAGAAATGAGTGCAAACACCAACCACGTTGAGTGTTGGATAGGAAGCACCACATCAAAGCATAAGCCTCGACCCTGTGAGGATGAGACTTGTTCGCACGTTTAATCAAAGAAAATACTGGGGGCAATTGATCGTTCCGATCAATTGCCATGAACTCTAGCTCAGATTGTCCTAAGGAAAAATACTGGGGGCAATTGTTGGTTCCAACAATTGCCATGACAACATCAATTGAAACCTAAAGCTTGAGCACCACCATCCCACCACAGGCATAAGCCCTTACCACCACATCAAACACAACCACAGGCCCACATAAGCCCTTACCTTCACTTCATACACCACAGGCCCACATAAGCCCTTACCTGCACATCAAACACCACAGGCTCACATAAGCCCTTACCTTCACATCATACACCATACCCCACCGGCGGCATGTTCATCTCGTAGGGGATAAATTACAAGTCCCAAGTCTATAGTTAGGAGATGATAATTTCACTTTCCTTTTCACTAAACAGAATTTTCTTCAAACACTACCACGTTTGGCACCTCTTTCAACGATTTCTTGTCTTGAACAACTTTCCTTTAAACACTTCGGTTTCATAAACCTCATCATGGCCACATTTGGCACACTCTCTTGCAATGTCTTGCTTTGGACAATTTTTGATCCTTAACATTGCCTTGTTTGGCACATTTTCCAACGATTTCTTGTTTTGTACAAGTTTCCTACATACACTTTGATTGTATTTTGACATGCATCATCATAGCCACGTTTGGCACTTTCATAATCAACTTTCATCATGATCATTTGCATAAAGTTTACCTTGCATCCGTCTGCACGAAATTCCTCATCATAGCCTAGAGATACAGATTCTCACCCCGAAGATATAGATTCTTCAGAGATACAGATTCTCACCTCGAAGATATAGATTCTTCAGAGATACAGATTCTCACCCCGAAGATATAGATTCTTCAGAGATACAGATTCTCACCACGAAGATACAGATTCTTCAGAGATACAGATTCTCGCCCCGAGATACAGATTCTTCAGAGATACAGATTCTGTCCCGAAGATACAGATTCTTCAGAGATACAGATTCTCACCACGAAGATACAGATTCTTCAGAGATACAGATTCTCGCCCCGGAGATACAGATTCTTCAGAGATACAGATTCTCCCCGAAGATACAGATTCTTCAGAGATACAGATTCTCGCCCCGAAGATACAGATTCTTCAGAGATACAGATTCTCACCACGAAGATACAGATTCTTTTGAGATACAGATTCTCATCCATAGATATAGACTCTTCAGAGATACAGATTCTCACCCGTAGATTCAGATACAGATTCTCACCACAAAGATGCAGATTCTTTACAGATACAAATTCTCACCTGAGTAGAAGAACTCACCCTCAAGCTTGTCATAAGTCTTACCCACTTCCTTAGCACCTGCCACGTTTGGCACTCTCAGTCCTTAACCTTTTACACACACTTCGGAATAGGTTCCGGTCCCTAGATGCACCTAGGTCATACAAGTCATCATCACATTAAGCACATTTCACTCATTATAGGTAGTCAGCGCCTTAGAATAGTTTGACATTACTTCATCTTATAGGTAGTCAACGCCTTAGAATCGCTTGACATCATCTCATTCTCACTCATAGGTAGTCGGCGCCTTAGAATAGCTCGACGCAATCTGCATATAGGGCCTTTTAAGATCCAAAATTTTGGGGTATCACTCAGGCATCAACTAGTCTTTTCATCTTCATTACAAAGCCTAGTTGACGGGGGGCAATCTGTTATACCCAAAATTTCAACCCCCCCGGAGTGGTCTCTAAGGCATACGTGTTACAAAGGGCAAAGTGGTCAAAATGCACCAATGCAGGATTTTCCAAGGACATTCTCGGGATTTTCTATTTTTCATATGACTTGTTCATTATCTCCAAACACTTCCAAATATCATGGTCATTATGAAAGGTATTTCATGATTCTCTGATAATATTTATTCTGGAAATTTAGCTTTTAATTCATATTATAAGCTAATTTCTTTAATAATTAACACATGAAATAGCCTCAAAATAGAAATTAAAAGGTTTCCAAAATTAAAATAAAATTGTCACATGGTTACCATGACTACATACAGTCATAAACCTGAAATTATTTTATTGGGAACCTTATCCCAAAATTTAAAAGAGAAATTCAATCATTTTTACAATTTTCTCTCTCCTCTGGAAAATACCGAAATCAAAACAAAATGTCATGAAATTTTAACACAAGATAGAGGATGATTTTTAGAGACTAATTCCGTTGGAATTTCGTTATTTCGACTTTCCAATAATTAGTTATGAATTATGGGAGATTCCATATTGTGAGATTTTTATCTAATTGATTATTTATCAAACTAACCCGATTCCAACTCTCAAAATTCCTAAAAATCATTCTTTACCTTCAGTTAAATTTTCATAATTTTTATCGGCTTGAAACATATTCTAAAAAATCAGATTCTCTTAGAGCACAAAATCAGTCTTTTAGATAAAGATCTTGCTCTATCAATTTGACCATGCTCTTTCTATAAAAGGACCCCCCAAGAACGAACTAGGGCAGAGGAGATCATCCCCATAGTCAGAAAACACAGCCGTCCACTTGCCTCCCACGTTTTCAACACTCCCAACACCGAAACTCTGCCGAAATCACCCCAAAATCACCAAAAACACATTCGTTCTTCTCCCATTGAACTTCCAAGCATCAAAACACCACAAATACAGAACCAAAACGTGCTTAACAACACAAAGAAGAAGAGGTCAGAAGCTCGGGTCAAAGTCGAACCGGATCGGCCACCAACGAGGCTTTCAGAGATTCCCGACGTGAAGGAACAACAAGTTTTCGAAATCAAAACAGGGTAAAAACCAAATTCTCTAACCCTTCTGGTCTAAATACACTTCTGGTTGAAATTGCTAACCGAATTGACTTTTCTTTGCTTCTGAATTAAGGTTTGTTTGCGTTTCTGTCCACTAACTTGTTCAATAAGTTTCGTCCTTAATTCGTAGTCAAATTGAAAACTTTTGATCACTAACATGTTTAGAATCTTTCAGGCTACGTACCCATAAATTTTGAGCCAAAAACACCGCCGGGAACAGCCTTAACGCCGCCGTCCGAGGTCGGTCCGCACCCACGGACGCTATGTCCGGGGTCCCGGACGCTCTGTCCGAAAGCCGGACGCCCCCGGACGGTGGCGGGATATTTTTATTTTCAAAAGTTAGGGTTTTATAAAACATGTCCGGGCCCACGGACGTCCTGTCCGTGGCCCCGGACTTTTCAAAATCTCGTTTCTGTTTAAATTTGACTTTTTTGTGTAATTAGGTTAACTGGGGTCCGTGGGTTCGGACATTAGGTCCGTGGCCACGGACGGAATAAATATTGACTTAATTCTGCCTCAGAAACCCTAGCTTAGGTAACTTTCAATGTCACTTTAATTTTCTGTCAAAAAACGTTAAAAAATAAAAAAAACAGAAGCGCGCACCTAGGTTAAAACAACTTTGTAGAAAGCCGTAAACGAACCAAGTAGAGGAAAAACGACCTAGGAAGGGTAATGAAAGTAATTGAACCCTAAATAAGTCGAATATCAAGCCCCCGAACCCGAACTCTCCTTTCCTAATTTGGTCTAGGTTAAAATTAGGTGGCGACTCATAATAGGTTCCAGTGAGCTAGCTTAGGTTTTAATAATTATTGTTATATGACATAGTTTTTAATCTTAGGTTATAAGTGGACCTAAAACCCGATTAGATCCTAATCAACTTAATCCACATAGGATAAGGGTTTAAAATCGAGGCTCACAGACTGGCGACTCTGCTGGGGACAAACTTCTTAATTTTAACTTGTTTAATTTTAAGAAAGAGGGCTTAACTTGAAAATGTTTATTTATGGCTTTATTACTCTGTTTGTTTACTTTCGTGCGCACTTTAATTTTCTGCACCTTCGCATCATATGAGAGCGAGGGTCCACACAAACCAATTTCACCCCGGGACCCGTTTGAGGGTCCCCTGTCAGGGACTCACACCTTTTAGGTGATGTGAATAAGCGGGGGAAAAGAGGAGGGTGTCGTCTAACCACACCCCCTTAATACCTGGGCCTTAGCCCCAAGCGTTTTCCTGGCAGTGCCCTTACCTAGCCCTGTGTTTGGTCAGTCAAAGACCCGACCGTAGACGCACACCTTCAGGTGATGTGAAAAGAGTGGGGAAGCCAAAAGAGAATAGCGTGCAAGCCCTATTCCTTTGTGGTGACCTGGGCCCACGCCCCAAGCACCTCTCCGGATCGATCCATACCCGGTTTGATTTAAACGTCTAGTGAGGACATGTTGAACTTGTGTGGGCCTTGTTTGCTTGTATGATCGGCCCACTACCCAGCCTAGAGATTGATAGGAACTTCTCCTACATCAACCTAGCCCAAAACGAATTGGCAGCTCTATTTGTTTGCGGCCCAGAGGCCCTGTTTGGTTTAACATGTGAGTCGTTCGGGCTTCGGCCCAAAAGCCTAGACTTAGGTGATTTCTCTTCTGGCCCATTTTGAATTATCCAATTAGTTCTAGGCCCATAAAAAGGAAATCCATCTGAACTTGAAATAACTCACAAGTCCTGAAAACAAGATCTTTTTCGGCTTAGCAACCATCTTCTCTGGCCCGAAGAAAGTTAGGCCCATTTGTGATTTAGGGACCATTCCAGCTCATGTGCTTTACTTCAGGCCCAAACACATTCCGGCCCAAGGGCTCATTCTAGTCTAGGTAGACTTCTTATCATGACCCTAACCCAAAACCATAGATCTAGGTGTCATCTGTTAGGCCAAACCAAAATCACTCGGCCCAAATTCCAGTTCACATATAGAGCAATCATTCTGGCCCAAGTACCACACTCATAACTCATTCCATTTGAGCCCATAGACCAATTCATAGTTTTGGCCTATGAGCTTCGCTCTCAATCAGAATTTCGGCCCATAAAACATTTGAATCCAAGATAGTTTGCATAATTCATTCCAGTTTCCGGCTTCAAGGCCCAACAAGAGCATCAAACGAATCTAGACTTCAAGGCTTATCCCTCGGCCCAGTGGCCCATTCACGGTCCATGTGATTTCTTTCAGCTTGTTTGCTCAATTTCTGGATTCAGGCCTACATGTCCGTTCTAGTCTAGGAATCACTCTAATCTATGCACTTCACTCTCAGTTTGGCGAAGACTCAGGCCCAGTTACTTCCTACATAACCCATGGGCATTCTACAGGGCCCACTCGAAGCTTGGAAGGAAGACAATCATGGTCAATGGCGCCCCGACGGTCAACAGCTCCAGTCTTCAACACGTTGGCATCAGACTGTTCAACATCACTATTTCAGAAGTTTTCTCGATTTAGTAGTTTTCTTTTCTCAATCATTCTTCTAACTTTTATGGTAGTTAGCTTTCTTTATCATTTTAGATTACAACTTTTGATGTTATCTTTCCATTCGTGAATAAGAGCATAGTTCGATTTTCGTAATTTTTTGTGCATTCATTCAACAAAACAAAAACACAAAAATTTGTTTTCTTTTTAAGGGATCACAGAGTAATCATTTCCCGACTATGGAATAAAATGACTTGTCTTTTGTTTCTAAAAGGGTGAACATGTCCGTCCTCACACCATAGACTATCCCATAATATCCACGAAGCATTCCAAAATCCGCATCTATTTAAGTGTTGTCATAAACCCCAGGTCAATACTGGGGGCAATCTGAGTTCAGGATCGTCATCTTTAATCTTTCGTTTAAGCGTGTGAACTAGTCTCTAAGTGAAATTCACGAGAGTGTCTTGAGCGGAAAAACCATGAGTGAACGAGCGTGTCATTTTTACACGACTCCGGTGGGACCACATACAAAGGAAAATGTAAATGGCATAACTCCGACCGAAGGAGATAATTTGTAAATTTACTCATAGACCTGCGAAAAGTAACAAAGAACGGATACACAACTATCAGGAATGACGAAGCACCTAGGTACAGCACCACATAGCCAAAAGCTTGTAAACCCTGTCATTAAACCCTAGGCACCCCCGCTGAGCCTTTCATATATCCCTTTTTGATATTATGAACTCCACAGAATCACCCAGCCAATGATGAATTACCGACCCGGTGACCAAAGGAAGCGAGGAGCCCGACTCTCAGATAACAATCTAATCAGTCCAAAGAAGCGATGCCGCTATCAGCATGACGAAGTGATCCGTAAATGGTCCCAAAGTGGCACAGGATCCAGAGAGCTCACATCAAAACAACTCTCATAATTCAAAACCGGGAAACACAAGAACCCCGAAGGCAAAGTCAATAAAGGATAAAACAAAAAGGCAAACCCGAAGTGCCTCGAAGAAATCCAAATAGCGAAAAGAGAAATGGTGTAAAGGACAACTTCAAAAGTCCAAGTCCAGAAGCTCGAAAACAACGTCAACATGAAGCAGCCAGACGACTTCAAGACAAGGAAGATGAATCCGAGAGAAGACGCAAGTTGCAGCTTTGGTCACCCATTTAGGCTCCACATACCTCAAATATCCCTCCATGATCCCGTCGTCTTTCATCACACCCTATGGCCACGTTATAAGCTCTGAAGACTTCCGACTTGATAGTTGTGTGTCCAATCACGTGAAAGTAACAGATCAAATGCGTAAATCCATCAAATATCGAATTCAATGGTCTAGAGGTTATGACCATGAGCGAGAAATGAGTGCAAACACCAACCACGTTGAGTGTGGATAGGAAGCACCACATCAAAGCATAAGCCTCGACCCTGTGAGGATGAGACTTGTTCGCACGTTTAATCAAAGAAAATACTGGGGGCAATTGATCGTTCCGATCAATTGCCATGAACTCTAGCTCAGATTGTCCTAAGGAAAAATACTGGGGGCAATTGTTGGTTCCAACAATTGCCATGACAACATCAATTGAAACCTAAAGCTTGAGCACCACCATCCCACCACAGGCATAAGCCCTTACCACCACATCAAACACCACAGGCCCACATAAGCCCTTACCTTCACTTCATACACCACACAGGCCCACATAAGCCCTTCCTCCACCTCCACTACACAGGCCCACATAAGCCCTTACCTGCACATCAAACACCACAGGCTCACATAAGCCCTTACCTTCACATCATACACCATACCCCACCGGCGGCATGTTCATCTCGTAGGGGATAAATTACAAGTCCCAAGTCTATAGTTAGGAGATGATAATTTCACTTTCCTTTTCACTAAACAGAATTTTCTTCAAACACTACCACGTTTGGCACCTCTTTCAACGATTTCTTGTCTTGAACAACTTTCCTTTAAACACTTCGGTTTCATAAACCTCATCATGGCCACATTTGGCACACTCTCTGCAATGTCTTGCTTTGGACAATTTTTGATCCTTAACATTGCCATGTTTGGCACATTTTCCAACGATTTCTTGTTTTGTACAAGTTTCCTACATACACTTTGATTGTATTTTGACATGCACATCATCATAGCCACGTTTGGCACTTTCATAATCAACTTTCATCATGATCATTTGCATAAAGTTTACCTTGCATCCGTCTGCACGAAATTCCTCATCATAGCCTAGAGATACAGATTCTCACCCCGAAGATACAGATTCTTCAGAGATACAGATTCTCACCCCGAAGATACAGATTCTTCAGAGATACAGATTCTCACCCCGAAGATAGATTCTTCAGAGATACAGATTCTCACCACGAAGATACAGATTCTTTAGAGATACAGATTCTCGCCCCGAGATACAGATTCTTCAGAGATACAGATTCTCGTCCCGAAGATACAGATTCTTCAGAGATACAGATTCTCACCACGAAGATACAGATTCTTCAGAGATACAGATTCTCCCCGGAGATACAGATTCTTCAGAGATACAGATTCTCACCCCGAGATACAGATTCTTCAGAGATACAGATTCTCGCCCCGAAGATACAGATTCTTCAGAGATACAGATTCTCACCACGAAGATACAGATTCTTTAGAGATACAGATTCTCATCCATAGATATAGACTCTTCAGAGATACAGATTCTCACCCGTAGATTCAGATACAGATTCTCACCACAAAGATGCAGATTCTTTACAGATACAAATTCTCACCTGAGTAGAAGAACTCACCCTCAAGCTTGTCATAAGTCTTACCCACTTCCTTAGCACCTGCCACGTTTGGCACTCTCAGTCCTTAACCTTTTACACACACTTCGGAATAGGTTCCGGTCCCTAGATGCACCTAGGTCATACAAGTCATCACATTAAGCACATTTCACTCATTATAGGTAGTCAGCGCCTTAGAATAGTTTGACATTACTTCATCTTATAGGTAGTCAACGCCTTAGAATCGCTTGACATCATCTCATTCTCACTCATAGGTAGTCGGCGCCTTAGAATAGCTCGACGCAATCTGCATATAGGGCCTTTTAAGATCCAAAATTTTGGGGTATCACTCAGGCATCAACTAGTCTTTTCATCTTCATTACAAAGCCTAGTTGACGGGGGGCAATCTGTTATACCCAAAATTTCAACCCCCCCGGAGTGGTCTCTAAGGCATACGTGTTACAAAGGGCAAAGTGGTCAAAATGCACCAATGCAGGATTTTCCAAGGACATTCTCGGGATTTTCTATTTTTCATATGACTTGTTCATTATCTCCAAACACTTCCAAATATCATGGTCATTATGAAAGGTATTTCATGATTCTCTGATAATATTTATTCTGGAAATTTAGCTTTTAATTCATATTATAAGCTAATTTCTTTAATAATTAACACATGAAATAGCCTCAAAATAGAAATTAAAAGTTTTCCAAAATTAAAATAAAATTGTCACATGGTTACCATGACTACATACAGTCATAAACCTGAAATTATTTTATTGGGAACCTTATCCCAAAATTTAAAAGAGAAATTCAATCATTTTTACAATTTTCTCTCTCCTCTCGAAAATACCGAAATGAAAACAAAATGTCATGAAATTTTAACACAAGATAGAGGATGATTTTTAGAGACTAATTCCGTTGGAATTTCGTTATTTCGACTTTCCAATAATTAGTTATGAATTATGGGAGATTCCATATTGTGAGATTTTTATCTAATTGATTATTTATCAAACTACCCGATTCCAACTCTCAAAATTCCTAAAAATCATTCTTTACCTTCAGTTAAATTTTCATAATTTTTATCGGCTTGAAACATATTCTAAAAAATCAGATTCTCTTAGAGCACAAAATCAGTCTTTTAGATAAAGATCTTGCTCTATCAATTTGACCATGCTCTTTCTATAAAAGGACCCCCCAAGAACGAACTAGGGCAGAGGAGATCATCCCCATAGTCAGAAAACACAGCCGTCCACTTGCCTCCCACGTTTTCAACACTCCCAACACCGAAACTCTGCCGAAATCACCCCAAAATCACCAAAAACACATTCGTTCTTCTCCCATTGAACTTCCAAGCATCAAAACACCACAAATACAGAACCAAAACGTGCTTAACAACACAAAGAAGAAGAGGTCAGAAGCTCGGGTCAAAGTCGAACCGGATCGGCCACCAACGAGGCTTTCAGAGTCCCGACGTGAAGGAACAACAAGTTTTCGAAATCAAAACAGGGTAAAAACCAAATTCTCTAACCCTTCTGGTCTAAATACACTTCTGGTTGAAATTGCTAACCGAATTGACTTTTCTTTGCTTCTGAATTAAGGTTTGTTTGCGTTTCTGTCCACTAACTTGTTCAATAAGTTTGTCCTTAATTCGTAGTCAAATTGAAAACTTTTGATCACTAACATGTTTAGAACTTTCAGGCTACGTACCCATAAATTTGAGCCAAAAACACCGCCGGGAACAGCCTTAACGCCGCCGTCCGAGGTCGGTCCGCACCCACGGACGCTATGTCCGGGGTCCCGGACGCTCTGTCCGAAAGCCGGACGCCCCCGGACGGTGGCGGGATATTTTTATTTTCAAAAGTTAGGGTTTTATAAAACATGTCCGGGCCCACGGACGTCCTGTCCGTGGCCCCGGACTTTTAAAAATCTCGTTTTGTTTAAATTTGACTTTTTTGTGTAATTAGGTTAACTGGGGTCCGTGGGTTCGGACATTAGGTCCGTGGCCACGGACGGAATAAAAGTTTGACCTAATTCTGCCTCCGAAACCCTAGTTAGGTAACTTTCAATTTCACTTTAATTTTCTGTCAAAAAAACGTTAAAAAATAAAAAAAAAAACAGAAGCTTGTGCACTTAGGTTAAAACGACTCGTAATAAGCCGTAAAAAACCAAGTAGAGGAAAAACGACCTAGAAGGGTAATGAAAGTAATTGAACCCTAATTAAGTCGAATATCAAGCCCCCGAACCCGAACTCTCCTTTCCTAATTTGATCTAGGTTAAAATTAGGTGGCGACTCATAATAGGTTCCAGTGAGCTAGCTTAGGTTTTAATAATTATTGTATATGACATAGTTATTAATCTTAGGTTATAAGTGGACCTAAAACCCGATTAGATCCCAATCAACTTAATCCACATAGGATAGGGTTTAAAATCGAGGCTCACAGACTGGCGACTCTGCTGGGGACAACTTCTTAATATTAACTTGTTTAATTTTAAGAAAGAGGGCTTAACTCGAAAATGTTTATTTGTGGCTTTACTACTTTGTTTGTTTACTTTCGTGCGCACTTTAATTCCTGCACCTTTGCATCATATGAGAGCGAGGGTCCACACAAACCGGTTCTACCCCGGGACCCGTTTGAGGGTCCCCTGTCAGGGACTCACACCTTTTAGGTGATGTGAATAAGTGGGGGAAAATAGGAGGGTGTCGTCTAACCACACCCCCTTAATACCTGGGCTTTAGCCCCTAGCATTTTCCTGGCAGTATCCTTACCTAGCCCATTGTTTGGTCAGTCAAAGACCCGACCGTAGACGCACACCCTCAGGTGATGTGAAAAAAGTGGGGAAGCCCAAAGAGAATAGCGTGCAAGCCCTATTCCTTTGTGGCGACCTGGGCCCATGCCCCAAGCACCTCTCCGGATCGATCCATACCCGGTTTTATTTTAACGTCTAGTGAGGACATGTTGAATTTGTGTGGGCCTTGTTTGCTTGTATGATCGGCCCACTACCCAGCCTAGTGATTGATAGGAACTTAACCTCCCTCAACCTAGCCCAACCCAAATTGGCAGCTCTATTTGTTTACGGCCTAGAGGCCCTGTTTGGTTTAATATGTGAGTTATTCGGGCTTCGGCCCAAAAGCCCAAACTTAGGTGATTTATCTTCTGGCCCAATTTGAATCATCCGATTAGTCTTAGGCCCATAAAAAGAAATCCACCTGAACTTGAAATAACTCACAAGTCCTGCAAGTAAAATCTTTGTCAGCTTAGCAACCATCTTCTCTGACCCAAAGAAAGTTAGGCCCATTTGTGATTTAGGGATCATTCCAGCTCATATGCTTTTCTTGCAGCCCAAACAAGTTTTTACCTAGAACTTCTTCACGGCCCAGAATTTTAGCTCAGTCCACTGTTATTTTCCAACAGATAAACCCGAATCCCAAGTATGGCAGAAGGAGGAAACCCAGTCAGCATGGAGGCCCAGTTTGCAGCCTTAGATCAAAGGTACATGGCTGCCTTGGACGCCATGGAACAGAAACATAGATCCGCCACTAATGACATGGAGGCTAAGTATGTCACCATCATCGAAGAGTTGAAAAGCAAAATCAATTCCCTTGAGGTTGGTCATCAGGAAAACATTTCAGGAAAGATAGCCGACTCTGGGAACGGGCGCGACTACATCGAAGTTAACTCTGTTGAGGCCCAGGATGCACAAGGATTTGTAGGGCAAGTTGTCCCGGACCGCCAACTAGCTGCAGAGGTTAAAAGGGTTTTTAAAAGGATTGAGCGCATAGAGAAAGCCAACAAACCAGCTGGCTTTGATTATTTCTCCACGGCGTCGTATCCTGAAGTTAATCTTCCCCCAAAGCTGAAGCTGCCTACACTCGCTTTGTACAAGGGTTCCTCGGATCCACAGATTCATTTGGCTATGTTCGACCGGGAAATGTCCATCTTAGGGCTCAACGACATGCAAAAAGCCAAAGTTTTCGCACGCTATCTTGACGAGACTCCTCAGCGTTGGTATCTCACTCAGAAGATGAATACCAAAACCTACGAGGAGGTTTGCGAGGCTTTCCTAAATCATTTCGAGTATGCTAAGAACCTCGAAGTCACCCGGTCCGACCTTGCCAGCACTCGGCAGACAGACAGTGAATCAATGTCCGACTTCATCAAACGGTGGAGGATGAAGGCCGCTGCTATGCCTACAAAAATGGATGAGCAAGAACAGATTCGAATGATTGTGGACAATATGCAGAGACAATACAACAACAAGCTGAGTTGCACATACTTCCCTAATTTCGACATGCTGGTGGGACAGGTAAGAGTCATGGAAGAAAAGATTCACAAAGGTGAACTGAAGCTGGGACAACCCAAAGCCCAGGGTGTGAGTATCGAGACCTTTAAGTCAGGACCGGCCAAAGAAGCTCAAGTTTCATACCAAGTGAGCACCATACAAAAACCCAGTGCTGTAAAGCAGAGCATCAAGGCCTCACCCCGATCCAAGAGGTTCTCTGCACCGAGACAGTTTACCGACATTGGCCGGCCTCTCAGTCAAGCACTAGTGAAGCTACAAGAGCTAGACTTACTACAGCCCCTCACACCTAGTCCTGGGATTACCCAAGCCGGGGAACATCTCCATCAGTTCTGCCAGTTTCATCAACTACCAGGACACAGTACTGACGACTGCAGAGCATTGAAGCACAAGATTGAGGACCTTATCGAGCAAGGACTCCAGTTTGTCGAGTAGGCTGGTGTCAAGTTGCATTTTGCTTTCTTAATTTTTCTTTTCTATTTTGTAAGGAGTTTATGATATTTCCATTTTAATGAGGTTTAGATGTTTGAATTTCAGTCTCTTGTCTTTTCGATTTGCAATCTCAAGAAAATAAAAAAATGTGTTTGTTCATTTTGCACCTTCAATCAAATCATCTTTCAAAACTAATGTTCATGAAACGGTCATTTTCTGACAATTGAATAAAATGACTTGTCTTTTTGTTTCTAAAAGGATGAACATGTCCAACCAAATACCACAGCTCACCCCTAAGCATCCAAATAAACCACATAATGGTTCAAAGTGTACATTTGTCAAATTGTTGTTATAAACCCTGGATTAATACTGGGGGCAATCTGAGTTTAGGTTCGTCATCTTTCACCTTTCGTTTAAATGTGTGAACTAGTCTCTGAGTGAAATTCATGAGAGTGTCATGAGTGGAAAAACCATGAGTGAATGAGCGTGTCATTTTTACACGACTCCGGTGAGACCACATTCAAAGGTGAGGCAAACGGTATAACTCCGGCCGAAGGAGATAATTTGTAAATTTACTCTTAGACCTGCGAAAAGTAACAAAGAACGGATACACAACTATCAGGAATGACGAAGCACCTAGGTACGACACCACATAGCCAAAAGCTTGTAAACCCTGTCATTAAACCCTAGGCACCCCCGCTGAGCCTTCCATATATCCCTTTTCGATATTATGAACTCCACAAAATAACCCAGCCAATGATGAATGTCCGACCCGGTGACCAAAGGAAGCGAGGAGCCCGACTCTCAGATAACAATCTAATCAGTCCAAAGAAGCGATGCCGCTATCAGCATGACGAAGTGATCCGTAAATGGTCCTGAAGTGGCACAGGATCCAGAGAGCTCACATCAAAACAGCTCTCATAACTCAAAACCGGGAAACACAAGAACCCCGAAGGCAAAGTCAATAAAGGATAAAACAAAAAGGCAAACCCGAAGTGCCTCGGAGAAATCCAAATGACGAAAAGAGAAATGGTGTAAAGGACAACTTCAAAAGTCCAAGTCCAGAAGCTCGAAAACAACGTCAACATGAAGCAGCCAGACGACTTCAAGACAAGGAAGATGAATCCGAGAGAAGCGCAAGTTGCAGCTTTGGTCACCCATTTAGGCTCCACATACCTCAAATATCCCTCCATGATCCCGTCGTTTCATCACACCCTATGGCCACGTTATAAGCTCTGAAGACTTCCGACTTGATAGTTGTGTGTCCTATCACGTGAAAGTAACAGATCAAATGCGTAAATCCATCAAATATCGAATTCAATGGTCTAGAGGTTATGACCATGAGCGAAAAATGAGTGCGAACACCAACCACGTTGAGTGTAGGATAGGAAGCACCACATCAAAGCATAAGCCTCGACCCTGTGAGGATGAGACTTTTTCACACGTTTAATCAAAGAAAATACTGGGGGCAATTGATCGTTCCGATCAATTGCCATGAACTCTAGCTCAGATTGTCCTAAGGAAAAATACTGGGGGCAATTGTTGGTTCCAACAATTGCCATGACAACACCAATTGAAACCTAAAGCTTGAGCACCACCATCCCACCACAGGCATAAGCCCTTACCACCACATCAAACACCACAGGCCCACATAAGCCCTTACCTTCACTTCATACACCACACAGGCCCACATAAGCCCTTACCTCCTCACCTCCATTACACGGGCCCACATAAGCCCTTACCTGCACATCAAACACCACAGGCCCACATAAGCCCTTACCTTCACATCATACACCATACCCCACCGGCGACATGTTCATCTCGTAGGAGATAAATTACAAGTCCGAAGTCTATAGTTAGGAAATGATAGTTTCACTTCTTTTTCACTGAACAGAATTTTCTTCAAACACTGCCACGTTTGGCACCTCTTTCAACAATTTCTTGTCTTGAACAACTTTCCTTTAAACACTTCGGTTTCATAAACCTCATCATGGCCACATTTGGCACACTTTCTAGCAATGTCTTGCTTTGGACAATTTTTGATCCTTAACATTGCCATGTTTGGCACATTTTCCAACGATTTCTTGTTTTGGACAAGTTTCCTACATACACTTTGATTGTAATTTGACATGCACATCATCATAGCCACGTTTGGCACTTTCATAATCAACTTTCATCATGATCATTTGCATAAAGTTTACCTTGCATCCGTCTGCATGAAACTCCTCATCATAGACTAGAGATACAGATTCTCACCCCGAAGATATAGATTCTTCAGAGATACAGATTCTCACCCCGAAGATACAGATTCTTCAGAGATACAGATTCTTCAGAGATACAGATTCTTCAGAGATACAGATTCTCACCCCGAAGATACAGATTCTTCAGATACAGATTCTCCCCGAGATACAGATTCTTCAGAGATACAGATTCTCTCCCAAGATACAGATTCTTCAGAGATACAGATTCTCACCACGAAGATACAGATTCTTCAGAGATACAGATTCTCGCCCCGAGATACAGATTCTTCAGAGATACAGATTCTCACCCGAGATACAGATTCTTCAGAGATACAGATTCTCGCCCCGAAGATACAGATTCTTCAGAGATACAGATTCTCACCACGAAGATACAGATTCTTAGAGATACAGATTCTCATCCATAGATAGACTCTTCAGAGATACAGATTCTCACCCGTAGATTCAGATACAGATTCTCACCACGAAGATGCAGATTCTTACAGATACAAATTCCCACCCGAGTAGAAGAACTCACCCTCAAGCTTGTCATAAGTCTTACCCACTTCCTTAGCACCTGCCATTTGGCACTCTCAGTCCTTAACCTTTTACACACACTTCGGAATAGGTTCCGGTCCCTAGATGCACCTAGGTCATACAATTCATCACATTAAGCACATTTCACTCATTATAGGTAGTCAGCGCCTTAGAATAGCTTGACATCACTTTCATCGTTTAGGAAGTCAACGCCTTAGAATCGCTTGACATTACTTCATCTTATAGGTAGTCAACGCCTTAGAATCGCTTGACATCTTCTCATTCTCACTCATAGGTAGTCAGCGCCTTAGAATAGCTCGACGCAATCTGCATATAGGGCCTTTTAAGATCCAAAATTTTGGGGTATCACTCAGGCATCAACTAGTCTTTTCATCTTCATTACAAAGCCTAGTTGACGGGGGGCAATCTGTTATACCCAAAATTTCAACCCCCCGGAGTGGTCTCTAAGGCATACGTGTTACAAAGGGCAAAATGGTCAAAATGCACCAATGCAGGATTTTCCAAGGACATTCTCGGGATTTTCTATTTTTCATATGACTTGTTCGTTATCTCCAAACACTTCCAAATATCATGGTCATTATGAAAAGGTATTTCATGATAATTATTTATGGAAATTTAGCTTTTAATTCATATTATAGCTAATTCTTTAATAATTAACACATGAAATAGCCTCAAAATAGAAATTAAAAGGTTTCCAAATTGAAATAAAATTTTCACATGGTTACCATGACTACATACAGTCATAAACCTGAAATTATTTTATTGGGAACCTTATCCCAAAATTTAAAAGAGAAATTCAATCATTTTTGCAATTTTCTCTCTCCTCCGGAAAATACCGAAATCAAAACAAAATGTCATGAAATTTTAACACAAGATAGAGGATGATTTTAGAGACTAATGCCGTTGGAATTTCGTTATTTCGACTTTCCAATAATTAGTATGAATTATGGGATATTCCATATTGTGCGATTTTTATCTAATCGATTATTTATCAAACTAACCCGATTCCAACTCTCAAAATTCCTAAAAATCATTCTTTACCTTCAGTTAAATTTTCATAATTTTTATCGGCTTGCAACATATTCTAAAAATCGGATTCTCTTAGAGCATAAAATCAGTCTTTTAGATAAAGATCTTGCTCTATCAATTTGACCATGCTCTTTCTATAAAAGGACCCCCCAAGAACGAACTAGGGCAGAGGAGATCATCCCCAAAGTCAGAGAACTCAGCCGTCAACCTTCTCTCCACGTTTTTACACTTCCAAGCCTCAAATCAATACCGAAACGCTGCAGAAATCACCCCGAAATCACCAATAACTCATCCTTTCTTCTCCCATTGAACTTCCAAGCACCAAAACACACAAAAAACCACAAAAACAGAAGAAACACATCCTTAACAGCATAAAGAAGAAGGATTCAGAAGCTCAATTCGAAGTCAATCCAGAACCGGCATCAACGAAGCACTAAAGCCCCCGATGTGAAGAGTCTCATTAAACCGGAAGGTAAAACAGGTTGAAATCAAATTTTTCTGACTTTGCTCGACTTTAACTATTCTGTGTTAAATTTTGGAGTCGAATTGACTTTTTTACCGCTCCTGAATTAACGTTTGATTTAGCTTCTGTCCAATAACTTGTTTACTAAGTTTCGAATTGTCCAAAGCAAGACATTGCTAGAAAGTGTGCCAAATGTGGCCATGATGAGGTTTATGAAACCGAAGTGTTTAAAGGAAAGTTGTTCAAGACAAGAAATTGTTGAAAGAGGTGCCAAACGTGGCAGTGTTTGAAGAAAATTCTGTTCAGTGAAAAAGAAAGTGAAACTATCATTTCCTAACTATAGACTTCGGACTTGTAATTTATCTCCTACGAGATGAACATGTCGCCGGTGGGGTATGGTGTATGATGTGAAGGTAAGGGCTTATGTGGGCCTGTGGTGTTTGATGTGCAGGTAAGGGCTTATGTGGGCCCGTGTAATGGAGGTGAGGAGGTAAGGGCTTATGTGGGCCTGTGTGGTGTATGAAGTGAAGGTAAGGGCTTATGTGGGCCTGTGGTGTTTGATGTGGTGGTAAGGGCTTATGCCTGTGGTGGGATGGTGGTGCTCAAGCTTTAGGTTTCAATTGGTGTTGTCATGGCAATTGTTGGAACCAACAATTGCCCCCAGTATTTTTCCTTAGGACAATCTGAGCTAGAGTTCATGGCAATTGATCGGAACGATCAATTGCCCCCAGTATTTTCTTTGATTAAACGTGTGAAAAAGTCTCATCCTCACAGGGTCGAGGCTTATGCTTTGATGTGGTGCTTCCTATCCTACACTCAACGTGGTTGGTGTTCGCACTCATTTTTCGCTCATGGTCATAACCTCTAGACCATTGAATTCGATATTTGATGGATTTACGCATTTGATCTGTTACTTTCACGTGATAGGACACACAACTATCAAGTCGGAAGTCTTCAGAGCTTATAACGTGGCCATAGGGTGTGATGAAAGACGACGGGATCATGGAGGGATATTTGAGGTATGTGGAGCCTAAATGGGTGACCAAAGCTGCAACTTGCGCCTTCTCTCGGATTCATCTTCCTTGTCTTGAAGTCGTCTGGCTGCTTCATGTTGACGTTGTTTTCGAGCTTCTGGACTTGGACTTTTGAAGTTGTCCTTTACACCATTTCTCTTTTCGTCATTTGGATTTCTCCGAGGCACTTCGGGTTTGCCTTTTTGTTTTATCCTTTATTGACTTTGCCTTCGGGGTTCTTGTGTTTCCCGGTTTTGAGTTATGAGAGCTGTTTTGATGTGAGCTCTCTGGATCCTGTGCCACTTCAGGACCATTTACGGATCACTTCGTCATGCTGATAGCGGCATCGCTTCTTTGGACTGATTAGATTGTTATCTGAGAGTCGGGCTCCTCGCTTCCTTTGGTCACCGGGTCGGACATTCATCATTGGCTGGGTTATTTTGTGGAGTTCATAATATCGAAAAGGGATATATGGAAGGCTCAGCGGGGGTGCCTAGGGTTTAATGACAGGGTTTACAAGCTTTTGGCTATGTGGTGTACCTAGGTGCTTCGTCATTCCTGATAGTTGTGTATCCGTTCTTTGTTACTTTTCGCAGGTCTAAGAGTAAATTTACAAATTATCTCCTTCGGCCGGAGTTATACCGTTTGCCTCACCTTTGAATGTGGTCTCACCGGAGTCGTGTAAAAATGACACGCTCATTCACTCATGGTTTTTCCACTCATGACACTCTCATGAATTTCACTCAGAGACTAGTTCACACATTTAAACGAAAGGTGAAAGATGACGAACCTAAACTCAGATTGCCCCCAGTATTAATCCAGGGTTTATAACAACAATTTGACAAATGTACACTTTGAACCATTATGTGGTTTATTTGGATGCTTAGGGGTGAGCTGTGGTATTTGGTTGGACATGTTCATCCTTTTAGAAACAAAAAGACAAGTCATTTTATTCAATTGTCAGAAAATGACCGTTTCATGAACATTAGTTTTGAAAGATGATTTGATTGAAGGTGCAAAATGAACAAACACATTTTTTTATTTTCTTGAGATTGCAAATCGAAAAGACAAGAGACTGAAATTCAAACATCTAAACCTCATTAAAATGGAAATATCATAAACTCCTTACAAAATAGAAAAGAAAAATTAAGAAAGCAAAATGCAACTTGACACCAGCCTACTCGACAAACTGGAGTCCTTGCTCGATAAGGTCCTCAATCTTGTGCTTCAATGCTCTGCAGTCGTCAGTACTGTGTCCTGGTAGTTGATGAAACTGGCAGAACTGATGGAGATGTTCCCCGGCTTGGGTAATCCCAGGACTAGGTGTGAGGGGCTGTAGTAAGTCTAGCTCTTGTAGCTTCACTAGTGCTTGACTGAGAGGCCGGCCAATGTCGGTAAACTGTCTCGGTGCAGAGAACCTCTTGGATCGGGGTGAGGCCTTGATGCTCTGCTTTACAGCACTGGGTTTTTGTATGGTGCTCACTTGGTATGAAACTTGAGCTTCTTTGGCCGGTCCTGACTTAAAGGTCTCGATACTCACACCCTGGGCTTTGGGTTGTCCCAGCTTCAGTTCACCTTTGTGAATCTTTTCTTCCATGACTCTTACCTGTCCCACCAGCATGTCGAAATTAGGGAAGTATGTGCAACTCAGCTTGTTGTTGTATTGTCTCTGCATATTGTCCACAATCATTCGAATCTGTTCTTGCTCATCCATTTTTGTAGGCATAGCAGCGGCCTTCATCCTCCACCGTTTGATGAAGTCGGACATTGATTCACTGTCTGTCTGCCGAGTGCTGGCAAGGTCGGACCGGGTGACTTCGAGGTTCTTAGCATACTCGAAATGATTTAGGAAAGCCTCGCAAACCTCCTCGTAGGTTTTGGTATTCATCTTCTGAGTGAGATACCAACGCTGAGGAGTCTCGTCAAGATAGCGTGCGAAAACTTTGGCTTTTTGCATGTCGTTGAGCCCTAAGATGGACATTTCCCGGTCGAACATAGCCAAATGAATCTGTGGATCCGAGGAACCCTTGTACAAAGCGAGTGTAGGCAGCTTCAGCTTTGGGGGAAGATTAACTTCAGGATACGGACGCCGTGGAGCAAATAATCATAGCCAGCTGGTTTGTTGGCTTTCTCTATGCGCTCAATCCCTTTAAAAACCTTTAACCTCGCAGCTAGTTGGCGGTCCGGGACAACTTGCCCTACAAATCCTTGTGCATCCTGGGCCTCAACAGAGTTAAACTTCGATGTAGTCGCGCCCGTTCAGAGTCGGCTATCTTTCTGAAATGTTTTCCTGATGACCAACCTCAAGGGAATTGATTTTGTCTTCAACTCTCGATGATGGTGACATACTTAGCCTCCATGTCATTAGTGGCGGATCTATGTTTCTTTCCATGGCGTCCAAGGCAGCCATGTACCTTGATCTAAGCCTGCAAACTGGGCCTCCATGCTGACTGGGTTTCCTCCTTCTGCCATACTTGGGATTCGGGTTTATCTGTTGGAAAATAACAGTGGACTGAGCTAAAATTTGGGCCGTGAAGAAGTTCTAGGTAAAAATTGTTTGGGCTGCAAGAAAAGCATATGAGTGGAATGACCCTAAATCACAAATGGGCCTAACTTTCTTTGGGTCAGAGAAGATGGTGCTAAGCTGACAAAGATTTTACTTGCAGGACTTGTGAGTTATTTCAAGTTCAGGTGGATTTCTTTTTATGGGCCTAGACTAATCGGATGATTCAAATGGGCCAGAAGTAAATCACCTAAGTTTGGCTTTTGGGCCGAAGCCCGAAAAAACTACATATTAAACCAAACAGGGCCTCTAGGCCGTAAAACAAATAGAGCTGCCAATTTGGGTTGGGCTAGGTTGAGGGAGGTTAAGTTCCTATCAATCACTAGGCTGGGTAGTGGGCCGATCATACAAGCAAACAAGGCCCACACAAATTCAACATGTCCTACTAGACGTTAAAATAACACCGGGTATGGATCGATCGGAGAGTGCTTGGGCATGGGCCCAGGTCGCCACAAAGGAATAGGGCTTGCACGTATTCTCTTGGGTTCCCCACTTTTTTCACATCACCTGGGGGTGTGCGTCTACGGTCGGGTCTTTGACTGACCAAACAATGGGCTAGGTAAGATACTGCCAGGAAAATGCTAGGGGCTAAAGCCCAGGTATTAAGGGGGTGTGGTTAGACGACACCCTCCTATTTTCCCCCACTTATTCACATTACCAAAAGGTGTGAGTCCCTGACAGGGGACCCTCAAACGGGTCCCGGGGTAGAACCGGTTTGTGTGGACCCCTCGCTCTCATATGATGCAAAGGTGCAGGAATTAAAGTGCGCACGAAAGTAAACAAACAAAGTAGTAAAGCCACAAATAAAAATTTTCGAGTTAAGCCCTCTTTCTTAAAATTAAACAAGTTATATATAAGAAGTTGTCCCCAGCAGAGTCGCCAGTGTGAGCCCGATTTTAAACCCTATCCTATGATTGAAAGCTGATGAGGATCTAACCGGGTTCTAGGTCCACTTATAACCTAAGATTAACAACTATGTCATATAACAATAATTATTAAAGCCTAAGCTAGCTCACTGGAACCTATTATGAGTCGCCACCTAATTTTAACCTAGATCAAATTAGGAAAGGAGAGTTCGGGTTCGGGGGCTTGATATTCGACTTTATTAGGGGTTCAATTACTTTCATTACCCTCAGAAGTCGTTTTTCCTCTACTTAGTTTATTACGGCTTATTACGAGTCGTTTTAACCTAAGTGCACAAGCTTCTGTTTTTTTATTTTTTAACATTTTATTTGACAGAAAATTAAAGTAAAATTGAAGTACCCTAACTAGGGTTTCGGAGGCAGAATTAGGTCAAACTTTTATTCCGTCCGTGGCCACGGACTAATGTCCGAACCCACGGACCACAGTTAACCTAATTAACAAAAAAGTCAAATTTAAACAAAAACGAGTTTTTAAAAGTCCGGGGCCACGGACGGACGTCCGTGGGCCCGGACATGTTTTATAAAACCCTAACTTTTGAAAATAAAAATATCCCGCCACCGTCCGGGGGCGTCCGGCTTTCGGACAGAGCGTCCGGGACCCCGGACATAGCGTCCGTGGGTGCGGACCGACCTCGGACGGCGGCGTTTAAGGGTTCCCGGCAGTGTTTTTGGCTCAAAAATTATGGGGTGTAGCCTGAGAGATGTACAAGACGTTAGTGATTGAAAGTTCTCAATTTGAATTCGAATTAAGCACGAAATAGTAAACAAGTTATTGGACAGAAGCTAAATCAACGTTAATTCAGGAGCGGTAAAAAGTCAATTCGACTCCAAAATTTAAACAGAATAGTTAAAGTCGAGCAAAGTCAGAAAATTGATTTCAACCTGTTTTACCTTCCGGTTTAATGAGACTCTTCACATCGGGGGTCTTTTAGTGCTTCGTTGATGCCGGTTCTGGATTGACTTCGAATTGAGCTTCTGAATCCTTCTTCTTTATGCTGTTAAGGATGTGTTTCTTCTGTTTTTGTGGTGTTTTTGTGTGTTTTGGTGCTTGGAAGTTCAATGGAGAAGAAAGGATGAGTTTTTGGTGATTCGGGGTGATTTTGCAGCGTTTCGGTATTGATTTGAGGTTGGAAGTGTAAAAACGTGGAGAGAAGGTTGACGGCTGAGTCTCGATTTGGGGATGATCTCCCTCTGCCCTAGTTCGTTCTTGGGGGGTCCTTTTATAGAAAGAGCATGGTCAAATGATAGAGCACGATCTTTATCTAAAAGACTGATTTTATTGCTCTAAGAGAATCCGATTTTTTAGAATATGTTGCAAGCCGATTAAAAATTATGAAAATTTAACTGAAGGTAAAGAATGATTTTTAGGAATTTTGAGAGTTGGAATCGGGTTAGTTTGATAAATAATCGATTAGATAAAAATCGCACAATATGGAATATCCCATAATTCATAACTAATTATTGGAAAGTCGAAATAACGAAATTCCAACGGCATTAGTCTCTAAAAATCATCCTCTATCTTGTGTTAAAATTCATGACATTTTGTTTTGATTTCGGTATTTTCCGGAGGAGAGAGAAAATTGCAAAAATGATTGAATTTCTCTTTTAAATTTGGGATAAGGTTCCCAATAAAATAATTTCAGGTTTATGACTGTATGTAGTCATGGTAACCATGTGGACAATTTTATTTCAATTTTGGAAACCTTTTAATTTCTATTTTGAGGCTATTTCATGTGTTAATTATTAAAAGAAATTAGCTTATAATATGAATAAAAGCTAAATTTCCAGAATAAATATTATCATGAAATACCTTTCATAATGACCATGATATTTGGAAGTTTGGAGATAACGAACAAGTCATATGAAAAATAGAAAATCCCGAGAGAATGTCCTTGGAAAATCCTGCATTGGTGCATTTTGACCATTTTGCCCTTTGTAACACGTATGCCTTAGAGACCACTCCGGGGGGGTTGAAATTTTGGGTATAATAGTTATTGTTTGTTTCAAGAGTTATGTTTTAAACTTTTGTTTTAGAGAGTTGTACCAGTTCCATTCCAGGGAACTGACTCACCCCTCCAGGGGTGGGCTGCTTGGTTTCATCTTGCAGGTACGAATGTTATACAGGTGGCCACGAAGAGTATGAGTGTAGGGGATGGGAATAGGAATTTGGAGAGCTACTGTATTTGTTATCATATTTATACTATGTTTTCTCGAGTTCAGACCGTAGCTTTTGTAATATCATAAGTTGTAATCGTGAGGTGGTGAGGTTGAGGTTTGGGCCGGGTGTTTGGAACCCGATGATCTGTAATCGCCTTAGTATTTTATTTCCGCTGCATTATGATAAGTAGGGGCGTTACAGACAGTGGGTCGGACGGAGTCTGGACAACAGAACCGAAACTTACTGGAATGGTCCGACCCATAGGTTGGGTCAGACGGGTGGGTCGGGCGGCCCCAACTATATAAAATAAATAAATAAAATAATAGTAACATAGTAATCATATGTATATATATATAGATATGTACAATATATGGGACTTAGTGATACACCATTAATGTAACACTAATGATAAAGAAATAAGTATGTGAATGGGAAACAAGTAAGAGGATTAGTTAAGGAAGTTGAAGTATAAGAACATTAAGTAAACCCAAAGTAATGGGATAACGGGGTAAGTACGGGAGTAGAAGCTATGAATGTATTGTAATGCTTAGAATTGATTGAACCATTGGCATGTAGTCATTGGTTCGGGACTAGGACTCGAGGAACAAATAAGGAACTATGGAGCAAGGGGACACCCGATAAAGTAAACCAACGGTGAACGGTATGATTTCTTCATGCCCTGTATCCTAATCTGGTTACCCCGATTTGTGTGCTTATTTGATCACCTAAATAAGATAAATGCATGAATCGGACTATATTGCACGTATCTGTGCTTGACTGATGTTGTTCTTGATATTTATTGTCTTGAACACTAGTTTGTATAATTCATGAAACATGTGAATGATGATGAATTGCATTCGAATCTTGTATTGTACTTAAGTATTGTATTGTATTTCGTATAATGAGTATTGAGCATTGTAATTGTGTATATGGCTTGTATGAATGACTTCTGCTAATTCCTAACTACCTAACTCCTAACATAAGTGAGTAAACTGGAATGAGTAGAAGTCCGATATAGCTTCGGCCACGCGTGAGGATGAGGAGACACAAGAGGTTGGATCCGATTCCTGACTCTTAAACTGGTCCGCGGCCCAAATCCCTTAAATGGGTAACATCCCGGATTGGTGAGTCAAGTAAATCCCGGTGGTGGGACGGAGTAGTCCCGGGCCAGAGGTCCCGACGACTTAACATGAGTAAGTAAGTAAGAGTATGTATGAGTTATGTAGTATGTATGTGTAAATGTACTGTAGAACGAGTAAAAGAGTAATCTCCACCCGATTAACCCGGGTGGACCAACATGAGCTAACAAGGATGGTGTATTGTGTATGTACTGCGTATGCATTGTGCATGTATTGTTGATGCGGATCCCAGAAAGGTAAGAATGTATCTGATGGCTTGTATGGGTTACCATGTATGTATTGAAGAGTGTGTAATGACGTGTATGTGTATTCCTTGTGTAATGTATTGTATTAGTATGTATAAGAGCATGTATGCATGTATGTTTGAATGAAATCAACCGCATGTATTCGACCAAGTGGTCGGCGTACCCTCACTAGTACGCAGGGTATGCGGTTATCATGCTCAGCGAAAGCTGACCCCCTCGGGGGAACGTTTTTAGTGTGCAGGTACCTGAAGAGGATATGGCCAAGCACGAGACCAGACTACATTTGGAAAGTTAGTAGTAGAATGTAGAGGTGTACTAAGTAGCGCACCCCGTGTACCTAGGAAGTAAGTAGTCTGTGAGGAATGTGTAGTAGTTAGACTCTTAATGAGTATGTAAGGAATTGAAAGAGGTATTCTATTTGTATAAGGATCCTAGTAAACTCGGTATATTAACATGTACTGAACTTATGGAGTATTGTATTGAATGGGAAGTTGTAATACCTAATTGGTAATTGTAGGGAAGCTTGTATTTGTGTAGCACTCGGATATTCCAGTCCATCAGACCGATGCTCTATGTAGAAGTAGTAGCCTTGTTAGTCACGTGGGTGACTAACGACATTGTATCACCCATTGTATGTAAGTAAGTATCCGCTGCGTGACTCGGAAGCACGAGGAGATTGGATGGTAATGGTTGTATTAATGGTAGGGGTGTTACATATAATTTAAAGTTTCACTTAGATTTTTAGTTGTTGTGCAAATTAGATTTAGTGTTCTACAATCTCTTTACCTTCAAAGTTCTTCCTTTATCAACCAAATAAAGGCAAAATTGGTTGAGGAAATCTAAGGAATCCTTGCATTTGTCTTCTACATTTAGGAGGTGATAATTAGGATTTTGAATTAACCACTAAATTCTCCACTTTATGGTTTATGTATTGACATAAAATTTGTTGATTTCGATAATAGGAAGTGAGTATAAGTTTTGGATTCGAAACTGATTAATAATGTTGAACTTTTGTCTTTATTGGATCCATTGCCGGGTGGTTTGTGTCTGGCGCATTCAATTCCTTGAATATGCCATGCAGCCTCTATCCGGCATTGCATCCGGCGCATTCAAAAACTGGTTAATTCGAGACTTGTGAGTTTGAATTGGTGATCATACTTGTTTTATATGGATTATTGTCCCGAACTAAGGAGTAGTTCGTAGTAATTAACCATTTAATAGTTAATTAGATAGATCCTTATTTAAATCAATGATTAAATTTTCCCCCTTGTTAGAATTAGGTAATTATTAGGCTTACGACTATTTTTCTATTAAAGTCCCTAGGGTTCGATACTTTCGGTCATAATTTACTCATCATATATTCCGACCGGAATTTTTTGCTACCCGTATTTAGAGTTGTAGGATTCTTTGCATTTTATCCATTGTTTTATTCATTTTTGTATATAATTTTAACCTACAATTCTTATTTAGCAACTGGAATACCTGAGTACTTAAACAAATACAAACATCTTTTCATTCCTAAACCGAGTCTTATACAATCCTCAATCAATACAATACTTAAATCCAAATATTCTGAATCTTTACAATTCAATGCCGAATATAGTTTCGGTCTTACACAACTAACAATTGCAAATACAAGTGTAATTAAATCAACTACTCATGCTTATCCGCGACCCCGTCCTACTCTCGAACGGTATTCGGCTCCGTTGTACCTGAAATAGAATGGTTGGCCCCAAGGGGCTCAGCACCTTTGTTGGTATGGTAGACGTGCAACCGCTACTACCGGGTAACACCGAACTAATTCTCATCTTAACATGCGATTGATTTTGTTTAAATCAAAACATGAAGTGCAATAAACATACAACATGCTCGCAATCAACAAGCATTTAGGCAATAGATTACAACCAACAAGGATATCACACCAAGTTCATTAGACTTATTACCTTGTACTTAAAGCCTTGAGAAACCCTATCTCAAGCAAGTCTCATTCTCATTATTCACTAACTTATCCATTTTAACCGGGTAGTTTAACTTGTCTCCTAGATCCTTAGACCCTCTCGGTCCCGATCAAGTTTTCTCAATATTCTTATCTTGAATAATTCTTAAGTTAAGCCACTTAGGCCTTCGGGCAGAGACACATATAGATCTCGCCACCGGGCTTTTACAAATTCAACACGGAATTAGAAACATTCTCTCATGTCTCCTCTTCCTTAACCCATAATACCTAGTTTACCTCTTTAGACGGGTAAGCTCTGCCATTCTCACTCCAATCGGGCACCACTATGTGGCACACGGCCCCGTAGGGCACCACTATGTGGCACACGGCCTTGTAACAAGGGAGTTTGACCATGGAATCTGAAACAAACACTCTGTTGTTTCCTCCTCCTTGCACGCGTGACTCACAATCCCCCAAACCCAACTCACTCTCGGTTAGTAACAATATATACTTATATATGTATGTATATATATATATATATATTAGTATCATCTCTCTTGATGCCATCTCTCAAATTTAGGTCATTTTCCTAATTTATTATATTCACCGATTCAAGGGTCACCCCTATACTTCCATTTCATAGGAGTTATGATTGTTTTCTCACATTAAGTCACACCCTCATATGGGAGGTCGACTAATCGTTATAAAGGAGTTCACTAGTCCCGTGTGTCATTTTCTCATTTCGAGTACATTCATAAGTTGAGTTATCGTTGTCTCTAATCGTTAATTCTCATTGTTTTCCACGTTTGATTTGTTTCATGTTTCGACTCTTCCTACGAGTCACTAACTAACCATTATTCAATTTTAGGACGGTCTACAATAGTAAGGTACCACGCATTCAAGCAAGGATGGCTAGTACATACAACATGCATCAAGATATATATATATATATATATATAAATATATATATAATATATATGCGTAACATTGTCGTGCTTTTATCTTATTAGGTCAGCACACATAGCAAGCAACACACAAGCCGAGCGCAACTCGGCAGGACACAAGTTGTAAGAAAATTGTACCTTTCACCGTGGAATTACTCTAGTGTTAGTCTCACACTCCTTCGGTAATTCCTGAACAACTGGTTACATTACAACGTTTCTATTAACGTTAAAGGCAATTCGGAATTTTAAATGACTATTGCACCCGTAGTTAACCCTGTTGTCCCATTAATCTTAACTTTGTTCAAGTGACCTTATGTCCTCAACTTACCCAATAAATGTAACACTTTTATACTCCTAATGACCTTTACATGTCTTTAAACAAGTCTTAATTATCTTATAATAGCATTACCATTCAATTCTCCACCATTTATTGCCATAAAAACACTTTTGTAACACTTTTGGGGGTGGTTCGGGACTTGGTCCGGCCCCTAAGTCCCGGACCAATACAATGCATGACTCTCAAGTGAAATTTAAGGGAGTGGGACTTTGTACCTACCCCAAGTCCCGGACCAGCTGTTGTCTAAACTCACGGGCTGATTTTTCAAGTGGTCCGGGACTCCTTCCTTACCCTAAGTTCCAGACCAACCTGTATTCACTAGTAGAAAAAACATTGTAAATGACGACACTTAAACCACGGTAAATGAAAAACCGTGGTTTAAAGTTTATAAACCACGGTTTCTAGGGAAACCGTCATTTATAGTACACGCCGAAGAGAATAAACCACGGTTTTTGGAGAACCGTGGTATATAGTTTATTTATAAACCACGGTTTGTAGGGCAACCGTCATTTATAGTACATGCCGGAGAGAATAAACCACGGTTTTTGGAGACCGTGGTATATAACCGTCACGCCGGAGAGAATAAACCACGGTTTTTGGAGAACCGTGGTATATAACCGTCACGCCGGAGAGAATAAACCACGGTTCTTTAAGAACCGTGGTATATAACCGTCACACCGGAGAGAATAAACCACGGTTTTTGGAGAACCGTGGTATATACTCTGAGCGGGAATTTTAATTTTTGGCCCAAATTAACGCGGCTCTTCTCTTCGGAATGTACTATAAATGACGGTTGCCCTACAAACCGTGGTTTATAAGTAAAAAAGAGAGCCGCGTTAATTTGGGCCGAAAATTAAAATTCCCGCTCAGACTATATACCACGGTTTTTATAGAACCGTGGTATATAACCGTCACACCGGAGAGAATAAACCACGGTTTTTAAAGAACCGTGGTATATAACCGTCACTCTCGAGAGAATAAACCACGGTTTTTGGAGAACCGTGGTATATAGTCTGAGCGGGAATTTTAATTTTCGGCCCAAATTAACGCGGCTCTCTTGTTCTCTTATATATTTCTCTTACTGTAATTGCAACCCACACTGGCGAACAAGGATTGAACGCGCCTCTTCCTCATTCTCTTCACCTCCCGGTAATTTTTACAACCCAGCGGCCGAACATGGAACATGCTCTACGCCATCTCTTCAACCTCCCGGTAATTTCGCAAACCATACTAGTGAATAAGGAACATGCTCTATGCCATATCAACCGCACTGTAAATTTGCTACCCATACTGGCGAACAAGAAACATGCTCCTACCTCTCTCATTATCTTGTTTTCATGGTAATTTTTGCAACCCACACTGGCGAACAAGGAACGTGCTCTGCGTCTCATCCTCATGTTCACTCATTATTGTAATTTTGCAACCCCAGCCGGCGAACAACGAACATGCTCTACGCCGCATCCATTTTCTTCAACCTCACAGTAATTTTGGAACCCACCGGCGAACAAGAGCATACTGCGCCTCCATTCTTCACTCACGATTTCGCAACCTTAATTCGCAAACAAGGAACATACATAATCTGGCATCTTCATTGTCTTGTATATGCGCTCTGTTGAGATTTCCAGATTGAAGGCAAAGATTTGAAAAATTCATGGACTATAAACCACGGTTTCATGTATAACCGTGGTTTATTCGTTGTTTTTTTCACCTTATATACCACGGTTTTTAGAATAACCGTGGTTTATTCCCTCCGGCGTGACGGTTATATACCACGGTTCCCCAAAAACCGTGGTTTATTCTCTCCGGCATGTACTATAAATGACGGTTGCCCTACAAACCGTGGTTTATAACCGTGTTTTTTTTACATTATATACCACGGTTTTTAGAATAACCGTCATATATTACTCACTATAAATGACGGTTTATAGAACCGTGGTTTTTATCTTCATTTAAAACCACGGTTTTGAACCGTGGTATATAATATTTTGGCATTTACGACGGCCGCAAATACCACGGTTTTTAACCGTGGTATATAAGCAAAATAACCGTGGTATATAATGTTTTTTCTACTAGTGATTGCAACTCCCGGCCCTTATATTGGTGTGGTCTGGGACTTTGTCCCTATCCTAAGTCCCAGACCATAGCAGAAATCTGTCAATTTTGACAGTTTTGATTTCTATTCCAACTCGAAATTTCACCCAATCTTTTCAATCTTTCCACATGATCCAGACATGTTGTAACACCTTAACACTCCTTAAAACCTCCTAAATCCTTAATCCAACCTATCATCTATTCCTTGACCAATTCCACCATTTAAATTTTCATTTTCTGCACTTATACCTTCTAGTGCACTCAAAACATCCCCATGACAATTTTTTTTCTCCCTTCTCCCAACCATTGACCATACCAAATACATCTTGGACATTTTCATCTCTAGCTCTCAAGTTCACTCTTTATTTTCAAGGTCACACACCTTAGTTCACCTCTAGCAAATCCAAGACTTTCCTACAACATTTTTACTACAGTTTTTGTACAATTCCTTATCCTTCTTCAACCAACACCTCAAGGTGTTTAATTAACTCAAACTAATCCCTTTCTACTCCTAGTTAACTTTAGGTTATCTAACTTGCAATATCACCTACAAATACTCAATTCCTACATAAGTTTCACCATAGTTTCCTTACTATTCTATCATGCCCAAATGCATTATTTCCTATTGTCTTCATCACCTAATCCAAGACTTTCATGATTCCACACAAGCTGACCCAATTCAAGCTCAACTAACCAAATCCATAAAGGATTCCACCAGCACACAATTCATTCCAAAATTCATTAAACACAATATAACACAACAATCATAAAGTTCTTGGTTCCAAGGCCCTTAAATCACACACCAATCCACAAATTCCTCTTCTAACTACAACCCACATTTTTAACTAAATTGGGGTTCATCCTTTTAATTTCCTATCCCACAATCTTAAAAGCATTAAGGTTCAACATTAAGGTAGATTTCTTACCTTAAGCTCCCAAGTATTTCCTTTTTAATTCTTTTCTTCTTTCTCCTCTCAATTTCTCTTCATTTTTGGTCATGGGTAATACCATTTCCAACACATTAGACCAACATCCAAGGCAATACAATGAGCACTAATTAAACTCTAAACCCTTAAAGCACAAGTTTAGGGCTTTACCTTTGGAGCGCTAGAATTTGGTTTTTGTCTTGAATCAAGGAAGGCTCCCAATAAGCTTTTGGAGCTTGGAACAATGCTCATACAAAGAAGAGAACAAGACACCATAAGGACCAAATTTTCAGTCACAAAGAGAATGAAGGAGATATAGGTTTTTGTGGTTTCTTTTTACCTTGAATGAAAGAGGAGACTCCTTACTCCATAAAATCTGATTTTTCTCTTCAAATGGGCTATACCCATGGAGGTCAACTTCATCCTTTTGATATTTGGAAAAGAGGGAAAGAGGGCTATTGATGAGAGGAACACAAATATGTCATTTGTTTTTTATTTGGAGCATGGAGTTGGCTTGGGCATGAGGAGAAAGATGGGAAGCCATTGAAGAGGGATTCAAAATTGTCCAGGCAGAAAGAGGATGGGAGGATACGGTGGGGAGAAGAAAGGAAGGAAAGAGAGGAGGGAAGTAGAAGAGAGAGAGAGAGAGAGAGAGAGAGGGGAAAAGTGTTTTTTGTACTTTTTCTACTTTTCTTCTTTTTGTCTCTTTTAATTAAAAGAGCTAATTAGGTAAGAGAGGTGATGACTCACCACTAATAAAAATCAGCCCCCTATGTATTTATGTTGAGGGTGTTTTCGTCTTTTCGCAAGAAACTCGTTAAATTTCCGGTTTGGACACTATTCACTAACTAGGCCCGTTTTCCGGATTTTCCTCGTTTCTTTAATTTTAATGGTTCTTAGGCTTCCGTTAATATTTAATTATAGTCATATGGTCAACTATAATTTATATGAGTCCATTTGACCACTTACAGTCTCGTTTCTGGGTTTTCTTGAAAAAACGTGCTTTAAGGCCTCGTTTGTGTTTTTAACCCACTATATGGATCCGTTTCTTCGTGAATTGTTCCCACATGTTAATTAGGCATAATTAAACCTTAGGAATCCATCTGGGAACCTAGTCAAGGTCACATACCTCCAATAGTTACGTAACACTAATTTTTATGTTTTATACTTTTTAAGTGTTTTTTCTTTTTTTTTCTTACTTTGTTCACCAATATTCTTTAGGAACTATTAGGCCCCTAAAATCATATTAGAATAATTTAATCACCATATTTAAGTCCAGGGTATTTCAATTTACCCCCTTAAAGAACTTTGCCCATAAAGTTGGTGAATCTAATATTGTTAGTCATTTAGACATACCGTATGCCAGGGTCATTATCTCTATATAACCCTACGGCTCAAAGTCAGTTCAACCCGTGTGTACATACCAATACAACACAAAAGTAATCCACCAACAACAATCAACCGTGCACATACCAGTGCAATGCAACCATACATCACAGTACGATTCAACCGTGTGTACATACCAGTACAACACAAACATTCATAACAGTGCTACACAAACGGGTCTACATACCAGTACAACCTCACGTACATAACAGTACAATACCATGTGTGTACATGCTAGTACAACACAAATGTACCTAATAGTACAATACCAGTTGAAACCCAATTCATGCCGATTTCACCTATTCCAACTGGATTACTTGTGGCCACTTACATGGAGCTTCAAGAATCATTTAACCCCGATGTGATCAGCATCAGTGTTGAACTATCCTCCCGCCCCAATTTCTGTTCCGTCTCCCTTGATCACTAGTAAATCAAGTTCGACTTCCCACTTCAGTTTCAAACAATCAAATGGTTCAATCATTTACCATTTTCTATCTTTTAATCATTCTAGTCGTGAAGACAAAGCAATACATCTCCAAAGGATGGAACTCAGTCCATCAATCATTCTCAATTCACCTCAGAACAAATCACCTAGGAAATTCTATTCCAACTAGGTTCTACATCGGTTTCATAATGGCTAGTATCTCATCATATCTCATAGACATCGGTTTATACCGACTCATACACCATAATGCCATGTCTAATCTCAAATAAACATATATCATCATGATTCTAATTCTCCCCGGAGTTTCTCTACTCCTTTACACTTTTATACTCACACCTGAGTTAACAAGATAAGTATATTCATATACATGGAATTCGCATCTCTTGTGCGCAATAACCATAATTACACAATGAATGAATACATATGTTTATGTAACATAAGTACCAATCATCAAACAAATTCTTTTGTGCTATGCACATCGTAGTTTACGTACTTAATATGTAAAACATACGCTAAGAGGCTTTTCGCTCTACCCCCCTTAAAAGGGATTACGCCCGCGTAATCTACCAAATGTCATCATCAACATTGGTCTAAGGTATCTAGCAGCCGTGAAGTACTTTAGCTTCCATGCGGTCTATTACGTAATGTGCTCTGGTCAAAGGGTCATAACCATATTGACGGTTAGTCCCTACACCAGGAATTTCCATCGGAGTTTATCTGACTCATAACCGGGTTCGGTTCTAGCCTCTCAGGCTTCAAGGCGTTGATAATTAGCCCTCAGCTCGTATTTACTAGGTATATCAACCCTTTAAGCTACGACCCACAAGCTTCTGTTGCGTGACCCTAATATCTCTAGGGCTTAATTCGCCCTTTTTTTTATCGTTCAAAATGTATTGTGTATCCTCCTTTTTATCCCTTTTCTTCTTGGTAATGAGGTTTCTCCATCAGCGTGTGGTATCTCTTACCGTACACAAACTTGATGAGTTATAAGTTTTCTATCCAGTTCCTTAGAACTTATTGTCCATACTGTTGAGTACTTCTGTGATTATTCATTTAGTTCCTCCAACTTACTGTCGGTTAAGGTCAAGCTACTACCTAGTATGTAGTGCTTCCTCTGTTGTTACTGGCTCGTGATCATTCCTTCTGAAGCATGCCCTCTTATTTGGTTCTGTATAAGTATTCACATTTGTATGGCCTTGCATTTTCACGTGAATTGGTTCTTATAGCATTCATAAGCTTCGTTCTCCTTTTATTTAGGTGGAATTATTTGTCGTGGTTGTTGGTATATCCAATGCTCCTTGTGCATCTTTGGCCCATGGCCGCACGGTTTTGTTTCTATACTTTTGCTTAACTGCCTTGCGCTGTATTCCCTGGTGTGTTTACAAGTCTTCCGTATCTAGTATGGGTTGGTTGTTCCGCAATCGGGTCCTCTTGTCCCAAAGCTTATTACTTATGTTATTAACTGATCCTCTAAGGATACTCCTTTAGTTCCTTATACATTTACAATAGGAATGCACAATGCCTTCTTTGTGATATTCTCATCACATGGTACAGACTGCTGGCTTTACTGCCCCGTCTATCTACTTACTTTTGCTTTCATCTCCCCTCAAGTCTAATTCTCAATTCCGTTTGTTCTTCATATCATTGTCTAACTATACTCATACAATGGTCGCTTGCTGTGCACCTTGTCCTTTCTCATTATAAATGTTGATTCACATGGCATCCGCTATCATCGGCTTCCGCTCATGTACTTCCGCCATTCATACTATGGCTTGCCATTTACTTGGCTGGTTACAGAATATACTATTCTTTAAGTCTCCACGCTCCTTGAGCGTTGTTCACTCTACAGTTCACGCTGTTCATATACAGTGTTTGCTCCTCAACTGATTATTCTCTCAAACAATTGAACGACCTAATAATTGTTCGTTAAGTAAGTGAGTTAGCGTTTTAACTCCTTAACACGAGAAACATTCAATTCTCATCTCATACCTCATCTCAAACAAGTCAACCGTTCTTTAATCAGATTCGGTTATACTTAGTCCATTGTTTGTTTTTGTCAGGTAAATCAAAACCCTAGCCAACGGCCGAGAACTGCGTTGGTTGAATAAACAATAATTCTCAAATTAGTTGGGATTTAGGATCCCACCACACCTTCTTAAACTGGCCTTCCGACTCGAACTGTAATTCGAGGTGGCCGGGTCTATATGTCGACCCTAGGCGACGAGTCCGAAGACAAGCCCAAATGAAAGCCGGATCTGATGCAGATACCGACCTCGGACTTAACACATGCATGACCAAACCATTCCGGATTCCTCACTCCCCCCAAGTTCAAGTTAGTTAAAGTCTCAAAGACGAAAGCGTTAGTTAAACCTTTCCGGGTATTAACCAACCAATATTAGCAAGTACTATGTTCTCATACCTTCCATTACTAAACATAGTCAGTAAACAAACTCAAAGACCAATTGTGTTATTTTAATGTAAACACACCACAAATATAATATCCAGTTGCATGCCTTATCTTGTTTAGTTGAAACATATAAAAAATTAGCACACAAGCCGAGGGACACCTCGTTAGCAAGCGGGCTACAAGAAAACCATACCGTTCACCGTCGGCGGTCATTTGTTTAATCTCTCTCCAATCCCAATTCACAAGTCCTAAAACATTCATTCAGTTTTAGGTTTTAATTACTTTTCAATAAACCTAACTTACTTAACCTCTAATGTTCCCCAACCATGAACCACAAGGTTCTTATAAACTTAACCTTAAGCACTTAATTCATTCACTTAACTTAATCTCTTAAGTCTTTATATGCTCATCTTTCTAATCATAATTACCCTCTTATGGTGGACTACTAATTCCACTCATCATCTCTAAAATTTATTTTTTATAAGGGCCAACCGACCTTGCAAGGGAGGTCCCAAGGTCGGTCGGAACCAGAACACTTTCCTGTTTGAAAATTTTACCCCGACCGACCTTGCCAAGGTCAGTCCTAAGGTCGGTCCAAGTCAGAAGACATTCCCGCTTGAGATTTCTAGCTCGACCGACCTTGCCAAGGTCAGTCCTAAGGGAGGTCGAAGTCAGAAAGCTTCCTGGATGGGTAATTTAAGCCCGACCGACCTTGCCAAGTCGGTCCTAAGGGAGGTCGGCTCCAGAACCTTATTTCTAAATGCTTATTTCACTCCAACCTTCCAAAAATGTCTTAGTATGTTCTAACATCATTTTGACACTTTAACCCACTCTTAAAACATCCACCAAACTCCTTAATTCACTCACAAACAAACTCTATCATCTTTTATTCCAATTCTCACTAAATCCTTAACACTTAGAACTTAATTCCTTACACTTCCAACTTGTAAATTTGCCTAAGATTTCCACTAACCAAAATGTTCTCTCCCACCATTTTGATCACTCCATAACATCATTATTCATCCCCCATTCCATTTACTCAAACTTTTCAAATTCATATACTCTAGTTTATGCTTAAATCTTCACAAGACATTATACCTTATTTTCTTCAAACTTTTCACAAGTTTCATAACTTCTCTTATCATGGTTTTGGTGCCTTAAATTCACCATTGTAATCTCTAGTTCCTCCTAGACATTCCTAAGTCATTCTAATGCTCAAGAACTCCTTAGTTTATCCTCTTTCACCATTTTAACCCTTAATGCTTACTAGTACATCCTTAGTCATAAAGTCTCCTTAGAACACCTTAAACATCAAGTTTCACAACCAAATTTTTACATGGCTTTGCTAGTATATTTCTTCACCCCAAACATTTAGTTTTTCACCCTTAAACAACCAAGAACACTCAAATCCTCAATAAAAATTCTTACACACAATACTACACCAAACTACACTACATCATAATATAGTGCATAAACTTAAATTTCTTGGATCTTAGGCCCTTAAATGACTTAAATTTAACCACTGAATTTCCCACAATAATAGCCTTCAACCTGCAAATACACACATCAATGCCCCCATTACAATATAAGTGTTCTTGTAATTCACCTTAAGATTGTTTAGCTATCTCATTTCTCATTTGCTCCTTAGTCACAAGTTCTTATATATGATCATGTTCTTTCTCCTAGGTTTTATAGACCTTACTTAATTTAAACTCTAAGCTACACTTAGAACCTATCTAAACCCATCCCTTACAACAATAAACCACCTTAAGGTAAGTAAATTACCTTGTTTTTCTCAAGCTTCTCACTTTTTCTTCTTGGGTTTCCTTGGTTGGTTTTCGGCAAGCAACTTTAATTCCCTTTCCAATGTTCTAATCAATATTCAAATAATCTAATGAGTGCTAAGGAATGCACCCAAGCTTAAGGAATCATTCCTAGGTTAAAAAAAGTGCCTTAAGGTATTTAAAATGGATGATAACCTTTGAAGTCTCAAGATAGACTTGGGCAATGAATCAAAGAGGACCTCCACTAGTCCTTGGAGATTAAAAACAAGCTAGTTCAAGGCATAAAAATTAAACCCCATGAGAAGATGATTTTCGGATATTAAGGAAAAATGAAGGAAAGATAATTTTTCTTTCACTTTCCTTACCTTGAATGAATGGAGAACCAAAGGAGCTCTTCAAACTGAATTTTCATCCTTCAATGGAGTTTTCCCATGGCACCAAAATTGAGCTTTTCCAGATTTGAAAAGATAGAACTAAAGGGCTTGCTCCAACTAAGAGAAATCTATGCTTAGTTTTTGATTTGGAGCTAAAATGGGCATTTGGTGAGCAAGTGAAGATAGAGGAAGAATGGGGCTGCACTTATGGTTTCTTAGGGAGGAAGAAGAGAAGAAGAGGAAGAGGAAGAGAGAAGAGAGAAGAGAAGAAGAGAGAAAAGAGAAAGAGTAAAGTAATTTTTACCTTAAAAGCAAATAGTACTATTCTCTTATTTCCCTCTTCTTTTCCAACTTTGCTGGCTCATATGGTTAATCACCACTTCAAAAACCAGCCCCCTTGTCTTTATGAAGATATTTATGGTCTTTGTTGACCAATTAATTAAGCTAAGTTGACTAAAGCTTAAACTAGGTACTATTTGGGCACTATTCATAATTAGTGCACAAATTGGTAAAATTTTTGGTTTCCCATTGATTTAGGCTTCCTAATGTGATACTAAGTAGTACAAAAGTTGATTAAGGTGTAATCATGGGCATTAGCCACTCAAAACCTCTTTCTAGGACAATTTTTCAAAACTGTGCTTTAAAAGTCCTAAAGCATAATTTGTGTTTTAACTTGTTTTTGAGCTTGTTTTTCTTTGGTAATTGGTTTAACATGTCCATTATCATGTTAATAAGGTCTAATAATGATATTTGGGTGTTAACCAAAGTTACTCCAAGCTTAGAGCATGTTTTTGCTAAATTGCTCTTAAGGTGTTTCCTTCTATTTTCTTTGGTTTAAATTGTTTCCTAATGTTTCTAAGGCATATTTTAGCCTTATTATATCTTAGTTTAACGTCTAAACACCATAGCTAGGTTTGGGGTATTTCAATATGTATATATAGCTAGATGGCTAAGACAAAAGGAATTTTATTAATCATACAAAACTTAGAAAATTATAAGGGAATGAATGTATATGGAATGTTATAAGTATATAAAATAGTTTATGATTTAATATATTAAGAGGAGAGCTTAATATATGAGAAAATCATATGATAACACATTAAACTAAGTAAATGTATGGAGAGTTAATCCAATGAATGAATTACATAATTCAAAGGAATTAAATTGAGAATTATATAGAAATATTGACTTGAATACCTTAGCCCAAGTCAACTCCATTGACCAAGGATGGTCAAACTTGACAAACTCATAAGTAAGATAAGAATTATAAATGAATTAAACATTGTAATTTCAAATGTGCAGCAAGCATATTAGTAACAAAACTATATGTTCATATATAAATATACATATATATACACACAAACTTGTATATATTTATAATTGATTAAACCTATGATTGAATGAGGTAGGTTATTAGGATTCAATCATAAGTTGTAAAACATACAACAATGTCATTTATACATGAATTCTAGCATTTACATAACTAATCCTGAATTAACCCCAAAACCCTATTATGATGACTAGTCAATCACGGGGTATTACCAGGGGATTAGTGACTAGTCGGGATACCAAATTAGTCCATATTATAGAGAGCTAATATGTAGCCTTGTATTCTAGAGTTGGGTGCATTAGAGGACATGCGTTAGAGGACGAGCTTTGAGGATTAGTGGCGAGCGTGAAACTTCAAACTAGCATTTTTCAACGGTGAACGGTATGTGAGTGTGTGGTCTGACATCCTGAGGTTTCCTTGGGTTCAGACATTATATGTTTTAATTGCCTAAGAGTGATATGTGTGCTTATATGTGTGCATGAAATAATATGTTTTACTTGCTCATTTTCTCGCGGTATTAAAATGTGCACGAATGTCCTTCGTGCTTATGTGATATCAACTATAGTTCGACCTATACATCTATATATATGAGAAAATAATGGATAAAGTCATTACTCACTAAAGTACGCCAAACACTACGATCATAATTAACCTAAGTAAAATACTTAGGAACTATACTCAGTTTTACCGGTCTCTAGAGCTTGGATCTCAAACATGAATATAACCTAGACTACTTCTAGGCATTTGCGTAAGACCTCGGAGGCAGCTATATTGAAAATGAATTCTTCATAGCCTAAGATTATACTTTAGGTAATTGATTAAAGATTTGATCACATGATGGAGAGTTGGTGTATAAGATGGAAATCCATTTTAATCTTTGGCTATTGGTTGCGCATAGTGATCACTAGAGTATAACACCCGGATCGAGCTTACTCTTGTTAAATTCCAACGGGCCCAAATAGATCGTTGGTCGTTATGTACTCACGTTGGTAACTAGTAAGGTTGTTAGTCTTGGCACGAACCTGAAATCTGACCCAAAACTGACATGCTAAAACGCGGGTTTGGGTTGCAATTTTCAACCAGAAAACATTTTTTGGGTCGGGTTCGAGTTGGGTTGCTAAAACCCCGGGTCGGTTTTTGGTTTGAGCTATCAACCCGATTTCAACCCGCAACCCAAAAAATTTTTTGAAAAGAAAAGAAAATATATATTCTTATAGTTATGTGGCATAACCCTAAATATATCAATCACGTTACCATTTACGTTTAATGGTATTATATGTTATGTTATATTGTTTTGGAGAGTGTTTGTAGAATTTGTATTGATCGTACAATATTTTTAATAATTGGTTGATTTTGAGTCAATTTTGGGTTGATTTTGGGTCAATTTTGGGTTGATTTTGGGTGTCAGGTCCATTTCGGGTTGATTTCGGGCCATCAGGTCGGTTTTTGAGTTGACATAACATAACCCGTTCAGGTTCGGTCGGTTTCGGGTTGAGGTGAAACATGAGCAGGTTGGTTCGGGTTGAAGTCAGCCGTCCCAAAACTCAAAATTGACAACTTTAGTACCTGGCTTCGGCCTTTCATGGACGCCTTTACTAGGCAAGTGGAAGTCCCGGGATCTACCGATCCTTGGCAATGAGCACCTTTGTGTGTACATGGGACGACTGTCCAGTGAGAACTAACCACGGGTTGTCTTAACATGATGTCTAACTGATGATAAGAATAAACTTTGATATGTGTAACGGGCCTTGAAGGCTGAATACGAATACCTTCGATGAAAGCAATTACACATTTTACTACATTTACTTATTGTCGTACGTTGGATAATGTATGGTGTGTGATGTGTGATGTGATACGTGTTGTTTATCTATGAACTGTATGTGTCTACTTATGCTATAACTGCTTTCACTATAAACTATAAAATGAATCAACATGTAATTAACCTCATGTTAAGATGGCTAAAATGACCTAAGTGGTCTAAAGGGTCTAGGATCACATTTAGCATACCAGTAGTTGGCTGAGCCTTTATGACCTCACATTACAGGCTCGATTCAGCTACGAAGCCAGGGGTGGGGGATTGTTGGGTAGTCCTCATCGTCTTTTAGTTTCCGCACTTGTCAAATTTTAATATGTATTATATACTCCAATGTAAGTATTGGGAATGTTTTAGATGTCCACTGTTCTACGTTTTTGATTTATGGATTTAGTATGTGTAGGTTAGTAGTAGAATATCTCGGTTCATCATAGCGGTTATCAATTCTAGTATCGTGATAAGTACTCGCTTCTTTACTCACATGGGTGAGTAATGGCAAGTGACACCTGGATTAGAAGTTAGATTTCTTTCTCCCTACGAGCCATCTTTTATTAAGTTACATGATTCCAATTATTACGTGATTAGGATTAAGGGTGTTACAGTACCTGCCACCTCTGAAAGCTCGAAACAAAGCCATCTTCATCCCTGGCAGCCACCGGCCATGCCAAGGGCTACCTCATCAAGATTGGGGTAAGGCTAGGTTTGGTGCCTTTTCATCAAAACCTAGTTTACGACTAAGATGTGATCATTGTTGTCCGAGCCTAATTTCCCTTTCTTGTTGTTTGAGAGATTGTAACTGGGAGATTCGAGACTCGTTGAAAGTTACGTTCCTTCCGGTCATTCACCTCATTCGGATCTATTGGGTCTAGCTTTGGGGGGTTGTAGGCAAATAGCATGTTGGAGGGGGAGAAAAGGTGCTAGTCAAGTGTCCGACTGTGGTGTGTCATCTTCTCAATCATTATCTAGTATTCTTCATGGTCCCGGTAATGAGTCCTTTGATGTATGCCAGGGCGAACTTCTAACAAGCCCACATGCACTCTTCCATAAATCGGCATCCTTCTCCCGGAGAAGATTGATGTCCTATGAGCAGCCTTGAGGCCCTAAGCTAGGGTCCGTAAGGATAGATCCCTGTTCTTTGTGGAGTGGCTAAAGAAACCACACTGGAAACAGATCGGTGGGAGTCTTTCGTAAGTGATTCATAGGGTGGATTCAACCCCTTCAAGGACGATTCTTAGGCTACGAAAAATCAGTTTTCTAATTAAGATCATAACTTTAAACCTTAAGAAATCACCATTTTGATGGCTCGGTTCATCACCAAATTCCATAAAAGTTCCAAATCTACTAGGTAAGACTACAGCCGAATCTCTATTATGAAAGTTATGGGGAATCATGGACCCGAATACATATGAGAAAGTAAGAGAATTCATGATCTGAGGTGGTTGTTTCCTTGTCAACTCGTTGAAGAATGAGGAGAGCTCCATCAAAAGACCATGGTCCATGGTTTAGGATAGGATGCATCATAGATTCTTTCAAATTCTAGAAGAAATATCATGTCTTCTTGTTTGTGTAATCTTAAGCTAGCCATTAAGTTGCCTAACTTTTACAAGAGTTTTCTCTATCACCCTAACATAAGCACCACGACTGGTCAGAAGCTTGGCAAGCAAGCAACGGTCAAAGGATGTAGTTTGGTCATGTTCCATCATACCCTCAATCACCATGGCTTCATCTTTAGTGAGTGATAGCTCCTCACATTGAGAGGAGAGGTCTTCTATTGTCCCACAAAGTGGCGAGCTCATCATCAGTGAGGTAAGAGGTGGAGGAGACTCTACTACTTGTGACACCTTGTAGCAGTTGAGGATCAAATATAGAGCAAGTAAACTGGCAGAAATAACCTACTTCCGGCTAGGATTAGGAGGGACGGCAAAAATAGGCCGAGGATAATTAGGAAGAGAAGTGAAAACCGAGCGTGGGATTAGCAGACACTAATGATCAGTGTGGGAAAAGTTTCCCACATGCAACTCATGATTATCATTCATAAATGAGTGTGACAAAACAATATGGAAACTTATGAAAACTAGGAGCAAAGCAGCAGAAAAAGAAGAGAACAAAATATACTCTCGCCTATGAAGAGAATTTATTTTGGTCATAAAAATTAGCAATTTTATATTAGTATATAAAATATTATTTGTTAGATTTGATGGTTATTTATAGATATTAGGTTAGTTTTTGTTTGGGTTTCAAATAAAATACATATATCTGGTCTTCTATTTAATATCTTGTCATCCATAAAACAACTAAACAAGAGAATTAACTACAAATATGTTATATAAACCGCACTCAAAAGTGAACTGAAACTTGAATTCTCCAACCATATATCCTTGTTTGTGAGTTTTCTTTTTGAATTCAAGAATCAAGATCCCATAGGAGTTGGGGCTTTACATGACTACTAGGCCTTTCAAATTGTATTCAACACTATTGGGCCAGGTTTTTTTTGGGCTACACCTTTCCTTATGAAAATATAGTCCATGTTATTTTCCAATTTTTTTTTGCTTTTTTTTTTAGAAAAAATGTACAACACGATTAGGATATATATAAATATATATATATATATATATATATTTAAACTTGTACGCTCAGTCGTGTTTTCACTTCACACAGTCGGAAATTTAAAAAACTTTATGATTTTGCCCTTACCGTTAAATCCTTCTATATATACACCTTTACCCTCTACTATATCTTTACAACATTTCAAAATTTCAAATTCTCTATCTCTCTACAATTCTCTCTGACTTCTCTCTAGAATCGGTAATTGGAGCGGGAGCGGGAGGAAAGTCGGTGCACGAGTCATCATTTTTACTATTTCGATCTGCAAAACCAGGTTCTTTTCTGTCATAATTTACAGTTTTTTATCATAACGTAGCGGTAAAAGTAGCAAATTTAGCAAAAAAAAGAAGACGAATTCTGGAACTGGGGAAAAAGGCGGGCGCAGGCACCGGTAGACCAGGGTGCGCGTAGGCACCGGTAAAATGAGTGTGCGCTGGCGCGGGGAAGAAGAGAGGCGCGCGGGCATCGGGGAGAAAGGGGGCGCGCGGGCGCTGGCGAGGGGCGGGGCACGCGGGCGCCGGGTGTCCGGGAGGGGCGGAGCTCGTTTTTTGTTGTTTTGTGATATAATTGGCCGTTTTAGTAATTCTATGCATCTATTATGAGTGTTTTAATCAGTTTGTCCATCTTTATGAATTTGTTATTGACATTGAACTACAGAAACATGTATGACTGGTATTGACTAACCTCTACAGGTCTTGACCAACTATACACACAGTATGACTAAATTTTACGGTAAATAGCAGATGACGGGAAAGGGCAAGGGTATGTTGGGTATGTTTGGTCTGGGTAAGGGTAAGACCAATTCTGAGCGAGGCGAGAGTTCATCACACCCCCGTAAGAGCGGTCCTGACATTGCTGCTGCACAGAGGAGGCGTACACAGTACGCACATGCTTCGGCCAAGAAGCGTAGGGAGGTTAAGCTTCTATGAACGCGCGAGGAGAGATTGCAGGCAGAGATTGGTCTGGAGGAGGCGGAGGCGGAGGAGGAGGAGGAGGAGTTGGAGCAGCAGCAGAGTGTGGATGTCGACTCGTTGGTCGGTGATGGGACGTTGGTCATGCGGTCTGATAGTGCTGCTTGGCCTACACCTCCATAGAGCGGGACGCGAGACGCACGTCATTGTGAGGCTGACGATGATGACGAGGACGTAGATGAGCTGGGTGCTGAGTATGAGGGTACACGTATGCGCCCTCGTCACAGGTCCTCACTACATGGTCCGGCAGAGGAGTGGCACAGATGCCAGCTGTTAATGTTTGGTTGCTAGGGCGGACTTCTGTGCCCGGCGGCCCCTACGATACGAGTTTGATCCCGAGCTTCGGTGGTCACGTCGCGCTTGACATGTGGTGAGGAGTGGTATGTTTCCCGTCTAGTAATAGATTTCATAAATTTTTAGATTGTTTAGGAAATGGTTAATATAGTGTAAAATCAATTATAAATATTCAACAGGAGAAGGGATGCCTTAGCTACAAGGCTAGGGCGAAGTATTTGGAGGTGTGGACTCCACGTACATTGAGGCACCCATTGTCTCGAGCGGCGGTTGGGGTGAGCAGACTCGGGCATCTTGCCGACATAGCGCATGGTTGTTTTGACCTCGCGCTCCTCTCAGCGTTTGTGGAGGGATGGCAGCCTGACACGAACTCCTTTCACATGCCATTCGGAGAGATAACTATTACTCTCCATGACGTCTACCACATCTTGGATATCCCCATCACTAGCATGGCGATTTCCTACATGCCCGACGAGCCGGCGCTCGGGTAGGTGATGCGGCCCCACCACTTCCATTCTTATCCCCCACTTCCTAAAGTTGTTTGGCTTGGAAAACAAGAAGGAGCTGATAGATTGTAGGTTCCTGGAGAAGAGCCAGATACATTACCGAGCTCTTCACGACACTTGTGGTGGTCCTTAGAGTACCCCACTATAGGAGACGATGGCCTACCTCTGGTACTTGGTGGCCCACTCATTGATCATCGACAAGGGAGGGGATCGTGTTATGCCCTTGTCTTACTGGCCCATCCGCGACTCTAGTAGGGTCAACATGTATGCATGGGGGGATGAGACACTAGCATATCTGTACTGATAGCTCGGCATCACTTCCCAAGCGGGTACACGTCAGCTGGCTGGTTGCCTGATGTTGTTTCAGGTGAGAACTTGATAACGAGCGCACGCGTTTGTTGATGTTTAAAACAAAAAAGAGACACTTGTAGTTGGTTTAGGCGGAGCAAAATCATCTTCCAACTTGAAATCAAATGGTTCGTCCATATGTAACTGCATTGTCAACAGGATAGCCCTTTAGTACATCATGATATTCTTGGTTTTATCTTTAGAGAACATTCAACTAGCGTGAAATCGGTGGAAATGATAGACAATAATTGTCAAGATGGAAATTTGTTGATATTTAAAACTAAAAGAGACATTTATAATCGGCTTAGGCGGAGCAAAATCATCTTCCAACTCGAAATCAAACGGTTCGTCCATATGTAACTGCATCGTCAACAGGATAACCCTTTAGTATATCATGATATTCTTGGTTTTATCTTTAGAGAACATTCAACTAGCGTGAAAATCAGTGGAAATGATAGACAATAATTGTCAAGATGGAAATTCATTGATATTAAAACTAAAAAGAGACATTTGTAGTCGGTTTAGGCGGAGCAAAATCATCTTCCAACTCGAAATCAAACGGTTCATCCATATGTAATTGCATCGTCAACAGGATAGCCCTTTAGTATATCATAATATTCTTGGTTTTATCTTTACAGAACATTCAACTAGCGTGAAATCGGTGGAAATGATAGACACTAATTGTCAAGATGGAAATTCGTTGATATTTAAAAACTAAAAAAAAGACATTTGTGGTCGGTTTAGGCGGAGCAAAATCATCTTTCCACTCGAAATCAAACGGTTCATCCATATGTAAGTGCATCGTCAACGGGATAGCCCTTTAGTATATCATGATATTCTTGGTTTTATCTTTACAGAACATTCAACTAGCGTGAAATCAGTGGAAATGATAGACAATAATTGTGAAGAAGGAAATTTGTTGATATTTAAAAACTAAAAAGAGACATTTGTAGTCGGTTTAGGCGGAGCAAAATCATCTTCCAACTCGAAATCAAACGGTTCGTCCATATGCAACCGCATCGTCAACAGGATAGCCCTTCAGTATATCATGATACTCTTGGTTTTATCTTACAGAACATTCAACTAGCGTGAAATCGGTGGAAATGATAGACAATAATTGTGAAGATGGAAATTTGTTGATGTTTAAAACTGAAAAGAGACATTTGTAGTCGGTTTAGGCAGAGCAAAATCATCTTCCAACTCGAAATCAAACGGTTCGTCCATATGTTACCGCATCCTCAACAGGATAGCCCTTTAGTATATATATCTATCATGGATTTTATTCAGAGAACATTATATTAGCCATCTAGTATCTGTATAGACCTTTAGCTAAGCAAGCATTATCACACTAGCTTTGGAACAGACTGTATGTACGCTGATTTTGCTTTTATTAGATAAAGTATATTGCACATCCACGACTTCTGATTAATGTGTGCGTTGACTAAATTGTAACATTATGATGACTGACAAATGCAACATGAATTCAATTGATGAATCTCCTTCGAGATTTTATAATATTATAAAATGAAAATAGACGTTAAATATGTGGAAATTATTGATAATTTGTGTATGATACGAAACTGTTATCAACATAAAACACTAAACTATTCAAATATTTATCTAATCTTCTAAAACCATTGTTCCTTGTTCACTAACTGAAACTGGGGGAAACAGTGTAAACCAGTGTTCATTACGCGGTATGTATGGATCCAAATAATGTGTAACCGCGGGTTCATGCCAGCGTCACCACATGGGATTCATGAATGAGACCGGACAATCTTCGACTGTTTACACTCTAATGAAATGAGATTGCTCACTGACTCATGCAATATAGACCTCTGCTTCTAGATGACCCAACCCCCGATCATCACGTAGCGGTAGTGCGACCAAGCCTCCTGCCTTACTACGCATACCTGTTACAATTCTTATAAGCACAATGTTGTAAACAGTCGACAAGATAATACCAAGATCGAGAATTTCAATCCAATGTCGCGTTGGTGCAAACGAGTCTACAAACCAATTCAGTTGTGCGTACTGTCTTTCGTACCACTGTCATTTACATCTCTCCATCCACCAATCTCTTCTACTCTCTAGGTCATCAAGGCATGCACGTCTAATCGCTTTCCATTGGTTTTGATCATTGTACACAAAATCTGAAATAGCTCGAAAACCACAGTTTTCCTTCGCCCACTATCTCTCTGTAACCTGTAATATAATCAAGTAATATTGCATTGAAGTCAGTCCAATATGGAGAGGAGTTCCAGGGGCTCCAGTATGTCGGTAATGGTGAATGTTATTGTGGTGGATTGTCTTGCATCGTCGGGCCTGTGGAGGGTGATTTTTCGGTATGAGGGGGTCTATCTAAATATGGTTCTTAACTGAAAAGCCTAGATCCTCGAAATTGTCATTCTGTGGAGGGTGAAAACCCGTTACTCTGGCATCCCTCAATACCTACTAATCGTCCGTCTTTCCCAGAAAGCATGAAGGGGAGTACAAGTGTGCACTACACCCGCTCTCAATGGGCTCCACGCGGACTAATGCCTCTATAAGGCGGAATTGACTAGAGTCGCCACCTAGTTTGACCTAAGGAACTAGGAAGGGAGGATAAGGGTTCTAAGAACCATTAATTGACTTTGAGATTTGCGTATGGATTGGACTTATCTGGTCATACCAAAGATTCTGTGTGGGTTCGCACTGGGTTACACCCCTTAGAAGTGGCAACGACCACAACTTCGGATTGGTGTCCGAGGAAATCTCGGTCTCCAATTGTCGGGATTGCCTTCTTTCAAACCTTATTAGAGAGATTCAGTTAAAGCCAAAGGATAGGATTAGGATGGGAAGGGAGAAAGAGAGTGGATGAGGCGAGCTTTTCTGCCAAGCTAGCACCAAGTAGAGGAATTGCTTAATTCGGATGAATATAGACTGAAGGTTTGGGAACAGTCGGGGTTAAGTGAATAGACAAGACTTAGAGTCTGATGGTTTGAAGTTTGTGGGAGCCGAAGAAGGGTTGAGAGTTTCGAGAGGTATGAAGAACACCTTAGAGGAGGAAAGGGGTTCTTTGTTTGGAATGGGGTCGCACCCTAGATGGGCTGCCTACGTACTCAACTCCCTGTTGAGATCAGACCTTACGTAGTTCAGGGTCTTTGGGATGGTTGAGATTTTTGAGGTAATCGAGGATTGAAAGTGCATGGGGTTATTTGAAGGTGAGATGGCTGAGTGTAAAAATGTATTTTGATTGATGTGGGGTCGCACCCTGTGTGGGTTGCCGTACTCAACTCTCCATGTTGAGATCAGACCTTACGTAGTTCACTAGTTTTTAGGGGTTTTTGAAGAGTTTTGAAGTTTCGGGAAGTCTCGGTTTGAGAGATTAGTCTATGAGACGCTCGGGTCTATGAGACATTTGAGATGTTCATGTAGTGAGAGGTATGGGATATCAAGGTCTGTGAGACGCTCGGGTCTGTGAGACGCTCGGGTCTGTGAGACGTCGGGTCTATAGTTTTGAATCTTATAATGGTGGAGAGATTGAGATGTTCGAGTCTGTGAGGCGCTCGGGCCTATGAGACTTTTGGGGTATTCGAGTGGTGGAAAGAAAGAGATATCGAAGTCTGTGAGACGCTCGAGTCTATGAGACGTTTGAAACCTTGAGATGTTGAAGTCTGTGAGACGCTCGGGTTTGTGAGACGCTCAGGTCTGTGAGACATTCAAATCATTGGGATAACAAAGTCTGTGAGACGCTCGGGTCTGTGGGACATTCGAATGTGTGGGGGTAATTGGATTTTGAAGGATGATTTGAGTTCATGAGATATTTGGAGTTTGAGGTATTTGAGACTTTGAGGGGTTTAAAGTTTATGAGGTTTGGATTTATTAAGGATTTAAAAGAATTTTTGAATTGCATTGGGAATGAATGAATTTTGAATTGAATTGGATTTGAGAAATTTTGAATGAATTGGGATTTAAAATTGAAATGGGATTTGAAATGAATTCCGAATTGATTTTAAAATGAAATTTGAATTGAATTGGAATTGAGTGAAGTTGGATCTGAAATTGAATTAGAGTTGGAGTTGGGTGGAAATTGAATGAATTTTTATCGAATTAGAATTGGATTGAATTTGAATTGAGATGAATTTATTTAGAATTGAATTGGAGTTGAGATGAATGTTGAATTGAATTGAGATTGAACTGGAATCAGATTTGATTTGGAAATGAGATGATTTGGATTTGAATTTGATTTGAAGATTGAGTTGATTTGGATTGAATTTGGTTTGGAGATTGAGTTGATTTGGATTGAATTTGGTTTGGAAATTGAGTTGATATGGATTGACTTTTTGGGCTGCATTTGGAATGATTTTTGGGCCTCAAATTGAATTGATTTTGGAACTGAAATTTGGATTTGGCTGAATGGATATGAACCTTGGAGAAGTGGGCCAGGTTTGGGCCTTGGAAAAGTGGACTGGACTTGGACCTTTTGATTTGAGCCTCAAATTGGGCTGAAATGGGCCCAAAATTGGAATTCAGAATAGGCCTCAAAATTGGACTAACTTTGCGTCTCCATTTTTGGAGGATTTATGATAAAAAAAAAGACTAAATTCACAATGATTTTTGGGCCCGTGGGTTGGTCTTTGAATTGGGCTCTTTCTTTTTATTGATGATTTTTTATGACATCTTTTTTGACATTTTTTTAATATTTCAAATTGTGGTGGCGTGTTCTATTTTGCTAGAAAGGTAAATGTTCGAACAAGTGGAAATTTTGAGAGACCACTTTGGGATGAATGATTCTATTTTTTTAGAGCAAGGAATTTTGATTTTGAATTGGATTAGTATGATTGTGAATTTTATTTTAATAATGGATGGTTTAGGAAGGCTTTTTTTTTTATTAGGAGAGATATCGCCCACAACAGGTACTACGACCCTCGGGTACTACGACCTTAATGTGGGTAATATTCATGAATGGTCCTAGAGCTTTTCTAAAGAGACCCACAGAAAATTTTGTGCCTAACTAGACTTATGAGTCCAGAACAAACGGGTAACCTATGGGCTTTTCTAGGGTTACTTATCATAGCCCTGTGTAGCTAGATATGATCTAGACCCAATGAAGTGGCTTGGGCCTAAAACGATCAAGTTTTATTCCAGTAAAAGTAATGAAGTCCGATAGCTCAAGTAAAGATGTATGCGGAAGATGGTCACCATACAACAAACAGAATAAATTCAACTCCAAATCTGCTAAAGTTGTCGATGTGTGTTCTTTTATTCCACGAAGCATATACTACGGCCGATGACATGTTAAATCGATCAAGTTTAAATCAAAGAGGAATATGAGCACTAATCACAGATTGACCCAAACCTATGTCATTCTGAAATTCAACTAATTACAAAAGAATAAAAACTAAGACTGAGTTAGAACATGAATTAAAGATTAAAAACTAAATGCTTGATAACATCAGAAAGACAGCACAGTACTAGTTTGCCACGAAGTTCACTACAGTATGCTCAGAGCAGCAATGAAACAATTCATAAAAGCAGTGGTGGTAACGAAACAAAACTTCCACGTGCAGATGAGCAAGTATAAGGACGACAAATACATCTAAAACTGACACTAAAGTTGTTTGCACGCGAGGCCTTATTACGAAAAGGAATTAACCACCAACATTAATCAGAGAGAAAGATAATTAATCAATAAACAGCAGGTTAAACGAATCTTGTGAAGTAGCATTTCCAAACCCATAACGATGGTCAGATCGGCTATTCCATCAGCATTCGCAAACCAGGATCTGCTCTGAAAACACCAACTCCACCATCGATTCAGCCGAGTTCAAAATGTGAGGTACCTCAGCCAAAGTACGAATACCATGGAAAACAAGACAAAGCAGAAGCAAATTTCATGAGTATATGAACAAAACAACACACAAACAAATTTCGAGATGATAGAAAACTGAAAGAATAACATTAATCCGTTACGGTTTTGGTTTTGCATCTATTTACAGGGAGAGTGAAACCCATCTGGTAATGGAAGTCAGAACCGAGATACAGCAGTTCTGGTTATTCAACTCTACAGAGGCGCAGGCGAGTGACAGAATGAAGAAGCGCAGATATATGCTCCGTGTCGCCAGTTTTTTTGTTGCAAATTACCATGAATAGACAGAAGAAAAATGGTTCACCGGTAGATTGCAAATTACCATCAGTTAAGAGAATGAAGAGCGCTCGCCAGTTTTTGTTGCAAATTACCATGAATAGACAGAAGAAAGGTGGTTCACCATCTTAGATTGCAAATTACCGTCAATTAAGATAATGAAGAGCGCAGAGCAGGTGCTCTCTTGCTCACCGACCAGGTTGCAACACTACCGTCAGTTAGGATCGCAAGTCTACCGAGAGTGAAGAGAAAGAAAAGAGCACCAAGTTCGCCTGTTGGTTATCAAAGTTACGTGAGTAAAGCAAAGAAGAAGGCGGTTGGATTTTTGTTTTGGGGACGAGGGATAAGGAGGACTCAAAACAGGGGCTGGATGCGAGAGGGAGGACCGAAGGGAAACAGCTTCAGGATCGAAAATGAGGGCTGGGCTGGTGAATCGTTTTTTACCGCGAGGAGACAAAGGTCAGGGTTCGTGGTCGACTGAAGAAGGCGATTCTTGCTGGAGGTGTTGTGTGTTCGATGAGGAAGAAGACCATGTTCTTCATTCTCCATTTTTTACTTTCTGGTTTTAGCAGAGGAAGAAATCGAGAGAGGTGGGGAGGAAATCACCGAGGCGCGGCGTTTTTGAGGAGTGAGCTCTTGAAGAAGAATGCCAGAGGCGTTTTTTTTCTTCTAATGGGTTTCCTTTGTTTTTTTGTTTTTGAACTCAGAGTGTATGGAAGATTTCGGTTGGCGGTTGACTGAAGCTAGGGTTCTTGTGTTTCTGGGTTTCTGGCTTGAGGAAGAATTTCTGAGGGAGAACGTTTGAGGAAAAGGATGAACCCCTGAAGCAGGAGAATCGGAACTTTTTTTTTGCTTGATCGGCTACTGTAGCTTTCTTCGTTTCATTTTTACTGTTGTTACTTTAAATAGAGAGATGTGTAGGGAAGCAATGACCGCTTACCCAACTCGAGCTAGGGTTTTTTGAGATCTTGGGCTGAATCTGAGAATAAGCAGAGTAGGAGTCAAGATCGGTGGGCTGACTTCTTGCACGTGGGCCTTGTTTTGGTTGGTTTTAGAATGGTTGAAGGAACAAAAATAAAAATCAGATTAAGCCCATCCCACGATTCAAACCACAAACCATAGCTGAAGGGAACTAAAGGTGCTCTAATGTCGATGCCACACTTCGAACCCGAGATCTATTGGTCTTAAGTGAACACACTAACCAGAAATCTATGTCAGAACTCAGTATATGAATGAAAAATAATACTAAAGCTCTACTTGGGACTGGAAAATCCTATAAGAATGCTAGCGTTTACAATATGAATGTACAGTAAGACGAAAGAATTTAATCGAGTAGAATAAATTGTTTTCTTTATAAGAATCATGAAATTATGGAATGTAAATAATAAAATACAAACATAATAAAACATAAAATAAACTAAATAACATAATGATAAGTGAATGAAATATTGAAATAGTACTAATGAAAGGGTGATTAAAATACAAACGAACGCAATAAAAATAGAAGTTGAATTACATATGTACGAGTGGCATGTCAATAAGATAGAAAAGAGAAATAACGAAATAAAATGAGATGAGATGGGGTTTAGTTGAATTAGCGACAAAACGAAACATGTAGTATGAGTATAAGAGTGAAGATGTACATAAACTGATGAAAATGATTCTACAAACAATTATGATAAAGGCAAAATAAAACAAGTACTAAAAAAGGAAATACGAGTAAATGTATCAATGAAATGAAGTCAGATAAAATAAACAAGTAGCAAAATAGCATGAACTAAAATAAAAAAAATAAACAAGTGAATAAAATAGACTTACTAACATGAAATAAATCAAAAATAATATGGTAAAATAAGTAAGTAACAAAAGGGACGAGTTTGACATCGAATGCTTTGAATTTTTTTTTTAAATTGTCGTGAAATGACCGTTTTCATTTTGGTATGCACATGAACAAGTTTTGAAAAGAAAGGCGACGACTCTTTTTTTTGTTTATTTGTCTGAATTTCGCTTTTTAGGGTGAGAATTTTTGGTGTCTACAGATGGCTCCCCTTGATTCAATTCTGCAAGGGAAGACTTGCAGAATTGGATCAAGGTTGAAAGGGCGCCAAAAATTCTCACTGCGGTTTTGAGATGCAACTACGATTGCAAAAGGATAGGAGGTGCATGACCAGCATATGACGTAAAGATTGAATGCAAAAATATTTACAATTAGTCCAGAATACAAAGGTTTTGATGGGTGAGGGGACAAGCCCTGAACACAATGGTTGGATTTGTTAAATAAATTTTGAACATGAACAATTGTTGGGTTTGGTGCATGAGGGCTTATGACGAGCATAGAATGCTAACAATAGATTGGTTCGGGGTGCACGAGGACTTAGGAGAGCCTCAACTGGACCTCTTGACATCCAGTCTTAGGACTTATGACGAGCCTAGAATGCAATTGAAAGTACGAGGACTTAGGAGAGCCTCAACTAGACCTCTTGACATCTAGCTATAGGACTTATGACGAGCCTATAATACTTTGGTTGTGTACCGTACTAGTAGCGTAATAGCTGCCTAGCAGGCGGATGTGAAACGATCTCGCGCTAGTAGCGTAATAGCTGCCTAGTGGAGGAAAGAGTGTGGGGGACTAGTAGCGTAATAGCTGCCTAGCAGGCGGATGTGAGACGATCTCGCACTAGTAGCGTAATAACTGCCTAGCGGAGGAAAAATATTGGGACCGTACTAGTAGCGTAATAGCTGCCTAGTGGGTTATGAAGTGAACGATCTCGCACTAGTAGCGTAATAGCTGCCTAGTGGAGGAAAAAAGGCGAGACCGCACTAGTAGCGTAATAGCTGCCTAGCGGTTATGAATTGGACGATTTTGCACTAGTAGCGTAATAGCTGCCTAGTGGAGGAAAAAAAGCGGGACCGCACTAGTAATGTAATAGCTGCCTAGCGGGTTATGAAATGAACGAACTCGCACTAGTAGCGTAATAGCTGCCTAGTGGAGGAAAGAAAAGCGGACTGCATTAGTAGCGTAATAGCTGTCTAGCGGGTTATGAAATGAACGAACTCGCACTAGTAGCGTAATAGCTGCCTAGTAGAGGAAAAAGGTTGGGACCGTACTAGTAGCGTAATAGCTGTCTAGCAGGTTATGAAATGAACGAACTCGCACTAGTAGCGTAATAGCTGCCTAGTGGAGAAAAAAAACGGGACCGCACTAGTAGCGTAATAGCTGCCTAGTGGGTTATGAAATGAACGATCTCGCACTAGTAGCGTAATAGCTGCCTAGTGGAGGAAAAACAACGGGACCACACTAGTAGTGTAATAGCTGCCTAGCGGGTGTAAAATGAAAGGTGACCGTACTAGTAGCGCAATAGCTGTCTAGCAGGTGTAAAACGGAAGGCGACCGTACTAGTAGCGCAATAGCTGTCTAGCAGGTGTAAAACGAAAAATTCGACCGCACTAGTAGCGCAATAGCTGTCTAGCGGGTGTAAAATGAAAGGCGGCCGTACTAGTAGCACAATAGCTGTCTAGCAGGTGTAAAACGGAAGGCGACCGTACTAGTAGCGCAATAGCTGTCTAGCAGGTGTAAAACGAAAAAATTCGACCGCACTAGTAGCGCAATAGCTGTCTAGCGGGTGTAAAATGAAAGGCGACCGTACTAGTAGCGCAATAGCTGTCTAGCAGGTGTAAAACGGAAGGCGACCGTACTAGTAGCGCAATAGCTGTCTAGCAGGTGTAAAACGAAAAATTCGACCGCACTAGTAGCGCAATAGCTGTCTAGCGGGTGTAAAACGAAAAATTCGACCGCACTAGTAGCGCAATAGCTGTCTAGCGGGTGTAAAACAAAAGGCGACCGTACTAGTAGCGCAATAGCTGTCTAGCAGGTGTAAAACGGAAGGCGACCGTACTAGTAGCGCAATAGCTGTCTAGCAGGTGTAAAACGAAAAATTCGACCGCACTAGTAGCGCAATAGCTGTCTAGCGGGTGTAAAATGAAATGCGACCGCACTAGTAGCGCAATAGCTGCCTAGCGGGTGTGAAGATGCGTCAGATAGTGAGCAAATTTTGTGGGTATATGCAGATGATATGTGATGTGAGGTGATTAACCAATGTAATAATTGAATTAAACTCCCTGTTTGTGGATGTAGTTTTTGTGTGAGCAGATGGCTCTATAGTAACATCTAAACCTCGGGATGGCTCCGGCATGGCTTCAAGGATCTGAGATGGCTCTAGCATGCGTTGATGGCTCCGGTATGCACTGATGGCTCTGGTATGACCAATGGTCTCGGGGTGGTTGGTGGGTTTGACATGGTTGGTGATTTAGTGGCAATTTGTGGGCTTTGATTTGCCTTGAGATTTTTTTTCAAGGTGGTTTGATGGCTCCGATGATGGATTTATTGTTTCTTGACGGGATTTGTTGTGGACTTTGTAGTGAGTGAATGGTTTTTCATGGGTGAACGATGAAACACAGTTGCATGACTTGTTGGGAGTTCCCATCATGGTTCCAGGACTTCCATGGATGGCTCCGGGATGACCTTGTGCTGATTGAGCATGACGATGCTTTGGTTGGTTCACTTTAATGACACCGAGGGGAAGAGGGAAGTTTTGCCTTTGAGGTGGTCGCACCCTGGGCGGGCTGCCTACGTACTCAATTCCATATTGAGATCAGACCATACGTAGTTCGATTCTCTGTGAGCAAGGTCTCAGTGACGAAATGGCTCTGACAGGGATTTAAAGTGGCTTCTGTATTACTCTCGAACTGTTGGGATGGCTCCCGTGTAGCTTTAAAGATGGTCTCAATATTTGAGGACGGCTCCTTGATGGCTCAAACTTGGTTCTGGACATGGCCGTGGGATGGCTCCAGTTGACATCTTTTGATCAAAAGTTATGCTTCAACAACTGCAACTGAAGTCGACCTTTAGCGAGACTAGGTAGAATTCTTACCAGTCAGATGTTGAAGATGAAATGATTATGGTGCATGCAAGTATTAAATGCTAGACACGATGCAAAATGCATATGCAGTTTTTGGAGAGAAGGTACGGTCCTATCTCTATTATTATGAGGTTTACGAATATAAGACATCTTCGCTTCGATCTTGAGTGATTGTTGAACTCGAGTGCGTGAATCACTTTCCTCTCATGGAAGTATATGGGTCAATCTCTCGTGAGTCTAGCTGTGTGTGCTAATGGTGTAATGATACTTTCGACGCTCGGAGCAGTATTTTCCTTAGAATTTTTTTTTCGAAGTTCTAGACTTTCCGATCCTTACAAATTCCTCACCTGCGATGGGGTAAGTTGTTTATGGTTTGGTGCTTTGATTAAAGGGTCACTCGCACTCAGAAGACCTTGTGAAGTAAGGTCGCACTCATTCGCTCATAGTCCCTGCATTGTGAGGTGGGACATGTTGATAGCAAGCACGAAACTTATGATTCATGTTTCAGATCCGATACTTTCAGTTAACGCTCACCAACTAACGAGTCAGAGGTCTTTTATTGGGTTATAACAGGGTTGAGGGGTATGATGTATGTCACATGGGACTGGAGGATTTGTTTAGGAATTATGGAGCTTTTGTACAATAAAGGACATGTTTCGCCTTTGCCATGGGTGGAATGATTAGACGGGTTTTGATAACCCCTTATCGGTTTCTTCGGGACATCATTGGCCCTTTTGGTTTGGATTTCTCCTTCTTGCCTCTTCTGGCGTACGATTTGAACTTTCTTCTCATTTTTGTGTTTTTGAGATTGCATTTGGCTCATCAACTTTCTCAAGCATTCTCTGCTTTGTATTTTGGCTTTCAGCTTTGGAGTTGCATTGACTCACTGATTTCATTGGACATTTTTGTTTGTTGTTCTTGTGAAAGATGGTGGGGGAGAGGCCATGGCTCCGGCTCTTTCGAGATCCTCTATTGCAAGGGCAAGTAAATATATGTACGTGGGTTGGAATGTTGTGGAGTTCACAGGAAAAGGTTTATCGTGAAAGGCTCAACGGGGCTAACTAAGGGATTATGTACAGGGCAGTCAAAGCTTTCTGGTTTTGTGGAGATTTTTATTCCTAAGTGTCTCGTCATTCTCATTAGTCAATGATTGTTTTCTTACTATTCTCGGATCTTTGCATGAATCACAGTTCGTATCCTATTTATCGACATTGATCTCGCTATGAATTGTGCCTTTCCATGTGCTGAAGGAAAGCACAAGTCGCTCGTGGTTTTACCTCTGTGGACTCGCTCTATCTTCCTCATCACTCATTGGATCGTCCAAAACCTTCATTTGAAATTCAAAGGAAAATACCGCTCTTCGCACACTACTCACTTGGTTTGTGGTGCTGATTTTGATTGGACCCTTGTACTCATTGACGGGTCGAGAGTTAAGTGGTTCATGCACTCTATTCAATCAATCTCTCATGATTTTCCCGAAGATGTCATTTCGATATGGAAGTATGCAAATGCAATTATCTACCATGTGATGTATTGTGGTAATATGGAATTACCATGTATAGGTGAAATGCTGAAAATGATGAATTGAGACGGTTGACTGAATGTTTTTTTTTGTGTTTGTTTTGTTTTTGGGTGCAATGCATGAGTGGTAAGGTTACGACTAGTCTCGCTTGAGCCGAATTCAGCTTGCGGTTCATAAAGCTCATCCCGTCATTGTTGGCTCTAAAGGTGGTCGAGTTGTGGTGATTGTTGTCGAAGAAGTAATTCTCGAGTGAGGTCAGGTTGGTGATTGGCTCCTGGATCTTGGGGCTTTTAGGGAGTGACAACTCCCGCATGGTGACCCACTGATATGACATGGGCTGCATTTTCTGGGATTTTGAAGGTATGTTTTTTTGAATTTTTGGATGTATGATTTTTTGGATTTTTGAATGTGATTTTTTTTGGATTTTTGAATGTGTGATTTTTTTTTGGATTTTTGGATGTATGCTTTTTTGTTGTTGTTGATGATCTCTATGTACATGGTATGATGAACGGGAAAAGGCTTGAATCCATGGTATTTCTTGCTTATCGCTTTGAGGGTCACACTTTCACTCGCGGGCAAACGCGGTTATTCACCTGCAAACACAGTCATTATAATAGAAAAAGAATATGACAAAGGTGAATGTTAGCATGCTTTGAAAAAAATTGGATGAATGCTTGTGTGTGATGTGTTGGGAATGCAACATGTGATTATGCAATTTTTCTGAGACGGGCATGATTCATGCATTGATTAATGAATGTGAACTGACCGAAATGGGAAGAAGCGAGTCGTATGTACTCAAAGAAATCAAGTTTTTAGAAAAAACAGTTTTTGAAAACACGTGTTTTTGAAGTGGTGGATTTTCTCAGTAGGACTTTTGATGCTCGGTCATTCGCAAATAAAGTAGGGAGTGGGGAACCCTATACACATTGATCTAAATAAATTCAAAGAGAATGTACAACCTATACACAAAGTCTATTCAGAAATTGACAAGAGAGAAAAGAATGCTAGGGGAAAACCTATACATCAATTCTAAAAGTCATTAAATGAGGGAGTTTGAGCTTAAAAACTTCTCCCGAATTCTTCTGCTTCATCTTTGAGCTTGTGACTGGCAGCTCATTCATGTTTGGGCTTCTGATTGGACACTCGTTCGTCTTCGGGATCTTGACCAGCTACTCGCTCGTCTTCTGGCTCTTGCAGCGAAGCGGTATTGTGACCAAACAAAACCGGTTGGTGTTCTTCTGACTCTCAAAAATTTTGAACTCGATCAATCGTTGCTGGTCTTCATGTCGCTCGACTCGGGTTGGCGCACCTCTGATTTTCGGTTCAGACTACAGTTGTTGATCTTAATGCGCTCCATCTGCTCCGACGAGGGAAATAAGGGGCGTTTTTTGAGAAAGGAAAGGTGAATGATCGAGCACAAGTTCTTTGTGAAAATCCACCACTTATGTGAAAACACGAATGACTAGTACGCTCCACGGTAATGACCGCTGCTCTTGAAGGTGGGTTGAACCTCAAAAATAGCGGGTCGCAACATGGGGACTAAATCATTTATTTTGAAATACGTTTATGAAAATCAACTTTGAAAATTGTTTTGAAAAACAAGTTTGAGATAATATCCGTGAAAAATGTTGTTTAAAATTTGTTTGTAAAAACCATGTTTTTGAAATCTGTTTTTGAAATGAAATTTATGAGAAGTATTGTTTGAAAATCATTTATAAACAGTAGATTTTTGAAATTTGTTCTTTGTAAACCGCTTGACAAAGTTTATTTTTTGGAAAACTTTGATTGAAACCGATTTTGAAAACTGTTTGGAAAAACAATTTTGAAATCATTAGAGATGAACGACTTTGAAGATATTTCATTAGAGTGTTCGACATGATTCATTTTCTGATTTTTGCTCATTTATGAAACGTGATCACACATAGATGTAAGTGTAAAATAAAAATCGTGGCTGATTTTATGTGGAGCTGAGTGCGAATGATTGGGATAATCACCTTCCAGGTCAATCAATGCTTCCATACCACCGGGGGAACCGTCGTCCCTTCACTGTTCATCTCTCGGGATTTATCTCTGTTATGCCTTGTGAGGCACGTCATCAAGAAAGTCCGGAGTGCTTAAGTTCGAAAGGTCAGGACACCCGAAGTGATACAGTCACACGAGCCGTAGCCGGGGATTATCACAACATACTCACTTTTGGGAAACTTGGGGAAGTACAGCATGGGAACGAGTCTCCCCCCGTCTGCACGATAAGGTGTGTCTAAAGTCCAAATTATTCGCTGACTACGCTATGTCATGTATGGGTATCCGTAAATACGGGATCCTCTATGAATTTGTAGCGCGACATTGGGCTTTAAAGACACCCGTGGTGCAGAGGAATCATGGAGAACTGAGCCCATGCAATCTTCAGGGTAAGGCAAAGGGTGGTCAGACAGACGACATACAACGGGGTGACTACCCATAAACCCATCTTAGACACGGGACCAGGCAGCTGGACACTGAAGGCTCAGAGTTCACTATATGCTGGCTTTGACTCGAAAAGGTAAGTGTTGAAGGATCATGAGCTTTTCAAGGCGTAGATACTACGATCATACCGCCTCGTGTGCATAGTCCTTACTACGAAGGGCATCTGCTCATGGGGAATCAATTGTGGACCAATGTTTATCCCGACCGCAAACATCAAGGGTGACACAGAGGAATGCATGTCCTAAGCTACCCTATGCACCCCCCCAGGACTATTCCTAACGTTCAATAGCACAACCAATAAGCGGTAAATAAACGTAGGCAAAGAGAGGGAAGAGGCTAGACCCCTAATAGGCCAAACTACCTGGAGTTCCTGCAAGTTAGTCTAGCATAATCACGCAACTATGTAGCAAGCAAAGCGCAAATGGCAAGCAAAGTCAAGTATAAGCTACACACTCTCATCCTAGCTATCCTCACTAATCACACTCTAAGTGTGGAATAGAGTAATCCTAATGGCTTTCGAAATGAATCTCTTGAAGGTTTTGAAAGAAGTTGGGGAATCCTGACAATTTGAATGGAGTTCAGTCTTCCTTGAGTTTGAGAAAAACTTACTCAAGTTTTCCCCAGCAGAGTCGCCATTCTGTGGAGGGTGATTTTTCGGTATGAGGGGGTCTATCTAAATATGGTTCTTAACTGAAAAGCCTAGATCCTCGAAATTGTCATTCTGTGGAGGGTGAAAACCCGTTACTCTGGCATCCCTCAAATACCTACTAAATCGTCCGTCTTTCCCAGAAAGCATGAAGGGGAGTACAAGTGTGCACTACACCCGCTCTCAATGGGCTCCACGTGAACTTATGCCTCTATAAGGCGGAATTGACTAGAGTCGCCACCTAGTTTGACCTAAGGAACTAGGAAGGGAGGAGAAGGGTTCTAAGAACCATTAATTGACTTTGAGATTTGCGTATGGATTGGACTTATCTGGTCATACCAAAGATTCTGTGTGGGTTCGCACTGGGTTACACCCCTTAGAAGTGGCAACGACCACAACTTCGGATTGGTGCCCGAGGAAATCTCAGTCTCCAATTGTCGGGATTGCCTTCTTTCAAAACCTTATTAGAGAGATTCAGTTAAAGCCAAAGGATAGGATTAGGATGGGAAGGGAGAAAGAGAGTGGATGAGGCGAGCTTTTCTGCCAAGCTAGCACCAAGTAGAGGAATTGCTTAATTCGGATGAATATAGACTGAAGGTTTGGGAACAGTCGGGGTTAAGTGAATAGACAAGACTTAGAGTCTGATGGTTTGAAGTTTGTGGGAGCCGAAGAAGGGTTGAGAGTTTCGAGAGGTATGAAGAACACCTTAGAGGAGGAAAGGGGTTCTTTGTTTGGAATGGGGTCGCACCCTAGATGGGCTGCCTACGTACTCAACTCCCTGTTGAGATCAGACCTTACGTAGTTCAGGGCCTTTGGGATGGTTGAGATTTTTGAGGTAATCGAGGATTGAAAGTGCATGGGGTTATTTGAAGGTGAGATGGTTGAGTGTAAAAATGTATTTTGATTGATGTGGGGTCGCACCCTGTGTGGGTTGCCTACGTACTCAACTCCATGTTGAGATCAGACCTTACGTAGTTCACTAGTTTTTAGGGGTTTTTGAAGAGTTTTGAAGTTTCGGGAAGTCTCGGGTTTGAGAGATTAGTCTATGAGACACTCGGGTCTATGAGACATTTGAGATGTTCATGTAGTGAGAGGTATGGGATATCAAGGTCTGTGAGACGCTCGGGTCTGTGAGACGCTCGGGTCTGTGAGACGCTCGGGTCTATGAGACGTTTGAATCTTATAATGGTGGAGAGATTGAGATGTTCGAGTCTATGAGGCGCTCGGGCCTATGAGACTTTTGGGGTATTCGAGTGGTGGAAAGAAAGAGATATCAAAGTCTGTGAGACGCTCGAGTCTATGAGACGTTTGAAACCTTGAGATGTTGAAGTCTGTGAGACGTTCGGTCTGTGAGACGCTCGGGTCTGTGAGACGCTCAGGTCTGTGAGACATTCAAATCATTGGGATAACAAAGTCTGTGAGACGCTCGGGTCTGTGGGACATTCGAATGTGTGGGGGTAATTGGATTTTAAGGATGATTTGAGTCCATGAGATATTTGGAGTTTGAGGTATTTGAGACTTTGAGGGGTTTAGAGTTTATGAGGTTTGGATTTATTAAGGATTTAAAAGAATTTTTGAATTGCATTGGGAATGAATGAATTTTGAATTGAATTGGATTTGAGAAATTTTGAATGGAATTGGGATTTAAAATTGAAATGGGATTTGAAATGAATTTCCGAATTGATTTTAAAAAAATTTGAATTGAATTGAATTGGAATTGAGTGAAGTTGGATCTGAAATTGAATTAGAGTTGGAGTTGGGTGGAAATTGAATGAATTTTTGTCGAATTAGAATTGGATTGAATTTGAATTGAGATGAATTTATTTAGAATTGAATTGGAGTTGAGATGAATGTTGAATTGAATTGAGATTGAACTGGAATCAGATTTGATTTGGAAATGAGATGATTTGGATTTGAATTTGATTTGAAGATTGAGTTGATTTGGATTGAATTTGGTTTGGAGATTGAGTTGATTTGGATTGAATTTGGTTTGGAAATTGAGTTGATATGGATTGACTTTTTGGGCTACATTTGGAATGATTTTTGGGCCTCAAATTGAATTGATTTTGGAACTGAAATTTGGATTTGGCTGAATGGATATGAACCTTGGAGAAGTGGGCCAGGTTTGGGCCTTGGAAAAGTGGGCTGGACTTGGACCTTTTGATTTCAGCCTCAAATTGGGCTGAAATGGGCCCAAAATTGGAATTCAGAATAGGCCTCAAAATTGGACTAACTTTGCGTCTCCATTTTTGGAGGATTTATGATAAAAAAAAAGACTAAATTCACAATGATTTTTGGGCCCGTGGGTTGGTCTTTGAATTGGGCTCTTTCTTTTTATTGATGATTTTTTATGACATCTTTTTTGACATTTTTTGAATATTTCAAATTGTGGTGGCGTGTTCTATTTTGCTAGAAAGGCAAATGTTTGAACAAGTGGAAATTTTGAGAGACCACTTTGGGATGAATGATTCTATTTTTTTAGAGCAAGGAATTTTGATTTTGAATTGGATTAGTATTGATTGTGAATTTTATTTTAATAATGGATGGTTTGGGAAGGCTTTTTTTATTAGGAGAGATATCGCCCACAAACAGGTACTACGACCTTAATGTGGGTAATATTCATGAATGGTCCTAGAGCTTTTCTAAAGAGACCCACAGAAAATTTTGTGCCTAACTAGACTTATGAGTCCAGAACAAACGGGTAACCTATGGGCTTTTCTAGGGTTACTTATCATAGCCCTGTGTAGCTAGATATGATTTAGACCCAATGAAGTGGCTTGGGCCTAAAACGATCAAGTTTTATTCCAGTAAAAGTAATGAAGTCCGATAGCTCAAGTAAAGATGTATGCGGATGAAATACCCCGACCTTAAATATGGCGATTAAATTATCCTAATAGGTATTTAAGAGCCTAATAATGGTTAAGAAGTATTTGTAAGGGAAGATAAATCCAAAAGAAATAAAGAAACGCTTTAAAAGCGAAAAACGCTAAATAAGCGTTAAATAACCATAGGAGGTTGAGACCTTGGTTAGCGTATTATAAGGATTCTAAAGGCTTTATTAAGTCTAAATAAATATGAGGGAACAAATCCCGAAGAAAACGGATCCTTAAAACGGATTAAAGCCACTAACGAACCTTAAAGCGCGTTTTTCGAGGTAACCGGGAAAACGTGACTTTAAGCGGGTCAAATAGACTCGTAACAATTTTGGTCAACTAAATAATCATTAATAAATATTAGTGAAGCTTTAGAACCAACAAAATCAATAAAACGAGAAGTTAGTAAAAATTGTCAAAAACGGGAAGTTGTGGGGTAGAAACGTAAATAACACAAACTTATGTGTCCAATATTGTAAATAGAATTTTAGAAACCCATATGGGTCTGTGTGTGTCCGATTTGGACCTCCCCTCACACTCCCTCACACACTCCTCTCTTATACACTAACAAACAAATAATAAACAACCCCACTCACCTTTATTCTCTCTCCTCCCTATTCTCTCTTCTCTCACGTACCCACTCCCTCTCTTTTCTCTGATTCCCTTCTTCTTCCTCCTCCAGCGACAACAATGGGGAAAGGGAAACACTCACCAAAAACCTCACTTCTCTCCTCTTATTGAGTGCCCATACTTGCTCCAAAAATTATAAAAACTACACCATTAGAATCCCCTCATCAAGTAGAGCATTCCTATCTTTTCAAAATTCGAAAAGGAGCACTTTCATCTCCATGGGTATGGAGCATTTGGAGCTTCAAGACTACCACTAGAACCACCTTGTTCTCCTTGTTCTAATGAGGTAAAAATATTCTTAAAAACTTCATCTTTTTCTAGCCTTATGGGCAAAACGAAAATTTAGCTAAACCCTTGTTTGGTTCCTTTTGTACCTAGCCGATTTTGGGCATCTTGGTGGAGTTGGAAACTTGTTCTTGAACCACTCCAAGCTTCATTTACACCCTTGCAAGGTAATGATAATTCTAAACCCTAAAACCTACTTAAAGCTTAATAATAGCTAGGGTTAGTTTTTAGTGTATTGAAATGTGTATGTATATGGGTTGTAGAGTAGAGAATTTGTGTTGGCTAAACCGGTGGAGAAAGAGAGGAAGGAAGAAGAAAGAAGGAGAAAGAAAATCTAGAGGAGAAACAAGGTAAGAATGCTCTTTTGTGTAGCTTGGTAGTGAGTAATGTAACAGATTTTTAGAAATGAAAATGTGTGTTGTAAAATGGCAATGTATTAGTAGTGTAATGTGTAGAAGAATATAAGTATCTTGAAGCCTTAAAAGACATTTAAAAAACTGTCACAATTGGATTGGGAATGAGATGTTGAGTGCAGGAATTTTTAAGAGTGTTTTAGTATTGGAATCGTGTATGGGACCTTGTACATTGTTTTTGTGTGAAACAGGTGAAATAAGTATTGAATTGTGAACTAGAATATGTGGTGAGAGTGTAAAAATATAGGGGAGGTTATGACAAATTTTTGGTAGGAAATGTACACTTATGGATGACTTGGTGAATGGGAGAACCAAGGTGTGTATTGGAGTTGGTAGACATGTTGAGTAGTGATGAAGAGGTAGTTGTAGTATGAGAAACAAGAGGTGTGAAAATCTATAGCAAAAGGGTATAAGGATGTATGGAGAAGTTAGGAAAAATTAGTGTGTAAGAATTGGTAAAAAGAGTGTTGGACTTGGGTATAGATATTGTAGTTGTTGGAGATGTATTTGGGATGCTAGGAGTGACATTGGTAGATGAAGTATTGAATGGTAGAAGTGAGTTAGAAATCTGTAGCATAGGTAAAACAAAAAACTGTTACATTGGTTGGAAAAGAAGTGAGGAATTTGTGTAGGATTGATTGATGGATTTAGTAAAGAATTTGGTGGATGAACTAAGGCAATTTGGAGGGCCTAGGTAGTGTTCAAACATGTGGGATTACATGTAAGAAGATTGGAGAAACAATGGGTAAAGTATAGAACTGAAAACAGAAATAAAAATGCAAATACTGGGCCGGACCGACCTTGGGACCGAACTTGCAAGGTCGGTCGAGCCCAGATTTACAAAGACGGGAAAGCTTCTGGAATGGACCGAACTTGCGACCGGACTTGCAAGTTCGGTCGGACCAGAGAAATTCTCCCTTCTGTAACCTACTGGAATGGACCGACCTTGCGACCGGACTTGCAAGGTCGGTCGACGCAAAATTTTTCCGTCTTGTAACTTACTGGAATGGACCGACCTTGCGACCGGACTTGCCAGGTCGGTCGACGCAAAATTTTTCCGTCTTGTAACTTACTGGAATGGACCGACCTTGCGACCGGACTTGCAAGGTCGGTCGAGCTAAAATTTTTCGTCTTGTAAGCTACTGGAATGGACCGACCTTGCGACCGGACTTGCAAGGTCGGTCGGGCTAAAATTTTCCGTTAAGTAACTCACTGGAATGGACCGACCTTGGGACCGGACTTGCAAGGTCGGTCGGCCCTGGAATTTTCACCCGATGTAACCTACTGACTCGGACCGAACTTGCAAGGTCGGTCGCAAGTTCGGTCGGGTCAAAACTTACAAAAAAAAACTATAAGACTATGGTTAGTATATGTATGTATGTATATGTATACCCACCTATACATACGTGCATACATAGGTAAGTAAACCATCGTTAAGTAATTAAAAGTAAGTAAATAAAATGTAAGTATAGGAATGTGAAGACCTAGTAAGTATGAGTTAGGAAGCGTAAGGGTAACCGAATTAAGTTAATGATAGTTAGATTAATTATTCGGTTGTATGTATATCATAGGATTTGAATTGTGAATACCGGAGGAACATTGGGATACAAGTACAACGGTGAAAGGTATGATTTCTTCATGTGTATCCTAATCTGGTTACCCCGATTTGTGTGCTTATTTGACCACCTAAATAAGATAAATGCATGAATCGGACTATATTGCACTTACCTGTGCTTGACTTATGTTGTGCTTGATATTTATTGTCTTGAGCACTAGTTTGTATAATTCATGAAATATATGAATGATGATGAATGGTATTCGAACCTCGTATTGTACTTGTGTATTGTATTATTGTGGCTTGGATGTTGACTTGTGCTAATTCCTAACTATCTAACTCCTAACTTAAGTGAGTAAATTGGAATGAGTACAAGTCCGATATAGCTTCGGCCACGCGTGAGGATGCGGAGTCACAAGAGGTTGGCTGCAATTCCTGACTCTTAAACTGGTCCACGGCCCAAATCCCTTAAATGGGTAGCATCCCGGATTAGTGAGTCAAGTAAATCCCGGAGGTGGGACGGTGTAGTCCCCAGGGCCGGAGGTCCCGACGACTTAACTTGAGTAAGAGTAAGAGTAATTAAGTATGGATCCGTGAGTATGAGTATGAGTATGTATGCGTATGTATGAAGTAACGAGTAAAAGAGTAATCTCCACCCGATTAACCCGGGTGGACCAATGAAGCTAACAAGTATTGTATACTGTGTATGTAATGAGTATGTGTATTCAGAAAAAGGTAAGTACGTATTGAATGGTTTATGTTGTACTCTTGTATGTAATGAAGTGTATGTATGTGTGTATGCCTTGCGTAATGTATTGTAATAATATGTATAAAAGCATGTATGCATGTATGTTTGAATGAAATCAACCGCATGTATATGACCAAGTGGTCGGCGTACCCTCACTAGTACGCGGGGTATGCGGTTATCATGCTCGGCGAAAGCTGACCCCTTCGGGGGACTTTTTTTAGTGTGCAGGTACCCGAAGAGACTATGGTCAAGGAAGAGACCGGAGGCACACCCTTGTAATTAGGAGTATGTAGTTTGTGAGGAATGGGTAGTAAGTAGTCTCGTAGTGAGTACGTACGAACTTTAAAGAGGTAGTATACTTGTATAAGGATCTTAGTAAACTCGGTATGTGATTATATTGTATGGTATTTGAAGTATTGTATCGAATGGAAGAATGTAGAGTGTATTGGTGTATGGAATACATATGGTAGATATGTAATACTCGGGATTCCGGTCCATCAGACCGATGCTGTATGTAGAAGTAGTAGCCTTGTTAGTCACGTGGGTGGCTAACGGCATTGTATCACCCAATGGATGTAAGTAGGTATCCGCTGCGTGTATCTGATGAGTAAGGAGATTGGACGTTAATGACTGTATTAATAGTAGGGGTGTTACAAAAAGTGGTATCAGAGCGAAGTATCGCTCTGATGACTGGAAATACCGAGTTAGGAATACCGAGCTAGGAATTAGAAGCTTAGGGCTAAGGGCTGAGTGTTAGCATTAGAGATATGCTAGTTAGGAACTACCGGGGAGTACCGGATACCTACAATACCAGTCCCGCCCGCCGCAAACCCCACTGTATAACTTGGGAAAGGACGCCAGAGAGAAGAAAAGTCTTCTCATACACGGGGAAACCCGATCTGGCAGTTGTGAAGCAATCACACGTTAAACAAGAACCGACATGTAATAGATTCCAAGAACTGGAAGTTCCGGAGATAGTCCCCGGCTGAACCACAACCCCGCTCGTAATAGCGGTAGAATGAGCACTCCAATCACGAGGAGGCTATAACTTGCAACAGCATGGGGCGACCTGCTTAGCAGTCGCGAAACCTAGCTAGTCAACCAACAGCAGGACAGAAGCACTAACTGTGCAACGGAATGAAAAGGGGAGCAGTAACGGAACCCGAGACACAAGTCTACGGGATAGTAATACTTGAATAATACCACCAACGGTATGCTAGCCGACTAAGGACATAGTCGGAAGCGGTTAACTCCAAAACTACGATGCCATCAAGGTTGCAACACCTGGCCAATATAGCTCAGACAACTACAAGAACAACCAGGAGATATAAACTAATAGGACTACAAGCGTAGTGCCTAAACAAGGAAGGCTCAATAACCACCACAAATGTGCAGGAACGAGCCACAAGGAGCGACACTAAACCAAATAGAACGGGAACCTCCAAGGAGTGGAGGAGTACCCAGATCTATGACAGCCATGTCTAGACCACCAAGAAGCTACCTAAAGGAGCGAGTATACCAATTATAGATCAATAAGATCGAGGGAAGCGCCAACAAGACTAATAAACACAAGTGGAAATCATACCGTGATCGGTATAGGATTACTCAAAAACCACCAGTACCACGCACTTGCCAAGGCAAGTGCAGTAAAGACAGAGATATGTAAAGGAACACTAACATGTCACAAGTACATAGTAATGTACGGTGACCGTAACGAAACAACCACAGGAATAAACATCCTAAAACTGAAGGAATGGAACCTTGGAAAGGCCTAACGGCCCGACCGCTGTACTTAGTACATACTAGTCAGCGAGAAGCTAGACTTGGTCAAGACCTCAAACATGGCTATGCCATGGGAGATTCCTTTTAACACCGAACCATTGTTTTAAAACCCGAAATTTTCTTTTCAAAACCACAACCCTCTTTTAAAAACCTTGGATTTTAAAACCAGATCAACAGCATTATGGTGAGTATCATAGGATGATACAAGAGGAGTTGGCAACAGAATACTTCACCTAGGTGTGTGACGAACACTACGAGTATACCCGTTACGGGATGTGGGACAACCGCACTCCGAAGGAGCTTGTGGGCCCGACATATAGTTGAGTAAGTGGTAACGTATCAACATGGTACCCCACGTATGTATACATGTAGTGTACGACACACGGGAAGTAGTCAACTCCGTTCTACGGACCATCAGTAAGTTCAACCCAAGACAGCTGGACACCTCAGAGGATCAAGCATAAGGGAACTCAGAGAATCCATCTGAAGATGAGGAATAAGAAATAGGAAGTGCAAAGAGCACATGCTAGTAAGTATAGACATTGGATATGTCTCAAATAATCCAAGCAATTACCTGACAGCTGGATAATGCCCAGCCGAAACACATTAAGGCGAATGCCTAACGTGAACCTAACAATGCTCAACAAACGGGACAGAATTCCCAAGAGCAACCCCAAGATTACCACAAGTATACTCCATCATTGAAGGGAATACCAAACCTAGTCTTAAACACTAGGAACAAGCATAAACAGCCTACCCAAGGACGGGAGACGTCATGACCCAAAAAGGGATAACTCAAGTACAATACCACAGGAAGGTACAATGGACAACATGTCATCAACATTAGCCGGATGTAACGGCATGCTTCAACAGCACTCAGGAGCAATCCTTGAAGGGTGTCTGCATTGCAACAGTCAAACAACAGTGACATGATAAAAGCACGAAAGTTAGAACGAACACTCGGTTAGGACCCGAAGGGATTTCACTTAACGGGAAATGCCCTAAGATACTGAGAGACACTTATTAACATCATTTGCCTAAGAAGGTCTCCTATAGACGGAAGCGTGATGCCACGACTTACCATGGAGTCCAATAATACCTCCAACCCATGACGGTATACAAGGAGTGGAAACATGCATAAGCAGCTTGCAAAGAGCATAGCTCGCAGCAATACGGCTTAAAAGCCACCAACCAACTACGTGTGTAACCTTAAACGGTTGCAAAACCCACACCATTACTAACAAGACTTGCAAGAGGGATTGCCTCATACGACAAGAAATCAACAACTGGACCATAAATTCAAACGCTTGGAGTAATGGCCAACTCAATGTCACTGTCACTAGAGCATCAGCCTAGTATACAGTTGACGGAGTTTAAATACCCCTCATGCCTTCTGTAGCGATTGTACACAGGGGCATAAGAATCATGATAACGCCAACATTGGCCTAGTCCACACTTGGACACTACGAGAAACCCAAGGGAAGGTACCCCTCGTTAACCAAAGACCACCACGCGGTGATGATGTGAACCCTTAGAAAAGGCTTCCACCTACTATAACAATAAAACCACGCAATAGATATTGCCAAGGGATGATGGGATAAGGAAATGAGATTTCCAAACCATTACGACTTAAGGGAGTAAGCATACTCCATATACACCCAAACATGTGGTGGACCATTGCGTAAACACCAACATAGCAAACCTTGTCATTAGACCTATGAGTGGAGACAAACCCCTCAACAAGAACCTTCACTTGTCAGTGATAGAATACCCTCCAATTGGAGAACGGGACCAGAAAACCCTTGAAGTTTCACGGGATGCCCTGGTAATATACATACAAGCAAAACTACACAGCCAGAGCCTAAACCAATGCTCAGCACTGAAAGGCAACAATTATCAAAGCAATTAATGTGAACACACATTGAACACCATGAATGACCAACTTGTGGGAACTCCAAGTGTATTTACACCATAAGGAAATGGTGCCAAGGACAATGTCACTAAGTAAAAAGGAACTACCACAGTAACAGAAACAGTAAAAGCAATGTTGTACAATGAGTAAGAATACGGTGCGCAACAGGCGACCGCTATGAGGGAGTAGTTAAGCAATAACACGGAGTATAAGTATGAGATGACACACAGAAATATTCTTTCCTATCACATAAGTGACTTACTGTCAAGCGTTTACGCCTCTGCACTCTGTATGACTGAGTGTTTTGGCATTGCACTTGTTCAGCTAATGATCTAATGAGATGGTTAGGGATATAGAGAATGTAAACCGTAGTAAATCCTTCCTTTCACCACAAACACGGCATAAGCCAGTTAAGCAAGTTTAGCAACAAACCGTGCGGCCTAAGGCCAAAGAAGCACGAAGAGTGTAACACACACTAACAGTCACAGATGTGAATTCCAATGGAATAAAAGGCGAAAGGAGACTTAAGAAAATCACTAGGACCGACGCATAGAAATGCAAGGTCATACAAGTAAAGAACACTTGTACTGAACCAGGGAAACTGGTGGAATTCAGAAGCTAGTGACACCAGAGGAAGCACTACAACTAAGTGGTGACTTAACCTCGCCTGACAATAAGTCGAAAGAACTTAGTGAATAACCCTGGAAGCACGAAAAGCATGTGCAGTAGATTACCAGAGAGCTGGTTATAAGTCTTAAACTCATTGAGTTCAAACACGGTAAAAGAATACCGCATTTGTCTAGTAAACCTTATTCCCATAATAGACGGATAAAAAGGTGATGTATAGCACATTAATGATAACACGAAGGGTAAGGAACCCAAGCTATCAGGGTCGCGCAGCAGAAGCTAGTGGGCCCTAGCTAGGAAATTAATATACCTAGTAAGTATGGTAAAATGGCTATTAATGCCTTGAAGCCGATTAAGCTAGAACCGAATTGCATATGAGTTAAATAAACTCATATGGGAACTCTTGGTGCAAAGACTAAACCATTGGTATGGTTAAGACCCTTTGACCAGAGCATATTCTATAGTATACCGTAGTGAAGCTAAACGCTTCAATTTGCCCAAACTGATTAAACCAATGTTTAATAATAATAACATATGGTAGATTGCGTGGGCGTAATCCCTTTTAAGGGGGGTAGAGTGAAAACCGCTTAATGTAAGTTTTATGAATAAAACACTTAAACCGTAATGTGCATAGCACAAATGAGAATCAAATTGATGATTGGTACTATGTTAAATAAACATAAGTACTCATTCATATTGTAATTATGGTAACTAGGCATTAAACATGCAAATACCATAGGAGGAACGTACCTATCTTGTAACACCAGTGTAAGAGTATTAGTAAAAGAAAAGTAATGAGTAGTGGACGGAGCTCCAAAGTATTGTAACCTTTGAAGAAGTAGTACAAAATGAATGAGTAGTAGATGAATGAAGTTTATGAGTAGTGGAATCGTAAGTAAAATATGTGAAACAATTGAAGCCAACTAAATCTTATAAGTGTAGTATTCCGTAGTTAGAATATAGGATATGATGGTGAGTAATGGATGGAAGTAGTGAAGGTTGAGGAAATGAGCATTAGGATTGAACCATGGAGTAAAGCATTTGGGAAATAGAGTGAGGATGATTGATGGACTGACTCCATCCTTTGGAGATGTATGAATGACTAGGAAGAGTAAAAAGATAGAAAATGAAAACAACTAAATTATTTGCTTGTTTGAAACTGATGTGGGAAGTCGAACTTGATCCTGATCAGATCAAGGGAAACCGAACACAAATTGGGGTGGAAAGATAGTTCAACACTGATGCTGATCACATCAGGGTCGAATGATTCTTGAAGCTCCCCTTAAGTGGTCACAAAAATCACACATAGGATAGAAGTAATGTATATATATTGGACCTTGGAGTTATGTGTTTTGGAAAATTTCTAATTGGTAGTAGTGAAGTATTTCTCTTAGACTGAAGGTTAAGAATTTGTGAGAAGCTCGTACCGGAGAAGATAGTAGTGTAGTATGTGGTATTATTCCAAAGGCAGCGGGACATAGAGGAGTCCTGCGTCGAGATGACCAGAGTGCCTGCGGGATTGTATGTGTATTGCATTGCTTTGGGGATAGCTTTGCACTGTATGTATGTATGAACTTTGTAATGAGGAACCAGATAGTTAGTAGTAGCGCGGATTGGAGTAACTATAGTACATTTGGAGGGTATGGTATGTAGAAACCTTGAGTAATGGATTTGGGAATTAGTAAGAGGAAGATTGTATAACCGTAGTATTAGACATGTAAGAATGAGTAAGCATTGTAAACTTATAACCTCGAACAACTTTGAGGACAAAGTTCTTAAGGGGGGTAGATTGAAATACCCCGACCTTAAATATGGCGATTAAATTATCCTAATAGGTATTTAAGAGCCTAATAATGGTTAAGAAGTATTTGTAAGGGAAGATAAATCCAAAAGAAATAAAGAAACGCTTTAAAAGCGAAAAACGCTAAATAAGCGTTAAATAACCATAGGAGGTATGAGACCTCGGTTAGCGTATTATAAGGATTCTAAAGGCTTTATTAAGTCTAAATAAATATGAGGGAACAAATCCCGAAGAAAACGGATCCTTAAAACGGATTAAAGCCACTAACGAACCTTAAAGCGCGTTTTTCGAGGTAACCGGGAAAACGTGACTTTAAGCGGGTCAAATAGACTCGTAACAATTTTGGTCAACTAAATAATCATTAATAAATATTAGTGAAGCTTTAGAACCAATAAAATCAATAAAACGAGAAGTTAGTAAAAATTGTCAAAAACGGGAAGTTGTGGGGTAGAAACGTAAATAACACAAACTTATGTGTCCAATATTGTAAATAGAATTTTAGAAACCCATATGGGTCTGTGTGTGTCCGATTTGGACCTCCCCTCACACTCCCTCACACACTCCTCTCTTATACACTAACAAACAAATAATAACAACCCCACTCACCTTTATTCTCTCTCTCTCTCCCCTATTCTCTCTTCTCTCACGTACCCACTCCCTCTCTTTTCTCTTTCCCTTCTTCTTCCTCCTCCAGCGACAACAATGGGGAAAGGGAAACACTCACCAAAAACCTCACTTCTCTCCTCTTATTGAGTGCCCATACTTGCTCCAAAAATTATAAAAACTACACCATTAGAATCCCCTCATCAAGTAGAGCATTCCTATCTTTTCAAAATTCGAAAAGGAGCACTTTCATCTCCATGGGTATGGAGCATTTGGAGCTTCAAGACTACCACTAGAACCACCTTGTTCTCCTTGTTCTAATGAGGTAAAAATATTCTTAAAAACTTCATCTTTTTCTAGCCTTATGGGCAAAACGAAAATTTAGCTAAACCCTTGTTTGGTTCCTTTTGTACCTAGCCGATTTTGGGCATCTTGGTGGAGTTGGAAACTTGTTCTTGAACCACTCCAAGCTTCATTTACACCCTTGCAAGGTAATGATAATTCTAAACCCTAAAACCTACTTAAAGCTTAATAATAGCTAGGGTTAGTTTTTAGTGTATTGAAATGTGTATGTATATGGGTTGTAGAGTAGAGAATTTGTGTTGGCTAAACCGGTGGAGAAAGAGAGGAAGGAAGAAGAAAAAGGAGAAAGAAAATCTAGAGGAGAAACAAGGTAAGAATGCTCTTTTGTGTAGCTTGGTAGTGAGTAATGTAACAGATTTTTAGAAATGAAAATGTTGTTGTAAAATGGCAATGTATTAGTAGTGTAATGTGTAGAAGAATATAAGTATCTTGAAGCCTTAAAAGACATTTAAAAAACTGTCACAATTGGATTGGGAATGAGATGTTGAGTGCAGGAATTTTTAAGAGTGTTTTAGTATTGGAATCGTGTATGGGACCTTGTACATTGTTTTTGTGTGAAACAGGTGAAATAAGTATTGAATTGTGAACTAGAATATGTGGTGAGAGTGTAAAAATATAGGGGAGGTTATGACAAATTTTTGGTAGGAAATGTACACTTATGGATGACTTGGTGAATGGGAGAACCAAGGTGTGTATTGGAGTTGGTAGACATGTTGAGTAGTGATGAAGAGGTAGTTGTAGTATGAGAAACAAGAGGTGTGAAAATCTATAGCAAAAGGGTATAAGGATGTATGGAGAAGTTAGGAAAAATTAGTGTGTAAGAATTGGTAAAAAGAGTGTTGGACTTGGGTATAGATATTGTAGTTGTTGGAGATGTATTTGGGATGCTAGGAGTGACATTGGTAGAGAAGTATTGAATGGTAGAAGTGAGTTAGAAATCTGTAGCATAGGTAAAACAAAAAACTGTTACATTGGTTGGAAAAGAAGTGAGGAATTTGTGTAGGATTGATTGATGGATTTAGTAAAGAATTTGGTGGATGAACTAAGGCAATTTGGAGGGCCTAGGTAGTGTTCAAACATGTGGGATTACATGTAAGAAGATTGGAGAAACAATGGGTAAAGTATAGAACTGAAAACAGAAATAAAAATGCAAATACTGGGCCGGACCGACCTTGGGACCGAACTTGCAAGGTCGGTCGAGCCCAGATTTACAAAGACGGGAAAGCTTCTGGAATGGACCGAACTTGCGACCGGACTTGCAAGTTCGGTCGGACCAGAGAAATTCTCCCGTCTGTAACCTACTGGAATGGACCGACCTTGCGACCGGACTTGCAAGGTCGGTCGACGCAAAATTTTTCCGTCTTGTAACTTACTGGAATGGACCGACCTTGCGACCGGACTTGCCAGGTCGGTCGACGCAAATTTTTCCGTCTTGTAACTTACTGGAATGGACCGACCTTGCGACCGGACTTGCAAGGTCGGTCGAGCTAAAATTTTTCGTCTTGTAAGCTACTGGAATGGACCGACCTTGCGACCGGACTTGCAAGGTCGGTCGGGCTAAAATTTTCCGTTAAGTAACTCACTGGAATGGACCGACCTTGGGACCGGGACTTGCAAGGTCGGTCGGCCCTGGAATTTTCACCCGATGTAACCTACTGACTCGGACCGAACTTGCAAGGTCGGTCGCAAGTTCGGTCGGGTCAAAACTTACAAAAAAAAAAACTATAAGATATGGTTAGTATATGTATGTATGTATATGTATACCCACCTATACATACGTGCATACATAGGTAAGTAACCATCGTTAAGTAATTAAAAGTAAGTAAATAAATGTAAGTATAGGAATGTGAAGACCTAGTAAGTATGAGTTAGGAAGCGTAAGGGTAACCGAATTAAGTTAATGATAGTTAGATTAATTATTCGGTTGTATGTATATCATAGGATTAATTGTGAATACCGGAGGAACGTTGGGATACAAGTACAACGGTGAAAGGTATGATTTCTTCATGCCCTGTATCCTAATCTGGTTACCCCGATTTGTGTGCTTATTTGACCACCTAAATAAGATAAATGCATGAATCGGACTATATTGCACTTACCTGTGCTTGACTTATGTTGTGCTTGATATTTATTGTCTTGAGCACTAGTTTGTATAATTCATGAAATATATGAATGATGATGAATGGTATTCGAACCTCGTATTGTACTTGTGTAATGTATTATACCTCGTATGTATGCGTATATGTGTATTGTATTATTGTGGCTTGGATGTTGACTTGTGCTAATTCCTAACTATCTAACTCCTAACTTAAGTGAGTAAATTGGAATGAGTACAAGTCCGATATAGCTTCGGCCACGCGTGAGGATGCGGAGTCACAAGAGGTTGGCTGCAATTCCTGACTCTTAACTGGTCCGCGGCCCAAATCCCTTAAATGGGTAGCATCCCGGATTAGTGAGTCAAGTAAATCCCGGAGGTGGGACGGTGTAGTCCCCAGGGCCGGAGGTCCCGACGACTTAACTTGAGTAAGAGTAAGAGTAATTAAGTATGGATCCGTGAGTATGAGTATGAGTATGTATGCGTATGTATGAAGTAACGAGTAAAAGAGTAATCTCCACCCGATTAACCCGGGTGGACCAATGAAGCTAACAAGTATTGTATACTGTGTATGTAATGAGTATGTGTATTCGGAAAAAGGTAAGTACGTATTGAATGGTTTATGTTGTACTCTTGTATGTAATGAAGTGTATATATGTGTGTATGCCTTGCGTAATGTATTGTAATAATATGTATAAAAGCATGTATGCATGTATGTTTGAATGAAATCAACCGCATGTATACGACCAAGTGGTCGGCGTACCCTCACTAGTACGCGGGGTATGCGGTTATCATGCTCGGCGAAAGCTGACCCCTTCGGGGGACATTTTTTTAGTGTGCAGGTACCCGAAGAGACTATGGTCAAGGAAGAGACCGGAGGCACACCCTTGTAATTAGGAGTAAGTAGTTTGTGAGGAACGGGTAGTAAGTAGTCTCGTAGTGAGTACGTACGAACTTTAAAGAGGTAGTATACTTGTATAAGGATCTTAGTAAACTCGGTATGTGGATTATATTGTATGGTATTTGAAGTATTGTATCGAATGGAAGAATGTAGAGTGTATTGGTGTATGGAATATATAAGGTAGATATGTAATACTCGGGATTCCGGTCCATCAGACCGATGCTGTATGTAGAAGTAGTAGCCTTGTTAGTCACGTGGGTGGCTAACGGCATTGTATCTCCCAATGGATGTAAGTAGGTATCCGCTGCGTGTATCTGATGAGTAAGGAGATTGGACGTTAATGACTGTATTAATAGTAGGGGTGTTACAGCGGAAGATGGTCACCATACAACAAAACAGAATAAATTCAGCTCCAAATCTGCTAAAGTTGTCGATGTGTGTTCTTTTATTCCACGAAGCATATACTACGGCCGATGACATGTTAAATCGATCAAGTTTAAATCAAAGAGGAATATGAGCACTAATCATAGATTGACCCAAACCTATGTCATTCTGAAATTCAACTAATTACAAAAGAATAAAACTAAGACTGAGTTAGAACATGAATTAAAGATTAACAAACCAAATGCTTGATAACATCAGAAAGATAGCACATTACTAGTTTGCCACGAAGTTCACTACAGTATGCTCAGAGCAGCAATGAAACAATTCATAAAAGCAGTGTGGTAACGAAACAAAACTTCCACGTGCAGATGAGCAAGTATAAGGACGACAAATACATCTAAAACTGACACTAAAGTTGTTTGCACGCGAGGCCTTATTACGAAAAGGAATTAACCACCAACATTAATCAGAGAGAAAGATAATTAATCAATTAACAGCAGGTTAAACGAATCTTGTGAAGTAGCGTTTCCAAACCCATAACGATGGTCAGATCGGCTATTCCATCAGCATTCGCAAACCAGGATCTGCTCTGAAAACACCAACTCCACCATCGATTCAGCCGAGTTCAAAATGTGAGGTACCTCAGCCAAAGTACGAATACCATGGAAAACAAGACAAAGCAAAGCAATTTCATGAGTATATGAACACAAACAACACACAAACAAAATTTCGAGATGATAGAAAACTAAAGAATAATATTAATCCGTTACGGTTTTGGTTTTGCATCTATTTACAGGGAAGCGAAACCCATCTGGTAATGGAAGTCAGAACCGAGATACAGCAGTTCTGGTTATTCAACTCTACAGAGGCGCAGGCGAGTGACAGAATGAAGAAGCGCAGATATATGCTCCGTGTCACCAGTTTTTGTTGCAAATTACCATGAATAGACAGAAGAAAAATGGTTCACCGGCGTAGATTGCAAATTACCATCAGTTAAGAGAATGAAGAGCGCTCGCCAGTTTTTGTTGCAAATTACCATGAATAGACAGAAGAAAGGTGGTTCACCAGCTTAGATTGCAAATTACCGTCAATTAAGATAATGAAGAGCGTAGAGCAGGTGCTCTCTTGCTCGCCGACCAGGTTGCAACACTACCTTCAGTTAGGATCGCAAGTCTACCGAGAGTGAAGAGAAAGAAAAGAGCACCAAGTTCGCCGGTTGGTTATCAAAATTACGTGAGTAAAGGCAAAGAAGAAGGCGGTTGGATTTTTGTTTTAGGGACGAGGGATAAGGAGGACTCAAAACAGGGGCTGGATGCGAGAGGGAGGACCGAAGGGAAACAGCTTCAGGATCGAAAATGAGGGCTGGGCTGGTGAATCGTTTTTTACCGCGAGGAGACAAAGGTTAGGGTTCGTGGTCGACTTAAGAAGACGATTCTTGCTGGAGGTGTTGTGTGTTCGATGAGGAAGAAGACCATGTTCTTCGTTCTCCATTTTTTACTTTCTGGTTTTAGCAGAGGAAGAAATCGAGAGAGGTGGGGAGGAAATCACCGAGGCGCGGCGTTTTTGAGGAGTGAGCTCTTGAAGAAGAATGCCAGAGGACGTTTTTTTTGCTTCTGATGGGTTTCCTTTGTTTTTTTGTTTTTGAACTCATAGTGTATGGAAGATTTCGGTTGGCGGTTGACTGAAGCTAGGGTTCTTGTGTTTCTGGGTTTCTGGCTTGAGGAAGAATTTCTGAGGGAGAACGTTTGAGGAAGAAAGGATGAACCCCTGAAGCAGGAGAATCGGAACATTTTTTTTTTGCGTTGATCGGCTACTGTAGCTTTCTTCATTTCATTTTTACTGTTGTTACTTTAAATAGAGAGATGTGTAGGGAAGCAAATGACGCTTACCCAACTCGAGCTAGGGTTTTTTGAGATCTTGGGCTGAATCTGAGAATAAGCAGAGTAGGAGTCAAGATCGGTGGGCTGGGCTTCTTGCACGTGGGCCTTGTTTTGGTTGGTTTTAGAATGGGTTGAAGGAACAAAAATAAAAATCAGATTAAGCCCATCCCACGATTCAAACCACAAACCAGAGCTGGAAGGGAACTAAAGGTGCTCTAATGTCGATGCCACACTTCGAACCCGAGATCTATTGGTCTTAAGTGAACACACTAACCAGAAATCTATGTCAGAACTCAGTATATGAATGAAAGAAATAATACTAAAGCTCTACTTGGGACTGGAAATCCTATAAGAATGCTAGCGTTTACAATATGAATGTACAGTAAGACGAAAGAATTTAATCGAGTAGAATGAATTGTTTTCTTTATAAGAATCATGAAATTATGGAATGTAAATAATAAAATACAAAACATAATAAAACATAAAATAAACTAAATAACATAATGATAAGTGAATGAAATATTGAAATAGTACTAATGAAAGGGTGATTAAAATACAAACGAACGCAATAAAAATAGAAGTTGAATTACATATGTACGAGTGGCATGTCAATAAGATAGAAAAGAGAAATAACGAAATAAAATGAGATGAGATGGGGTTTAGTTGAATTAGCGACAAAACGAAACATGCTAGTATGAGTATAAGAGTGAAGATGTACATAAACTGATGAAAATGATTCTACAAACAATTATGATAAAGGCAAAATAAAACAAGTACTAAAAAAGGAAATACGAGTAAATGTATCAATGAAATGAAGTCAGATAAAATAAACAAGTAGCAAAATAGCATGAACTAAAATAAAAAAAATAAACAAGTGAATAAAATAGACTTACTAACATGAAATAAATCAAAAATAATATGGTAAAATAAGTAAGTAACAAAAAGGGACGAGTTTGGCATCGAATGCTTTGAATTTTTTTAAAAAAATTGTCGTGAAATGACCGTTTCATTTTGGTATGCACATGAACAAGTTTTGAAAAGAAAGGCGACGACTCTCTTTTTTTGTTTATTTGTCTGAATTTCGCTTTTTAGGGTGAGAATTTTTGGTGTCTACAGGGCCTTCTCCAGTTTGACTCATTCACCCGATGACCATCGCTGTGATTGACTGTGTTCCATTGTCGGCCCACGATCACTTTGACTTTCGGGTGCTGTAGAGCGTCGCTGAGACTGGCAGGGGCGGACCACGGATTCCAAGACCTAAATGCTCGTGCTCGGACTTGTCCCGAGTGTTTGGCCTCTTCTCTTTTTTGTAGTGGGCCTACCCTTAGGCACCTTCACCTCTGGGAGCTGTAAACCAGTGTGATCATCCGGGGGCTCCCATAATGGCTTCCACGCGTTGAACACTTTTTCAATTATCGTAGGATCAAACCGCTCAGACAGATCCTCATACCACAGACTTACACACGAGAGTTGTTCCTCTATGGTGTACGACTCATCACATGTTTGGCGTTGTGCTTCAAACTCTTGCTGTTGGTCATATCTAAGTGTCCGCCAAAAGATATGCAATTCTTCAACTAGTATATTCAAACCGGCTTGAATGTACTGATACATACGAAATGCGCATGGTAATCCCATTGTCGAAGTAAACGCACAAACATCTTCATACGACGTTGTGTGATCAATATCACAATGACCGTTTCTTAGCTCCTTCCGGAGTATTTCCATGCATTTGAGGCTCACTTGATTGACCAGAAACAAAAATCGGACTTGCTGGTCTTCCGAAACCCTTCTATCAATGGAAAACTCGAAGTCTTGTTTAATGTGGAAGTGTTGCCCTTCGATGAATCTATGTATGCTGTTGAAGCATGTGTCTATGGATCTAGTGGATATATATGAAGCCAACACTTTAGAGCTGAGTGGGCGCTCTCCACCCTATAGATTGAAAGGCAATTAGTTATAGAAAAATGGGAAACCTACCAATACAAACGACAGAACATGTTGACAATTGAAGTTAAGCTAACCTGTTGGTAGATGTGTTGCCAAAATGCATGAATCTCTTAACCCATACCTCACAAAATTTCTCACTGACTTGGCCATGTCATATTCAAGTACACAATGAAAGGATTGTTGGCGCCGTAAGAGTATAACAATTTTCCACCCTGTTCATCGTACTCCGTGATAGTGGGGGCGTAAACTATTCGCTTCCACCGATACATTATTACTTCGGCTCTCTCAGCGTCAACATTCATTATATTGATCGCTTTGGCAGCCACGTTCCTGCATATATGCCATCGACATAGAAGATGTGGTACAAAAGGATATACCACTGAAAGGGCCTTCACTAGCGCCTTCTCATTGTCAGTGACAAACACATATGGAGGATAGGTCAACACCTTCATCAGCTGATTAAGCATCCATGTGTATGCAGACTCGTCCTCTCTGACTGCAAAAAGAACGCTATACAGAAGTTCTTGCTGCACGATGTCACTCCGATGAACTCCACTAGAGGCATCTTGTACATGTTCATCTTGTAAGTGCTATCAATGAGCACTACATAAGGAAACATCTTAATGAGCATCCGCAAAAAAGGGTGTGCAAACAAGACAAGACCAAGCCTAGATGCATTCCCTGCAAAATGGACATTTAATTAGAACAAGCATTTAAAGTGATTAACATCCAAATAAACCGACACTAAACAGATGTGCAAACATTTACTTGCATCTTTCTCGGACCACCAACTGTAATTACGTTCATCTAGCGAGTGCATGAAGGACGCTACATCTCTACGTCTGCCACGATCCTCTCTTCTGAATTTCACAACTAGGTTATGAATCGATGTCTTGTCTATGTAGGGGTGTTCACGGTAAGGCTAACCGCATATGCGGTTAACCGTATACCGGTTAACCGGGTAATACGGTTTTTAAAAATTTGATACTGTTACCATTCCATTTATGTCGGTTAACCGTATTCAGGTTAACCATTTAGAGCGGTACGGTAATTCAGGTTAACCTAAACGGGTGTAGATTTTTTTGAATGTAAATAACCTTGTGTAATGATAACAAGCTAGATAAAAGTGAGCAAATAAAAACAATAAAAAAACTAGAAAGCACCAAGCATTTCATATCATGTGCAAGCATTAGTCTATATATGTAACATATAACATAATATTGAATCCACCATTATATAATGCTCAATCATCTAACAAATTCATTATATAATATATAACCTGCATATTTATAATCACAATGACACGAAACAATCCAAGAATATAAGGCATTCACGTAGATTCGACCAACATAATTTACAAGCTGCTTTATTAACTAAGTGATAGCAAAATACTTCTTAAAAGATTTAACAAAACATAATTACAATATACACTATCTATAATGCTTACCTTGCGTTTTAATGCACATAATATATTACATCATAGGTAAGGAGTATCCTTTTTCTAAATTCTAGATTATCTTTGTTCAAGTTATCAAAAATAAGTTAAAGGATATACAAAAGACTAGCAGATAGCAAATAATATTAAAATATCAAAAATCAAAATTGAAGACTATATGTATATATAGTTATATAATATAACCGGTTAACTACGGTTAACCATGGTATAAAAGTTACATACCGTTACCTAAACCCATATGTCTAATTATAACGGTACGGTTAACTGCACCACCAAAGACGGTATGGTTAACCGGTTAGACGATACAGTATAAACAGGTTTCGGTACGGTACCATGGTAATGGATTTTTTTGGGCACCCCTACTTTTAGGGTTCTTGTCATGCAAATGGGCCCACATCTGCCTCGGCGCAACACCACTCCTGTGCAAACTTTTCATGCTTGCTCTTTCGTCGACACTAAAGCGAGGCCGGATGAAGTGAGATTGCGGGTTACTAGCTAACTCGTGGTTGTGCGTTAGGACCATCACCAAGATAAACCAGCCCGTACGCTCCTCACCCCTGATGCTTAGACGAACAGGCTGTTGCATTTCTTCGTGGCACGCCGTGGCCTTTGACTAGATGATGACGTTTCTCTGTGCTAACCCGTGGCTTATGCTTGTCGTACCTCTCACCGTTAGTACAATTCAGCGTCGTCTCTATTAGTCTGTGAGAGATAAATATTATATGCTGGCCGAGGGAAGTGGTGCCTGACTAACTGCCTCCTCTTTATCCGCAAATATTATGCTAGTACTAAACACATGACCTGTGTCTACCTTCATGTCCTCGAATTCACCATCGTTCTCACCCTAAGCAGAAAAACGTCGTTCATCACGAAGTACTACTAGTAAACCCTAATATTATGTACTTGAGAGTAAATGACACATAAGGCATGCAAATAATCAGCAAAGTAGATCATCGCAAAGTACACGAAAAGACAAACGCAACGGCACAAACAGATTGAAAAACGGATCAATAACGAAGAAGATACAGCGATTTGAAGAAACGGGCACCGGCGCAGGCGCCGACAACAAGGGGCCAGCGCCGGCGCCCACAGATGTGGCCGCGCTCGGGCGCGCGTGTAAAGGGAGCCGCGTTGGCGCCGCTAAGGAGGGGGTGCGCCGGCGCCTGTTGTACAAAAATGGGCTCCGGAGCCGGACGTCGTTTGCTGCTTGGGAATCCATTTTTTGCTTTTCTCGTTCATTTTTGTACAAATTCTAGCTACGTTTGTACATAAATTGCTAAAATAACACCAGAAAGTACCTCAGAATGGGCCTCTCGTGAGTACTCATCGTTGTTAACATCATCTGCACAATCGTCATGCATTTCCGGAACACCACCTTCGGCATTTCCTACATCTTTTTTACTCTTCTTACCGAAGAGCTTTTTTTCAAACTTCTAAAAGAAACCATTTACTCTCTTTATCTCTCTAACTTTAAGATTTCTGAACTTGAATATGATTTCATAACGTATTCACTTCCTTTAATAATGAAATTTGGGGTCACTTTGTAATATGTTACAAGGTAATATAGTAACTTTAAAAAAATATTAAAACATAAACAAAATATCAGAAATAGCAGTAGTAAGTATTTTTGAAAAGCTGTACCAGTACGTAAGCAAGTAAAGGCAAAAGTGAACTTTACCACTCAAAGAGGTGAGAAACAAAACAACTTTAACATGCTTTTTACATGGAGGATTCGCCTACGGATATATCCATACCCTGACCACCCCATGTGTTTGTTTATCTTCTTTGGGCATTTACTCAAATGGGAGATTTATCTTCAACCTAATGTTTACCGTGCATACTTGTAATAATTTACAAACTGATACTGAATTCTATGTTAAAGATCATTTCTAAATCCCTACTAGTAAGAATTTATAAAGTGAAGTAGTAACTGCATTTGTTTCTGTTTATATATGGATAAATTTATTGGTTTGAAATCCATATGAACAAATTGGACATTTATAATCCGTTTATTTTGAATGCGTGTCTAAATTTCTACAGTCCAATGGACTTACACAGAAAGCGTCAAATTTATTGACTAGTTTGTAGAGTCATTACTACGTCGCCGACACTAGTAAGGGAGAAAGCAAACGATATGGCTTGACAGCATTCCATGCCTACCGATATTTCTTGCGGCCATTTTTTTTTTTTTTTTTTTTTGAGAAAAGTTGTGTTAATGTGAAAAAAATTTGTGTGTGAGTAGACATTACCATAAGTTTTTACTAGTTGGTATTGGGTGCACAATAGTTAGGTCCCCTCATAAAAGCTGTGAGGGATACGTGTGACATAATTGAGGCCACTCCAAATCAAAAGATGCTCTTCCTACCTTATCTTACAATACCTACTATTTAGTCTTTGTTACTACTAGAATTAGTATAATATCCAAAAAGTAGCCTTTATTCCCATTTCTCTTTGTCCGCAGTTAACCGTCCCCCTCTTTACTTTTTCTTTTGTCCCCACATATATTACATATATATACATGACACACAAATTGCAATTACCTTTTCCATATTAGTATAATTTACAAGACACAGGGGTTTGTTTGGAGGAACTCACATGATGGTGATTCGTACGTAATTATACCGCTCGATTATGGTTTAATTTTTCTGTTTAACAACAAAAAGTGAATTAATTTTCCAAGCTACTTAAATTAACTAGTGGATGGATGGATCATGGCAATATGGCATGACTCACCCACCAAACATCAACAAAGTTTTTTTTTTTCTTTTCAAAAGCATATAGAGTCACCACTTGGGCGGCCAGGCAAGAAGGGCGTGCTACTGCCTCCAGAAGCTTACACAGTACAGTACTAGTAATTCATACACAGGTAGGGCTGCGGCCAAGGTCGAACTATTTCTACTACGCGGAGTCAAACGAATCGTTTTGTTTCCGCATCGGTACATACAGATCCTTCTTTTTCGCGTTTAGCAACAAACAGAGAATAAGAAGAATAGAGAACCAGAATCAAATCATTCGAACAGAGAAAGATGATGAATGAAGTAAGCGTACACATATATGAATTTGTCCATATATTTAAACTCGGATCATATAGAAAAAAATAAAGTTTATTTCATGTTCAATAAGCATCGTATTACGTTCAACAGAAAACAATTAAAGTATCATAAGAAGAAGTAATTACTGCTAGTCGTTGCTCTGAGAGAGATCTAAAACAGAGGGGGAAGAAATTACAGAATTATAAGAACTTATCTTCATTGCTTCCAGTAGTGATGTGGTGTAGTGAGAGTATCTCTTTACTTCCTTCCTGTATCTTCAAATTCTTACAATAATAACAATAGAGAATAATCTCATCTTCAAAGACCAACATCGACATGACAACTACTAGCAATTTGATACTTAATCCCCATCCCAAAAACAAAATTCCCACCACGACTTTTACCACTAAAACTAATATACGTTGGACAATTAACCCACATATGATACCTCCCACTAACCCAATTCCCAACTTTCCATTTAACTCTTCCATCCATCTTAACATTCACCAACACCATACCAGCAATCTTATCTTGCTCAATCGCTTGAGACAGATACGGTGCAACAGGCACAGCATTTCCATACAAAAACGGTGACCAAACCACTATATCCTTATGACCTTGGTAAGTAGGTGGTAGTATTGTGGGAAGAGTGATTTGTTGATTATGATAAGCTGCGTAAGCATTAAGACGTTGATAATAAACACCGATATGATTGTTTGGGTTACGTGTTGAGATTGTGACTTGTAGTGTTGTTGATAATAGATTTGGGGATTGGGTTGATGTGTTGAAAGAGAAGACGGTTGCGTCTTGTAGAATGAATGTTGGTTTTGTTGGACGAAGGATTAAGTACACTATAGAGACGAAGAGGATTATAACGATTAGGGTTAGAAGGATACCGAGGAGTAAACGGATTGGTGATTTTCGGTCTTCATCTTCGTAGTGACCACAATCTTTCGACATTTTTTTTCCGGTCGGCAGAGAGTGTCTAGAAGTATATGGGTATGAGAGTTGGGTACGTGATTGGTTTGGGGAAGATGATGAGTGGTTGTAAATTGTAATGAAGGGATTTGGGGGAGAAAGAGAGGATGGAAGAAGGGTGCTGCCCTGCTTTTGTGTGAGTGGGAATGTAGTTGAAGGAAATAATACTAGTTGAGTTGTATATGAGAGAGAAAAGAATGAGAGACAAGAGTTTGGTAAAAGATGAAGAGAGAGAGAGACAAGAGTTTGGTAAAAGATGAAAGAAGAGAGAGCCAAGAAGACGTCGACATCGACATCGTCGGTTGGTTAAAAAGTAACTCAAGAAGCTGCAATGAAATTGCGAACTGATTCAGTCTGTACACTCACTGCTGTACTATAGTAGTGATAATAATCATGAGGTTAGGAAAAGTCCAGATGACCATAATCGACTTGTATAGTGTAACAGTGAGTGTGTATGTCTGTGTCCTCTACGCCATCAGAGGATGATGAGGTGTTCGGTTTGTGTTGGGTATAACCACGTGGGGTATTTTTGGAAATAATGATGATAATATTGGGAGGTGAGGTGAGTGAGGTGGGGACAAAAATGGATGAAATGGAAAGCAAATGCATGTGGGTGGGTGAGGAAAGAAAAGGAAAGAAGAAGGAAAGTGATGAAGAAAAGGGTAGTGGAAAGAAAGAAAGAAAAAGAAAGATGAATGTGAGAGAGTAACCAGAAGATCATCCATTCATCCATCCCATCCAATCTTATCCTGTGGACTGCTGCCGTGTGGCTGCTATGAACCAAGCGTTGTTTTGGAGTTCTAAATGTTTAGGACAAAAAGGGGAATGGCCTAAGGGTTCATTATTGAGGGGCAATTTCACCTTTCTTAATCTCTTTTGTTTTCTTGATTTGGCTCTACTGTAGGATCCATGAATAATAATAATACATTAATACTGTGGGTGTGTCACCACCAATAATATACTATAGAGTATCAATTGGTAAGAAAAAGAAGATGTAAAAAGTACAAAAGAAAGATTTATAGTATAAGCCAATAGCGACACGCAAGTTGGCTCCATCTACATTTAGAAATTACTCTACCGACCAGTACCACCACCATCATAGAGTGTATAGCAATAGCCAACTTGGCTGGCTCCCTAGTCCATAATGGCTGACTGGTAAACGTTCTTCTTGAAATCATCACACCATCATATACATAAGAAAATCATTTTATTTCCCTGTTTGCTTGGCTTCAAAGGAAGGATACATAATCCTCCAACTAATCAGTGGGAATCCATAAACTCAATCTCTAATTTGCTTCCATATATCATTTAATTAATTATGATCTTGATTGTGTTCAGTAACAATTCAAATGATGTTTCTACCTTAACAGGAAAAGTAACATTCATAACGTACAATCAATCAATATATATATTATTCCCTTATGAATACGACACACCACCAAAGTTTGTTAGTCATGTTATATCATTATCATTAACCACTCAGCTCAAATAATAATACAAAAATATCTCCATCCATTTTCCTTCTTCTGCGCTGTCATTCCCACGGATAACATAACATGATACTAGCATACCATGCTGGCGAGCCCAGCCCAGTCCAGCACATCACCAAGCTCATCAGGCCCATAGAGCTAAGTTACTTTTCTATTTTCGTTGTTCTTGTGTGTAAATAGAACAATAATTACTGTGTTATTACGAATAGGCCGAAAAAACATGGAGAGTTCTTACAGCAGAAGGCCTAATACTACAATTACTTGTATACCAACTGAAACGCAGGACTGTTAATACGTTAGAGAATTTCAAAAGTCATCTATCATGTGAGATTTGCTTGTAGTGAGTTGCTCCATCTGTTTATATACCAAGCAAATTTGTGACCCACTTTCAAATTGAAAGGTGAAGAAAGGAGTTGGATGAGTTGGTAGTTTTGGGCACAAAACGGAGGATGAGATTTTCTCTAACAAAGATATATACCAACCATGAGTATTGGTGGAAAAAAGACAGAGATATATCGTGAGAGAGAAACAGAAGTACAATACGATTTTTTTTTCTTTAAAAGGTTATTTATTTTTATTTGGAAGAGAAAGCACCAAAACTATATTCATGTTAAGCTGCTAAACTTTGGTTTTCTTGATATGGCATCAAACCAAAATTGTAACACACTCCTTTGTTAAAACCAAAAATTGCATGTCCACCCATAACGTTTAGTGAAATTACAAACTTCACCCACAAGGTTTCAAAAATTACTTTCTCCACCCATGTGGTTTCCCCTGTTTTACATCCAACAACTTTTTAATTTTTTGTTCAATTTAAAAGATGCTTAAACGTTATCCAAAATCGAAGAAACTTTACATGGATGGGATAAAGTGTTATATTTTGATCTTATGTCAAATCCAAAGTTTTTTAAACTCACATTCGACATGTGGGACCCAATGAAACATATGACATGTGAACACATTTTCGCTGGGTCTCACAGTTCACAATCTGGAACCTCCCATAATTCATAACTTATTAATGGAAAGTCGAAATAACGAAATTCCATGGCATTAGTCTCTAAAAATCATGCTCTATCTTGTGTTAAAATTTCATGACATTTTGTTTTGATTTCGGTATTTGCCAGAGGAGAGAGAAAATTACAAAAATGATTTAATTTCTCTTTTAAATTTTGGGCTAAGGTTCCAAATGATTTTAGGTTTATGACTGTATGTAGTCATGCTAACCATGTGACAATTTTATTTAATTTTTAAAACCTTTTTATTTCTATTTTGAGGCTATTTCATGTGTTAATTATTTAAGAAACTAGCTTATTAAAAGCTTAATTTCCAGAATAATATTATCAGAAAATCATGAAATACCTTTCATAATGACTATGATATTTGAAAGTGTTTAGAGATAATGAACAAGTCATATGAAAATAGAAAATCCTGAGAATGTCCTTGGAAAATCCTGCATTGGTGCATTTTGACCATTTTGCTCTTTGTAACACGTGTGCCTTAGAGACTACTCCGGGGGTTGAAATTTTGGGTATAACAGGGGGTAGACTGAAATATCCCTAAGATTTATAAAAATAATTAAGGCTTAATTGCGTAATTTATTAAGACTAATAAGTCTTAATTTATAAATGATTTATGGAACCATAAATTAGATTTATATATAATTAATTATATGGTCCAAAAGGTTGTTACACCTTCCATAAAATAATGAAATTAATAATTTTATTTAAGAAGAGGAATTAAATAATTATTAAGACTAATATGTCCCATAATGGGTTGTGTAAATATTTACTTAACTGATGAATTTGGGGAACCTTAATGTTAATTATATAAATAACATGAAGTTATTAAATCTTACATTAATTAATGAAATTAGATGGTATATTTACAAAAATTAAATTAACTAATATAAGATAATGTGTAACATGTTACTAGAAGAAATAACACAAATTGATGTGTTAAAGTGTGAGGTTAATTTACGCTTTTAGTTTTTAACTTAAGTGGGTTTGTGAATATTGGAAATCGAGTCAATAAGCTCTTCTCCCTTATCTTCTTATTTCCCTTGGTATTTGGTAGATCCTAAGGGCATCCACAATGGTGAAAGTGGATTCCACCCACCAATAAATATTATTTTATTATCTCCTCTCACAATCTCTCTCTTACTCACCCAGGTTCTCTAAAAAGGTGTCTTAGTTAAACCCCTCTCACATCCTCTCTCATCCACCTCATCATTTTCTTTTTTCTCTTTTAACATTATGGGTGGAATCCACACCACTGTGGATGTGGATGCCCTAACTGGAACTACATGCCAGCGCCTCCCTCCTTTATTCTCTTCATTTATATTACTTATTTTCATATTTTGTAAACCCTCAGTCCTCACTCTAGTTGTGCTTGTGCCGGCACACTCAAATCTCTCCATTTTCTCTTCTTGTGTCGGCGCACCCCAGAGTGATAAATCCTGGAACCGCTAGATAGATAGCTCCACACCTCTATTCATCTTCTTCACTCTTCATGATTTTACAAACCTAACCAGAGAACAAGGAACTCCATGCCTCTATTCATCCTCTTGCTCTTGGTGATTTTACAAACCTAACTGGAGAACGAAGGAACAGACATGCTCTATGCCTCTGCTCATCCTTTTCACTCTCGGTAATTTTACAACCCTAACTGGTGAGCAAGAACTCATACGTACTCTGCACTCCATTCTTTTCATTCTCTTACTCCATCTGTGAGAAAACAAAGCCATGAGAATGTGTTTGTATTATTAGAATTATGTGCTTAATGAAGATTAAGCATTTGAGTTTATTTATACAGCAGTGGCCTATACAGAAAGGAGACCGTGGGCTTTGTACTAGTGGGCCGAGTAGTACATGTATACAGATATAGGGCTTAGTATTCTAACACCCCCCCTCAAGATCAACTTGGTTTTGAAGGAAGATCTTGTAATAGTGTAAGTCCTATGTCTTGTAGAAGAGATGTGTATGATTTCCCAGCTAGTGGTTTGGTGAGAAAATCAGCTAGCTGCTGTTTGTTGGAAATGTGTTTACTTCAATTAGGCCTTCTTGAATCTTTTGCCAGGACATAATGTATGTCGATTTCGATATGCTTTGTCCGCTGGTGCTGTACTGGATTCTTTGCGATGTAGACTGCAGATCTGTTGTCGCAACTGAGAGGAATAGGCTCAATCTCTTTGACTCCAAGTTCATTGATCAGACGACTCAGCCAAGACAGCTCACTGGTGACAGCACGCATTGCACGATACTCCGCTTCTGCACTTGACAAGGAGACGCTGGCCTGCTTCTTGGACATCCACGAAATCGGTGATTTGCCCATCATGATGTAATAGCCTGAAACGGATCGCCGTGTGTCTTGACAGCCCGCCCAATCACTATCACAATAGGCAAGAAGAGAAAAATCAGAATCATTATTGAGAAGAATTCCATAGTTTATTGTACCTTGTAGATAATGAAGGGTGTGAATTGCTGCACGCATGTGAGTAGTGGTTGGTTCCTGAAGGAATTGGCTGAGCAATTGTGTTGTAAAGCAGATGTCTGGACGGGTATGGGTTAAATAGTTTAATTTGCCAATTAAACTTCTGTAAAGAGTAGGGTTTGGAAGTAGCTCACCGTCTTTGGAGTGCAGTTTTGTTGCAGAAGGGAGAGGGGAAACAAAATTGTCCTTACCAATATTTTGTTCTGAAAGTATATAATTGCAGAATTTCCATTGAGTAATGACCAGACCTGTAGAGTGATGCAGAAATTCCATACCCAAGAAAAAATGAAGCTGGCCTAGATCTTTTATTTTAAATTCTTGGTGCAGTTTCTGTTTAAAAATGGTAATCTCATTCAAATCATTTCCTGTAATGAGTATATCATCAACATAAACAGCTAGGAAAGTCATATAATGTAGGTCAGTCTTTAAAAACAGAGAAGAATCATTGCAAGATTTGGTGAAACCAAGATTTTCCAAAAAAATGCTAAGTCTTGCAAACCATTGGCGTGAAGCTTGTTTTAAACCATAAATGGATTTCTTCACCGACAAGTATTTACTTTGTCTTCAACTTGTAACCCTTTGGGTATTTGCATATATATTTCCTCTTGAAGATTGCCATGTATAAAAGCATTATTGACATCTAGTTGTTCAATAACCCATTTTCGTTTTACAGCTATGGCAAGAATGGTTCTTATAGTGGTCATCCGGACTACGGGAGAGAAGGTTTCGGTGTAATCCAAACCATATTTTTGAGTGAACCCCTTTGCAACAAGTCTAGCTTTGTAGCGTTCTAAAGTGCCATCAGCTTTTAGTTTTGTTTTGAAAACCCATTTGCATCCTATAGCTTTTTTGTGTTTTGGGAGTTTTGTGAGTTCCCAAGTATCATTTTGTATAAGAGCTGTGAGTTCATTGTTGATTGCTTCAAGCCAGTGGCTGTATTGGGAGGCTTCCTCGTATGTTTGGGGTTCTTTAATGTCAAGGATTTTATCAATAACAGCATGATTCTGAATAGAAGTAGCTACTAATGTGAGGGTAGGATGTATATCAGTAAGAGAGTGTAACAGAGGAGAGGTTTTAGGTTGTGCCGAACTAATTCTGTTTCTGAGTATTTCTGTGAATGGATCTGTTTCAAGCTGAGAGAATCCAAGATGATAATCATTGTAAGTAGGTGGGAGGGTTCCTATGTCTAATAGATCGTCTAGTTGTAACCTGAGGAGCTGTATCAAGGGATGAAGGAAGTGTGGTAATCTGGTTTGAAGGTTCAGATGACTGCGTATGGTTAAGAGGATGCACTGTAGGTTGAGGATCTGTAGCATGGAGAACAGGAGGCTCTGTTGATGATGGTGGAGAATTTGGGGGTGAGAAAAATTCATCATCAGAAACGTATAGTGGTTGATCAGGTTCTGTAGAAGGTAAAGAAGTGGAGGGATGAGTGTATTGAGAAAGATCTGGATGAGGATGTTTGAATGGAAAAATGGATTCATGAAAAAGAACATCTCTTGATGTTATTATTTTGTGGTCATGCAGACACAATAGTTTATACCCTTTTTGTTGAGATGCTAGGCCTAAATGTATGCAAGGAACAGATTTTGATGCAAATTTTCCTGGTTTTGTTCCTAATATAAGAGCATAGACTAAGCAACCAAACGTTTTTAGAGGAGTATAATCTACCGGTTTGTTGTGAAGTATTTCATAAGGAGTCTTTCCTTGTAAAGATGAAGAAGGAAGTTTATTAATAAGATCTGTTGCTGTTAAAAGACATTCACCCCAGTAATCTAATGGAATTTTTGTTGTGATATAGAGCTCTCGCTGTTTCCATTAAGTATCTATGTTTTCTTTCGACTATCCCATTCTGCTGGGGGTGTGAGGACAAGAAGTTTGATGTATTATTCCTAAGGAATTATAGAATATTTTCCCTTCATTGGAACTCCCCAATTCAAAAGCATTGTCAGATCTTATTGTTTTAACTTTCTTGTTGAATTGACGTTCTGTATATTGTAAGAATGATTTGATGAATGTAAAAGCTTCAGATTTGTAGGTAAGAAGTTTGATCCATAATGCACGGCTTTTATCATCCACAATACTCAGAAAAAATCTCTTATTGTCATGACTAGGTTGGCGGAAGGGGCCACATATATCTATATGGATTAAGTCAAAAATATCTGAGCTAATCGTAGCAGAACGGGGAAATGGAAGTCTATGTTGTTTGGCTCTGTTGCAACTATCACACATAAAGTCTTTTGGCATATCTCTTGTTGTGATAATATTTAGTTTCTGCAGTTTTGCTAATGGGGTGTGACCTAATCGTAAGTGCCATAAATAAACATCATCTTTAACAGAAGAGAAGCATGTATCCTTATTCACAGCAGCTGTTGTGTCATTAACAGAAGGATTTGCATTACAAACTGTAGTATTTTGATAGTTGCCAGATAAGGTTCTATCAAACAGAAAAGCATCCAGACATGAACAATCAAGAACATATAAACCTTGTTTCAGAAAACCAATTGTAACTATGTGTTTTGTGTCAAGGTCCTGCAAGGCACAAATATCATCACAAATTATTAATCTAGCATTTATCTGTTGTAAAAATTTACGAACAGACAATAGATGAAATTTGAATGTGGGAACATATAAAACATTTGGAAGCAAGAATGAATTCGTAAGTTTGACAGTACCCAAACCCTGTATACAACCAAGGTGACCATCAGGCATTTTCACATTAGTTTGGCATGCAGTAAAATCAGTACGGATAAAAGAATTAATGTTACCACATATATGGTCAGTGGCACCTGAATCAATTACCCATAGATTTAAAAAATCACTCGTTGAACTAGCATTCATAGAAGGAACAAAGGTACCTGCGAACTGATTATAGAAATCAATTGTTTGCACCTTAGATTCTTGATGGCCTTGTTGAAGATAAGCCGTCAGTGATGCAGTCTGATGGGAAGAAAGACCAGGCACGACTGTTTGTTTGTCTTGAATCAGTGCTGATGGGAGGGCTTGGAGTTGTTCAGATGTAAATCCCGGTACTGGCGTAGTGTGGGATTGTGAAGAAACAGCCTCTTCAGTGACAGCAGCGGTAAGAGGTTGTTTAGGCTTATTCCTCCAATAACTGGGAAATTTCCCGTTTACCCAGTAGCAAGAATCGTAGGAATGTCCCATTTTTTTACAATGAGAACATTTAAGCTTCTTTGGATCCTGACGTGGTGTAGTATTTCTTGCATCAGTATTTGGGCGAGCAGAAAAAATTAGGGTTGGTACTTGCGAAAGCAAGACCGTCGTCGATTTCTCCCTTCCTTGTCTTGCGAGATTTCCGGTGGTTTTCCTCTTGTCGGAGCATGGAGTAGACACAATCGATTGTAGGAAGAGGTTGTAGCATAAGGATGTTGCTGCGGAGCGACTTGTAAGAATCATGTAAACCCATCAAGAAATCAAAGAGACGCTCATTATTTCGGTTCTTCTGAAGGTCGACAGCGGAACCGCAGGTACAAGGGGCAATGTTAATGAGCTCATCTTGTTCATTCCAGATTTTGATCCACCTGGTGTAATAGTCGTTTATACTGTCAGAACCTTGTTCGACCAGATGAGCTTCTTGACGAAGGGTATAGAGACGGGTTCCTGCCGGATCATCCCATCTTTTGCAGAGATTGGACCAAGCTTCACCGCGGTGGAATAATACATGACGCTTTCTTTGATTGAATCGCTGAGAGCGTTGAATAGCCAGGCCAAAACCATATTATTGGCTTTGTCCCAATCAGCTTGCTTGGATGCATCATAATCGTTCCGCTTGACGGTTCCTTGCAGAATCCCTAATTTGCTCTTTGTTGAGAGTCCGATTGTGAAGGATCTCTTCCAGGAAGCAAAACTTTTCCCGTCGAATTTGGTGGCGAGGAGCTGACTGGAAGTTTCGGATGGATGTAAGTAGAGGATCTTGTCCCTTTCCTTTTCTTTGGAGTTGGAGCCGGAACCAGGTGGTGGTGGGGTTTGTGGATCTTTGTGTGGTGGAGGGTCATTGTCGCCGTCGTCGGCCATTTTGGAGAAGGAACACGAAAAGGAATGGTCGGGTTCTTGTTTTTCCGATAGTTAGGAAAAACAATATGTGTGACTTCTAATTTTCCGTATACATCTGATACCATGAGAAAACAGAAGCCATGAGAATGTGTTTGTATTATTAGAATTATGTGCTTAATGAAGATTAAGCATTTGAGTTTATTTATACAGCAGTGGCCTATACAGAAAGGAGACCGTGGGCTTTGTACTAGTGGGCCGAGTAGTACATGTATACAGATATAGGGATTAGTATTCTAACAATCTGCTCCTTTGAAGAGATAAATCACCAAACTGCCGTGTCCTGCAAACACCAGATTTGAAACAGGGGTTGTAAACGTTTCATTCCAGGCTCGGTAGAATTCTGAAGAATCCGCCCTTTTGGATGTGTTTATGTACCGTAAGAATTCTCTATCAGCTTATACACCAAATGCTTTGACGGAAGTGCTCCTAGCAGTTGACTAATATGGTGTTCCATCATGTGTTCGTTATTGTTGTACTTTGCTACTCTCGTTTCCTATGACGGCGGAGTTGGCTTTTCTATACATTCATCTCCCATCACTCATACCCATGGATGCTATTCAGCCTTTATTAAAAGCTGCAGAAAATTTCCTCCCGACCACTACAACATATGAGTTCAATTAGGGCAACTTTTGTTGCCCCAACAGACCAAAATATTGCTCTAAAAAGATATTAGGTGCATTATTTCTGTTGCACCGAGGATGCACCATTTGATCCGCACCAGCATTGTTTTTGGAGCAACGAAAGTAGGGTGCACTATTTGACACACTCTATTGGTGCAATAAATGTTGCCCTAAATGATCAGATACAAACAGTGCAAACAAAAGTCGCACTATTTGATGGCATTCATTAGGTGCAAGTTAGGCAGATCGCCCTGTTTGATATTGATCAACAGGTGCAATTTTACTTATCGCTCTGTTTGATATGGTGTACGCAATATCACATATATGAGCACATAGGGTAACATTATTAGGTTGCACCATTTGATATGGAACAAACATGGTGAACTAAAAATGTTGCACCATTTGCTATAACACAAATAGGGCACGTATTAACGGAGCACTATTTGATATAGAACTGTAGGAGCAAGATCAACGCTCGCCCTAATTGATACATCCTAGTGCTTGCAAGTACTTACACTGTTACACAAATAGTGTAAGTTTTTTCTGGTCGCCCCATTTGATACAACGATTGGAGCAAAAGAATATTGCCCTAACTGATATTTTCTCTTAAAAAAAAAGGTTTTCCAAATCAAATAATCTGATTATACTTTTATATAAAAAAATATTTACAACCAAAATCTATTTGCATGTATTAATCTTACAAAAAGATAACCAAAATTTCTACGATCTTACATAAATATTGGAAGATCCCATTATTATACACAAGTGAATTGAAACTTCTATACCACATGTTATACACAACTGCGATCATTAAAGACCGTCACAATAGATATGTTGGTAGTAGATATATTACACTATAGGGGAGGACATTACTTCTGTACATGAAACTTCAATGCATTCTCTGCTAGCCAAGGTGAAAGCCACGCACCATGAACCTAAATTAGAAACATAATACATATTAATAGTCACATAACCGAAACACATCCATCTTTAGTAAATCTAGACCGCTGATAAGATGAACACCATACAGGCATACATAGATGTTTGGATTTTCAATACAAATTATCTTTAGACTATTTACTTTAGGAAAACCGCATCCAATAATTAAGAATAATGAAGCTTAACAATTTAGGTTCAAGCTAGAAATTCATAATTTTTGTGGTATTTTGTGTATCTGCAAACCAGAAATTAATTTACACTAAACATTGCTTACCAATATATTCACCATCGAAGCAATTCTTGGAGGCAATGTCCTGGCTCAAACCTAGAGTTGCGGAACAGGGGGCCATTTTGAGGCATCACGAACAGGAGGAGATGCTGCAATTACCTCCGAAAGGTACACATCTTACTGTGATCTAGATATAGCAGATTCCTGATGAATGAAATTAAGAATCAAGCCTTTTACAATTATAAACACAAGGATAAACATCAAGATGAAGTCAATAAAATAATAATAATAAAATAATAAATAATAATGATAATAATAATAATAATAATAATAATAATAATAATAATAGTAGTAATAAAAATAGTAAAAGACGATATAACCTTCTTGGCATTGGAAAATGCACGTTGAACAGCCATTGCATCACTCTGTTTACTTGATTCTGAAGTATTCACCGAGTCAAGAGAAGGTAATCAAGATCAACCTAGACAAATAATATAATAAGATCTTCCAATCAAACTCTACGAGTACTAAAATGAAAAAAACTAAATCTGTCAGCTTTACTATCAAAATTCTAAATTCAACGACAAAAAGCGTCCTACATTTTTCAGCAGCTCCATCACGCCACTAGGTGTGAGTGGCTCAACCTCTTGATTGGCAGTGAGAGGGTAAATCAACTGATCACGAAGCTGTACCAACAACAGCATATGATCTTCAACAAGATTGCCCAAATATAACATCAGCACACAAAATTCAGGATTACCTGTAATTAAAAAGATTGGACCCAGTTTCTACTTTGAGAGTAAGATCTTCAACAAGCACATTGTCTGTCGGTGTTACAACCTGAGCAGCAAGATATAGACTGAGAAAAGCAAAGACGCGCCAAATTAAACCATAACAAGAGCATACAATAATGAAAAATGGTGAACAACAGTGTCTTGAGCACACCTTCACATCAGAAAATTCTATGTAATTGCCTTCACTGAAACAATTTTTGTTCTCATTTCTTTGTAGCGAGGAGCTATCACGACCACCTAGTGCTCCTGAATGCGGTCCGCATAGCCACTGCCATTTAAAGGGAAGATAGAGTTGTTCAGTCTAGAAGACACAACATCATAGCAGACACTACACCTAGTTCTTGTGATTAACTAGTAGTATCTTCTTAATGATTGATCAGTGTACCCAATTTCTCTTGGTATCGTGGGTTTGTGTCAAGTAAATTTTCGATGATATCCTATTGTAGTTATGTATTGTAGTTATTCTGTTGTGAAGAATCAAAGAGAGAACTATGTTTAAAACGACAGATTAATTTACTCTAGACTAGCTTAAAAGACGCAGAAAAAAATTTGTACAATTCAATGAGTTGAATCTCACATAAGATCAACAGATATGTAGTGTAACAAAACATTAAGATAACAATGACGATGTGCTTGCAGAATATAGCTCTAAAAATGCACATTTTGGTAACATACCAGAAGATTTTGTGGCTTGATGTCCCGATGGCAAACACCAATGCATTTATGAATGTATGGCAATCCCTTGAATATCTGCATTCAAAATCAAAACGAATGTTCAAACTCTTACATATAAATAAGAACACCTCAAATCTGAAAAAATTGTTAATTTACATATGGAAAAGAAAATGAAATTGTTTACACTTTTTTAACCTTTCTTGCTCTAGGTATGGATCAATGTTTGACAGAATCCTACACTATAAATACCTTGTCAATGCAGTTTATATCAATCATGTTAATAAGATCATCAATCATAGCACATCCATACAATCAACTTCAAGAGCATTTTATATCTGGTCAATGCAGTTTGGTGTAAATTTTAAGCTTCATGATATGAAATTAAAAGACTTTTGCTAAGGGCTGATAAAGATACACCTACCACATTTTGACAGAACATGAAAAAAAATTAGATATCTTATTCTATAACTTTTTCTTCATACTGCAGTCATAGACAAAGCCAGAACCATAACAAGAAAAGACATCAAGTACAGATCAAGCAATACATTTAGGAAACATTGAGCAAGAAAAATATTTCAGAAAAGTAAGATCATGTTAGTAGCAAAACAAGAAGGCGACGAGGATGAGGTCAAACCCTTAAACAGGTCAAAGGTGATGACTGATGACCACAAGGCACACAAGCTAAACAAAGGGCACCCCGTCAAGGATGAGGTCTCCATTCCACCATTCATTCTCCAATGCCCAAACATAATAAATTCAGACGCGCATTTCAATTGCTAGGTCATACCTCATAGCAGAGAAATTACTTCTAATTGTTGCGACACTTCATGGCGGCAGGGGAGGCGCTGAGTCTACTACTTCGGAAGTCCTGTCGATACCGATTCCCAAAACGAAATAGAGAAGATTTGATTAAGAAAGATAAATAGAGATTAACAGCAACAGAGAAAAATTGAAGAAGAAAGAGAAGTAGAAATTAAAAGCAATAGAGAAGAATTGATGAAGAAAGATAAAAATAGATTAGCAGCAATAGAGAAGAATTGAAGAAGAAGAAGCAGTCGGCCGATGGGGAAGAGAGGAAGTCGAACTCGATAAAGAGGGAAGTGCACTGCGGGAAAGAGAACTCACGGGTTAGAACTACTTGAATAGATGAGCTACTTACTAATGAGGCGAAAAAAAAGGACTTGCACTATTTGATGGTATCAATTAGTGCAAGTTGAGAATGTGCACTAACTCAATATCTCTATAAACAGAACGCACGTAAAGTTTAATCCTGCATAAATGGAGCGAAATAAAAGATATGCACCAGTTGATAGGTCTATTAGTGTGAGTTTAAATTTTGCACTGATTGATAAAATATATTAGAGCAAGTTTCTCTTTGCACCTACTGATCAAGTTTATTTTTAAAAAAATGATGCGCTATTGGTGCGACACATTGTAGTTGCCCTATTAGATATCATCTATTAGTGTGAAATGTTGTATGCACCTATAAATCCTCTCTAATAGAGCAAAGTTTTGTTTTGCCATGTTTAATTGCTGTTGGGTTGGCGGCATGACATAGCATATAGGGCAACACATAGATTTGCTCTAATTGATGCAATCTATTAGTGCAAGTTTTTCCTACAGCACTTTTTGCTATGTTCAAGTAGTGCAATAGTAAATTGCTCTATTTGCTATAACTTTATGGTGCAATTTTTAGTTGCACTAATTGGTAATCTAAAAATTGCCCCAACAAAACAACAATGTGGTATTTTGAAAGATATATCTAGTATCATGAAGAGATAATGAACTTGTCTCTTGATGGGGTCAACCTGATATTATCACATGATGATCTTAAAGTTGAGTCGGAAGATAAAGCTTATGACCTGTATGGAATGGTCCGCGTTCGTTCACTACATATGATGCATTAATGTTATTTTGGAAAAAGTATATTACATGTGTCACTTTCTAATTGGAGTTTGACCCTTTATAAAGCTTACTATAGTCTAGTGTCAGCTAACAATTAGTTAACCACACCCACATTTTTCCAAAAGCAGGAGAAATATATTACCCTCTTTCAACGCACCAGATTGAATACGGGGCTGAAATATTCTTCCCATGTGAATGCACATCAGCAGTGATTAAGTCACTGGAATTCATCTCTCGCACAAGTTTGTAAGTGCTGGTGAAATATATTACCCTCTTTCAACCTCTTCTTGTGTTTGTACGCCTCTGTAGTGATTAAAACATTACAACTGCTGCTCGCACACCAGATTTTGGACATGGAACATTCATGCTCAGCTTCATTCTCCTCTTGTGTATGTATGTCTATGGGTTGATAAATCACTGCAACTACTTCTCACACACCTGAATAAATATGAGATGAAGGTGGACTACGGCATCTTAGACACCAGGCTGAAGAGGGGCTGGAAGCAGTTTCACTTCAGAACCGGTAACATACTCCAACATGCCTTCTCCTCTGGCAATTACAACAATAGCAACCTGATTTATTTTGTCACACCAGTCAAACAATGATAAGCATATAAACAAAAAAAACTAGTCATTGCTGTCCATTATGACAATAGACGTTTTAAATCTTTACTGTTACAACTTAGTGAAACAGACGACAAAAAGTGTAAGCAGCAACATATTCTCAGCTTGTCCTAAAGATCATAAACATGATTAGTCAAACAGATTTTTTGTTGCTTGCTAACCAAAAAAAGAAAAAGAAAATAATACACGCAGGATAGGTGTATTTAGTGACAACTTCCAGTCATAATTGAACTATGCTTTGACAGCAGCTGAACAGATTATGGTTTATCTGAAAAAATTGCGTTTTAGCTGGACCGATTATGGTTTAATTTGACAGATAGTGATGCTTGTTAATCATTTAAAAAAAAACACACAAAACACACACACTAATACAACAACTACCGCAGTATATCAGCTCATGATTGAATTACATATAGGTGTATTGTATATGGCGGCTCAATTAGAGATTAAATGATGCTTTTGTTCTGCCATAGCGGCACGCGTAGAATGAAATAAGTGCATCAGATGACAGTTCAATCAAAATGAACAGATAATGATATTCAGACTTGATACGGGTGACCAGATGTTGTTGGTTACACGTACTTACTCCACTGTGATAGTACTCATTGAATTACTGTTGAAGTGTATTACATAACAGTTAATAATCGGTAAGCTAATAGTGGATTGATAAATTACTAAGTTTAAGCGTGAATAAGATTTTGAAATACAAAGGCAATTGATGGATAAAGAATGAATAATGACGTATTCAGTGGTTGACAAGGTTGGAAATTTTAGGATGATAAATGCCTATATATAATTAAGCTTAAGAATATAGAATGAAATAAGTAAACTATTAAATATAAACTACAACTAATGGGTACGGTGACTATTTGTAGATTTGGTGCTTGATCATAATTATTCAGAGTTTAAAGGAGGATAGTATTTCAAGGATTTATGATATATATATATATTATCTCGACAAAGTTTAATGGATATAATGGACTGATTTAAAAGATAGTAATGCGTTATATTAATCTATAATTGGAGATATGAGTTGTTAATATAAAAAGAAATAGTTTTAAACTTTTAAGTTTCTTAATTGTTGCTCTAACAAAAAAATTGGTTAATGAAAGGAAAATGACAAATTGAACAAATCTCGGAAAATGTTTAATTATGCATATACACATGTAATAGCACTAAACTGAATATATACATGTATATGTGTGTGTATCCTTGCTACGTTATACATATAGGTATATAGTTGGTAAACAAGAATTAAGAGGAGTGCTATTAAAAGAAGAGATGTTATAGTATAAAGAGTTATACGAATAACGGAATTATATAATTCCAGGAATTATATTATGGATTATATAGTAGTGTTGACTTGTATATACTGACCAAGTCAACCAAATAGACCAAGAGGGTCAAGTTGACCAACTTAAATTTTAAATGGGAATTTAAATGCCCAAGAATATAAATACTTAAAGGTCAACTATGTTAAATACCATACAGTAACAATAACTATATGAATGTGTATGTATAAATATAAATATACACCCATGGATAAAAGAAATAAGATATGTGAGAACTAAATCCTATGAAATAAGGAACATAATCATGTATAAAATACATTGTATAATATTATAGAGAACTCTTGATAAGAGAACTGTGAATAAATGGCACAAACAAATAAAGGTGTGCTTCATATAAAATAATGAACTAATTCATTATGGAATGCCTTATAATTCACATAATATGAATTTATACCCTGAAGTGGACATGTAATTATAAGTAATATAATGTGATGTAGTAAGGGTTGATAAATAAGTATTGAATATAAAGAAACATTGACTTGGAACATTGACCAAGTCAAATTAAATTGACTGAATCAACACAATTGATCCAACATATAAGATAACATGTAACTGGGAGTTGAAATATAACATGGTCAAATAAAATATAGAATAAATTATGTTATATCAACTTATGCAAGGCAAATGATCTTAGTAAAGGATGAATAGTTATTAAGAATTAAGTTCCTAAGCAATAAATACCGTGATGATATCAAATATTATACGCTTACAAACTGTAGAGTATAATCAATCTAAATCCCAAGACTTAATGAAAAACCCGAGTTAAACGGATAACCAGTTATTGGGTTAACTACTGGGTACGGATTATAATTTATTCTGGAATGATTAAATAGACTCAAAACATGGAGACTAATATTAAAGATATACATTCCAGTGAATCGGGTTGCTAGATACGAGCTTCAGGAGCGATAAAGGATAAGTGTGAACCGTCACGCTAGCATTGTTAATCGGTGAACGGTATGTGAATGTGTGGTCTGAAAACTCTGAGGGTTTCCTTGGGTTCCGAACATAATGGTCTGCTTGCATGTCAGATACATAAATGTTATACATGTGTTTGTATGTGTTTATGTTTATGTTTTCCAATCATCAAAGCGTTTATTAACTGTGCGTGTACGTCGTTCGGACTTGTGATATCAATTATCACCTAACTGTTATGAACTATTAGGAGAGGGACTCCAATTATCATCTTATGAGAGTGAAATACTCCTAACAGTACTAAGTGAGGAACTTAGTTTAGAGACCCGGTATTAATCGTCTCTAGAGCGATGACTCGACTTTTGAACATACCTAGCAGACTTCTAGGCATGTATAAGACCCATTGGGCATCTATAAAAATGTGTTCTCCATAACGAGATTAAATCTCCAGGAGATTAATTAAAATACACTAACAAATGAGAGTGTGTTAATTAATGATACGTGTTTAATAAATCCTGGTCTGCATACGTCCCAGCAAGTTACGCATAGTGATCATTAGAGTTTTAACACCCGTTTAGGGTCTACTCTTGTTTATCTAACGAGCCGGATACGATCGTTAATCGGAGTGTGCTACCGTTGGCACCAAGGCTTCGGCCTAATGGACATCTACCACTATAGATAAGTGAGTCCATCTACTCACTGTAGATGGCACCCGACTACTGTCCAAAATATTAATGCGTGAGGTTAAACGGGGAATTGTCCTTAACATGACACCCGTATGTTTATGTGAGATTGTGGAAGCGGGGCTTCATGTGATGGAAATAAACAAGTGAGACTAACTGGACCTCAACTAACTGTTGACTCGTGCTCATTATTCGATTATGAATGTCGTAATAGCATGTCTTGATGCGTGAATGTTCAAATACCTGTTGTGTGTTTTAATTCCGTATTTACAGTTATGTTATAAGCATGTAAACGGTACAGCATGAAACGAACCCCATGTTAATCAAGATGGCTAAAACGACCTAAGTGGCCAAAAGGGTCTAGGATCACATTTAGCGTACCCGCAGTTGGTTGAGCCTTTATGGCACCACTTACAGGACTTGATCGAGCTATGAAGCCGGAGTGCGGGACTCCAGGGTAGTCAACGACGTTATTTATTTATTTATTGCAATTTCAAAATTAGTTTATACTCAGTACGATGTAAACATTGGGATTACCTTAGATGCTCACTAACCTTATGTATTAGTTTAAACTTAGGATGATGTAGTATATATCTCTTTCATCACTGCGGTTAATTATTGTCGATGTGTTGTTATATTCCTTTTCTGCTTCTTTACTCGCATGGGCGAGTAATGGCATGTGACACCCGAGTGAGAATTATTAGTGTTTAACTTCCGTTGTAAGACGTCTTTAATTATGCTACAAGAGTGATTATTACGAGTTTATTGTGAGGGGTGTTACAACCTGTTTTCTGTGTGTTTGCCACCTTGCAAGATATAGCATGAAATGAGTTTATAGTAATTCATTATGTGGTGTAATTAGTTCCGGTACCGTTTAACCTCGAATATGTGTTAAACCTTAGCTAACCGACTCTAGGATCACATAAGAGATCGGTATTTGGATTTAACGATCCAACCTATGGGAACGTTCTAACTACGGTTATCCGTGTGTTAGGTGTGTGTTGTTGTTGTGTGTAAGTTTGTTTACCTCTCTTGTGTATGTCTTTGTGTAACAACGGTTGTTTGATCATGTAAGTCGTATGGTGACTTACCTCCCTTGTGAGTTTGACCAAGTGTGTGACACCATATGGTGTCGTGATGTGATAGGTTCCATAAAGGAACATCTAACTAATATATATTATGGGGGGGGTGAGGAATCCGGGGTATCAACTTCATGTTATCATAAGAAAAATTTAAGTATAACCCTATTAAATGGGTAAATGTCGTCTAATGAGGAGTTAGCTCCATCAAGGTAGAAACCCTCAAGGGTTAAAGAACACAACAATGTGATCTAACAAGTGTTGATGTGTTGACTTAATTGTTTGAATTATTGTTGGATGTATGTTAAATATACGTGTGTTATATGTTTATGGTTCTACATGCATGATTCAAATATAATCAACTGCATGCTTAGACGACAATTAGTTGTGCATGGCCCGGTAGTATGCGGGCTGTATGATTACCTTACCAGCAAAGGTGCTGAGCCCCTTTGGGGCCACCCTTTTTCCTTTCAAGTACAATGGAGCTGGCAGCCGTTCGAGAGTAGGACGGGGTGGTTGTTTGTACATGGGTAGTTATTTAATTGCTTATGAATTGTAGGAGTAGTAAGACCGAAACTGTTATCGGCATTATAGTTATAAATACTCGGTACAGTTAGAATGTAATGTATATTGATTCTTGGAAATGGAACAGGATTGTATTGTGTAGGTGCTCGGGAATCTGGTCCATCAGACCGATGCAATGTATAAGTATTAGCCTTGTTAGCCACGTGGGTGGTTAACGACGTGTAACACCAATGAATTAAGTAAATTTTGAGTTGTGTTTTCTGCTGCAATTTGTTGTTAAGTATGATGTTGTAGTTTGGGTGTTACAAAAAGGGTATTAGAGCGATACTTCGCTCTGATGACTGGAATTACCGAGCTTCGGAAGTACCGAGTTAGGAGTTTAATACTTTGGGTTAAGGGTTGAGTGATAGCGTGAGAGAACCACTAGTTAGGAATTACCAGTGAGTACTGAAAACCTACAATATCCTTCCCACCCTCCAAACCCCTGGTTTATAACTCGGGAAGTACGCCAGAGAGATGAAGGTCCTCTCTTACTCGGGAAAACCCGATCTGTCATTATTAAGTACTCTGTAAGTACGGAGAACCTGTCATACGGTACATTCCGAAAACTGGGAATCCCGGATACGGTTTCCGTCTGAAATGTTAACCGCACTTAATAGCAGAGAATTGAAGAATCCTACCTGTAAAAACAAGATTTCCGTTAACCTGGGTCGACATGCCGAGCAGTCAAGAGAAACAAGCTTGCCCAACAAGGAGGAACACACCAACCGTGCAACAAGGCACAAAGCGAGGTAACAAACCCGAGACGCGTGTCTACGGGACCATAACTATTAGATAATGTCGCCAAGGTATACCAACTTACTAAGGAACTAGCCAAGGTTGGATAATCCCAAACCTACAGTGCCAAAGAGGCTGTAATACCCGATTATGATAGTTCAGACAACTATAGGTGTGTACATGAAACATACCTCAAAAGGACTACAACGTAGTATGAACAAGAATCAAGTCTCGGTAACCACGACAAATGTGAGGGAACAGGCTATGAGGAAGATACAGTACTAAGTAAAAGGGGTCTCCAAGAATGGGAAACGCCCAAGTTAATGATACCATGTGAAGACCAGTGATGAGAAGTGAGAAATGTGCAGAAGATTAATTACCAATTATAGTATCAAAGTAAGAGCCAACAAGGCCACTGATTACGGTGCAAGTAAAACAATACCGCAACCGGTGTGTGTGGAACCGATAGCTAGTTAACACGGAGCACTTGCCATGGCAAGTGCTGCTAGAACGGGGCCGTTCAGGAAAATTTTAACAACTACGAAGTACTTAGTAAAGTACCATGAAGTTGAGTGAGATAATCGTAACAGTGGAAGGGTTTAACAGCCTAACCTTTGTAATTGGGAATACACCAGTCAGCGAGAAGCTAGACTCGGTTAAGACAGGAAGACATTGTAATACCATGAGAATTTTTCTTTCAAACTCATATTTATTTCAAACTCTCTTCAAAGCCAAATTTTCTTCCAAACTCATATTTATTTCTAATTTTTCAGAATTTCCTTTAAACCAAACCAGAGAACCTACACCGACCTCAGCGCCACAAGGTAGGTAAGTTACACAACTTTTGAACAACCTTAGAAAAATCCTAAAACCCAGGGATATCAATGAGTCTGTACTAAATACAAACAGTGGATAGACTTCCCTTGATTAAGTTCGGGAAGCACTGAATGCATGTATCATAAGACGATATAAGAGGAGTTGACAATAGAATACTTCACATAGGCGTGTGACAGACACTACGAGTGTACAAAAATGAAATGTGGGACGACCGCACTCCGATGGGAGCTTGCAGGCCTGACGGACTCATTCATGAGTTAGTCGGGTAAGTAGCAATGTATTAGTAGGATACCCCACATATGTATACGAGTAGAGTCAGGAACACGGGAAGTAGTCGACTCCATACTACGGTTAGCAGTAAAAGTCAAACAAGAGCAACGGATTACCACGAATGGTTGAAGTAAAAGAATTCAGTTAGTTAATGAGACTAAAGGAATTAGTGAATTGGTTTCAAGGAAATGTTTAAGAGTCAGGAAGTGCGAAGTGCACTGACTAGTAAGTAAAGACATCGCATATGTCTTAAGAATCCCGAGGGATAAACATGATGGCTGGAACGACGAACCAGTCTATACATGGCAAGGCAGACGCCTAATATGGATACGTTAGTGTACAACGAACGGGATGAAATTCCCCAAATAATCACCTAGGCTATCAGGGGACATCAATCCTCACGAAAGAGGATATTAAACCCAGCCAAAAACGCAAAGCGATGTAGTTAACTAAACGTACCCACGAGTACAAGCCAGATGTAATGGCATAACCTAGTAACACCAGGAGCAATCCTTGAAGGGTGTTTGGGTTAACAATTGTTGAACGAAATATCGTGATAGAAACACAAGAGTTGAAACTAACACTCAGTTTAAACATAAGTCATCCAAGGAAATTTGACATTCTTAAAGGGCATCCCATGAAAGGAAGTGTGATGCAATGACCTTGTCATGGAGCCCAATACAACCTCCAATCCATGTGATGGTGTACGGAGAAGTAAAATTTGTGTGAATAGCCTATAATGAGTAAAGCTCGAGGCAATGAGGCTTATAAGCCACAAACCAAATGTGTTATGTAAATTTAATTGATTATAAAGTTTATGTTATACAAGTGAATAGAGCGGAGAACGAACCACTGATTTAAGAGTGGGGATACCTCTCGATATTGTGAGACCGCAGAAGTGGTAGTTATGTGAAATGATTGACCATGTGGTTATTGTCAAAGGAATGATTTGAATAAGAATAATGTCTATAATGTGAAATACAAAGTGAATAATACTCAAGGAGCGTAAGGACTTGAAGAGTAACGTATTCAGTAATCAGCCAAGTAAATGGCGAACCATAGCGTAATGGCGGAAATACATGAGCGGAAGCTAACATAATAGTGGTTGCCGTGTAAGTCGATGTTGCATAATGAGCAAGAACATGGTACGCAGTAAGCGACCGTTGTATGAGTATTGATAAACAAGGATATGGAGAATAAGTAGAGTTATGAGTTAAACTCAGCGGAGATGCAAGGTAAGTGATAGTAAACAGACTAGGCAGTAAGCTAGTAGCTGGTATTATGTGATAACGATCTCATTGCAGCATGGTGTGAATTCCTATATTGCAATTGCATAAGGAATGTAAGTGTACTTTTAGTAAATTGACACGATAAGTGAGGTAAAAAGCCTTGGGACAAGAATACCCAATTGCTGTGTAACCAACCTGTACAGGATACGGAAGTTGTACAAACGCACCAATGACTATGATGCAAGTCAGTTAAGCGTAGACCTACAAATAAACCGTTGGAAATACCAACCGTCACAATAGTCGAACCTCATCGCAGTAAAGACGAAAGAGACTTATAACGCTATAAGGACCGATGCATACGTAATACAAGGTCATAGAATGAAAGAATACACTGCTATAGAACCAAATAAGGAAGCATGATTACGAATATAGGTATAGAATATGCCTCAAGTCTTGGAAACAACAGAGGGAGCACTACATATTAGGTAGTAGCTCGACCTCAACCGACAGTAAGTCGGAAGAAACCAAGTGAATAATCATGAAATACATAGTAGTATACACAGTAAATTATCAGAGAAGTGGATAGAAAATTTGTAACACACCGAATTCGCGCACGGTAAGAGATACCACGCGTCGGTTGGGAAACCGTTATTCACAAGATAAAGGTGATAAATCGGAGATGTACAATACATTATGAATATGGGGCAAACTAAGCTCTAAAGTTATCAGGGTTGTGCAGCAAAAGCTAGTGAGTCCATGATTCCGATGTTGAACATGCATAGTGAATATGAGTAAATGGCTAATTATGAACTCCTAGAAGCCTGACAGGCCAGAACCGAAACCGGTTATGAGTAAACAAACTCCAATGAGAATTCTTGGTTCAGGGACTAAACCGCCAATATGGTTAAGATCCTCTTACCAGAACGTTTTGTATAACAGACCGCGTGGAAGTTAAAATACTTCACGGCGGCAGAAGATTTTAAACCAATGTTCAGTGATTGATTACATGGGTGTAATCCCTTTTAGGGGGGGGGGGGGTAGAGCGCAAAATCACTTAGTGTATGTTTACGTACAAGTGTACGTGAACTATGGTATGTATAGGACAAAATATTTGTTTTGACGATTAGTGCGTATGTTACATGAACATATGCATTCATTCATGGTTAAATTGTGGTAATTGCACACAGAAGATGCGAATACCATTGTGATAAGTGTACCTAACCTACTTTGTTAACCTATGTGTGAGAGTTAAAATGTAAGGGAGTAGAGAAACTCCCAGGGAACTAAAACCCCGATAGTATGTGTTCATATAATACTAAATATATATTCTGTATTGTATTTTGATATATATATATATATATATATATATATATATATATATATATATATATATATAACAGTATTGTGATGTATGAAGTGGTAGGAAACTGATATAGAACCTAGTGAGAATTAAATTCCCTAGGTAACTTGGTTGAAGGTGAATTGAAAAATGGTTGATGGACAGAGTTCCACCCTTGGAGATGTATTGCTTTGTGATTATGACTGGAAGGATTAAAAGATAGAAAATGGTAAATGTTTGAATTAGTTGCTGGTGTGAAATTAAAGTGGGAGGTGGAACTTGGTTTGCATGCGATCAAGGGAAGCCGAACACAAATTGGGGTGGAGGGATAGTTCAAAGCTGATGGTGATCACATCAAGGTTGGATGCCTCTTGAAGCTCCCTGTAAGTGGTCACAAATAATCACGTTAAGAAAGGATGCAATGAGCATAAATTGAACTTGGAGTTTTATTGCGTTTTCAAAAAGGATTTTTAATTGGTATTTCCAAACTTTCAATTGATACTTTTAAATAAGGATTTTCTTCTACTTAACCTCGTAAAGAGTATTTTGGTACTACTTGCTCACGAGCTGAGGACGTATGAGCCTTTGTCTTCAGACTGGTGACATGAGAAGTATATGTTAAAAAGTAAGTGATTGTTTTGATCTCCCAAGGGAACGGGGACTAGATGGTGTCCATCGCGACCAGGATCTGCGGGATCATAGTGTATATGTACTCGACATGGGACTCGAGGACTGTGATGTCCTGAAGTCTTTGGACCGAGCCCATGAAGAGATGGAAAAGGTATTTTCGATTTCTATACATGCTAAGACATGTTGTGTAGTATATGTAATAAATGTTATTCAGACCTATGAGTTTGAATGTTGTTATGTTACCCAGACCTGAGAGTCTGAGGGTTGTTATGTAAGTACAAATGATGTTATGTTACCTGGACCTTTGAGTCCGAGGTTGTATGTAAAGTGTTTGGTTATGGAATTTTTATCTTGCAAGTAATCCCCATGTTCTAATTAAAAGATGCGTGGGAACTGTGAACTTTGAGGACAAAGTTCTTTTAAGGGGGGTAGATTGAAATATCCCAAACCTAGATATGTCAATTAAATGTTAAACTATGGTATTATAAGGCTAAAAAGTGCCTTGGAAATGTTAGTAAGCAATTTAAACCATAGTAAACTCAATTAAGTACCATTAAGACAATTTAAGCAAAAACATGCTCTAAACTTGGGATAACCTTGATTAGGACCCAAAGAGCTTTTCAAGACCTTATTAACATGATAAATAACATGTTAAATCAGTTCCCAAATAAAACCAAGCTCAAAAACAAGTTTAAACACAAATTGTGGTTTAAAGGAGTCTTAAAGCACGTTTTTGAGAAATTGTCATGGAAATGGGTTTTGAGTGGCTAAATGCCCATGATTACACCTTAATCAATATGTGTACTACTTAGTATCACATTAGGAAGCCTAAATCAATGAGAAATCAAAAATTTCACAAATATGTGCACTAATTATGAATAGTACACAAATAGTGCCCAAAATGAGTCAAATGACTTCTTTAAGTGGTTAATGGTCAAACAAGGCCATATATATCCTAACTAAGTGAAGGGGGGCGGTTTTGAATGTGATAAGTGATAAGTGAGAAATACATAGACATTTAAGGGTTCAATCTACCTTATATTTACTTACTTCCAAGATAATATTACTCACTTATCGTATGTTTTTCCTAAGATTTATGTTTTGGTATGAACTGATACATTTTATGTATCAAATGCAGTAAAAAGTCTTGGAATCACATACTTTACTTCACAAGCTTTCCATCGCAACAAATCACGAGTGAAACGGAGCTAAAACGACATATCTAAGCCCACTTGAAGATTGCAGAAAAATAAGTAAGAAAATGCATCGTGTCCGTGGAAACAAACACCACGTCCGGGTTAAAAGGGACGGACGGTGGGCGGACGCATGACACGTCCGGGGAAAGAAAGGCGGACAGAGACCCGGACGCATTGTGTCCGTGGAAAGAAAGGCGGACAGAGGGCGGACGTGAGTAATGTCCGTGGTACGTCCGAGGAGATTTGGCCGGACAAGAAACAATGAAGCTGTGTGTTGTCCGTGGATAAATGGGCGGACAACACTGATGATACGCCAATTATGTCCGTGGAAATAAGACCGGACAACAGATAGAGCTGCAACTAAGCCGACCGTCTTCTCCAATTCTTCGGCGCCTGCAAAACATATCTATCTACTTCCTCCAGCAATATCGGGCGCCTACCTTAAATTCCTCACGCGTCTGTCTCCACTCCAGTTTTGTCTTCATCCTCATCCTCTCTTCTATATAAGCCACTGCTACTTCATCAGAAAAATGCGCACGTTGGTTCATAGAGCTCAACTCTCTGAAACACTCACCTTTACTTCCATATTACACTTCCTCCACAGAATTCCATTCTCCTCCATACAGTGCGTGCGAATGCAGAGAGCTCTTTCTTTTCTTTAACTTACGTAGACTTTCTAATATAATCTGTTCAAGCAATATTTTGATTCTCCTCCTTAATGCGCTTTAATCTTTAGGCCAATTATTAAAGTGATATTTGTAGTTTCTTGTTAAAATGCGATGCTGAGACAAGATTCTAGACAAGAGAAGTCAAAACGGGTTAACGACTAGAAGCGAGATTCGCCTATAGGTTAACCAGTCTCCAATAGGGATTGTCAATAATACGATTAATTTATTTGTGACTTGAGCAAGATTTGCGCTTGTTGTTTAAATCAATCAGGGTTTATTAGATAGGAAACGGTCAATGAACTAATTAAGATTCTTGAGTTTATTGCTAAAGTGGGAAAGTTTATGGTAATAAAATAGGTGAGCAGAACAACCCAGGGTGCTTTCTTTAAAAACAAAAGAGTTTTATAACTGCTTTTATTATTCTGTTTTAATTAATTGCTCTTTTTACTGTTTTATTTACATCAAGTGTTAGACCACAACCTCCCTAAAAAAATGATGAGTTTCTATTCAACAGTCTAATTAGAATTCTCAGTTAATTTACACTATCAGTTAAACCACAGCAAGGTCCCCAAGAGTTCGACACCCCACAATTCCACTATTCCGCAAAACGATTAGGTACACCGCCTAAGTGGTAGAAGTTGTAACACACTTTTACTCCAACAAGTTTTTGGCGTCGTTGCCGGGGACCTCCGACACGGTTAATTGATAGTTTTTAAATTTTATTGAGTTTTCTGTTTAGCTTTTGCTGCTCTTTAATTTTTATTTCTATTATTTTTGTTGTTACTTAACAATCTAACATTTAAATTCAGCAATCTAACCTTTAAATTCAGTCATTTAAATTTCTTGTCATTTATTTACCAGTTATCTAACTTCTAACCTTTACATTTCTGTAATCTAACATTTAAATTTCAGTATACTAACATTTAAATTCCGTACTCTAACATTTAAATTTCAGTATACTAACATTTAATTTCTGTCAGTTAATTTCAGTAACTAACTTTTAATTTCAGTACACTAATTCCTAACATTTAAATTTCAGCAATCTAACTACTAACATTTAAATTTCCTGTAAACTAATTTCTAACATTTAATTTTCAGCCAGTTAAATTCCAGCAATTTAAATTCAGTTCTTTAAATTTCTGTCATTTAATTTTCAGTTAATTAAATTCCAGTAATTTAATTCTGTCTTTATTTTATTTTTAGTGAAACTGCATTTAATTTTCATTCCTTTTTGTTCATTTTTGTTTCGCTTTGTTTACTCTAAAAAAAATATAGTTCTTTGTTTTGTTAATTGCTTCTTTCTAATTTTATTATTTAACTTTCTGTAGTTTATATTTACTTGTCAATTATTGCTTTTGTTTTCTTTAACGGTTATCCATTTTTAAACTGCATTTTATTTCTATATATGTGTCGAACTCGATCTGCAGGTAGTCCTCAAAACGATCTTGAACCTGAGATTGAAAGACTTCTCCACAGAGAAAGACGACAACAACGTATTGAGATGACAACTCGTCAAACTCTCTGCGAGTACCAGCAACCATCAGTTGAAGGGAGGCCTTCTGCTATTGTCCTTCCTCAAGTTTCACAGGCTGAACTGGATGCCTGGCAATTTAAAACGAGTTTTATCACCACACTCTACCACCAGGGCCAATACAGCGGGCTAGATTCAGATGATGCTCCACACCATATATCTGCATTTCTTGATTTCTGTAACACTTTTAATAAAGCAGGAAATCTAAACGAGCGCATCCGTCTGCAATTGTTCCCCTATTCTTTAAAAGATGGCGCCTCCAGGTGGCTGAGAAGTTTACAACCCAGCAGTATCCACAGTTGGGCCGAATTAGCAAACAAATTTCTAGCGAAATACTATCCCCCGTCCAAAACAAGAGAGAAAATTGCTGAAATCACAAACTTCTGTCAAGAACCAGGTGAATCTCTTTTGATTCGTGGGATAGATTCAAAGAATTACAGATATTATGCCCACATCACGGTATGAGTAGCCAGGAACTTGTTTTGTCATTCTTTAGAGGCTTAAATGATTCTAACAAATTGTTGCTAAGTTCCTCGTCTGGAGGAAATTTTATGAAAATGACCGGAGAAGAAGCAGTTGAACTACTGGACCAGATGACCGCCAGTACCAGACAATGGTGTAAAAACAAGGGAAGAGGTGAAGCCAAGAAAGAAACCGGTATCTACAGTATTCTCCCGCAGGATTATGTATCTGCTCAGCTAGCTGCACTCACAAAAGTTGTGGAGAAACTAACTCTTAGTCAACCACAACAAAAAGCTGTGAAAACAGTAGCCACTTCCCCATATCTGACTCCCTGTTGCGAAATCTGTGGAGGAGCTCATGAAACCCCAGATTGCGATGGTACAGGTTGCAACAGGACCCTTGAGGAGGTAAGTTTGATTAACAACAGACCACCAAATCCTTATCCGAACTCCTACAACCAAAAATATTGGAGGAGTATTCAACAACCATGGAGGAATTTTGATCCACAGTCGAGCAACCAAGGATTCAACCAAAATCGACAAACGCAGTGCACCGACAACAGGAGCAGCCACCCAACTCACAAGGTGACATGAGCGAACTGAAGGGCATGATGAATCAGCTCCTTAAACAAGGTCAGGCGATAAATTCAAAATTTTCTGAGATAGAAGCCAAAGTTGCTGATCAGGCTACTATAACCACAAATTTAGAAAGACAGATAGGTCAGATTTCCCAACAGTTGGCTCAAAGACCAACAGGGTCACTCCCGAGCCAAACTGATCCAAATCCCAGGGAGCATGCAAAATTAATAACCCTGAGAAGCGGGAAAGAGCTGGTATCCAATACCCCTGAAGCTGAGAAGGAATCTGATGAACAACGAAATCCTCAACCTGGCAAAAATGACGTAACAATTCCCAAGGAGAAGGAGTCTCCTGCATCCCTTACTATTAAACCGTCACAGGTTTCATATGATATTCCAATCCCATTTCCTGATAGATTAAAGAAGAAGAATTTGGACGACCAATTTGGAAAATTTCTTAACATTTTTAAGAAATTAACTATTAATATTCCTTTTTCTGATGCCTTAACACAAATGCCTATTTATGCAAAATTTATGAAAGATATCTTGTCTAACAGGCGATCTCTATAGGAAAATGACACGTAAACTAACCGAAAGAGTTTCTGCAGTACTCTTAAAGAAGCTACCACCGAAGTTGGGAGATCCAGGTCTCCCTATCATTCCTTGCGCAATAGAAGACATAAATTGTGGTAACGGGTTATGCGATTTAGGCGCAAGTATTAACTTAATGCCTTTATCTATATTCAAGAAATTAGGCATAGGTCAATGCTCTCCTACTCCTGTGCAGCTACAACTAGCTGATCGTTCCATAATCCACCCTAAAGGAAAAGTCGAAGATTTAGTGGTTTCTGTTGGCAAATTCATTTTCCCTGCTGATTTCATTATTATTGATATTAAGGAAGATAAAGATGTCCCACTAATCTTAGGTAGACCTTTTATGAGAACTGCGAGAACTTTAATTGATGTTGAAGGAGGAAAAATTATTTTAAGACTTCATGATGAGCAGGTAGTTTTTGACATGACCCGGAACATGAAGCGTCCTTCTCATACACAAACTGTTTTTCGATTGACACTATTGACTCTTTAGTACAGGAGATGTTCCTCGGCAAAGATGAAGAAACAATTTTGGAAAGATGTCTCATGGCATCTTGCGAAGCTGATGACGAAAATCCTGATATTGCTCTCATGGCTGAAGAGTTAAACAATTATATGCCAAATTTCCGTTCCTACCAACAAAGATTCGAGCCAGTAGAAAGAAACGCAGACAGACCAAAGCCATCCATCGAAAAAGCACCTACAGTCGAAATGAAACCTCTTCCCCCTCATTTAAAATACGCTTTTCTAAAAGAGCCATCTGATTTACCAGTTATTATCTCATCTAAATTATCAGATGTGCAGGAGAAGCAACTTTTAGGGTTGGTGCGCAAACATACGACCGCTATCGGATGGTCGATAGCGGATATCAAAGGAATAAGCCCATCTCTGTGCTCTCATCGAATTTATATGGAAGATGATTTCAGGGCATTAGCACAACCACAGAGGCGTCTCAACCCCGTTCTAAAAGAGGTGGTCAAAAAAGAGGTAATAAAACTACTTGACGCTGGCATTATCTATCCAATTTCAGACAACAAGTGGGTAAGCCCAGTGCAGGTGGTACCAAAAAAGGGCGGAATAACTGTAGTTCCTAACGAGAAAGGTGAGTTGATTCCTCAACGCACTACTACCGGATGGAGAGTTTGTATAGACTACAGGAAATTGAATACTGCCACACGTAAGGATCATTTTCCCTTGCCCTTTATTGACCAAATGCTGGAAAGGTTAGCAGGTCAGGATTATATTGTTTCCTAAATGGCTATTCAGGATACTTTCAGATCCCAATTGCTCCAGAAGATCAGGATAAAACTACTTTTACCTGTCCTTATGGAACATATGCTTATAAAAGAATGCCGTTCGGATTATGTAATGCACCAACTACTTTTCAACGGTGCATGATGGCTATTTTCTCTGACTATATTGAAAAATGTATAGAAGTCTTTATGGATGACTTCTCTGTCTTTGGTTTGACATTTGACACTTGCCTGGAGAATCTCGATCTTATTTTGGCCAGGTGTGAAGACACAAATCTAGTCCTGAACTGGGAGAAATGTCACTTCATGGTTCGTGAAGGGATCGTGCTAGGACATAACGTGTCTTCAAAAGGTATTGAGGTGGACCGCGCTAAAATTGAGGTAATAGAAAAACTCCCACCTCCTACTACTGTCAGAGGTATCCGAAGTTTTCTTGGACATGCTGGTTTTTACAGACGATTCATTAAAAACTTTTCCAAGATTTCAAAGCCTCTCTGTACTCTACTGACTAAAGATGCTAAATTTCATTTTTCTGATGAATGTTTAGCAGCTTTTAATTTGTTAAAGGAAAAACTTGTCTCTGCCCCTATTGTGGTATCACCCGACTGGTCCCAACCTTTTGAAATCATGTGTGACGCCAGTGATTATGCGATGGGTGCTGTTCTGTGCCAGAAAATGGATAAAATCCTGAGAGTCATTTATTATGCAAGTCGTACTCTAAATGATGCTCAGAAAAATTATGCCACCACCGAAAAGAATTGCTGGCAGTCGTCTTTGCTTTGGATAAATTCCGTCCATATTTATTGGGTAGTAAGGTTATTATTCATACTGACCATTCTGCCCTCAAGTATTTATTTGCCAAAGCAGATGCAAAACCCAGGTTGATAAGATGGATACTTCTCTTACAAGAATTCGACATAGAGATAAGAGAAGAGAGGTATCCGAATGTCGTGGCTGACCACTTGTCAAGGATGGAGGGACCAGAAGACGAGCCCATCAATGAGTTTTTCCCGGACGAGGCAGTATTCACAATCCAAACGGCAGAGACCCTTGGTTTGCCGATATTGCCAATTATCTGGCTACAAAGATCATCCCAGCTGATATGACTTATCAGCAGCGAAAAAGGTTCTTTTCTATTGTCAAACATTATTTATGGGATGATCCATTTCTTTTCAAAATCTGTGCAGATGGTATTATCAGGAGATGTGTCCCAGAACGGAGATCAGAAATATCCTTCTCCATTGCCATTCTAGAGAAACCGGCGGACATCACGGTGCAACCCGTACAGCTGCTAAGGTACTTGAATCCGGTTTCTATTGGAACACCCTTCACAAAGACTGTCATGCCTTTGTGTCTCTTGTGATCGGTGTCAAAGGCAAGGTAACATTTCTCGCCGTAATGAACTACCCTTGAACAATATGCTAGAAGTGAATTATTTGATGTTTGGGGGATTGATTTTATGGGACCCTTCCCAAATTCTTTTGGAAATTTATACATCTTAGTAGCAGTCGATTATGTTCTAAATGGGCGGAAGCCCTTGCTTGCTCTACTAATGATGGTAAAGTTGTGATGAAGTTCATCAAGAAAACATTTTCACTCGATTCGGTGTTCCTAGAGCAATAATCAGCGATGGTGGATCTCACTTCTGCAATCGCCAGTTTGATGCTCTCCTGAAGAAATATGGAGTCCGACATAAGGTTGCTCTACCATACCATCCTCAAACGAATGGTCAGGCAGAGATAACAAATAGAGAGCTAAAATGGATTCTGCAGAAGACGGTGAGCTCTTCTCGAAAGGATTGGTCCATTAAATTGGATGATGCACTCTGGGCATACCGTACGCCTTCAAAACACCTATCGGCGTGTCTCCCTACAAACTAGTTTTTGGGAAGGCATGTCACTTGCCTGTGGAATTAGAGCATAAATCTTATTGGGCTCTAAAGGTGTTGAACTTCGATCTACAACAAGCCGGTGAAAAAGAAAGTTCCAGTTGACGGAACTGGAAGAACTGAGGACAACTCATATGAAATGCAGTGATTTATAAGGAGAAACCAAGCGTTGGCACGATAAGATGATTGCCAAGCGAGACTTCAAAGCAGGAGATCACGTCCTTCTATAATTCCAGACTTAAGTTCTTCCCAGGTAAGTTAAAATCCTTCTGGTCTGGACCATTTAAATAATATCTACCTCTCCTTATGGAGCGGTGGAATTGGACAATAAGAAGGGTGGATCGTTTAAAGTCAATGGAGCTCGAATAAAATGTATATGGGAAACACGTTGGATAACGAAGAGCTTCTGCGCTTCTTCTCAAAAACCAGTACAACTTAAATCACTGAGGTACGGTCTAGCCAAAGACCTTAAAGATGGGCAGCTTGGTAGGAGGCACCCTACTATCTATCTTTTTAATCTGTATTGTGCTTATATTGTATTTATTTTATAAAAAAAAAGAGTGAAATAAAAAAGAAAGAGAGAGAACGAGGAGAATTAACTTGAGTTCTTCTGGCTGTTTAGAATATTTATTCCAGGAACATCTTGCACATTCTACAGCTGAACTCAAGTGTGGGGGAGCTACACTACATATTCTGCAAAATCTGGGGAGTACACTATCATACCTTGCTCTTTAAATTTAAATATTTCCTATTACCATGCTTTGTGATCATTACCAGGTATTGCATGCCCTGTTATTTTAATTCTTTCTATGCAATGAGGGCATTGCTTTGGTTCAAGTGTGGGGGAGAGAATAATCAAAAGCTTGCTCTTAAGTTTGTCTCTTTTTCGACACTGTGTTTAAATTTGTTAAGTGATTAATAATCAAAGAAGGAGCCATAGAGGGAGTAATGTGGTATTAACAGGTTTAAAGGGTACACAAAAAAAAAACACTCTGCTCCTTACTCAATGCTAAAATTCTGAGGAAATTATCATTTGAATTTGTTTTGACTTTGAGCCTGGATTTGATTGGAAGAAATGGTGGAAAAAGAACAAGGCAAGGTACTCCTCTGATCCAACAGGCATATTCTGATCCTAAACAGGCCTCGTCCACTCGTTATTAAGTCTTAGGGGTGCTTCATCACCCGGCTACCTAAGGTACTCGGTATCTGGGATAGTAGACCCAAAACCGCTACAAGGGTGGAGAGAAAAGTCTGAGGTAAAAGAAAAATGAACTTCAAAATTGAAGTATCTGTGCATTCTGTACCAAAATGAAAAAACTTCTCATTATGGATCATGAGTATGTGGCATTGAAAGGTATAATGGAATAAGATTTTACTTCATGCCCCTTGTCGTTCAAGGAAATGTGAAAGAAAATGGTGGATTGGCTCAGGGTTAAAAGCAGAATTCTCATGGTACTGCTTCTCTTTCTTTTGTAGGACTTCAGAGTTATTCTCAGAAATGAGAAATATATCTAAAAAATTGTTATTAGTACCCTTTTAAAATCTGAAAAGATTGGCAATTACCTCTTCTGTGCTCTCCTTACTTGATTATTGTCTGTTTAACTTGTTTAAACATTATGTCAGAAAGATTTGCTTGAGGACAAGCAAAAGATAAGTGTGGGGGAGTTTGATAAGTGAGAAATACATAGACATTTAAGGGTTTAATTACCTTATATTTACTTACTCAGGATAATATTACTCACTTATCGTATGTTTTTCCTAATTTATGTTTTGTATGAACTGATACATTTTATGTATCAAATGCAGTAAAAAGTTTGGAATCACATAGTTTACTTCACAAGCTTTCCATCGAACAAACACGAGTGAAACGGAGCTAAAACGACATATCTAAGCCCACTTGAAGATTGCAGAAAAATAAGTAAGAAAATGCATCGTGTGTGGACAAAACAAAACCACGTCCGGTTAAAAGGAAGGACGGTGGGCGGAACCCCATGACACGTCCGGGGAAAAAAGGCGGACAGAGACCCGGACGCATTGTGTCCGTGGAAAGAAAGGCGGACAGAGGGCGGACGTGAGTAATGTCCGTGGTACGTCCGAGGAGATTTGGCCGGACAAGAAACAATGAAGCTGTGTGTTGTCCGTGGATAAATGGGCGGACAACACTGATGATACGCCAATTATGTCCGTGGAAATAAGACCGGACAACAGATAGAGCTGCAACTAAGCCGACCGTCTTCTCCAATTCTTCGGCGCCTGCAAAACATATCTATCTACTTCCTCCAGCAATATCAGGCGCCTACCTTAAATTCCTCACGCGTCTGTCTCCACTCCAGTTCTGTCTTCATCCTCATCCTCTCTTCTATATAAGCCACTGGTACTTCATCAGAAAAATGAGCACATTGGTTCATAGAGCTCAACTCTCTGAAACACTCACCTTTACTTCGAGATTACACTTCCTCCACAGAATTCCATTCTCCTCCATACAGTGCGTGCGAATGCAGAGAGCTCTTTCTTTTCTTTAACTGTAATTTGTTTTAATGGCTGTCGTGCTTACGACGTCTATTTGTATAATTATGTCTGAGTAAAAACCTTAGCCTCCTGGGTTGGGAAGCAAGCTTATTTTACTAAACTGTGTTACGTAGACTTTCTAATATAATCTATTCAAGAAATATTTTGATTCTCCTCCTTAATGCGCTTTAATCTTTAGGCCAATTATTAAAGTGATATTTGTAGTTTCTTGTTAAAATGCGATGCTGAGACAAGATTCTAGACAAGAGAAGTCAAAACGGGTTAACGACTAGAAGTGAGATTTGCCTATAGGTTAACCAGTCTCCAATAGGAATTGTCAATAATGCGATTAATTTATTTGTGACTTGAGCAAGATTTGCGCTTGTTGTTTAAATTAATCAGGGTTTATTAGACAGGAAACGGTCAATGAACTAATTAAGATTCTTGAGTTTATTGCTAAAGTGGGAAAGTTTATGGTAATAAAATAGGTGAGCAGAACAACCCAGGGTGCTTTCTTTAAAAACAAAAGAGTTTTATAACTGCTTTTATTATTCTGTTTTAATTAATTGCTCTTTTTACTGTTTTGTTTACATCAAGTGTTAGACCACAACCTCCCTAAAAAAATGATGAGTTTCTATTCAACATTCTAATTAGAATTCTCAGTTAATTTACACTATCAGTTAAACCACAGCAAGGTCCCCAAGAGTTCGACACCCCACAATTCCACTATTCCGCAAAACGATTAGGTACACTGCCTAAGTGGTAGAAGTTGTAACACACTTTTACTCCAACAATAAGTCACCATAACATGCCAGCCAACTAAAGAAAGAAGAAGGAAATAAAGTAAAGTTACTATTTGCTTTATAAGTGAAATATCTCACAAAGTCATCTCTCTCACCTTACTTTCTTCATTTCCTTCCTCCTCCACCGTATTCTTCTTCATCCTCTCAACCTAAAACCGTCCTTGCTACAGCATGTATACTTCTCCACCTTGTTTTGCTTGCCAAGTCCAACTCCATACTCTAAATTAAAATCTAAGACCACATTTGTGCCAGTTAGACCAAGCTCGTCATTTCCCTCTTTTAAAAAACTTCAAGAACAAAAGTTTGAATCCATGGTGAATCTCCATTGAATGGGGAAAAGCTCAGCTTGTTGCACCTTGTTGTTCTTCTTTGTTCTAAGATAATAAAAGTCAAAGAAAAATCAAATTTCCTTTCATTTTGAACATGGCCGAAAATCACCATTAGTGATGCCTTGTCTTGCTCATTTTAGTAGCTTTATTCATGCTTCAAAGGACTATAAGAAGTCCCACCTTGCTTCCTTATCAAGCTCTCTTTCAAATTCCAAAGGTAAACACCAATTCTAGTGTATTAAAACACTTCTTGTAATCTAGGGTTTATTCATGAGTTAAAGTATAATGCTTGATACTCATTACCCTTATTTGTATAATGGTTAAAATATTGACAAGTGAGTAAAGCCCTTGCCGGTTTGCAATCAAGAAAAACAAGAGCAAACAAGTGAGAAAAGCTTGGAAAACAAAAGGTAAATGACTTACCTTAAGGGGTTTAATGTTTTATGGAGGGGTGTTAGGTGAGTGCAAAATGCAACCGAAAGCTTACCTTATGTAATGAACTAGGTAAACCTAGGAAAGTGATATGATCATATTTGTAAACTTGTGATTAGAGAGCTAAGGGTAAATGAGTTAGTGAAATGATCATAAGGTGGTGTATAAGAGGCTTTGTAATCGTCTTGGGCTTGATGTGTGTATTTGTAGGTTGAAAGCATTATATGTGGGAAATTCAGTGTTTAGTTCATGTCATTTAAGGGCCTAAGAGCCATGTCATTTAAGGGCCTAAGTGCTAAGCAATTTAAGTTTATGCACTATATTGTGATGTACTGTAGTTCAAGTGTAGTTTGTGTGTAAAGAACATTCATGGTGGGTTTTGAATGTCTTTGATTGTTAATGGTGAAAGAATTAAGTGTTTGGGTGTAAGAATGTACTAGGGAAGCTATGGAAAAATTTTGTTGAGAAACTTAGAGTTTTTAAGTGTTATAGTGAGGTATTGTGACCTAGGATATACTAGGAACCATTGAGAGTTAAGTTGGTGGAAAGGAATAAATTAAGGTGATCTTGAGGGTTAAAATGACCTAAGAATGTCTACGAGGAACTAGAGGTTAGAATGGTGAATTCAAGACACCAAAATTATGGTATGTGAAGTGTTAAGACTTGTGCAAATTTTGTAGTAAATGGGGTATTATGTCTTGTAATGACTTTGGTGTGAACTAGAGAAAATAACCTTGAGAAATCTTGAGAAGTTGAGTTAAGGAGATGAGGATGATTGATGATGCATAAGGTATGGCAAATAAGTGAGTTGGTAATGTTGGTAGAAGACTGTGAAACACCAAGAGAGTTTGGTAATGCACTAGTGTGCATAAGTGTTGAAAATGGAAGAAGAGATATGTAGAATTGAACAAAAAATTGAGCAATGAGTTGGTGATGATTTATGAAGGTCTAAAAGAGTGTTTTAAGGTGTTTAAACATGTGGAAATATTATGGAATGATTAGGTAAGGATTAAGGTTGGATTAGGGGTTAAAATTGTAATTTTGACAGCTTTTTAGCAGGGTCCGGGACTTAGGGGCCGGACCAAGTCCCGGACCGGCCTTAAAAACAAGCTGAGAGTGAACTCTGGAGGTGGTCTGGGTCCATAGTCCAGGACCAAGACCCGGACCAATGTAAAAAAATAGGGCCGAGAGTATGTTTAAGTGTTGGTCCGGGACCTTGGGTCCGGACAAGTCCCGGACCAAACAAAAAGTTGCCCAAATGTGTTTTAAAGGCCTCTAAGGATGGGGGATTGATGGGTAATGTTATTAGATGATGTTTAGGGCTTGTTTGGTGTCATTTGAAGGCCTTAAAAAGTGTAAACAAGTGTTAGATTGGATGTAAGAGTTTTGAACTTAAGATCACAAGAGTAAAATTAAGTATAACGGGGTTAACTATGGGCACACTAGTCATTAAACAATTGTATTACCCCGATGTTAATGGAAACAATTGTAATGTTACCAGTTGTTCGAGAATTATTCAAGGAACATAAGAGGACACAATAGAGTGGACCTTAGTGACAGGTATGGTTTTCTTACAACCTGTGTTCTACCGGATTACACTGGCTTGTATGCCAACCTGTTTTTCTGTGTGTTTGCCACCTTGCAAGATATAGCATGAAATGAGTTTACAGTAATTCATTATGTGGCGTAATTAGTTCCGGTACCGTTTAACCTCGAATATGTGTTCAACCTTAGCTAACCGACTCTAGGATCACATAAGAGATCGGTATTCGGATTTAACGACCCAACCTACGGGAACGTTCTAACTACGGCTATCCATGTGTTAGGTGTGTGTTGTTGTTGTGTGTAAGTGTGTTTACCTCTCTTGTGTATGTCGTTGTGTAACGACGGTTGTTTGATCATGTAATTCGTATGGTGACTTACCTCCCTTATGAGTCTAACCAAGTGTATGACACCATATGGTGTCGTGATGTGATAGGTTCCCTAAGGGAACCTCTAACTAATATATATTTTGGGGGGTGAAGAATCCGGGGTGTCTCGGTCGTGCACACATGGTTGGGAGTTGATATCTATATTTGATTTAACTCCCTCTTTTTTGGTTGTCTTTCCTTCTTGGATTACAATCACCCACAAGCCTAATAAAAGGCTTTCCTACCTGACTTTTGTTCGGGCTAGGGGGATTGGTGTGTATGGTGTGATCGGATCTATATTTAGACCGACGCATCTAAGTGAAGTAAATGTGTACGGTGTGTTCGGAACTATGTTATATCCAACACATCTTAAGTAAGTATACGTTCTCTAAGAAGAACAGTAAGTTATTGTGTAACGAGATTAACATAGGAATAGAAAGATTCTCTAGGCTCCAATGAGATGACTAACTCTCATTTTGGGGTACGATTTCTTACTTGACTCTCCCCGAGTTATGTTGTATGTATGTTAATGTGTGATATGTGTTCTTATGAGGAGTATGGTGATCAGGGATATCAACCCCATGTTATCATAAGAAGAATTTAATTATAACCCGATTAAATGGTTAAATGTAATCTAATAAGGAGTTAGCTCCATCAAGGTAGAAACCCTCAAGGGTTAAAGAACACAACAATGTGATCTAACAAGTGTTGATGTGTTGACTTAATTGTTTGAATCCTATTGTTTGGATGTGTGTTAAATACACGTGTGTTATATGTTTATGGTTCTACATGCATGATTCAAATATAATCAACTGCATGCTTAGATGACAATTAGCTGTGTGTGGCCCCGTAGTATGCGGGCTGCACGATTACCATACCAGCAAAGGTGTTGAGCCCCTTTGGGGCCACCCTTTTTCCTTTCAGGTACAATGGAGTTGGCAGTCGTCCGAGAGTAGGACGGGGTGGTTGTTTGTACATGGGTAGTTATTTAATTGCTTATGAATTATAGGAGTAGTAAGACCGAAACTGTTATCGGTATTAGTTTATAAATACTCGGTACAGTTGGAATGTAATGCATATTGATTCTTGGAAATGGAATGAGATTGTATTGTGTAGGTGCTCGGGAATCTGGTCCATCAGACCGATGCAATGTATAAGTATTAGCCTTGTTAGCCACATAGGTGGTTAACAACGTGTAACACCAATGAATTAAGTAAATTTTGAGTTGTGTTTTCCGCTGCAATTTGTTGTTAAGTATGATGTTGTATTTGGGGTGTTATAAGCTTACAATGGTGTTCTTCAAGCCTTCAATGAGCTTTACCTATGGAGATAAAAGTGGTGATTTCGAATTTGAAAAGAGGGAATTGATCTCCTAAGTGAGGGGAGTTCAATGGTACAATTTTTGTAATTTTTGGAGCTTGTTTGAGCCTTCAAAAATGGAGGTGAAGGGAGAGCTAAATGGAGGTCTTATAAATCACCATGGGAGGCTGGGAGGAAGAAGAAATCAGACGGGAGGCTGCCACCGTGAGAGAAAAGGAAATGGGGAGGAGAGAGAGTATAAAAGGTAATTTATACTATTTTGCTTTTACTTTCTTACTTTGTCTTCTAGTGTATTAGAGAGGGGGAAAAGGCTGAAGAAATGTCCCCCCTCCCCCCCCCCCACCCCCACAACACACACACACCCACACACACACATGACTTCTGATTTTGTATTTACACAAGGGGAATGCTAGTTTAGCTTTATTACACTTAACACCCCACAAGTTCTAGTTTTTACACTATTCACTCACCGGAACCCGTTTTCCAGAATTTTCTCGTTTAATTAATTTTTAATGGTCCTAGACCTTCACTAAGGTTTAATTATAGACATTTGGGTACTATAATATTATGGTCTATTTACCCTCTTAAAGTCACGTTTTCCCAATTTCCTTGAAAAACGCACTTTAAAGTCCGTTTGTGTTTTTAATCTCTTTTATGGATCCGTTTTCTTCAGAATTTTGTTTCTACATTTTATTTAGTCATAATTAAGCCTTAGGAACCCACCTAGGATCCAAGTCAAGGTCACATAACTCCTATGGTTATGTAACACTCATTTTTACATTTTTCACTTTTTAAGCATTTTCTCTTTTCTTTTGGCTTTATTTTCTTCATTAATATTCCTTAGACACTATTAGGTCATTAAATACCATATTAGAATAATCTTAATCACCTTATTTAAGTTCAGGGTATTTCAATCTACCCTCTTAAAGAACTTTGCCCTCAAAGTTGGTCAAAGTTGGTGAATTACTATCTCTACTCATTCAAACATATCTAATGTCAAAGATCATACATTTAACATCCTTACCGCTTCTCAAATCCATTACACAAGGTCCTTACATACAATACCATGCAAGTACATCCAATGCAAGCATAATACAATCACTCCGAATAGCATTACAACCAACCATCTGGTTTTACGATACAAGGTTTATACATAGATACAATGTAAAGCTATCCCAAAGCAATGCAAGAGTACTCTTCTATATGATCCCGCAAGCACTCAGGTCATCTAGACACAGGACTTCTCTACGTTCCGCTGCCCTTGGAATAATTCAACACAATACAGTACCACCGTTCTCCCAGTCATCAAACGAAGGACCGCAGCCCCCGGTTAAGTGGTAGAGGGTTCACACTAATCCTCATTCACAGGTTTGACGAAAAACTTCTTGAAAATACTAGTTGGGGATCCTTTTGAGACACAATCAACTCCCAATCTAATTTATGCTCATTACCTCTATCTTATGTGTGATTACTTGTGACCACTTGAGGGGAGCTTCAAGAATCATTTGACCCTAATGTGATCACATCAGTGTTGAACTATCTTTCCTCCTAATTTGTGTTCGGTTTCCCTTGATCTGATCAGGATCAAGTTTGAATTCCCACATAAATTTCAAACAATCAAATAATTCAATTATTTCCATTTTCTATCTTTTACTTTTCCTATTCATAATCAGAAACCATACATCTCTAAGGGATGGAATTCATTCCATCAACTATCCTCGATTTACTTCTAAATAATTTACCTAGGAATACCCTACTTATGGACTCAATTCATCAATTATTATCCATTTACTTCCAATACCTTACTCAAGGAATACAATACTCGTGGAGCTCCATCCACCAATCATTCTTAATTTCCTCAAACAATCACCTAGGGAACTCAATATCCTCTATGTTCTACATTGGTTTCATACCGACTCATGCATCGCAATGCCATGTCTAACTTCAATTAAACATATACTATAGGGATTCTCATTCCCTAGGAGTTTCTTTACTCTTTTCTCCTTATATACTCACACACGAGTTAACAAGATAGATTTATTTTTATATACATGGTATTTGCATCACTTTTGCGCAATAACTATACTAGGCTATGAATGAATACCTATGTTTATCTAACATAAGTACCAATCACCAAATCAACTCTCATTTATGCTATGCACACTGTAGTTTACGTAGTGAATACGTGAAACGTACACTGAGCGGCTTTCGCTTTACCCCTCTTAAAAAGGGATTACGCCCACGTAATCTACCATATGTTGTCATTGAACATTGATTCATTCAATTCGGGCATCCTGAAGCGTTTTAGCTTCCTATGGTTTATTATACAATGGTTCCTGGTCAAAGGGTCTTAACCATACTGACGGTTTAGTCCCTGCACCAAGAATTCTCATTGGAGTTTACTTAACTCATAACCGGTTCGGTTCTAGCCTATCAAGCTTCAAGGCATTGATAATTAGCCATTCTCTCATACTTACTCGGTATATTAAACCTCTGAGCTAGGGCCCACTAGCTTCTGCTGCACGACCCTAATAACTTTTGAGCTTAATTCTCCCTTTTTGTTATTCTAAATGTGTTACACATCTACTTCTTATCCCTTTTCTTAGGATATATGGTTTCTCAAGCAGCACGTGGTATCTCTTACCATACGTGAATTCAATGTGTTATAGATTCTCTATCCTGTTTTCTGGAAATCCACTTTGTATACCGCTGTATACCTCTGTGATTACTCACTTAATTCCTCCAACTTGTTGTCGGTTGAGGTCGAGCTACTACGCATATGTAGTGCTTCCTCCGATCATTGATTTCTGGTCATTCACTTATGTAGTGCTATACCAGTATTCTTCTATTGTACGATCTTGCATCCCGTATGCATCGATCCTTATAGCGTTTGTAATTTGAATCTGCTTTTATTCCGGTGGAATTCACTTGTTGTGATAGCTGGCATGTCCAACAATCTTCGTGCTTCTTCGGCCCAAGGCCGCACGAATGTTCCTAAGTTTTCGCTTAACTGGCTTGCGCCATATTCCTTGTTGCGTTTGCAAGTCTTCTATATTTAATACGGTCGGTCATTTTCGCAATTGGGTATTCTTATCCCAAGCTATTACTCCTCTTATCGAGTTGATCCACTAGGTATACACTTTGAGTTCCTTATGATGTTGAATTAGGAATGAACAATGCATTCCTTATGAGATCTTTGTTATATGGCTCAGACTATGGGCCTTAACGCCTAGTCTATTACCAATTCCTGTCCTGCTTCGACTCGACTCCGCTGAGTCCAGCTCATGGCTTGTTTTCCATGTTATTATCTAACTACATTCTCATAGTGTTCACTTGTTGCGTACCATATTCTTACTCATTATACAACATTGTTTCCATGGCCTCTACTACTACGGTAGCTGGCCTTATTCATTGGCTATTACTGTTGGCACCATTACTCAACCGTACAGTCCAATGTTACGTTGTATACTCAACCCCCTTGTGGTGTGGACACACCGGGAGTTTTTATGTTCGTGCATGTGGCGGTCATCGTAGCATACCGCAATATCATTGTCTTTCCAATGTGAAGATGTTTTATTTATGTTTAGGTTCCATGTGTGGGTTAGCTTACCTCACATTCCTTCATCATTATGATATAATTTGCCAAGTATCTTGGTTGACCAAGGATGAAGTGATTTATCGGGTCATAAGCTCTTTTGAGCGTTGGTCATTTGATGTGTCAAAATACACTTACATTGCTTGTTTTTGGCGTTCATTGCCCTCTCAATCTGAGCATCGGACATAGGGTTGGTTGTGCAATCTTGTTTCCCTATGCATATCATTGGGACATCCCAAGGAACCTCCAAGGGTTTACGGGTCCCATTCTCTAATAGAAGAGTACACCATCACTGACAAGTGAAAGTTCTTGTTGAGGGGTTTATCTCCACCCACCAGCGTCACGAGGTTTTACCATGTTAGCTTCCGCTCGGGTATTTCCACCATTCATACAAGGGTTCGTCGTTCATTTGGTTGACTATGGGATATACTACTCCTACAAGTCTCCACGCTCCTTGAGCTTTATCACTCTACAATCCACATTGTACACATTTTGTGTTAGTTTCTAAACTGTCTACTCTTCAGTTTTTAACCGTTATATCAAAGCTTCCTTATTCATACTATCCTTGGAATTTCCCCTTTTTTTCTTTCAAGTTGTTCTTTGGCAATAGTTACATGCGTAAGTTTTGATATTATAGTAGGTGAAATCCTTTTCTAAGGGTTCACATAATCACCGCATTAGCGGTCTTGTGGTAACGAGGGGTATCTTCACTCCTCTAATTTCTCATAGTGCCCAGGTGTGGCTAGATCAGTGTTATCATCATCTAGATTCTTATGCCTCTGTGTTACTATTACTACAGATGGCGTGAAGGGCAATTAAAAACCTTGTCAACTGTATACTAGGGCGACGCTCTAGCGACAGTGACACTAAGGTAGTCCTTACTCTAGGCTATTCACTGTATTGAATTAAATTGAGTGGATCGATTGCAGCTCCATTCATTGTATGAAATAATATCTCTTCTCTTACGGGTGCCATTTCTGGCAACCCTTATTATTATATAATGTGGGTTTTGCAACCGTCTGGATCTACATAACATATTTGGTTCATGGCTTTGAAGCCACATTGCTTCGAGCTGTGCTCCCCGTAGGGTGTTTATACATATTTCTACTTCTCCTTCTACCAACATATGATTGGAGGTATTACTGGGCTCCATGACAAGTCGTTGCACCACACTTCCATTCATGGGAGGCCTCTTAGACAACCTGGTATTTATTAGCGCCTCTTACTGATTTAGGGTATTTCCTGTTCGAAGGAATCCTTTCGGTGTTCTGACCGAGTGTTCATTTTAGCTTCCGTGTTCTTATCACGACATTCGTTCCGCTGTTGTTGACTTATACACCCTTCAAGGATTTCTCCTGGGTGTTGTTAGACTATGCCATTACATCTGGCTAATATTTATGATACGTTGCGTTAACTACACCGCCTTGCGGTATTATATTTGAACTATCCCATTTAGGGTCATAGCGTCTTCCATTCTTGGGTAGACCGTTGATACTTTCTCCTTGTGTTCTTGACTGGTTTAACATCCTCTTTAGTGAAGAATAACATTCCCGATAGTCATAGTGATTGTTCTGGGAATTCTATCCTCGTTCATCGGACGTTCACGTGTCCGTGTAAGCACTTGTCTTACTGTTTTTAGGATGGGTACTCATTCCAGTTATTATGCATTCCTTCACAAATCTTGAGACATATACGTTATCTATACTTAATAATCTGTGCTCCTTGCACTTCCTAATTCTTGTTCATCATCCTTAGATGAATTCACTAAGTTCCTTGATACTCGTTAGCTTAACTAAGTTCCTTCTCTTTGATCGTCCGTGGTGTCCAACTGTTCTGGCTTGAAATTACTTACAGTCCGTAGAACAGAGTTGACTACTTCCCGTGTTCCGTACTCTACTGGTATACATATGTGGGGTACCTTACTGATACATTGCTACTTACCCGATTATCCTATGAGTAGGTCTGTCAGGCCCACAAGCTCCTATCGGAGTGTGGTCATCCCTCATCTCATTTTTGTACACTCATAGTGTTTGTCACACGCCTAGGTGAAGTATTCTATTGTCAACTCCTCTTATATCGTCCTATGATGACTTATCATGAATCTTCTTGTTTGGTTTTAAAATATGGGGGTTTAAAAGAAATATTTGAGTTTTAAAAGGAAAAAAAATCTGAGTTTAAAATAGAAATCTTCGTGGCATTACAATGCCAGCTGATTCTGACCGAGTCTAGCTTCTCGCTGACCGGCATGTTCCTGAATACAATGGTCAGGCCGTTGGGCCTTTCCAAGGTTTTGTTCTTCAAGTCCTTAGGGTTTGTGATCCTATAGTTGCTTCCCTGCGATCACGGTACTTTACTAAGTTCTTATGGTTGTTAAAAGTCCTGTGAATAGTCCTGTTATTATTGCACTCGTGGTACTGGTGGTTTTTGGGTTATCCTATACCGGTTACGGTATGGTTTCCACTTGTATTTGGTTGTCTTGTCGACTCTTCCTATCCTCTGATCTTTTACTTGGGTTAATCAGCCTTCTGAGTAACTTCTCAGTGATCTTGACATGGCTGTCATTGATCAGGGTGCTTCTCCAATACTTGGAGATCCCTTCTTACTTAGTCCCGTGGTTTCCTTGTTGCTCGTTCCCACACGTTTACTGTGGTTATCGAGACTCAGCTTGTTTAGGCGCTACCCCTGTAGTCCTGTCGGTTTATATCCCGTGAATGTTCTCGTAGCTGTCTGAGATATGTCGGCCAGGTATTGTAACCTCTTTGGCGTTGTAGTTTTAGGGTAATCCACTCCCGACTATTCCCTTAGTCAGTTAGCATACCATTGGTGGTATTTTCTAGCTACTACTGTCCCGTAGACTTGTGTCTCGGGTTTCGTTGCTGCTTCTTTTCCCGTTTTGTTGCACGGTTGGTGCTTCTCTTCCCGGTACTGTTTGACCAGCCAGGTTCTCGCGACTCCTAAGCATGTCGCTCCATGGTGTTGCAAGTTCCAATCTCCTTATGGTTAGGATTCTTATTCTACCGCCATTAAGTACGGGTACTATTGCTCGACCGGGAACCATCTCTAGGATTTCCAATTCTTGGAATCTACTATATGACATATTCTTGTTTCCCGTAGGATTATTTCACAACCGCTAGATCGGGTTTTCACGAGTATGAGAGGACTTCCCTTCTCTCTGGCTTTCTTTCCCAAGTTATACAACGGGGGATGTGAGGGCGGGTCTGATATTATAGGTATCCTGTACACACCGGTGGTTCCTAACTAGCGTATCTTTCACGCTATCACTCAGCCCTTAGCCCTAAGCTCCTAATTCCTAACTCAGTATTTCCTAAGCTCGGTATCTCCAGTCATCAGAGCGAACTGATACCACTTTTTGTAACACCCCTACCGCTAATCTCGTCATTACTGTCTAATCTCCTCGTACTTCCATACTTACAGCGGATAATCCATACACATTGGCGGGTGATACAATACCGTTAGCCACCCACGTGACTAACAGGGCCTACTTCTACTACAACATCGGTCTGATGAACCGGAATATCCGAGTACAAACAATACAATTCACACTTCAAAAATTCCAAACCGAGTACAAACGATTCTCCATTCAATACATTACTCAATACTTACAATACAATATACCGAGTTTTCTAAGATACAATATCCAAGTACAACATTTTTCATAAGTCCATACACGCTTACTAAGAGTCTAACCTTCTACCCATGTCTCATAAGTCTACACTCTTTCCAAAATACGTAAGAGTACACCGCTTGGTGCACCGACAGTTCAATGGGCTACATGCCCGTATACAAGTACTACACTATCCAAGATGTTCCCTAACTATACTAAGCATAGCAGCCGGTCTCTTACAATGACCATAAACTTCTTGGGTACCTGGAAAATAAAAACTGTGCCCAAGGGGCTCAACCAAAGCTGCATATGAATTTCGCATACCCCGCGTGCTAACGGGGGTACGCCGACTACTTGGTCGAATACATGGAGTTCATTTCATTTATACATGCATACATGCTATAATGAACAATAATACATTCATACCACAGTACATACATACATACAATCTGATACATACAAGGAAGACAATCACAAGTCAACCATACATACTTACCAAGGTACTGAGATACAATTCTCAAGTTCATACACAATACTTGTTAGTTACTTACCCATCCGGGTTGATCGAATGTACTTTACTCTTTTACTCGGGATCAATGACTTACACTAGCCATGATCTTTACAATACCAATTACTTTTCTTACTTCAATACTCAAGTTAAGTCGGTGTGACCTCCGGGCAAGGACTACACCGTCCCACCACCGGGCTTTAGGTGGGCTCACTAATCCAGGTTGCTACCCATTTAAGGGATTTGGACCATGGAAAAGATTAAGGCCAGGAATCGGATCCAACCTCTTGTCTCATAATCCTCACGCGTGGCCGAAACTATATACGGGCTTCTTTACACTCCAATTTACCAATTTTCTCAAGTTAAAAGGGTTACATAGTTAGTAAGTTAGTGAGATTTGTTTCTCAATCACTAAGTCAAGAGTTAGCACAATTGCACAACCACAATCAAGCACTTCATCATCATCCATACATTTCATGAATTATACAAACTACAAGTTCAAATACAACCCAACAAGGAACAATACGCGACAAGCACAAGGAAGTGCAATAAATCCAACTCGTGTGTTTTATCTTATTTAGGTGATAACACAAAGCACGCAAACACACAAATCATAGTAGCCAAGGTAGCTATGCAGACGTGTATATCTGAGCGGTTTAAACTGGTGTAAAATAAAAGAAAAGAAATTAAAAACTCAAAATAAACGTCAGGCTGCAAACAAATCCCGATCGTAGTAGTATAGTGAATTACAAGCGACCGGATGTCGAACCGTGGGACTAATATACATATTATAGTACCTAAGGGTGTCACAAGAGGGGGGATTAATTGACTTGTAATATAAATAAAAAGAAAAGATAAAATAAACTAAGTTAACAGATAAATTAAACGGAACTCTGGGTCAGGTTATTATAATCTGCATAATTAAGCTATATCTACTGGTTTAATAATTTGGCAAGGTTCCTGTTATTTTCTTAAGGTCCGATGAAAACTCATAAGAACTCGTTTACCTGTAATGCAAGGTCCGATGAAAACTCAAGCAAAATGCCTGTAAACGGCAGAGGAGTATTGAGGAATTACATTTGCAACTGAGTACTAACTTAAACGATGAAAATAAGTTTCCCCCAGTTTTACGGCTTAATTAACCCATCTGTTCTAACCGATGAAATTAAAAAGACTTAGTAATGCAATTTAATAAATTCATGAGATTAATTAAATAGGCCAGATAACCTTTAAAACGTAACAAACTGTATTTAAATAAACCAGTAAAAATATTGCATAATTAATATAAACACATAATACCATTCCCAGAGTATAAATATTCTAGCCCAACATATTAAATAGATAAACAGAAACAAGAGTAATAGAAATCATCTGTAGTCACTCCTGCATTCGTTCTGCTATTTTATATATGTAGGACTAGAGGTGGATATGGTGGAATGTGGAAATAAATAAATGGAGAAGGCGGGAGAAGAGAAATGAGGTGGCGTGAGGTTTGTGGTGAAGTGGAGCGATGGGTCGTCGATGGATTGTATGGGTGGGGATGTGTATTTTGAGCAGAAGGCTCGTGGGTTTATATAGAGAAAGGAGAGAGAGAGACAGCGAGATAGACAGACGCGTGAGGATTTGAGGAATGGATTGAGGCGGTGGAAAAGAGCTGGATAAGATTTGCAGATTGATTGATTGCTTCATTGATTGCAGGGGACAGAGTTCACGCGTGAGGAAATTAAGCGCCGACTAGTAATGGATATGGTAGCAAGTTGCAGACAGTCGGCGCGAGAGAAAAACTGTTCGCGGGTGATTTTTAGTCACGACCGCCTCCGCGTCCGCTCAGATCCATGCGGTTGCATGGCATTGTCTCACGTCCGCATGGTGCCCGCCTTTCTTAGGCGGTTGTAAATTGTCTCCGCCCTAAGCGTCCGCCCACCGTCCGCCGGCCGTCCGCCTGCCGTCCGCCTGACTAGAGGCGGTTCCAGGGGCGGTTGCCCACAGTCTTGTCCGCCTGATATGGAGCGGTACTGAGGGCGGACACAGCACACTGCGTGCTTCTCGCGTGGCTCTCTTCTACCGGCTCTAGTTTCTTCGTTTGGACTCCATTTTCTGAGCCGTTTGCGCCTATGCGTTCGTTCTCCTTGTCTACTTTGCTCCCAGCTTGGTTTTCCTCATGTTTAACCAATAAATTTGTGAGATAATAATAAAACATAAACTAGAGGAAAACTAACCGAAGTGGAGAAATGAGCAGGAAAAGTGCTAATATAATATATGAAATACACCTAAAACATGCTCATTTGGACACTTATCACACCCCCACACTTATCTTTTTGCTTGTCCTCAAGCAAAATCACGTACCCAAGCAAGTAGGGAATGCTCAATACTAACAAATATTATTATGAAGGGTTGGATAAACATGATTTTTTTAACTTATTGAGGAGTGTGAAAAATCAACTACTGGTGGCATAGGTGTGCTCAGGGTAAATATAAAATATAGAGTTTCGGGGTATGATCTAAGGTACTTCAATGTTTCTTTTAGGTGACTCTGAGAACTTTTACCATGGCCAAACTTTTCAAGAATGGGTATGAGAGAAAACAAAAGGAAAATAGATCGCATTGTTTCACTTTGCATACGAGATGAAAATGAAGGCATAACGCCCTTTTATATTTAAAACACTCACTCTCTTTGTGGTTACCAATGTGGTCTCAAGTCCCTTATTTTCTTTCCTTTTCTCTTTTTTTTAACAGAGAAGCACCCTTAGCAATCCCTAAGAGAGAAAGACAGAAAGAACCCCTGAGTAAAATCCAACCATTGCAGATTATTTGGTCAAACCGCATAAAATGCTTCTCAAAAGTAATCAAAATTGTACAAAAATTGTACCATTTATCCCACAATTCATAACAGTATTTATTCTTAAAGAGAACAACCCACATATAAAGGGTCCATAATATTTGAATTGGACAAACGCAAGATAAGGAGAGAGATTAAACATTTAAGCACAAAATTCCACCGAAAGGGTACACTCCCCCACACTTAATTTGAACAATGTCCTCATTGTTCACCAGAAAAACAAGGGAAGGTTTCAGAAGACCTTTTCGGTAAGTAGAAAAAAATAGAGATAACACAAAGGTCACAAATAAACATTTAAGCACATAAACGCTCCTCTGCAGTTTTTTATTTAAATAAAAGCATAATTAAAGAACTGGTACTCCCCTGATATTATTTTTGCTTGTTGGTAAAGGAGTTCCCCCACACTTGAGCTTCAGCCTCAAATAGCGTAGCTTGGTTGCAGTGTAGAAATGAAGGTGCACCTGCATAAGACACTAGAAGCAACCATACTACAAACGGTTTAAAAATTAGCAAAAATAAAATTTAAAGAGAACCTGAAAATTAAAAAGAGCATAAAAGCAAATAAAATTAAAATACACCCGGGTTGCCTCCCGGGAAGCTGCCCTTCTTTAACGTCTTTGGCTAGACGCCTGCTTCGTTATCCTGGATCAAAACAAAACGTTACCTCGGCATATAAAATAAAAAAATTAATACTCCACAAAATCTGGTGTTTGAGGAGGTATTACCGGGAACGTAGTTCTAACAGAAGACCCGGTGGTGATGATTTTTCTTCCTCAAATTGGAGGATGTAAACATCATCCTCTTGTAGGTGAGGCTTGTAGAAAGAACGCTAATCGATATCATCTTCAGAGAAGGTTAATTCTTTGAAGGTGATAGTGGCGTTTTGTTTGGATATATTGGCGGGAGGTGATGGCAATTCCTTCTCTTCATTTTCAAGGATGTAAGTATCCTCATCTTCTGGATAGAGCACAGAGAAGGATGGAAACTGGCGGTAGGCGACCGTAGAGGGAAGAGAGTAACTTACATCCGTAGTGGGGTGTTCTACCTCATGAATTATTTCGCTCTTTGGTTGCTGTTCTTGTTGAGCGAGTCTCTCCAGGTAGTCTGGTTGATCTTCTAACCAGAGTTGCTCTTGGAATATGAGACAATCCTCATAATCATGAGTTCCCCCACATACGGAGCAGTATAAATACTGAGAGTAACAAAACTCTTCTTCGAACACCTGTTCCATTTGCCTCGTACTGATTTTTTTTTGTGTGTTTTTGTATATAAAACGAAATTACTGAAACAGATTAGAAAATAAAATGATTAGAAATAAACACAATAATAATATAAGCGGTTCGGTGGAAAAATGAAGAAGGTGGAGAAATTTGGAGATGAACTGGAGTTGCGAGCTTGTTCTTCTCTTCGGGTCGAGCTGGAGCAGTTTGTAAGTTTGGAGAAGAACAGAAAATTTCTTCGGAACACGTCTAGTTTCTGAATTGGGGGACGTCCGCCTGTTGTCCGCGTCGGTTTAGGCGGACGCGCCTATCTCCTCCACATGTCCGCGTCTCCGTCCGCACCCGTTTGGGGGACACACCTCTACCTGTCCGCGTGTCCGTCCGCGTCCAAATAGGCGGACACGACTCTGTGTTCTTTTTTTTCTTCGCTACGTACCTACTGAAACAGAATAAAAACAAACATACTAATAATATAAACAAAATATAAAAGACTATTAATAAAAACAATAAATAATAATATAGACAAAATATTCTAATATAACAAGTGAATAATCCGGGGCTTAGGGACTAGAATAAATCTAGTCCCCGGCAATGGCGCCATTTTGCAGACGTGTATATCTGAGCGGTTTAAACTGGTGTAAAATAAAAGAAAAGAAATTAAAAACTCAAAATAAACGTCGGGCTGCAAACAAATCCCGGTCGTAGTAGTATAGTGAATTGCAAGCGACCGGATGTCGAACCGTGGGACTAATATACATATTATAGTACCTAAGCGTGTCACAAGAGGGGGGATTAATTGACTTGTAATATAAATAAAAAGAAAAGATAAAATAAACTAAGTTAACAGATAAATTAAACGGAACTCTGGGTCAGGTTATTATAATCTGCCTAATTAAGCTATCTCTACTGGTTTAATAATTTGGCAAGGTTCCTGTTATTTTCTTAAGGTCCGATGAAAACTCATAAGAACTCGTTTACCTGTAATGCAAGGTCCGATGAAAACTCAAGAAAAATGCCTGTAAACGGCAGAGGAGTATTGAGGAATTACATTTGCAACTGAGTACTAACTTAAACGATGAAAATAAGTTTCCCTCAGTTTTACGGCTTAATTAACCCATCTGTTCTAATTAACCGATGAAATTAAAAACAGACTTAGTAATGCAATTTAATAAATTCATGAGATTAATTAAATAGGCGAGATAACCTTTAAAACGTAACAAACTGTATTTAAATAAACCAGTAAAAATATTGCATAATTAATATAAACACATAATAACCATTCCCAGAGTATAAATATTCTAGCCCAACATATTAAATAGATAAACAGAAACAAGAGTAATAGAAATCATCTGTAGTCACTCCTGCATTCGTTCTGCTATTTTATATATGTAGGACTAGAGGTGGATATGGTGGAATGTGGAAATAAATAAATGGAGAAGGCGGGAGAAGAGAAATGAGGTGGCGTGAGGTTTGTGGTGAAGTGGAGCGATGGGTCGTCGATGGATTGTATGGGTGGAGGATGTGTATTTTGAGCAGAAGGCTCGTGGGTTTATATAGAGAAAGGAAGAGACAGCAGAGAAGATAGACAGACGCGTGAGGATTTGAGGAATGGATTGAGGCGGTGGAAAAGAGCTGGATAAGATTTGCAGATTGATTGATTGCTTCATTGATTGCAGGGGACAGAGTTCACGCGTGAGGAAATTAAGCGCCGACTAGTAATGGATATGGTAGCAAGTTGCAGACAGTCGGCGCGAGGAAGAAAACTGTTCGCGGGTGATTTTTAGTCACGACCGCCTCCGCGTCCGCTCAGATCCATGCGGTTGCATGGCATTGTCTCACGTCCGCATGGTGCCCGCCCTTTCTTAGGCGGTTGTAAATTGTCTCCGCCCTAAGCGTCCGCCCACCGTCCGCCGGCCGTCCGCCTGCCGTCCGCCTGCCGTCCGCCTGACTAGAGGCGGTTCCAGGGGCGGTTGCCCACAGTCTTGTCCGCCTGATATGGAGCGGTACTGAGGGCGGACACAGCACACTGCGTGCTTCTCACGTGGCTCTCTTCTACCGGCTCTAGTTTCTTCGTTTGGACTCCGTTTTCTGAGCCGTTTGCGCCTATGCGTTCGTCTCCTTGTCTACTTTGCTCCCAGCTTGGTTTTCCTCATGTTTAACCAATAAATTTGTGAGATAATAATAAAACATAAACTAGAGGAAAACTAACCGAAGTGGAGAAATGAGCAAGAAAAGTGCTAATATAATATATGAAATACACCTATAAAACATGCTCATTTGGACACTTATCAAGCATACAGGACATGAGAAAATCATACCGTTCACCGTAGTTGTTCGATCCCCGATTTTCCTTCGTAGTCCAACCATTCGAATCCTATAACGTACACGGAGTCGGATGGTTAATTCTCTATAATTAACCTAACTCTTTTAATCTTTAGAGTTTCCCGACTTACAGTTACTTACCCCTTACATCTCAAACTTATTTACATTTGTTACTTACTTCATTTTACTTCTCAAGCTTGTTATACCACTAATTACCATTACATGTCATTAATTAATTCTCAACAATATTATATTATCAATACCATTAAAATCCCCATCATACAATACCATTTATACACATTTCAAAGGCTTTTTAGGTTGGTTTGGGACCTTGTCCAGGTCCCTAATTCCGGACCAACACTGGAATCAACTTTCGGCTTAAAAACAACACTGGTCCGGGACCTTGTCATGGAATCAAGTCCCGGACCATGCTTTGGGTGAAGTTTCGGGATGTTTTTATGACTGGTCCGGGACTTTGTAAAGGACCTAAGTCCCGGACCACCTGTGGAGTGTAGTTTCGACTTGATTTTTATGCTGGTCCGGGATTTTACCATGGACCTAGGTCCCGGACCAGTACAGAAGTGAATTTTCCGTAGGATTTTAAGGTTGGTCCGGAACATTAACATGGACCTAAGTCTCAGACCATAGCAGAGGTGCAACTTTATACCATTTTCCTTGGTTGTTCTTACTTTCTTTCTTTGTCCAACTCTTCCTCAATACTTCCACGTATCATCAAGCATGTTTTAACATTAATTTGACACTCTATACTCCTCCAAATCATTTACTAAACACATTACTCTTTTCTATGTAAATTTCACACCAATTCCACACTTACATTTTCCTAAAACCTATAACTTAGTTTCTAGCTTCCTAAGTATAGATTTTGCTCTCTTCTTTACTCTTTCCATTACTTACATTTAATGTTATTCTAGTACACACTTACATCATTTCTCATCTCCACATTCACCCAAATACATCATTCTCTTCTAATCCAAAACCAAGGCAATTTAGCCACTTAAATCCACCTGTACAACACCGAGTTATCCCTAGGTTCTTTTCTCCTTATCAACACACTTAAGTCATCAAGTTTCTAGAGCAATTTCGACAGAGTCTCCCCTATAATCTTAACTTTGCCCACATGCATATTTCAGCTCACCTATTCAATTCCAATATCCTCATAATTTCTCACCACTAACCACATTATATTTCCTGCACATTACATAAGTCCCAATACTTTAACACTTGGCTCCAAGGCCCTTAAACATTCATGCTCAATACCAAAGTACCTTCACTACTTGATTACCATTACATTAGCTTACTGTAACATCCTACCGCTAATCCCGTCATTAACGTCCAATTATCTCGTACTACCATACATATGCAGTGGATACTTCCTTACATAACGGTGGGTGATACAATACCGTTAGCCACCCATGTGACTAACCAGGCCTACTTCCACTACAGCATCAGTCTGATGGACTGGAATACCCGAGTACTAACACAAATACGATCCACACTTCAATTACAAACCGAGTACATACCATTCTCCATTCAATACATTGTTCAATACTCACAATATATGATACCGAGTTTTCTAAGCACAATACCAATATACACTATCTTCCACATGTCTATACATACCCGTTAAGAGTCTGACGTTTTACCCATTCCTCACAAATCTACATACTTGCCCAAATACATAAGGGTGTACCGCTTAGTACACCGACAATTCAAAAAGGGCTACAAGCCTTATACAATTCATTAGTATCACAAATTAACCCTAGCTAAGTAAGCATATCAAGCCGGTCTCAACTTCGACCGAATCAGCTTCGGGTACCTGGAAAATAAAAACAGTGCCCCAAGGGGCTCAGCAAAACGCTGCATATGAAATTCGCATACCCCGCGTGATAACGGGGGTACGCCGACTACTTGGTCGAATACATGCGGTTCATTTCATTCATACATACATACATGCTGTTATACGATATAATACATTCACATCATAAAACATACATACAATCCATTCAACGCATACAAGGAAGACAATACAAGTCAACCATTCATACTTACCATAACCCGGAGATACACTTCTTCATACATACACAATACTTGTTAGCTTCTTTACTCACCCGGGTTAATCAGGTGTACTTTACTCTTTTACTCGTGGTCAATGACTTATACTAGTCAAGACCATTACTCATACAAATACTTTACTTACTTACTTACTCAAGTTAAGTCGGTATGACCACCGGGCAGGGACTACTATATCCCACCACCGGGCTTTAGGGTGGCTCACTAATCCAAGATGCTACCCATTTAAGGGGTTTGGTCCATGGAAAAGATTAAGGCCAGGATTCGGATCCAACCTCTTGTCTCTCCTTATCCTCACGTGTGGCCGAAACTATATCGGACTTCTACTCATTCCATTTTACTCATTACTCATGTTAGAGGTTAGGTGGTTAGGAATTAGTTGAAGTCATTACTTCCATACCAAGGGTTAATACACTACACAAGTACACATCAAGCTACACATACACTTCATCCTCATCCATTCATTTCATGAATTATACAAACTAAGAGTTCAAGGCATTATAACAAGAACAATATAATACAAGCACAAGTAAGTGCATTAAAATCCGATTCATGCATTTATCTTGATTAGGTGATCACATTAACACACAAATCAGAGTAGCCAAGCTAGCATACGGGGCATGAGAAAATCATACCGTTCATCGTAATTGTTCGATCCACGATGTTCCTTCGGAGTCCAACCTTTCGAACCTTATAATATACATGGAGTCGGACGGTTAATTCTCTATAATTAACCTAACTCTTTTAATCTTTAGAGTTTCCCGACTTACAATTACTTACCCCTTTACATTTCAAATTTACTTACATTTGTCACTTACTTCCAACTTCTCAAGTTTGTTTTCTCTAATTCTTTGGTGCATATTATTTACTTCTTACCACCATTACCTAGCACTAATGCCTCACTTATACATAACTTTATGTATGTATATATATACATGTATATACATATATATATCTAATTAATTTTTAAATTTTTTTTTGTGTCTGGGTCCGACCAACCAACCGACCGACCCAGTCCCCTAGGTAGGTCGAAGTCAGAAAGCTATTCTAGTCCGACCGACCCACCGACCGACCCAGCCCTCTGGGTAGGTCGAAGGCAGAATGCTCATTTTGACTTGGTTTCAACTCTAATCTTCTTCCCATTTCTTCCTAAACCTTCCACATGCTTTCTAACATGTTTAACCACCTTAAAACACTCTTAATCATGCTCTAAACCTCCTCAAATCATTACTCAAATCCTTGCTCAATTTCTACAAACTTCAATCCTCATTTTTGCACTTATGCACTCTAGTGCATTTCTAAACTTATCTCGACAGCCTACCTCTTGTTCTCACCCATTTTGCCATTCCAATTCATTCCTAGACCAATGCACTTCTAAAACCCAAGTTCACTCCCTGTTTCACAAGTTAAGCACTCTTGTTCATCTCAAGCCCATCCAAGGCTTTCTCACACAATTTGTGCTACAGATTTTGCATTACTTAATGTACTCCCTAATCTAACACTCTAGGGTGATTAGCCAACCAAATCAACCCCTAACAATACCTAGTTATCCCTAGGTTACTCTTTACTCAATACATCACTTAAATCACTTAGATTTCTACCGGAATTTCACCATAACCCGGCTACTTTTCTAACATTGTCCAAAGCTCATGTCATCACTTAATTCAACCTAAAACTAACCAAACCCACAAGGGTTCTACCAGCACACATAAATCCATCAATGCTCATCAAATTCTCTACATACACTATAATGCTTAAATCACATCACACCATTAATTCCTGCACATACACATTTATTTCCCTTTGGCTTCCAATCCTTAAATCATCATTCAAAAGCTCTAAAACAATTTAGTTCTCTTCCTCATTATACCACAACCACACTACTACTTAAAACAATTCCATTTCCTCATTTCAAGCATTCAAAATCTGTTTTCTCACTACATACAAAACTAGCTCAAGGTGAGTTCATTTCCCTTGAACTTGCTAGTTTTCTTTCTTTTTTTCCTTTCTCCTTTCTTCTTCCTTCTTCCTTGTTTCTTATTCTTGTTCTTGGGTCACCAATTCGGTGATGCTACAGCCATTCACACATACCACACTAGCTTAGCAAAACTAACCCTTAAACCAATCTAGAACTTAATACATGTTAGGATTTATAAGGGGGTATTACCTTGTGTTCCTTAGTGGAACTTTGGACAACAAGGAGGTAAGGTTTCCAGATCCAGATAGCCAACCAAAACTGGCTGGAAGGGGAAGAAAAACAAGGTTCAACTTGTATTTTCGTTTTGCAAATAAAAGCTGGAAAAAGATGGATTTTTAAGCCTCTTTTTACCTCAAAACAATAAGGAGATGAAGGTGCTTCCAATGGTGGTCTTCAAGCTCCAAATGGCCTACAGCCATGGCGATGAAAGTTGAGGTTTTTTATTTTTGAAAAGAGGGAATTAATCTCCTATGTGAGGGGAGTTCAATGGTACAATTTTTGTAATTTTGGAGCTTGTTTGAGCCTTCAAAGAGGGAAGAGCTAAATGGAGGGGAGTAAAATCGCCATTGCTACTGGGGAGAAGAAGAAATCAGGATGGAGGGGGAGTACGTGAGAGAGTAGAATGGGAAAGAGAGAAGAGTAAAGTAGTTTTTGTACTTTATTACCTTTTTCCTTATTTATTTTGTCCTCTAGTGCATAAGAGAAGGGGAGGAGGCTGATTAAAATCGTCCACTCACCCACAAAATTGGAATTCTTGTTTTTTATTTACACAAGGGGGGTGTTAGTTTGGCTTTATTACACTTAACACCCCACAAGTTCTAGTTTTGACTCTATTCACTCACTGGAACCCGTTTTCCAGAATTTTCTCATTTAATTAATTTTAATGGTTATAGACCTTCACTAATGTTTAATTATAGATATTTGATTAACTATAATTTTTACGAGTCTATTTAACCCGTTTAAAGTCGCGTTTTCCCGGTTTCTTCGAAAAACACGCTTTAAGGTTCGTTTGTGGTTTTAATCCATTTTATGGATCCGTTTTCTTCGAGAATTGTTTCTACATACTATTTAGGCATCAATAAGCCTTAGGAATCCACCTAGGATCATAGTCAAGTTCACATAACTCCTATGGCTATGTAACGCTCATTTTTACATTTTTGCTTTTTAAGCGTTTTCTCTTTTCTTTTGGTTTTGTTTCCTTCACCAATATTCCTTAGGCACTATTAGGCCCTTAATTACCACATTAGGATAATTTTAATCACTATAATTAGGTTCGGGGTATTTCACTTACACAACACCAAGGCCATGTAATTCCTCATACTACAAGGCATTAACATTCATTCAAGGGTAAGTTCATTACCTTGTGATTTCCTTGATTTCTTTTCCTTTCTTTCTTCCTTCCTTGTTCTTTCTTTTCCCTTCTTGTTCTTGTTTTACCGATTAGTCATGCTACAACCCATTGTCCAATAGGATACATATATACACAAGTAAATACACAACTCTATAATAAACCCTAGAATTCAAGAGGAGTTTGAAGCTCAAAAATGAGTGATTACCTTTCAATCACTAGATGGAATGTTTGGCTGGCACAACCACCAGATTCCAGCTCCTTTCAAATGCCAAAATCGGCTAGAGCAAGAAGCACAAGAGGGCTCAAAATCTAGAATTTTCGGTTGTGAAGAAAAGCTAGAAAAAGAGGGATATTTGAACTACTTTCTTATCTCAAACCAACAAGGGGTTGTTCTAGCTTACAATGGTGTTCTTCAAGCCTTCAATAAGCTTTACCCATGGAGGTGAAAGTGGTGATTTTCGAATTTTGAAAAGAGGGAATTGATCTCCTAAGTGAGGGGAGTTCAATGGTACAATTTTTGTAATTTTTGGAGCTTGTTTGAGCCTTCAAAAATGGAGATGAAGAGAGAGCTAAATGGAGGTCTTCTAAATCGCCATGGGAGGCTGGGAGAAGAAGAAGAAATCAGAAGGGAGGCTGCCACCATGAGAGAAAAGGAAATGGGGAGGAGAGAGAGTATAAAAGGTAATTTGTACTATTCTTGCTTTTACTTTCTTACTTTGTCTTCTAGTGTATTAGAGAGGGGTAAAAGGCTGAAGAAACGTCCCCACACACACATGTCTTCTGATTTTTTATTTATACAAGGGGAATGCTAGTTTAGCTTTATTACACTTAACACCCCACAAGTTCTAGTTTTTACACTATTCACTCACCGGAACCCGTTTTCTGGAATTTTCTCGTTTAATTAATTTTAATGGTCCTAGACCTTCACTAAGGTTTAATTATAGACATTTGGGTGACTATAATTATTACGGGTCTATTTAACCCGCTTAAAGTCACGTTTTTCCAGTTTCCTTGAAAAACACGCTTTAAGGTCCGTTTGTATTTTTAATCCGTTTTATGGACCCGTTTTCTTCGAAATTTTGTTTCTACATTTGTTTTGGCTTATTTAAGCCTTAAGAACCCACATAGGATCCTAGTCAAGGTCACATAACTCCTATGGTTATGTAACACTCATTTTTACGTTTTTCGCTTTTTAAGCGTTTTCTCTTTTCTTTTGGTTTTATTTTCTTCATCAATATTCCTTAGGCACTATTAGGTCCTTAAATACCACATTAGAATAATCTTAATCAACTTATTTAAGTTCGGGGTATTTTAGTGGGAGAATTTATGCGGTGCAAATTAATGGCGTCTGAAGTATTTGGTTTTCTAACATTATGAGGAGAGTTATGAGGAAGTTAAAATCTTTGAACGAAGAAGTTATGACTTCGAGCTTTCTAGATACCCGCGTGTTAGTTGTTCTTAGGTGTTAATGAGTTGTACCATTGTACCTTGTGAGCCATTATGTAGCGGTTGTTACAAGGTTAACGTTGGGATAAGTGAAGGGTTTAGATCTAGCACTATAAATAGATGTAATAACCCGTAGCTTAGGATCATCCCAACTTGTGAGGATCACATCCAAGAGAGTCAAGGGTGGTTCTATGGGAACTCAATGGGACTCAGGGAAAAACACCAAGGGAAACACGAGAAACACGGGTTGATGAGTTGGTTGGGTAATCCTCATGTAAACTTGTAATCCTCATCTTCTTAGGAAAGTTTCTCTATCTTCTCCCGTAGACGTAGTCATGTTTGGACCAAATCACGTATATCATTGTGTTGCTACTTATCATTATATTATCTTATTATTTTTCTTCTTAGTAACCATGTCGATCTCACCAAGATCGAAATGAGCCCATAATCCTAACAAGACTACAAACACTGGTCTTTATGTGTTATCTTATTGACCTTGCAAGCTCCAAAGCGCCACATTTTGAGTACACATTCACTTGAGCGCCACCAATCTTACGAACACAAGAATGCACCTTAAACTTCTACTTTGGTTCCGTTCGATTTAGGCGATTGGTAGATTAATCTTTGCTTTTTAAAAAAATAATGACAACTGTCACTCTCTGATTTGAACAATATCCCAACTGCATACACCTGTCCGGTTACAATTCACTAACTAGAACAGCATTAAAGGAAACGCAGCTTTAGCTGCGTTCAACTCTACAACTTCGAACGGAGCCTTTAGCTCGTGTTCTATATAGCTTCATGTTTTAGGCTAGCCTCATTACACATAGGCCCAGTATTATTTTAACCCTGCCACTATTGTTTTATTCACTGTCCATAGTTACAGACCCACAACTATATATATATACATCAGTTCACTGAATGTAAACACTTGGCGCATACTATGACATCAATATACAAAATATCTTATTTTAGTATGGTATCGGAGTATCTTCAGGGTTAATTCTGTGATAGAAAATTTTACAAGCTAAATCAACAACAATTTGTTTTCCAACTTCAGTTTTGAGGTCAATTACTGCTTACAACAATTGACTTATTGACATACGATTGCAACACAATAAATCTTTCATTTAAGAAGAGTACAACACAATAACAGTCAGCTTACCATAGAGACAAGGCTGCCGATGGATTTTCAGCCCTCCATGACCCATAACTGAGCATTTATCAGGATGACAGTGACAACAAGATGGAACTTTCATAATGATAATTCCACCATTCAATACTTAACTAACAGTTTACATAACAGTCCAACTAATCCTTTCGAGCAGCACTAGCTTTCTTCAGCAGAAACCGTAACGAGAAAAACCCAAGAAAAAATGTCTGCCAAAACCATCTGCGAGCATTTGCAGGATCAACCCTATTGGCAAGATACCAGGCATATATCGCCTCACCCACATGCGAAGCTGCACTAACTAGACACGCTGCCCTAATATTCCACATAGATCTGAACAGAAAGAGATTCAGTGCTCTGGGCATTTGCAAGAGTTTATACTCAGGCAAGAAACCGACTGCAAACATCAGTGACAGTTGAACTATAGCAAACAACCATGTATAGATACTTGGCCCGTCTTCAACATGGGTCCTCCTTTTTTGGGTTTGATAAACATCTGACCTTGTGGTTCCCATGCCTTTCTAATTAAACCAGTCCGACTCTTCCTTCCCTTTCTTTAATTTCAGCTAAAGAGAAGATCAAAAGCAGACAGCATCATTACCGAATACCAATCTGAGTGCCAAAATGAAACATACACCAGGATAGAAGAAAGACCAAAGTAATTCTTATTAAAAAACAAATAATCTCTAGAAGACCCGTAATTGGTATTTGAAAGAAAGACCAAAGTAATTCTTATTAAAAAACAAATAGTCTCTACAAGCTCCAAGATTTGATCGGGCAGTGGAATGATATCTTATAATCAGAGGTGGTGGGTCCAAATCGTCACCGTATTACAAGAAAGGTTAAAACTCAATATCGCTTTTAAATTTAAGCCACTCATAAAAAAGAGCAAGAAATACAAATTTGAAGGAATTGAGAAGTGCAAATCCTGAAAAGTATTACGAAAGCAATTAAACGCAACAATAAACTATCAGTATCAAAGAGTTGACGGAGTTGACCGACAAATACTCTCTTTTCACTTTCAAAACTCCCTGAATACTTTCCCTATATGGAAAGAGACATTCTTGGCAATGATACTGCAGAAAAAAAAAAAAGTACAGGTTTGGGTCATGAACACTAAACTCTCTGATCTAGCTTGCACTCAAACCCTGTAAAAGTTCAAATTACTACTCGGTCCAAAAACGATAGAGATCACAGATCTATAACTTACTTTTACATATAAGAGCAAAGTAGATGTAATCAGGAAGAAGATGAAACCAAAATTGAGCCCCAATATTGGGTTTATTAAAATCAATTAGAAGTATCAGATCTTCATATCTAATAATCAATGCGAATCTTCGGAATTATAGAGAAAAGTAAAACCCACATTCTCAAACATACTCCAAAGGTCAACAGTCAGCATAACGACAGCAGCAAAATTAACAAGGAAACAATGAAGGATTTGCATTCACAGAGAACGAACCTGTCCTTGTTCTAAGGAAATGCAGGAATTATGTGTCCTCTCCGACACGGGATGTGAGATTTTTATATACGGCTCAAATAATTAAACCTGATGTAACCCAACTTGCTTAGGAATAAGGACCACTCCTAGTGAGAGGCTTAGTTTTTTTTAGAGAATCTAATAAAATAAGAAAGAATATGAAAAACAATTATTTATTAATCGGTGAATCGCTTTCTTTAATATGAATGGCTAATCTGTCCTCCACACTGCAATAAATTATGTGTGTCCTCTGGAACACGGGACCTGAGATATATAGATACGACTCCTCAAATCTAGCTAGCTTTGACTTTCTTTCTTCCAGATACTTTTTATGGAAAACGAGCAAAGAGTCTTTGAAGAAATTCAACCGGGACCAATACCTCCATTGAATTCTTTTAGTGGTGATTGAGACTGAACATGGTAGGGAGAATGAGGCTACGTTCAGTATGGTTGTTTTGTGGTTATTTTGGTCTGGCTATTTTGTGGTTGTTTTATATGTGGTAGTATATTATTGGAGTAGAATGTAGGACCCAAATAGGACCCACGCGGGGACCACACCAAAACTACCAACTATATGCACTCTCCAAACGCAGCCTGAAGTTTTGATCCCCATAACAACTATTAGGAGATGATTTGAACCTATCCACTCCGAAATTGATCCCCAATCCCGATGTAGTCCAATAGGACAAACCGGGTGTTAGTGTAACACCCCAATCGTTAATCTCATCATTACCTCTTAATCACGCAGCGGAACTCTAATTACAACGAGGGTGAACCAACGCCGTTAGCCACCCATATGGCTAACCAGGCCTATCTCACATACAGTAACGGTCTGATGGACTGGAACAACCGAGTACACAATTCAAATACGATACTCAACTCACTTCGTCACTATACCGAGTCTACAATATAAGGATGCCGACAACACATTCGGTCTTACACCTCTTTCAATACATAAGTAATTAAACCTAACTACCCATGCAAACCACCGACCCCATCCTACTCTCGAACGGTAACATATTCGGTGTACCTGTAAAATAAAAACATCGCCCCAAGGGGCTCAGCTTAACGCTGCATATGAAATTCGCATACCCCGAGCGCTAACCGGGGTACGCCGACCACTTAGTCGGATATACATGGAGTTCATTTTAGTCAAACCACATGCATCATAGCAATACAATAAGTACATGTAATGCTCAAGGAATTTACATCCAATCATGGAACACAATTCCTAACTAACATAACACGGTTGTTAGTTGTATCTGGATACTCATAGGCCTTGAGGGTTATACCTCACTATGCCTTGTTTACTTATTCAATATCTCACCCGCTCTCTCGGGCTACTTATTCATATACACTCCCATTCTCTTGGGCTACTCGTACTATACTCACCCACACTCTCAGGTTTCTTATTCTCATTATCTCACCCACACTCTTGGGTTATTTATACTCATTATCTCACCCACACTCTTGAGTTATTCATACTCAAGCTCTTGTAGATTCTCGAGACGCTACAGGTCTCCTACGTCACGCTTGTTACTCTTAATACATACTTAGGCCAAAACTCATGGCTCTCTAGCATAGTCTTACTTCCCCGGTTTTGACCCTACTATGGGTCTAGCATGGTGGAAAGGTTCAACTAGCTCACGGAACTCTCTCTTAGTTCCTATCTCATTTACTTAGGTCCGACTACTCTCGGACTACTCACATTCCCATACACTCCTCTCTCGGAGTTATAATAATATTATGTATATTAGTCTAGAAGCATCACTCTCGATGTTTCTAATGACCTTGGGAACATTACTTAAGTTTGGTTAATCTAGGTTTTAAGAGTTACCCATACATTTACCTTACTCATACATTCGGTTATTTGCATATATCAGGTAAAATCCTCATATAGGAGGTCGACCATGTCTCAAGGGAGCTACTAATCCCTCAGGTCTCTTTTACCTTCATCACTAGTTCACATCTTTGAACTATCCTAAATCCTCTTGAAGGAGGTTCACTTATCTTTCCACTATCATTTGTTTCGTGGATTGTTTCAATGTGGTTTTCTAACCATTACCGGGTATTTACTCAACCCGTACATCTCCTCACATTCTAGGGAGTTCATATGTTTGCGTTATCGTTATACTTTAACGGATAGTTTGTGTGTTTGCACGTTTTCGTTATCTTAAGCATCGACCCGATCTATGGGTTTTAGCTTAACGTTACTCACTATGAGTCGGTCCATACACTATGTTAGACCACACCGGCATACAAGTATGTTAGCTCATTCAACATACAACAAGGCATACATAATCAAACAATGGATTATTTTCATGCTTTAATCTTGATTAAGCCGGCACACAAACACACAAATCAACGTAACTCGGTTAGCATGCGGATATGAGAAAATCATACCTTTCACCGGGGTTTTTACTTTACCGTGGCATCTCACCATGCTCGGGTCACGCACGACTCTCTGATAATGTTTCAAACATTATTATTAATACTAAACTCATACGGTACATAATAAAATGTTATTCCCGTACTCACCCCGTTATCCCGTTAACCCGGTTTCACTTGTATTAATTTGAGTTCTTACTTCACACTCAATTCTAACACTTTCTTCCACTTCCCAGGGCCTTTACATGTCACCAAACAAGGCCTAAACATCTTATAACATCATTACCAAGCCATTCCCTAACTTAAACCCCACTTAAAACTCTTATTTTTACATTTCTGGTCCGGTCCGGGACTTCACATGGGACTTAAGTCCCGGACCAACCTTGGTTCAAACTCTCGGCTAATAAATTGTATATGGTCCGGGACTTGGGCATGGAGTTAGGTCCCGGACCAAACAAGCAGGGAACTCTCGGGTTGAAAAATGTATATGGTCCGGGACTTGGGCATGGGGTTAGGACCCGGACCAAACAAGCAGAGCACTCTCGGGGGTAAAAATAGGGGTGGTCCGGGACTTGGTCCTGGACCTAAGTCCCGGACCCTGCTACAGATTTCACAATTTTAACAGTTTATTCCTCTGTTACAGGTTCTCTCTTTGCCCATTAATTAACCAACCTTCACCAACTAAAATCTTCATGTTTTAGTGACTAATTACCCACCTAAACCACCTTAACCAAACACCAAGTACACTCACCAATCTAGTTAATTTTTACTTAGATTCTTTTACACTCACAACCTTGTTTTCTCTCTTGTTTTCTAACAGATTGTACAGATTTTGGCCACTACTTTAAACCATTCAAACCTCACATACTGATGCCATACCTAACTCAAAAATGGCATTATTTCACTCCTAGAACACTCTTCTTCTTAGTTAGGTCCTCAAGGCATTAACCACTCAACTAAGCCTTCTTAAACAACCTTCTTTCTTCCTTTAAAACAGAACACTCAACTATCCATCCTAGGTGAATTTTGACAGCACCTATTTATTTCACTAATCATTTTCACCACACTACAAAAGTTCACAACACACATCTCCCACCTGTTTGGTTTAAACACATATAACACAACAAAATCCCATTTGCTCACATATGTAAAACAGCTTAAATTCTAGGTTTAATTGCACACCCACACACCTTATAACATTCTCTTCAAACTATTAATATTGTAGTACCAAGACTACACAAACTCAAGGTTATTTATTCAACACCCACATCAATTTCACAAGGAAACAAAACCAATACAAGGTAAGCTTTTTACCTTGTTTCACTTTCAGTTTTCACTCCCCTTCTTCCTCTTTATCTTGTTCCCTCTTTCTCCTCTTGTTTCACACACCACACAAGGGCTTTGGATTGCCAACTACAACCGCAGCCCATCACACATTCAACAATCAATTCACTTGTAACACCCCATCCAACAACAAATACATAACAACAATCTGCAGCGGAATACACAACTCATCAATTAACTCAATTCGCTGGTGTTACACGCCGTTAACCACCCACGTGGCTAACAAGGCTAATACACATACATTGTACCGGTCTGATGGGCTAAATTCCCGAGCGACTACACATTACTATCGCTTTCCATTAACAACAACACAACGCACCCTTCCAACTATACGAGTATTTATAAACTGATGCCGACAACAATTTCGGTCTTACTACACCTACTGTATACATACACTTAAATGATTACCCATGTACGACGACTACCCGTCCTACTCTCGAACGGCTTCCAGCACTTCGTACCTGAAATAGGAAAAGAAGAGAAAGGGTGGCCCCCAAGGGGCTCAGCACCTTTGCTGGTATGGTAATCCCGCAGCCCACATGCTATCGGGCCACGCACAACTAATTGTCGTCTTAACATGCGGTTGATTATATTTAAATCATGCATGTAACAGTGAACACACATCACATAACATTCGCCTCAACAGGCTCAACACGGATAATATCCTTACTTAATAAGTCACTCATGGTATTCATCATCCCTAGAGTGTTCCTCCTCTAATGGAGCTACTTCCTTAATAGACGACACATACCCTTAAATCGGGTTATCCTTAAACGCCTCTTATCACAAACTGGGAATCATATCCATGATCCACACACTCCACATTATACAACCTACAACATACACTACATACAACACTTAACAACACTTTGCACGTTCCACGTGCACAACATAATACCGCAATAGATATCGCATCACAACAAAAATTACATAACATAACGAGAGTGGTTCTCTTAGGAACCGACCCAACATTGTTTATACACTGGTGAGCCTAGAGAATGTTGCCAGTCTCATGATAAGCTCGTTATACAATAACAAAACACTCATTACCGTCCTAATAGTTGGACGAGTAACTTAAGTTAAGGCGGTTCGGGTTTGGAGGCCCGAACACACCACACAAACACATGTTCCCCCTAAACCGATCATAAGTCAGAATAGCTAAGCTTTGGAGTAAGCTGGGAGATCATAACCCGTGAGGGAAACAACATAACAAAGAGAAGGGTAAGGCTAGGAAGGATACCCTCTCCCAAACAACGCGCGACCGGCCAAACCGGATTCCTCACTACTGTTAGTACATACTTACCTTTAGACATTAGTTAGAACCCCACTATGGAGTCTATCATAACTACACACCATACAGAATTACAACTGGGTTAAACACACAAGGGAGATCCCTACATTCACAAACACATATCACACAATTAACACACGCATAGCCGTGTTAGAACGTCCCATGGTTCGGGTCGTTTACTCCGATACCGAACTCTCATGTGATCCTAGACTCAGATAACTAAGGTTAACACTTCGAGGTTAAATGGTATCGGAGTTGTACACGCCACATAAATGAATTCTGTAAACTCATTACATGTTTAATCTTACAACGTGGCAAACACACAGAAAACACATTGGCATACAAGCCGGTGTAATCCGGTAGGACACAGGTTGCAAGAAAACCATACCTGTCACGGAGTCCACTTTACCACGTCCACTTATGTTCCTCAGCAAATTCTCGAACACTGATAACATTACATGTACTTTTATTAACATCGGGGTAGCATGATTATTTAATGTCTATGCTTATAACTTCTCCCGTTAACTTAGTTACATAACTTTACATTTAACTTGTTTTACTTTTACATTTGATACAACTTTTCACCCACTTAATTGCCATTTAAACTCACCTAACATGTCCTCAACAACCTTATAACATCATTACCTATCAATCCCCATCATACATATCATTTCATAACCTTAACCCATGTTTTTGGTCCGACCGGACTTGCCGACCGGACTTACCCAAGTCCGGTCGATTCAGAACACATTTCCGTCAAAATTTTTCTACTCCGACCGGACTTGTAAGTCCGGTCCTATGTCCGGTCCATTCCAGAAACTAATTCCACAGGGTAGACTGGGCCCGACCGAACTGCAAGTCCGGTCGCAAGTCCGGTCTGCCCAGATCTTTGTTTTCCTTTTTACATTCAACTCCAAACTTCACCCCATATCCTAGTATACCCTAACCTCATTTGGGCACTTCAAACACACCTTTATCCATGTGCTAAACTCTTTAAATCACTCACCAAAACCATTTTATCATTCACAAACTTCTTACAAAGTTTCCTAGCACTTGGGATGTTTCTCCTTATGATTTATAAGTGGTAGTTCACCAATAATGAACCACTACACCAAGGTGTTTCCTCTACACCTTAACATCATCTGTCAAACTTCTTTTCTTACTAACTAAATCTCCTTTTTCACATCTTACTTAATCAACACTTATTCCTTGGATATCAACATTACCTAAACCTTAAACAAACTCCTCCAAGACTTAAATACATCCTCAAAACACACATTGAATTCCTAGAACTTCCAAGATAACACCTAAATCCTTGCATCACTCTAAATCACCTTAACACATTTTTCTCTCAAGTAAACATTTATTCACCTTTAACACTTCCTAGTTTCACCAAAACTCACTTAAAACACTTAGAAATTCTTACACATTTCCCCAAATTTGGCCATAGCTTCTCTTGTATTTACTCACATCCAAACACTTAGGTTTTTACCTTATTTCATTCAAGAACACCTAAAATCCATCAAGACATTTTTTACACACAAACTTCACACATTAAGCACGCATCACAATAGTGCATAACTTAAATTGCTTGGCACTTAGGCCCTTAAATAACAGGGCTCTTAGGCCCTTAAATTGCATAAACCTTAAACACTTAATTTCCCACATAAGTAATGCCTTTGACCTGCAAATACATACACCAATACATATGTTCTTTTACTAGTCTCCTTGAGAACACTTTACTAGGCCATTCACCAGCTCTTTAGGTAGTTTTAACAAGCATTAAGCTTATTTCTCCTAAGGCATTAAACCACATTAAGATAGCATATTTACCTCTTTTCTCCCAAATTTCTTTCTTGTTTCCTTACAAAACCGGTAAGCATTTGGTTCCTTGCCAACTACTAAACATTATACAAACAACATAATGAGTATTCATGCTTTAAGCTCCATCTCATTGTAAACCCTAGGTTTACATTGTTTCAAAAACATTAATGTAGTTGTTTTACCTTGATTCTTGAAGAGAGTTTGAATATCTATGAAGAGAGGACTCCACCTTGTCCTTGAAAGATTCAAATGGAGCTAGAACAAAGCAACACAAGGAGCTCCATCAATGAATATTTTCGGTCACACAAAAACATGGAGGAAACTTGATTTTTCTTTGAGATTCCTTACCTAGGAGCAAAGGCGATCAATAATATGTGGAAAGACAAGCTCAAGCTCCATCTATGGTGGAACTCCATGGCACCGAAATGGTGATCTTCAAATTTTGAGAAGATAGAAATGAAGAGCTTGATGAGAGGAAGAGAATGGTGGTGTTTGTTTTTGATTTGGTTAAGTGAGCTAGGTTTTTACAAGGGTTCAAAGGTGGACTTCCATGGTGGTGGTGCTGTATGAACGTGAGAACAGAAAGAAGAGAGGAAGAAGAGAGGGAGCCTTGTGAAATGAAGAAAGGAATGAGAGAAATGAGATAAGTTTACTTTTTGGAAGATATTTGTACTTAAAAAGCAAATAGTAACTATATTAGTCATCTTTGTTTCTTTAACAAGTTAACAAGTGAGTGGTGAGTCACCAAACTTAGAAAACCGGCCCCCTTTATTACATAAGGGTATTATAGTCTTTGTTGGTCAATTTACTTACTTATAACATCATATGTTACAAACTAGCTTATAAAAATCACTATTCACTAAAACAAGGCACATTGTTGTGAAATTTTGATTTCCCATTGATATAGCCACCCAAATGTGATACTATATGTACACATGTTAATTAAAGAGTAATGATGGACATTTAGCCATTCGAAACTCATTTACAAGACAATTTTTCAAAACATGCTTTAAGACTCCTTAAAGCACATTTTGTGTTTTAACTTGTTTTCAAGCTTGGTTTTCTTTGGTAATTGATTTAATATGTTCATTAACATATTTATAAGGTATAGGTATGACCATTAGGTCTTATACAAATTTTATCCCAAGCTTAGAGCACATTTTTGCTCATATGACTTTAAGGTATTTTCTTGTGTTTTTATTTGGTTTAACTGCCCACCAAGGTTTCCTAAGGACTTATTTAGCCTTATTAAATCATAATTGAATATTATTAAGTCTTGGTAGGCTCTTTGGGTCCTAACCAAGTTCACTCATAGCTTAGAGCATGTTTTTGCTCAACCGTGTCTTAATGCTTTATTGCATTTTACTATGATTAAAATTGTACACTGATGTTCCTAAGGCACTTTTTAGCCTTTACATACCATAGTTTGATATTTAAACCACTTATCAAGGTGTGGGGTATTTCATCACTTTTCCTCCACAAAACCTAATATATATTTTAAGAGCTAGTTTTCAGAGTTTAATCTAGATTTTACCTTAGAGAACCCAAATGGTTGGCTTGGCAAACAACTGGAGAAGTTTCCAACACCCCACAAAAACATATGGTCTCGGCTGAAATGAGGGGAATTTTCCAACGTGAGGGAAAAAGTCTCACAAGTGGTAGAATAAGCTTAAAATGTTCTAAACACTTACTTATTAATACCTTAAGGCACTAAGGAAGAGAATAAGGGTTGAAATCAGCTCTCCAAGCTTCAAAAGCTCCCACGTCAATGGAGATGAAGATGGAGGAATCAAATTTTAATTGGGTGGAAATCGGAGCTCTCACCGAGAGGAATTCAACGGTATAAATTTCGTGTGATTTGGTGGAGGAATGAGCAAGTTAGAGTTGAGACAAGATGAGGGTTGTGTGCTGTTATTGACGCGAGTTACAGAGGAAGAAGAAGGGGTTTGCAAGTCTCTGGAGCAAATCGTGAATGAGGAAGAAAGAGGTGAGAGGTATTTATTTATTTTACTTTTTACTTTATACTATTGCTTTATTTATTTATTTACTTGTCTTCTTATTACTAAATAGCTAGCAAGCTATTAATGAGTGTATACATTATAATTAAAACCGGCCCACTTGAATTAGTAGCCGGGTCGTTTCTCGACTTTTCGAATTAAACGAGTTTCGTCCCCCGGTTTAGTCACTATTCATTTACCGGGTCCGTTTTCCGGAATTTTCTCGTTTAATTATTTTTAATGGTTATTAAGCTTCCATTAATACTATTTATAATTATTTAATCAACTATAATTTTTACGGGTCCGTTTGACCACTTAAAGTTGCGTTTTCGGGTTTTCTCGAAAAGCGTGCTTTTATGCTTAATTAGCATTTTAATCCATTATTTGGATCCGTTTTCTTCGGGAATCATTCCCGTATACTAATTAGGCCTAACTAAGCCTTAGGAATCCATCTCGGACCCTTACGAGATCATATATCTCTTATTTTCATTTAATGCGCATTTTAGCGTTTTTCGCTTTTCAAGCGTTTTCTCTTTTCTTTTGGTTTTATTTTCTTACCAATACTCTTTAGGCACCATTAGGCCTTAATAATCACATTAGAGTAATTTAATCACCATTTTAGATCTAGGGTATTAAAATCTACCCCCCTTAGGAACTTTGTCCTCAAAGTTGGTGAATCTAAATGGTTACTCTCATGGGCGTACTATGCCAAGGTTATAATACATGTATAACCTTACAGACTCCACAAGTCCGTCTTATTTCACACTACACATACCACACACATATCACAGCATGTATAGCAATCAAAAATACTCTTTTACTCTCTCCATGGAATCGGTCCGAAGACAAGAAGGCACAACAGTCCTCGATCCCATATTGAGTAATATACTACTGATCCCTCAGGTACCGGTCACGTTGAACACTTATTCTTTCTGGTTCACGGCCGTTTCATGACAAATGGGCACTTACTCTCTCTGGCCCATGGTCCCTTCGGTTCTAATCAAAACATTACACATATACATATCATCAGGCACTCTGGTTGACTCACTCAACACAGGAACATCTCAGGGTACTCTCCCCGTCCCGCTGCCTTTGGAAAAATCACACACTGACACCGCCCCAACCGGTCACTTAGGACCGCCGCACGTACGGTGCAATGGTTTCAAAACTAGTACACGCCCACCATTCTACACCGGTCATCAAGACTTAAGGCCACAACCATCGGCGGGTGATAGCGGTTTCAAAACCAGTTTTCGTTTCCATCTTCATACTTGAAGAAAATTCTTTTCAAAATCTGTTTGAAAATTCTTTTTAAAACATCACACAACTCCAAATCAAATTTATGGTAGCTGTATCTTTTCTTAGCGGGATTACTTGTGACCACTTAAAGGGAGCTTCAAGAATCATCCAACCCTGATGTGATCAGCATCAGTGTTGAACTATCCTTCCACCCCAATTTGTGTTCGGTTCCCTTGATCGCTAGCAGACCAAGTTCCACCTCCCACGTCAGTTTCAAACAATCAGATAGTCAAACATTTTCATTTTCTATCTTTTTACTCTTTCTAGTCATATTCATAAAACAATCTGTTTCAATTTATCTTTATCATGGAACTTAGTCATCCATTATTCTCTATTTGTTTCACTTACCTCGCCTAGGCATTCCATACTTGTGGCCTCATTAGTCAAATTATTACTCAACTTAAAACATACAACATACAACTCCAAAGGATGGAACTCACTCCATCAATCATTCTCAAATAAAATCACCTAGGGAACTCACTCCCTCTTAGGTTACACATCGGTTTCATGTCGATTTATACTCGTCATATCTCATGTCTAATCTCAATAGACAAATACTAAAGGGATTCTCATTCCCCAGGAGTCTCTCTACTCCTCTTTTCATAAATATTATATACTCGTTACTTGCATCTCTCATGCACGATAATCATAATTACACAATGAATGGGTACATATGTTTATGTAACATGAGTTCCAAACATCAAAACAATTTTCTTTGTGCTATGCACATAGTAGTTTACGCATCTATACGTAAGACATACTCTAAGCGGTTTCTCGCCCTACCCCCCTTAAAAGGGGTTACGCCCGCGTAATAGACCATATGTTATCACTGAACATTGGTTCACTAATTCAGGTATTATGAAGTGTTTTAACTTGAGTACGGTTAATTAACTCATAACCGGGTTCGGTTCTAGCCTCTAAGGCTTCAATCAGGTTTGCCAGGTATACTTAACCTTGAATTACGGCCCACTAGCTTCTGCTGTGTGACCTGATAACTAGAGCTTAACTCGCCCTTTGGTATTCTCAATGTATTTCCACTCCCTTTTATCCCTTTTTGACTTGGGATTAAAGGTTTCTCAATCGTCGCTAGGTATCTCTTACCGTATGCGAATTCGATGAGTTATAGATTTTCTCTCCAATTCTCTGGAAATCTATTTCGTATAACACTGTATACCTTTGTGATTATTCACTTACTTTTCCCGACTTGTTGCCGGTTGAGGTCAAGCTACTACTTAATATGTAGTGCTTCCTCGATTAACAGTTGCTTCTGAATTACGTTTGTTTATTTATTTCTGTACAAGAATTCCTCATTCATACTACTCTGCCTTTTTCCACACATCGATCCCGGGCCCTGTGGGTTACTGCCCACGTTCTTTGTGTATCTTTGGCCAATGGCCGCACGGTTATCTCTCTAGATTCTCACTCAACAGGCTTCGTTGACATTTCTCAATTCCTGGCTCTCCCACTCGATCATTACCGCACAAGTGCAATACCAAAACACTCAGTCATACAGAGTGCAGAAGCGTAAACCCTTGACAGTAAATCTCTCATGGGATAGGAATGATTATGTCTCCCTTACCACATTTTCTCATTAGCTCCGTATCATTATCTGTTACTGCGTATCATGCTCTACTCATTACAACATTCGTTTATATGGCATCCGCTACTACTTTAGCTTCCGCTCATGTACTCCCGCCATTTATACTATGGCTTGCCATTCACTTGGCTCAACAATACGCTACTCTTTAACTTTCTCTGCGCATTTGCGCACTGCTTACTCTGCAGTTCATATTGCACACATGACGTGTTCACTACTCATCCGACTAATCTATCGGTTTCCTTCCATTGCTATCAAGCCTTTCTACAGACTATTTGATTTCAAATACTCCTTGGCAATATACATATGCTCAGGTTTTATTACACCGCTTTAATGTTTTCACATTACATACATAGGTGGTAGCCTTTCTCTGGAGGATTCACGCAATTACCGCTCCGTAGGCTCCATAATAACAAGTGGTGTCCCCACTCTAAGGTAGTGGTTCGTGCTCCACAATAACTCCTATGCCTTTACGCATATGTTTTACAACGTTTGGATCTACGTATTGTAATTGGTTTTATCGGCTTACAAGCCACCTTGCCTCGAGTCATGTTCCACGCGGCTGTTTATATAGGTTTCTTCCTCTCCGTATGCCATTAAATGGTTGGGAGGTATTACTGGGTTTTTGATATGGTTGTCTCATCACGCTTCCGTACATGGAAGTCCCTTTAATTATCTTGATATTAATTCATGCCCTCTGGCAATCTAGGGTATCCCGTGTTACATGGGATCCCTTCGGGTTCTACCCGAGTGTTCTCTTTAACACTTGTATTCTCAACACGATGTTTCGTTCAACTACTGTTGACTCCGGCACCCTTCTCGGATTGCTCCTGGGTGTTACTGAGTTTTGCCATCTCATCTGGCCTGAATTCATGGGTATATTCAGTTCCTTACTCCGTCTTGCGGTTATATACTTGACTATCCCGTTTAGGGTTGTAATGTCTCCTATTATTGGGTAGGTCCTTGGTACCTTCTAATACCTTCTGGGTCAGGTCATTATTCTCTTCAGTGAGGTATAATGTGGGAATTCTATCCCGTTTATCGTAACATTAATAAGTTCTTTTTAGGCTTTCGCCATATTGCTTACACTGGTATTCATTCCAGTCATTATGTATTTCCTCCTTGATTCCTGAGACATATCCCATGTCTATACTTAATACTCTGTGCTTCTCACACTTATCCACGCTATGTCCTTAGGTCCGTCACCTTACTGGTTTCTAGACTCCCTTATCTTGGTAAGCTTCCTTGTGTTCTTCGATCATTCGAGGTGTCCAACTGTCTTGGTTTGAATTGGCTCTTCATCCGTAGTATGGAGTGGGCTACTTCCCGTGTTCCGTACTCTACTTGTATACATACATGGAGTATCTTATTGATACGTTGCCACTTACCCGACTAACCCATAATTGGTCTGTCAGGCCCGCAAGCTCCTTCGGAGTGCGGTCGTTCCATGTCTCGCTTAGTACACCGTAGTGTCGGTCACACGCCTAAGTGAAGTATTCTGTTGCCAACTCCTCTTATATCGTCCTATGATAACTTACCGTGATTCTCTGGTTTGGTTTTTTAAAAATATTTGGGAGTTTTTTGGAAAATTCTCTGTTTGAAAGAAAAATTTGAGTTGAAAATAAAATCTCCACGGCATTTCAATGCCGGTTGCTTCTTACTAAGTCTGACTTCTTGCAGACTGGTATGTTCTTTATACAGTGGTCAGGCCTTTAGGCCTTTCCATGGTTTCGTTTCAGAATTCTTAGGGTTTGTGGTGGTATATTGGCTCCTCTCGCCATCTTCGTACTTGCTAAGTACTGGGCGCTTGTTACAGCTCTTCTTAAAAGTCCTGTTAATACTGCACTTGCCGTGGCAAGTGCGCGGTACAGGTGGTTTTTAGGTTAACTCATACCGGTCACGGTATTGTTCGCATTATATTTGGTAGCCTTGTCGGCTCTTCCTTGATCCTTTAGTTGGATAACTGCTCCTTAGAGCTACTTCTCATTCCTCTTGACAGGACTGTCATTCATTTAGGTGCTTCTCCACTCTCGGAGTTCCTTAATTATTTAGTTCCATGATCTACCTCGTTGCTCGTTCCCACGTCTTCACTGTGGTTACCGAGGGTTAAGTTGTTTAGGAACTACTGCTGTAGTCCTATTCGGGTATATGCTGTAATTATGCTTGTAGCTGTCTAAGCTATATCAGTTAAGTATTGCACCCTCTTTGGGTGTGGCAGGGTGGGTGCATCTACCTTTGACTAGATTCTTAGTCAATACGTATACCGTTGGTGGTATTAGTTAACTATGGCGGTCCGTAGACATGTGTCCCGGTTCTCGTTAGTTCTCATAAGTCCGTCTTGTCGCACGATTGGTGCATCCTTCTCACTGCTGCTCGGCCAGTTGGGTTCTCGCGACTGCTAAGCATGTCGCCCCAGGCTGCCACAAATTCTGGTCTCCTTGGATTAGGATGTCTCGATCTCCCGCTTTTTAGTGCGGTTATTGTCGTTCCAACGGGATCCATCTCCGGGGTTTCCGGTTCTCAGGATCTACCGCGTGACAGGTTCTGGTTCATATCGAAATATTAAATAAGTGCCAGATTGGGTTTCCCCGTCTCTCTGACGTTCTTCCCCAAGCTTTTAATGTGGGGGTTGTGGAGGGCGGGTTTGGTACTGTAGGTATCCAGATCATACTGGAAGTTCCTAACTAGCGCATCTCTCATGCTACCACTCAACCCTTAGCCCTAAGTCTCTATTTCCTAACTCGGTATTTCCAGTCATCATTCGCTCTGATACCATTTTTGTAACACCCCAATCGTTAATCTCATCATTACCTCTTAATCACGCAGCGGAACTCTAATTACAACGAGGGTGAAACAACGCCGTTAGCCACCCATACGGCTAACCAGGCCTATCTCACATACAGTAACGGTCTGATGGACTGGAACAACCGAGTACACAATTCAAATACAATACTCAACTCACTTCAACACTATACCGAGTCTACAATATAAGGATGCCGACAACACATTCGGTCTTACACCTCTTTCAATACATAAGTAATTAAACCTAACTACCCATGCAAACCACCGACCCCGTCCTACTCTCGAACGGTAACATCTTCGGTGTACCTGTAAAATAAAAACATCGCCCCAAGGGGCTCAGCTTAACGCTGCATATGAAATTCGCATACCCCGAGCGCTAACCGGGGTACGCCGACCACTTAGTCGGATATACATGGAGTTCATTTTAGTCAAACCACATGCATCATAGCAATACAATAAGTACATGTAATGCTCAAGGAATTTACATCCAATCATGGAACACAATTCCTAACTAACATAACACGGTTGTTAGTTGTATCTGGATACTTATAGGCCTTGAGGGTTATACCTCACTATGCCTTGTTTACTTATTCAATACCTCACCCGCTCTCTCGGGCTACTTATTCATATACACTCCCATTCTCTTGGGCTACTCGTACTATACTCACCCACACTCTCGGGTTTCTTATTCTCATTATCTCACCCACACTCTTGGGTTATTTATACTCATTATCTCACCCACACTCTTGAGTTATTCATACTCAAGCTCTTGTAGATTCTCGAGACGCTACAGGTCTCCTACGTCACGCTTGTTACTCTTAATACATACTTAGGCCAAAACTCATGGCTCTCTAGCATAGTCTTACTTCCCCGGTTTCGACCCTACTCTGGGTCTAGCATGGTGGAAAGGTTCAACTAGCTCACGGAACTCTCTCTTAGTTCCTATCTCATTTACTTAGGTCTGACTACTCTCGGACTACTCACATTCCCATACACTCCTCTCTCGGAGTTATAATAATATTATGTATATTAGTCTAGAAGCATCACTCTCGATGTTTCTAATGACCTTGGGAACATTACTTAAGTTTGGTTAATCTTAGGTTTTAAGAGTTACCCATACATTTACCTTACTCATACATTCGGTTATTTGCATATATCAGGTAAAATCCTCATATAGGAGGTCGACCATGTCTCAAGGGAGCTACTAATCCCTCAGGTCTCTTTTACCTTCATCACTAGTTCACATCTTTGAACTATCCTAAATCCTCTTGAAGGAGGTTCACTTATCTTTCCACTATCATTTGTTTCGTGGATTGTTTCAATGTGGTTTTCTAACCATTACCGGGTATTTACTCAACCCGTACATCTCCTCACATTCTAGGGAGTTCATATGTTTGCGTTATCGTTATACTTTAACGGATAGTTTGTGTGTTTGCACGTTTTCGTTATCTTAAGCATCGACCCGATCTATTGGTTTCTAGCTTAACGTTACTCACTACGAGTCGGTCCATACACTATGTTAGACCACACCGGCATACAAGTATGTTAGCTCATTCAACATACAACAAGGCATACATAATCAAACAATGGATTATTTTCATGCTTTAATCTTGATTAAGCCGGCACACAAACACACAAATCAACGTAACTCGGTTAGCATGCGGAGTATGAGAAAATCATACCTTTCACCGGGGTTTTTACTTTACCGTGGCATCTCACCATGCTCGGGTCACGCACGACTCTCTGATAATGTTTCAAACATTATTATTAATACTAAACTCATACGGTACATAATAAAATGTTATTCCCGTACTCACCCCGTTATCCCGTTAACCCGGTTTCACTTGTATTAATTTGAGTTCTTACTTCACACTCAATTCTAACACTTTCTTCCACTTCCCAGGGCCTTTACATGTCACCAAACAAGGCCTAAACATCTTATAACATCATTACCAAGCCATTCCCTAACTTAAACCCCACTTAAAACTCTTATTTTTACATTTCTGGTCGGTCCGGGACTTCACATGGGACTTAAGTCCCGGACCAACCTTGGTTCAAACTCTCGGCTAATAAATTGTATATGGTCCGGGACTTGGGCATGGAGTTAGGTCCCGGACCAAACAAGCAGGGAACTCTCGGGTTGAAAAATGTATATGGTCCGGGACTTGGGCATGGGGTTAGGACCCGTACCAAACAAGCAGAGCACTCTCGGGGGTAAAAATAGGGGTGGTCCGGGACTTGGTCCTGGACCTAAGTCCCGGACCCTGCTACAGATTTCACAATTTTAACAGTTTATTCCTCTGTTACAGGTTCTCTCTTTGCCCATTATTTAACCAACCTTCACCAACTAAAATCTTCATATTTTAGTGACTAATTACCCACCTAAACCACCTTAACCAAACACCAAGTACACTCACCAATCTAGTTAATTTTTACTTAGATTCTTTTACACTCACAACCTTGTTTTCTCTCTTGTTTTCTAACAGATTGTACAGATTTTGGCCACTACTTTAAACCATTCAAACCTCACATACTGATGCCATACCTAACTCAAAAATGGCATTATTTCACTCCTAGAACACTCTTCTTCTTAGTTAGGTCCTCAAGGCATTAACCACTCAACTAAGCCTTCTTAAACAACCTTTTCTTCCTTTAAAACAGAACACTCAACTATCCATCCTAGGTGAATTTTGACAGCACCTATTTATTTCACTAATCATTTTCACCACACTACAAAAGTTCACAACACACATCTCCCACCTTTTTGGTTTAAACACATATAACACAACAAAATCCCATTTGCTCACATATGTAAAACAGCTTAACTTCTAGGTTTAATTGCACACCCACACACCTTATAACATTCTCTTCAAACTATTAATATTGTAGTACCAAGACTACACAAACTCAAGGTTATTTATTCAACACCCACATCAATTTCACAAGGAAACAAAACCAATACAAGGTAAGCTTTTTACCTTGTTTCACTTTCAATTTTCACTCCCCTTCTTCCTCTTTATCTTGTTCCCTCTTTATCCTCTTGTTTCACACACCACACAAGGGCTTTGGATTGCCAACTACAACCGCAGCCCATCACACATTCAACAATCAATTCACTTTTCCTCCACAAAACCTAATATATATTTTAAGAGCTAGTTTTCAGAGTTTAATCTAGATTTTACCTTAGAGAACCCAAATGGTTGGCTTGGCAAACAACTGGAGAAGTTTCCAACACCCCACAAAAACATATGGTCTCGGCTGAAATGAGGGGAATTTTCCAACGTGAGGGAAAAAGTCTCACAAGTGGTAGAATAAGCTTAAAATGTTCTAAACACTTACTTATTAATACCTTAAGGCACTAAGGAAGAGAATAAGGGTTGAAATCTGCTCTCCAAGCTTCAAAAGCTCCCACGTCAATGGAGATGAAGATGGAGGAATCGAATTTTAATTGGGTGGAAATCGGAGCTCTCACCGAGAGGAATTCAACGGTATAAATTTCGTGTGATTTGGTGGAGGAATGAGCAAGTTAGAGTTGAGACAAGATGAGGGTTGTGTGCTGTTGTTGACGCGAGTTACAGAGGAAGAAGAAGGGGTTTGCAAGTCTCTGGAGCAAATCGTGAATGAGGAAGAAAGAGGTGAGAGGTATTTATTTATTTTACTTTATACTATTGCTTTATTTATTTAATTATTTACTTGTCTTCTTATTACTAAATAGCTAGCAAGCTATTAATGAGTGTATACATTATAATTAAAACCGGCCCACTTGAATTAGTAGCCCGGGTCGTTTCTCGACTTTTCGAATTAAACGAGTTTCGTCCCCCGGTTTAGTCACTATTCATTTACCGGGTCCGTTTTCCGGAATTTTCTCGTTTAATTATTTTTAATGGTTATTAAGCTTCCATTAATACTTATTTATAGTTATTTAATCAACTATAATTTTTACGGGTCCGTTTGACCACTTAAAGTTGCGTTTTCGGGTTTTCTCGAAAAGCGTGCTTTTATGCTTAATTAGCATTTTAATCCATTATTTGGATCCGTTTTCTTCGGGAATCATTCCCGTATACTAATTAGGCCTAACTAAGCCTTAGGAATCCATCTCGGACCCTTACGAGATCATATATCTCTTATTTTCATTTAATGCGCATTTTAGCGTTTTTCGCTTTTCAAGCGTTTTCTCTTTTCTTTTGGTTTTATTTTCTTACCAATACTCTTTAGGCACCATTAGGCCTTAATAATCACATTAGAGTAATTTAATCACCATTTTAGATCTGGGGTATTAAAGTTAGACAAAAAAAAATCAACATGAAGGCTTCATAATAAACGTTATGTTATCGTTTTGCGTCTGTGCTTGTGTCACGTTTATTTGAGGCCCAAGTTGAGGAGGCTCATAGAACAAGTTACTTTTTCCTATTTACATAGTTCTTGTGCTTAAAAAGAACAATCATTTAGTAACTGGAATAGGCCCAAAAGCAGAGTTCTTACAGTAGACTAGATCTGATCAAACGGGTGGGCGGGCCGGGTTCAGGCCGGACCAACATTAAATTTTAGGTTCAAACAGGTCTATATATTTGTCCAAGCACGGTTTTAATTTTTTCAAGACGGGCCGGGCTAGGCCCGAATTTATTTTAATTGTTGTCATTGCTCGGCCCGCCCGGCCCGGTTTTATAATTTTTTTAAATATTATTATTATTTTTTTTGAAAAAATATATAGATTATGTATAATATTAATATATATTAATTATAATATGTATATATGTTGTATGTAATATTAATAGATATTATATATATATATATATATCTTAAATAAATAATAAAAGGTATTATATAAAATTAAATTAAATATATACTCCTTTTTGTTATCAATACTTGATTTTCTACCTATAGGCACAAGAATTAAAGACAAAAAAGTTAGACTATTTTGCCCTCAGTTAATTAGGGTCAATATGCTCAGTCGTGTTTTCACTTCACACAGTCGAAAAATGACCATTTTGCCCCTGCTTTAATATCTTTCAAAAATTACTATATTTACCTATAATTTGTGACATATTACGAGTGCACCCAAATTTCATTATATAAAGGAATTTCATACGTTATGAAATCATATTCAAATTCAGAAATCTTATAGTTAGAGAGATAAAGAGACGATATGGTTTTCGAGAGTTTGAAGAAAAAACTCTTCAGTAAGAAGAAAAGTAAAAAAGATGGAAGAAATAACAAAGGTGGCTTTCCAGAAATGCAAGAAGAGTATGCGAATGATGTTAGCAGCAAGGAGTACTCACGAAGGACCCATTCTGAGGTACTTTCTGTTGTTATTTTAGTAATTTATTACAAACGTAGCTACACTTTATACAAAAATGAATAAGAAAAGCAACAAAACGGGTTTCCAAGTAGCAAACGAGGTCCGGCTCCGGAGGCTGCTCCATACCATAGGCATCGGCGTCCCCCCCCCTCCTTAGTGGTGCCAGCGCCACCCCCTTCATACGCGTACCCGCGCGCGGTCAGCTCTATGGACGCCGGCGCCGACCACTCTTTGTCGGCGCCTGCGCCGGTACCTGTTTCTTCAAATTGTTGTATCTTCTTCGTGATTACTCCTTTCTTTGATCCGTTTACGCCGTTGTGTTTTTCTTTTCGTATACTTTGTGATGATCTACTTCGCTGTCTATTCGCATGCCTTATGTGTTATTTACTCTAAAGTACGTACTATTAGGGTTTACGAGTAGTACTTTGTGATGAACGATGGTTTTCTACTTAGGGTGAGAATGATGCTGAATTCGAGGACGTGGAGATAGACACATGTCATGTGTTTAGTACTAGCCAATTATTTGCGGATAAAAAGGAGGCGGTTAGTCATGCGATTCGCATCGGCCGGAATAATAACATTTATCTAATCAGACAGGCTAAGAGAGACGACGGTGAATTAGTACTAACATGTGAGAGATACGGCAAGCATAAGCCACGGGTTAGCATAGGAGAATCATTGTAACACCCCTACTCTAATCGGCTCCTAATCATCTTACTTAACAATATAATCGCAGCGGTAATCTCAACAATTGAACTACTGGTGTCACCGTTCTTACTCGCCCATACGAGTAATAACGTGCTTCCTGATGTACTCTTAAATACGAAACAATTTCTCGCAGTGACAACAAGAGATAGATCTAACCTTCCCAAACCAATATAAAATACATTCACAGTGAGCATTCTAAGTATCTCAATCCTATACACGTTTCTAAGTTCGTATCAAATGCAACAGTGCATATTTAAACAACTGTAATTAAACTACCCAGCGCATCCCTCTCTTTGCCGACACCGGAAGCTGCATACCTGCAAAAATGGTTGTTTGTGGTATGGAATCAGCCCCTGCTGAGTATGTTACTACATGACTGTCATGCCCCCTCGGACCCTTAGTTATTTGGTCGAGAGCATGCAATTCATTTTCATGCAAGTAGTTTAAAGTTAAAACTGTAAAGCAACAATATATATATTGCAGTAAACTCAAATAGCAAACAAGCCCCCGGCTTCACACATCGCATCATAACAAACCACTGAAAGCGTTACAACGCTTATATGAGTACAGAGACTCCATTCCAATAAACACTTAATAGTTCATAATTGAGTTCGGCGACTCACCCGACCAAACAATCCACCATAAACCACACATGAGTACAGCGACTCGACACAACCAGTTCACAACACACAGTATGAGAATAATGGCTCGTTCAAACAAATCCACCAACATACCACACATAACCACAAAGCACAACCAATGAACAACAAGGCGAAACAACGAGAATTATAGACGAGTATAAACTCTCGTCTTTGGCATGTAAGCCCAAATAATGTTCGCCTAATGTACGAGTTAGCATAGTCATTCGTAATTGTTCAGTCATGTCTAATGACAACGTCTCGTTAGAATGACGTGTCTCTAAGTTACCCATCTCTTATGGCGGGTCACCCACTGCAGTAGCCACTCCAGCGGTAGAGTCTCCGACCTACGAACGTTCTGTAGTTCGTTGGAAATTTATCCTGATACTTACGGTTACCGCACGGTATCCTAGTATCGTTAATGGATCATAGTTCACAGCAAGAGCCACATCCTCTTGATAAACTTATCTATACCATCGCATTGTTTTATTATTTTTCCTAACAAACAGACTGAGGTCGTTAGTCCAATCCTGGTATGTCGACTCGGGATCCAGTGTTAGATACGAGAGCGGCGTTAAAGAGGCCAATGCTCCGTATATAAGTCTCAGGTAATATATATATCTTATTATCCTGATGCTACAACGTTTACTTACGTTCCTTATATTACACATATAAGATAGCATCATTGTCGGTAGTTCGTTTTATAAAATGTTCATATATACGAACGGTACTGTTATCGTGCAATAGTAATATTAAAGCAGCATTAATACACAACTTAAGCATATTAGTTCACACAAGCAGACATTCAATCTTATCACAGATTTTCACACAATGTCTGAACTGAGGAAATCCTCAGAGACAATCAAGCCATATAAATAACATACCGTTCACCCTGAGAGTATTACGGTGGAGTATGAATCTGCTAAATTCTCTGGTGATCCTTGAGACGCCTCTTATGATCTATAAATATGCATCACACTATGCATCAGCATCTCGTACTAACAATACACTACGACACCCCGTACCGTTACTAATCCATCCCGGTTTATTCCCCGTTGTTAACTACAAACGTCTGTCGGGTTTTCGGTTTACCTCGGAATTAGGAAAGACGTCATATTTCATGCGTGGTTACGTCGAGTATATTAATATACTTAACTTTAAACGTTTACTATCGCATGTAATTTAATACACATTTGTATATCATATAGTCTATCACTATATTGCATGTATAATCTTAATCGTTTATTATACATCTCACCTTAGTATTTATTTTCCTAAGGTTTGTTTTTCCAAGTTTAATGTGGTATAATTCGTATTTAAAAATACTTGAATTATATGAATCCTTATTATTCCATGTACACTCCTAACATTAGAGCTTCCATATCTAATGTTTGTAATTCTTTTTCCTTTCACCTTATATCATTTTAAATTATGTTAATACATGGTTATTGAACCATATTGTATTTTTCCACACCATAACATATATTTATTCATATACATGTATTAATGGACCAGTTATTATACGGTTAATCTTTATGATATATTCATTCTCTTTTAATGAACATTTCTTATATTATAAATGTTATAACCTTTATAACATTGAAAACCATATTATAAATTTTTGTTCTAAAATTCCCATTAATTCCGAAGAGCATTTATTTTCTTGAATATTACAAAATCCACCACATAATCATTATACTGTTATATTATAGATATATAACATATATTATGACATTTATGACATTAAAACAATTATAACCTATAGTTATAAATTGTTATAAAATACCAAATGGACCATAGTCTTTTCGGTTTTATTAATTCCCACCATACTTTCAGATTTTACAAATCAATCCCAAATTATATTCCATTGTCACACTTATAACATATACCTTATATTATAATCCTTAAACCTTAATATAATTATAACCTTTTGTTTAAAAGGTTTATAATTACCGAACAGACCCTAGGCCTGTTTTAATTAAATTCCCACCACCAAACTTTGTATATTTACCAAATCTCCCCAATTTATAATACATAGTTTTCTAATATCATTAAAACTATATATATACATATATCTTTATAAAATCTTGTATATAACTCCAAAATTACCAAACTATACCAAAAGGTTATAAATACCATTCCTAACCTTATACTCTTATAATTCACGGTTTTTACCCACATGTTACCCATTTGTAACAATGTTATAAAATATCATATATTATACTTATATATTTCATATTAACTCCAAACTTAACCAAATAAATTCCTAAAAATTCCTAATACTCCATAGGTGTATAAAATACCATTTTATACCCAAAACTTTCGGTAATCACACATATACCCATATGTTATGTAATTTTTACCTTTTAATACATAACTTAGTATAATTTGATAATTAAATTAATAAATCATCAAATCTGGTCAAAGTCTTTTGCTTGGTCAATGTTTGACTTCCAAACATCATTTTGACCCTACTTCCACGGTAATTACATAGATTACCCCTAACTTTCCAATATTTACAATTTCACCCAAAACTATATATAATCTTATAATTTTTATATAAACTCATTTAAACTTCTAAATTTTGGCTATATCCTTTTATAGCCCCCAAATTTAATTTAATTACACTATAAGCCCAATAATATGCGGTAATACATATTTAGCACTTAAACTTAATTAAAAGCTTTTAAATGCATAAATAAAATGGCCTAAAGTACATGGCCTTATTACAAACCTTGGCTTATAAAATAAATTACACATAAATGCCCAAAAATGCTGTAAACCCTCGGCCCTTACCATATGTTTTCATTAATTACCAATTTTCCACATAATGTCTTAAATTTGACAATTATGCTAATTAATTAGTTATAAAATTTATTAAACCATTCCTTAATCACCTAAGGTCAAATTAGGACCTTAATTAACCATTCACTCACGGCACAATATATACATATGTATAAACACATATTAATATACCAAGTGAAGGTTTAAGTGATTTATACCTTGTTTTTGCCTAATTAAGGCCTTGTTTGGCCACACCCAACTTAGGATAAAATTTCCACAGCATTATTTACATGTTTTCAAACAGCAATTAAGGCATAGTTAGTCTCCAAGCAAGATCTAACCATAAGAAGTGTTTAATGTCAATTTTCAAGGTAAAATTTACCTTAAAATACCAAGGTAAACAAGGTTGGTCTCGGCCTGTTTTTACAGTATGCAAAGGGTGTCAAAATAGCTACTAAAACCAAGCTTTAAACTGGTATAACTCAGATTAGAAGATAGTTAATCTTTACCTTGTTTAAAATGCCTAAAATGGTGTTTTTGGCTTGGATCTGGTTATACTTCGAAGCTCTTGATGTACCAACTGGATAAGCATGTTAAGATGAAGATTATAAGCTTAGAAACAAAGTTTCACAGCCGAATTTGAAGGGAATGAAAAGATATGTGCTTAAAGCACATTTTTATACCTTAAGAACAAGATTAGCTTTCTCCACCTTCTTCCCTTGTTAAGGCCGAGATACACCCTCCATTTAACCTCCATAACAACCTAAGAACATTGATGGAAGTGGTTGATGCTTTGCTCCATGGAAAGAGGAAGGAATTGTGAAGAAATGAACATTTCAAGGCTTAATTAGCTTACCAAGATTAATTGATGTTATCTTCTGTTCTTGGTGAGTTATCCACGACCTGGAGAAGCCAAGGAGAGGTTGAAGGAAGGTGGTGTCGGCTGGGAAGCAAGGTGAGTGAAGGAGATTAATTTAGCTTTTAAGACATTATTTGCTACTTTTGGAATAGTAACTTGATGGCCCACCTAATTAGCTGTATAATTGATTGAGATTGAAAATGAGTGGGTATTACAGCTGTATGAAATTGACTGGCTTTGGTCAAGGCAATAGGTGAGCTTTGACCATGGTTTAAGTTAAATTAAGTATTTAAGTGTTATTTTTTGGTACTATTCATACTAAATTGCCAATTTTTGATTTTATTTTTAAACTTTGATTTAGACTTTATAATATAGTCTATCATGTCACATTAATGTTATAAAGAACTTATTATAGTCTTTACAGTGACAAAAGTCATTATCTTAGAGCTCATAGACGAAAAACGTGCTTTAAGGAATTTTAGTGTACATTTTGAGTCGTAGGGTGTTTCTGAACTTTGTTTTCTTTGAGAACGGTTTTTTTGTGTTCCTTACATGATATTTGATCATGGTTTCCAATTTTATATCATTTAGAGGTCGTTTGACCTTTAAGGTATTCTTAGAGCACATTTTTGCCCTACTTGACCTTGAAGCATGTAAATGCCTGTTCTTTGTGTTGGAGTGTTGTCCAACAATTGTAACACGTTTAGTAATGTGTTAATAAGTTTAGGACAAAATCTTAGGTCCTAGGAATTTCATTTGGGTATTTATTCACCCCATATAGTCAAAGGGTGCAACATCTTGCTTTGTGTTGACCACTATTGTTCTCAGTTGACTTTTAAGGCATGTTTAGGCCTTAATTAATGTGATTAAATATTTAATCCATATTTTATTAGTTTGGGGTATTTCAGTCTACCCCCCTTAAAGAGACTTCGTCCCGAAGTCCTTACCCATCTATAGTTCACCTAAGGAATCAAGTTCCACTAAGTAATCACAGACAGTTCATCACTAGGGAGTACATTCCACTACGTTCAGACCTAGTCTTTTATGTATCACATTTGATACAGCATCCATCTCATTCCATACAGTCAATAATCATGACACATTCATACATAAACAACACTAAACAAGGTGCAAAATTCATAGTACACAGCACTAGACAAGGTGCAACACTCATAATACACAACACTACACAAGGTGCAAAACTCATGGTACACAGCACTAGACAAGGTGCAAAACTCATAAAGTACTCAAAGGTGTTTGCAAGGGATACTCCACGCATCCCTATCTACATGTTAGTATCTCGCGAGGATACTCACACATCATTCCACATGTATGTGAGCACATATAGTTAACGTTGACAAATCACAGGGAAGCAGTCTTAAAGACTAGGACTTGACGATCCCTGTAACACCCCCACCGCTAATACCGTCATTACCATCCAATCTCCTTATACATTCGTACTCACGCAGCGGATACATTCATACTCAACGGCGGGTGGTACAATGCCGTTAGCCACCCACGTGACTAACAAGGCTACTAATACATACAACATCGGTCTGATGGACCGGAATATCCGAGTGCTACTCAAATACAATACATACTCCCATCACTTACTGAGTACTACAATACTCCATTCAATACAATACTCCATTCAATACAATACTCCATTCAATACAAAACTCCATACTTCAGTACAAGATAATACACTACACATACCGAGTTTACTGAGTTCCAAATACAAATACGATACCTCTTCCATTCCACGCATACTCATTAAGAGTCTATCCACTACCCGTTCCTCACAACTACATACTTGTAACTTACGTAATAGTGTACCCCTTGGTACACTTCTACAGGCAAGGCTACAAGCCTTATACCATTTACTACAATCTACTTCATTCCTAGTAATCTAGGCATGTCCACCGGTCTCTTCTGTGACTAGGTCTGCTTCGGGTACCTGCACACTAAAAACGTTCCCCCTAGGGGGTCAGCTTACGCTGAATATGATAACCGCATACCCCGCGTACTAGCGAGGGTACGCCGACCATTTGGTCGAATACATGCAGTTCATTTTGCAATACATGCATACATACATACATACTTACATGCTTTCATTCACGATACTGCAATACTACACAAGGTATACATACATACGCACAGTACAATACATGCTTGGAAGACAATACAAGTCAACCAATGCTTACTTACCATCTTCCAGAATACACATACACAATACATACTCATTACATACTCAATACGCAATACGGAGATACAATTCTCCAATACATACAAAGGTCCAGTTAGCTTCATTACACACCCGGGTTAATCGGGTGTTCAATACTTTTTGCTCCAGGTCAATGACTTACAATAGTCAAGACCAATACACATGCAATACTTACTTCTTACATACTTTACTTCCAGTTAAGTCGGTACGACCTCCGGCAGGGATTACTACATCCCACCACCGGGCTTTAGGGTGGCCCACTAATCCAGGATGCTACCCATTCAAGGGATTTGGTCCATGGAAGAGATTATAGCCAGGATTCGGATCCAACCTCTTGTGTTTCCTTATCCTCACGCGTGGCCGAAACTATATCGGACTTCTACTCATTCCAATTTACTCATTACTCAAGTTAGGAGTTGGGTTGTTAGGAATTAGTAGAAGTCAGTACTTCACTTCCATACATACATACAATACACAAGTACACAATACTTACACATACTTCTCATTTCCATTCATTCATTTCATGAATTATACAAACTAATTGTCCAAGAAGATACAACAAGAACAAAATAGTTCAAACACAGTTAAGTGCAATATAAGTCCGATTCGTGCATTTATCTTATTGGTGATCACATAAGCACACAAATCGGGGTAACCAAGTTAGGATACAGGGCATGAAGAAATCATACCGTTCACCGTCGTATACGTACTACCGGGTTCCTTCGAGGATCAACTTTTTGATTCCTATACATACATGAAGTAGTATGATCAATGATCCATTATTGATCTAACTTACTCCTTCTTTGATACTCTCAATGTATACTTACTACTTTATTACTTTCTTACTTGGTTATGAAACCATTTTTCCTTATTACTTCTTAAACTTGTTTCCTTACTCACGCCTTTACTTTCTTACCTTCATTACCTTCATTAGTGGTGCATTATTACGTATATATGCTTACATGTGTATAGGCATATATATATATATACATACATATGATTACTATAGTCATATAATAAAACATTTTTTTTTGTGAGTTATGGGTCGTCCGACCCACCGTCCGACCCAAGCCCTGGGTCGGACCATTCCAGTAGATTTTCGTCCTCTGAAATTCTTCCCGTCTGACCCAGCACTATTCCGTCCGACCCATACTCCTCTGGGTCGGACCATTCCAGAAAGTTCAATCCTGTTGCCCAAGTGGCGTCCGACCCACGTCCGACTCATCCTCTGGGTCGGACGGAGTCAGGAACTTCGACAACAGTTTTTTTTGCCTGTGACCCCTGTCCGACCCATGTCCGACTCACGGCCCTGGGTCGGACCATTCCAGAAAGTTTTATTCTCGTTGCTTAAGCCTTGTCCGACCCACTGTCCGATCCAGGCTCTGGGTCGGACGGTAGCAGAACACTGCTACAGGCTTTGTTTTTCAATTCCTTTCTTACCCATTCCTTCCCCAATTTTCCTACATACATCCTAACATGTTTTAGCACTAATTAGGCTTTCTAAAATACCTTAATTCATCCTCCAAGTCCATTACTAAATTCGTCAAACAACTTACACAATTTTCTTACTGCTTCTACAACACATGTAACAGTTTTTGTTACACCTATGCTACGGATTTTAAAACTCAATTCTCCCATCCAATACTTCTACTACCAATACCATTACTAGCATCCCAAATACATTTCCAAGCAATTACAACATCTATGCCCAAGTCCAACATTCATTTTACTAAACCTTGTACTCTCATTCTTGCTAATTCCTCCAATGAAATCCAATACCTCTTGCTACAGATTTTTACATGCTTCATCCTCATTCTCCAATTACCAATCCATGGTCATTGAACATCTCTACTAGCCCCAATACATACCTTGGTTCTCCCATTCACCAAGTCATTCCTTAATGCTCAATCCCTACCAAAATTTGCCATAGTCTACCTTACAATTCTAAAACTTCCACAAACATACTCCTTCATTCAATCATTTCCTACTCTAGCCACACCCATACAAGGGTCCTACCAGCAATCAATACAACATACATTCACCATACTTCTTCAAATACCAATACTAACACTCATACACAATCATTGGCTCCAAGGCCTACTATCCACATACTAATTCTCAAATACTCAATCCTCCTCACAATACCCAACTTCCAATACTACAATACCAATACAAGATTTTGGGTTCTTTAGTTAGTTGCCCATTCCCATAGTCTAATGCATTAAATTAACATTAGTAAAGAGCTCTTACCTTGAGCTTATAATTCCTTCATTCCCTTTTCATTTCTCTTTCCTTTCTTCCTTGCCCAAATCGGCCACATTGGGAATGGAGTTGCCAAACTCCATTCCCATCACCCAAAGCATACAAAACAAGTATAATTAATATACTAACCCTTAGTTTTATACTAACTCATTTTGATGTTTTAAACAAATTTCTAGGGTTTACCTTTTGAAGCTTTTAGGAGGGGTTTAGCCCTTGGTTCATGAAGGTGAATCCTCCACCATTGCAAGGTTGATATTGTGCTCAAAATAGAGAGAGAAAATGGGGTGTTACAATGGGGCAAAAATCAGTTGTGAAGGGAGATGGTGAAAACATGAGTTTTTCATGTAGATTTTTACCTTGTTGGAAAGAGGAGACTCCAAGCTACACATTGATGCTATTTTATTCACCAATGGGGTATACCCACGAAAATGAACTTCCTCATTTTTGGATTTTGAAAAGAGAGAAGTGTAGAGGAGGATGAGAGGAGTTCAAATATGCAATTTATTTTACATTTAGAGCTCAAATGGAGCTAGAGCATGAGGAGAAAGAAGAGAAGCCATGGAGGCTTGTGGAGCTTCAAGAAATCGCAGCAGCCAGAGGGAGGAGGGTGCTCACGGTGGGAAAGGAGAATGGAGGAAAGAGAAAAGAGAAAGGTGAGGTGAGAGAGTGTGAGGGTTTGCTTTTACTTTATTGTTTTTTTTTTACTTTTGGTCTCTTATTTAATTAGCTAGTGTGGTGTGTGTGTGTGGAGAGGGCTTTTTGACTGATTAAAATCGGCCCACACAGTATCACTAGCTGGAGCGTTTTTCGTCTTTTACAGAAAACGCTCGTTATTTTACCCGGTTTGATACTATTCACCAACGGGCCCATTTTCCGGAATTTCTCGTTTCTTTATTTTTACTGACTATTAAGCTTCCATAAATGGTTAATAATTGTTATTTAATGATTTATAATTTTACGGGTTCGTTTGACCACTTAAAAGCACGTTTTCGGGTTTTCTCGAAAGACGTGCGCTAAAGCTCTATTAGCGTTTTAATGCTTCTTTGGATCCGTTTTCTTGGGAGTTGTTCCCATATATTATTTAGGTCTTATTAAACCTTTAGAATCCATATAATACGCTAACCGAGGTCTCATACCGCCTATGGTTATTTAACGCTTATTTAGCGTTTTCCGCTTTCTAAGCGTTTCTTTATTTCTTGTGGATTTCTTTTCCTTACCAAAATTACTTAGGCACTATTAGGCCCTTAAATACTATATTAGAATAATTTAATCACCATATTTAAGTTTGGGGTATTTCAATCTACCCCCCTTAAGAACTTTGTCCTCAAAGTTGCTCGAGGTCATGGGATTACTATACTTACTCATCCATACTTATCTAATGTCAAAGCCATACATTCTTCATCCTTACCAATCCCAAATCCGCTGCTCAAGGTTCCTACATACTATACCATACCATACCATACTAATGCACAATAATTACTTCAATCCGCATTACTACCGACCATCCAGTTCCTCATTACCAATTTATACATACATACAATGCAAAGATATTCCAAAGCAATGCGTTACACATGCAATCCCGCAGGAACTCAGGTCATCTAGACACAGGACTCCTTTATGTCCTGCTGCCCTTGGAATAATACAATATGATACACTACTACCTTCTCAGGTATCCGCTTCTAGCCAATCCTTCATCTCCAGGCCAAGAAAACTTCTTTCACAACTACTACTTAGGATTCTTCCAAAGCATACAACTCCAAATTCCAATTTGTATTTATTACTTCTATCCTATGTGTGATTCTTGTGACCACTTGGGGGGAGCTTCAAGAATTATTCGACCCTGATGTGATCAGTATCAGTGTCGAACTATCTTTCCACCCCAATTTGTGTTCGGTTTCCCTTGATCTGATCAGGATCAAGTTCGACCTCCCACATCAGTTTCAAACAACAGATAATTCAATCATTTTCATTTTCTACCTTTTTACTCTTCCTAGTCATAATTACAATTTCATACAACTCCAAGGGATGGAATCCAGTCCATCAACGATTCTCAATCCACTTCCCAAATACTTTCCTCGGAATTCGATGCTAAAGTGCTCATTTCATTAACCTTCTCCACTTTCTTCCATTACCCTCTATTATCTCTACTATTCAGACTAGGGAATACCGTACTCATGAAATTCAGCTGTCCTCAATTTACTTCCATAACGTACTTACGAATACACCACTCGTGGGTTACATTCCTCTACTACTCATAGTCAATTCGTACTACTTCTTTAAGAATACAATACTTGTGGAGCTCCGTCCACTACTCATTCTCAATTGTCTCAAGACAATCACCTAGGGAACTCAATTTCCTCTAGGTTATACATCGGTTTTATACCGACTCATGCATCGTAATGCCATGTCTAACTTCAGATAGGCACACACTACAGGGATTATCATTTCCCAAAGAGTTGCTCTACTCCTCTTTACTACTACTTTTGCACTAGGGTTACAAGGTGGGTGTATTCATCCTATGGTATTCGCATCTCTCGTGCCTAGTTACCACAGTTACAATATGAATGAATACGTATGTTTATTTAATATAAGTACCACTCCTTAAATCAATTCCCATTTGTGCTATGCACATTATAGTTTCTGTGTTTTATTCATGAAACTTACATTAAGCGGTTTTCGCTCTACCCCCTTAAAAGGGATTACGCCCACGTAATCTACCATATGTTACTATTAAACATTGGTTTACTCGATTCGGGCAATCTGGAGCATTTAGCTTCACTACTATATACTATACAATATGCTCTGGTCAAAGGGGTCTTAACCATACCAATGGTTTAGTCTTTGCACCGAGGATTCCTATATGAGTTTATTTAACTCATAATTAATTCAGTTCTAGCCTATTAGGCTTCAAGGCATTAATAGCCGTTCTTTCGTACTTACTAGGTGTATTACATTTCTTAGTTAGGGCCCACTAGCTTCTGCTGCGCGACCCAGATAACTTGGGTTACTCACCCTTCATGTTATCCTTAATGTGCTATACATCACCTTTTTATCCCTCTATTGTGGAAATAAGGTTTACTAACAGTGTGGTATTCTTTTACCGCTGTTTGAACTCAATGACCAGCTCTCTGGTAATCTATTACACGTACTATTCGTACTCCCACGATTATTCACTAAGTTCCTCCGACTTGTTGTCGGGCGAGGTTAAGTCACTACCAAGTTGTAGTGCTCCCTCTGTTGTCACTAGCTTCTGAATTATACCAGTTCTTCTGGTTCAGTACAAGTGTTCTTTGCTTGTATGACCTTGCATTCTCAGTGCGTCGGTCCAAGTGACTTTCTTACATCTCCTTTCACCTTTTATTCCAATGAAATTCACCTCTTGTGATTGATAGTGTGTTTTACACTCTTCGTGCGATCTATTGCTAAGAATGCTTGACTGGCTTATGCCATGTTTGTGGTGAAAAGAAAGATTTACTACTGTTTACATTCTCCATATCCGCAGCCATCCCATTAGATCATTAGCTGTACAAGTGCAATACCAAAACACTCAGTCATACAGAGTGCAGAGGCGTGAACGCTTGATAGTAAGTCACTTATGTGATAGGAAGGAATATTTCTGACTGTCTTCCATACTTATTCTTAATGTCATTGTCTACTACTTCCTCATAGCGGTCGCTTGTTGCACACCGTATTCTTACTCTTTGTACCATTTCCTTATGGTGTAAATACACTAGGAGGTCCTAGTTCCTACATATGACGGTTGTCGTAGCGTACCACAATGTTATTATCTTCCCCATGTGGAGATATTTTATTTCGGTTTAGGTTTCATGTGTAGGTTAGCCTACCTCACATTACTTCCTCATTCATGTTATAGTTTTCCAAATAACTTGGTTGACCAGGGATGAAGTGGTTTATCGGGTTACAAGCTCTCTTGAGTGTCGGTAATTCCTGGGTGCAATGTGTATTCACATTGATTGTTTTGCAAATTACTATCTCCATAGTGCTGAGCCTTGGTTATAGGCTCTAGCTATGCAGTTTTACTTTTGCATGTACATTACCTGGACATCCCAAGAACTTTAATGGTTTTCTGGTCCCGTTCTCCAATGAGGGGTATTCTATCACTAACAAGTGAAGGTTCTTGTTGAGTGGTTGTCTCCACTCGTAGGTCTCATGACGAGGTTTACTATGTTAGTCTTTGTTTATATACCTCTGTCATTTATACAATGGTTCACCACATGTTTGGTTGCATAAGGAGTATGCTTACTCCTTCGAGCTTCGATGCTCTTAAGCAATGTGCTTCTACAGTCCACAGCCTTCCGTAGGCGTAGTGGGTTGGAAATCTCATTTCCTTATTCGTGTTCTTTGCAGTATCTATATGCACAAGTTTTGTTGTTATGGTAGACGGAAGCCTCTTTCTAAGGGTTCACATCATCACCGCATGGGTGGTTTTCTGTTAATGAGGGTATCTTTCTCCGTTTCTCGTGGTGTCCAAGCGTGGACTAGGCCATTGTTGGCATTATTACCATTCTGTGCCTCTGTGCTACCATTGCTACAGACGGTATGAAGGTAATTAAAAGCTTGTCAACTGTATACTAGACTGATGCTCTAGTGACAGTGACACTGAGTTGACCATTACTCCAAGCCACTCAGGAGGTTGGGTTTGAATTTATGGTCCAGTTGTTGATTTCTTGTCATATGGGACAATATCTCTTGCAAGTCCTATTAGTAATGGTGTGGGTTTTGCCACCGTTTGAGTTCACATAACGTAGTTGGTTGGTGGCTTTTAAGCCTTATTGCTGCAAGCTATGCTCTTTGCAAGCTGCTTACACACGTTTCCATTCTTTGTGTACCCCATAGGTTGGAGGTATTTACTGGGCTCCATGGTAAGTCGTGACATCACGCTTCCGTTCATAGGAGGCCCTTTAGGCAAGTTGATGCTAATCAGTGCCTTTTGTAATTTAGGGTATTTCTATTAAGTGAAATCCCTTCGGTATTCTAACCGAATATCCGTTCTGGTTGTGTGCTCTCTTCATGACACTTGTTCGATTGTGTTAACTCAGACACCCTTCGAGGGTTGCTCCTGGGTGTTGTTAGGTTATGCCGTTAGATCCGGCTAGCGTTTATGATACGTTATCACTATACCACCTTGTGGTATATATTTGAGCTATCCCCTTTAGGGTTATAGCGTCTCCCATTCTTGGGTAGACTGTTTGTACTTGCTCCTAGCGCTTAAGACTAGGTTTAATATTCTCTTTGATGGTGGATTATACCTTGCGGTAGTCTTGGGGTTGCTCCTGGGAGTTCTGTCCCGTTTGTTGAGCATTGTTGTGTAATGTTAGGCTTTTGCCTTACTGTGTTCAGGCTGGGTATACTTTCCAGCTACCATATGATCGTTTGAAGTCCTTGAGACATATCTAATGTCTATACCTACTAGTCTGCGCTCTTCACGCTTCATAGTCCTCATTCCTTATCCTCAGATGGATTCTCTGAGTTCTTCCATACTTATTCCTTAGCTGAGTTCCTTCCCCTTGATCGTCTGAAGTGTCAGCTGTTCTGGTTTGAACTTACTCATGGTCCGTAGAACGGAGTTGACTACTTCCGTGTTTCGTACACTACATGTATACATACGTGGGGGTACCATGTTGATACGTTACCACTTACCCAGCTATATGTCAGGCCCGCAAGCTCCTTCGGAGTGCGGTTGTCCCACATCCCGTAATTGGGTACACTCGTAGTGCTCGTCACATGCCTAGGTGAAGTATTCTATTGTCAACTCCTCTTGTATCATTCTATGATACTCACCGTAATTATGTTGGTTCGGTTTTTAAATCCAAGGTTTAACAGAAAAGTTGTGGTTTTTAAAAGAAGAATTTTGGGTTTTAAAACAATGGTTCGGTGTTAAAAAAAGTTCTACATGGCATAGCCATGTTTGTGGTCTTGACCAAGTCCAGCTTCCCGCTGACTGGCATGTTCTTAATACAACGGTCAGGCCGTCAGGCCTTTCCAAGATTTGATTCCTCCAGTTTAGGACGTTTAATCCTGTAGTTGCTTCATTGCTGTCACGGTACATTACTATGTACCTGTGGTGTGTTAGAGTTCCTCTACATATTCCTGTTTTACTGCACTTGCGGTGGCAAGTGCGTGGTACTGGTGATTTTTGGATAACCGATACCGGTCACGGTATGGTTTCCACTGGTACTTGATAGTCTTGTTGACTCCCCTTTGATCTTATTGATCATCTACTTAGGTTAATTAATCTTCTGAGTAACTTCTCAGTAAGTTTGACATGGATGTCATTGATCAGGGTACTTCTCCAATCCTTGGAGATCCCTAATTATTTGTTCTGTGTTTTCCCTTGCTGTTCGTTCCCACACATTTTGTGGTTACTAAGCTTTCAGCTCGTTTAGGCACTACTTCTGTAGTCCTGTCGAATTATATCTTTTGAATGTTCTTGTAGCTGTTTGAGCTATGTTGGCCAGGTATTGTAACCTTAATGGCATTATAGTTTTGGAGTGAAACCGCTCCTGACTATGTCCTTAATCAGCTGGTATACCTTGGTGGTATTATCCAGCTATTACTGTTCCATAGACTTGTGTCTTGGGCTCCAATACTGCTCTTTCCCATTTCGTTGCACGGTTAGTGCTTCTTTCCTGATACCACTTTGTAACACCCCCACCGCTAATACCGTCATTACCATCCAATCTCCTTATACATTCGTACTCACGCAGCGGATACATTCATACTCAACGGTGGTGGTACAATGCCGTTAGCCACCCACGTGACTAACAAGGCTACTAATACATACATCATCGGTCTGATGGACCGGAATATCCGAGTGCTACTCAAATACAATACATACTCCCATCACTTACTGAGTACTACAATACTCCATCCAATACAATACTCCATTCAATACAATACTCCATTCAATACAATTCCATTCAATACAAAACTCCATACTTTAGTACAAGATAATACACTACACATACCGAGTTTACTGAGTTCCAAATACAAATACGATACCTCTTCCATTCCACGCATACTCATTAAGAGTCTATCCACTACCCGTTCCTCACAACTACATACTTGCAACTTACGTAATAGTGTACCCCTTGGTACACTTCTACAGGCAAGGCTACAAGCCTTATACCATTTACTACAATCTACTTCATTCCTAGTAATCTAGGCATGTCCACCGGTCTCTTCTGTGATTAGGTCTGCTTCGGGTACCTGCACACTAAAAACGTTCCCCCTAGGGGGTCAGCTTACGCTGAATATGATAACCGTATACCCGCGTACTAGCGAGGGTACGCCGACCATTTGGTCGAATACATGCAGTTCATTTTGCAATACATGCATACATACATACATACTTACATGCTTTCATTCACGATACTGCAATACTACACAAGGTATACATACATACGCACAGTACAATACATGCTTGGAAGACAATACAAGTCAACCAATGCTTACTTACCATCTTCCAGAATACACATACACAATACATACTCATTACATACTCAATACGCAATACGGAGATACAATTCTCCAATACATACAAAGGTCCAGTTAGCTTCATTACACACCCGGGTTAATCGGGTGTTCAATACTTTTTGCTCCAGGTCAATGACTTACAATAGTCAAGACCAATACACATGCAATACTTACTTCTTACATACTTTACTTCCAGTTAAGTCGGTACGACCTCCAGACAGGGATTACTACATCCCACCACCGGGCTTTAGGGTGGCCCACTAATCCAGGATGCTACCCATTCAAGGGATTTGGTCCATGGAAGAGATTATAGCCAGGATTCGGATCCAACCTCTTGTGTTTCCTTATCCTCACGCGTGGCCGAAACTATATCGGACTTCTACTCATTCCAATTTACTCATTACTCAAGTTAGGAGTTGGGTTGTTAGGAATTAGTAGAAGTCAGTACTTCACTTCCATACATACATACAATACACAAGTACACAATACTTACACATACTTCTCATTTCCATTCATTCATTTCATGAATTATACAAACTTATTGTCCAAGAAGATACAACAAGAACAAAATAGTTCAAAACACAGTTAAGTGCAATATAAGTCCGATTCGTGCATTTATCTTATTGGTGATCACATAAGCACACAAATCGGGGTAACCAAGTTAGGATACAGGGCATGAAGAAATCATACCGTTCACCGTCGTATACGTACTACCGGGTTCCTTCGAGGATCAACTTTTTGATTCCTATACATACATGAAGTTGTATGATCAATGATCCATTATTGATCTAACTTACTCCTTCTTTGATACTCTCAATGTATACTTACTACTTTATTACTTTCTTACTTGGTTATGAAACCATTTTTCCTTATTACTTCTTAAACTTGTTTCCTTACTCACGCCTTTACTTTCTTACCATCATTACCTTCATTATTGGTGCATTATTACGTATATATGCTTACATGTGTATAGGCATATATATATACATACATATGATTACTATAGTCATATAATAAAACATTTTTTTGTGAGTTATGGGTCGTCCGACCCACCGTCCGACCCAAGCCCTGGGTCGGACCATTCCAGTAGATTTTCGTCCTCTGAAATTCTTCCCGTCCGACCCAGCACTATTCCGTCCGACCCATACTCCTCTGGGTCGGACCATTCCAGAAAGTTCAATCATGTTGCCCAAGTGGCGTCCGACCCACGTCCGACTCATCCTCTGGGTCGGACGGAGTCAGGAACTTCGACAACAGTTTTTTTGCCTGTCGACCCAGGGCCTGTCCGACCATGTCCGACTCACGGCCCTGGGTCGGACCATTCCAGAAAGTTTTATTCTCGTTGCTTAAGCCTTGTCCGACCCACGTCCGACTCAGGCTCTGGGTCGGACGGTAGCAGAACACTGCTACAGGCTTTGTTTTTCAATTCCTTTCTTACCCATTCCTTCCCCAATTTTCCTACATACATCCTAACATGTTTTAGCACTAATTAGGCTTTCTAAAATACCTTAATTCATCCTCCAAGTCCATTACTAAATTCGTCAAACAACTTACACAATTTTCTTACTGCTTCTACAACACATGTAACAGTTTTTGTTACACCTATGCTACAGATTTTAAAACTCAATTCTCCCATCCAATAATTCTACTACCAATACCATTACTAGCATCCCAAATACATTTCCAAGCAATTACAACATCTATGCCCAAGTCCAACATTCATTTTACTAAACCTTGTACTCTCGTTCTTGCTAATTCCTCCAATGAAATCCAATACCTCTTGCTACAGATTTTACATGCTTCATCCTCATTCTCCAATTACCAATCCATGGTCATTGAACATCTCTACTAGCCCCAATACATACCTTGGTTCTCCCATTCACCAAGTCATTCCTTAATGCTCAATTCCTACCAAAATTTCGCCATAGTCTACCTACAATTCTAACTTCTCCACAAACATACTCCTTCATCCAATTCATTCCTACTCTAGCCACACCCATACAAGGGTCCTACCAGCAATCAATACAACATACATTCACCCATACTTCTTCAAATACCAATACTAACACTCATACACAATCATTTGGCTCCAAGGCCTACTATCCACATACTAATTCTCAAATACTCAATCCTCCTCACAAATACCCAACTTCCAATACTACAATACCAATACAAGATTTTGGGTTCTTTAGTTAGTTGCCCATTCCCATAGTCTAATGCATTAAATTAACATTAGTAAAGAGCTCTTACCTTGAGCTTATAATTCCTTCATTCCCTTTTCATTTCTCTTTCTTTCTTCCTTGCCCAAATCGGCCACATTGGGAATGGAGTTGCCAAACTCCATTCCCATCACCCAAAGCATACAAAACAAGTATAATTAATATACTAACCCTTAGATTTATACTAACTCATTGAGATGTTTTAAACAAATTTCTAGGGTTTACCTTTTGAAGCTTTTAGGAGGGGTTTTAGCCCTTGGTTCAAGAAGGTGAATCCTCCACCATTGCAAGGTTGATATTGTGCTCAAAATAGAGAGAGAAAATGGGGTGTTACAATGGGGCAAAAATCAGTTGTGAAGGGAGATGGTGAAAACATGAGTTTTTCATGTAGATTTTTACTTGTTGAAAGAGGAGACTCCAAGCTACACATTGATGCTATTTTCTTCACCAATGGGGTATACCCACGAAAATGAACTTCCTCATTTTTGGATTTTGAAAAGAGAGAAGTGTAGAGGAGGATGAGAGGAGTTCAAATATGCAATTTATTTTACATTTAGAGCTCAAATGGAGCTAGAGCATGAGGAGAAAGAAGAGAAGCCATGGGAGGCTTGTGGAGCTTCAAGAAATCGCAGCAGCCAGAGGGAGGAAGGTGCTAACGGTGGGAAAGGAGAATGGAGGAAAGAGAAAAGAGAAAGGTAAGGTGAGAGAGTGTGAGGGTTTGCTTTTTACTTTATTGCTTTTTTTTTTTACTTTTTGGTCTCTTATTTAATTAGCTAGTGTGTGTGTGTGAGAGAGGGCTTTTTGAATGATTAAAATCGGCCCACACAGTATCACTAGCTGGAGCATTTTTCGTCTTTTACAGAAAACGCTCGTTATTTACCCGGTTTTGATACTATTCACCAACCGGGCCCGTTTTCCGGAATTTCTCGTTTCTTTATTTTTACTGACTATTAAGCTTCCATAAATGCTTAATAATTGTTATTTAATGATTATAATTTTTACGGGTTCGTTTGACCACTTAAAAGCACGTTTTCGGGTTTTCTCGAAAGACGTGCGCTAAAGCTCTATTAGCGTTTTAATGCATTCTTTGGATCCGTTTTCTTCGGGAGTTGTTCCCATATATTATTTAGGTCTTATTAAACCTTTAGAATCCATATAATACGCTAACCAAGGTCTCATACCTCCTATGGTTATTTAACGCTTATTTAGCGTTTTCCGCTTTCTAAGCGTTTCTTTATTTCTTGTGGATTTATTTTCCTTACCAAAATTACTTAGGCACTATTAGGCCATTAAATACTATATTAGAATAATTTAATCACCATATTTAAGTTTGGGGTATTTCAATCCCCAACCCAACCAACGTCTACTACCCGCGGACACACCGGTTTAATAACGAAGGACACTGCGGTCCACGGCTCCTCGGAAGTATCACCTTATTTCCTTAGTCACCCACAGACACACCGGTCTAATGACAAAGGGCTCTGCGGTCCACGGCTCTCTGGGTGATGTCACTCGCAGACACACCGGTCTAATGACGAAGGACTCCACGGTCCACGGCTCTTCGAGTGACGCCCTAAATTCCAATTTCTATTCATATCTGTGTCCACTTGTAGGAAGTTTCGAGAATCATTCAACCCCGACGTGGCCAGCGCGTGTTGAACTATCTCTCACCTCAATTCGTGTTCGATTTCCCTTGACGGACCAGGATCAAGTTCAACTTCCCACGTCAATTTCAATCAATCAATTGTTTATTCACTTCTAATCTTGTTTCCTCTTGATATTTGCCACCTTGTGTTCTATAGATACACAAGTCAACTAGTGTAATTAATCTAATCACCGGCATATAGGATCGTGTATCCTAACCATGTACCAAGTTCACTCTACTTATAATTATTCATACAATTCCTAGAGGTTTTACCTCCACTAGGTTATACATCGGTCTCATGCCGACTCACTCATCGCATTCCAATAATCGGTTTCATACCGAGTCACAATCATATAGTATGGAGCTTTCTACCTCTTCTATTTCCATCTCCCACCGAAGCTACCAGATAGACCTACTTGAACTCTCAACCGGAGCTAACAAGTTAGGCGTTTATGTGTTTAATGTTCGCAACGTTTGCATAAATAAGCATAAGTAGAATCAGAACACTCTATCTGTTCTCCCTTTCCTATTTGTCACGACATTTCGAACTAAAATATATATATATATATATATTCATACACATAATACATCACAATATTACCTCAAGTAATATATCACAGTCATGACACTTGTACTCTACGTATAATAATAGTTTGCAGCATGTGTACCATGCGCTACGTACTCCTACGTACGGTATATTTTAAGCGTGCGAAATCGCTCTACCCCCCTTAAAAATGATTACGCCCACGTAATCTAATAAGTTGAAGATGTTCCATTCCAGTGGAATTATTCGTGCACCAATGTGCTACATATTTCGTTACCCCTTCTTTTTTTTATAGGGTCGGGCTTTAGCCCCTCAGGCTATACCGTCTGTCTCGGTTAGGTGTGTGTATATTCACATACGGTTTGATCGGGAGGTGTAAAACATCATTGGTTTTTCCCAAACCTATTAGGTACGTCAACTCTAATCCATATGGGCCCACTTGCTCCGCAAGCAGTATGCCCAACTACTTTATGGTTAGTTTACCCCTCTGAGGTAGTAGTTTCATGTCGGCTTCAACTCCACGTGACGGTGTTTTCTACACAGTCTTCCATAATTATAGGAATGGAGTAATTGATTTTGCTGTGTGGTCTTGTTCGTCACACACGCTTATTATTTCAACTAGCCATTCTATTTAGTCCTCCTGAATTCTATACATGCTCATGGTATATTCCCAAGAGTTCATGCCACCCTACCGAACTAACCTTCGGTGTAAAGGTTGTCGAGCTATGCTCTAGCACCTAGTGCTCGTAGTAGTCGTGTCTAAAATATCAAGACGAGTCTGATATGCGCATCTAACTGGTGCCTCATGACTCCACGTTATTTCCCTCTGGAATGAGTTCATTCTTTGGGTACCTTATAGGTCCGCTTTTGCTAGTGTGAACTCGTATCCCTCGTGTGTTGGTACTTTAGTATCCACATATATGGTTCATCCCTTTTCTCGATTAGGGGAATCCATTTGTTTATCTGATGTTCCACCTTCTGATTCTTACCAACATAATTCGGTTAACAGTTATTATAATGGTCGCTTGTTGCGCACCATGTACCAGTCGATTGGACGGTTATCCACCGTTGCGGTTTGCATGGAGTATCTAATCTCCAGCTTAGAGTATCTCTTGTAATGCTCGCTTTTGCCTTTCGTCTGTTGTAAACATACAATACGACTGTGGGTTTTAGCTTGGTATTCAATTTGCGTTCAACCCTAATTGGTACTAACATACTAACGTTTTATGGCTTGAGCATGTGGTTATTATTATTTAATGCGACATCATCGCAGCGCCCTCAGCGCGTGGTATAACTCTCTTTGTGCCCCCTTTTTGGGTAGCATCTATTATCACAAAGGTTTCTCTAATATAACTTCCTTAGATACCACAATTCCTCTTCTCATTCATGGGTTCAACTTGCCATTACCATTAAATTGGCCTTAGTTTCCTCGTTTACTAAAATCCGTAAAACTTATGTTCTGACTCCTCAACTATGGAGTTGCAACCTTATGTCACTTTATTATCAAGCTATCCTTGATTTTCCTAACCTTGATAGTTTGACTGAGGTCTCTCTCTCGTCATTACATGGTTTACCTAGTCAGGGTTCCATTCGCTGACTCAGACACAGAGTTGATTACTTCCTGGGTCCTTACACTACTCGTTTACATGCATGGGGCACCATACTGATACATTACTACATACCCAACCAACTTAATATAGTTTGTCAGGCCCACAAGCTCCTAGGAGTGCGGTCGTCCCATGTCTCGTCTAGTGCACTCGTAGCGTTCGTACCCGGTGCTTATCGTACTCTTAGTCTCGGTAATTTATGTTTGAGTAACTATGCTGCCAATTCTTAACTTTTAATGTCAGAATGGCTCTAATATTAGGTTCTATGGTTTCCTTTATTAATGTGTATTTCCTTTACTTTCTCTAAGATAGGTGTTTGCGACTTATCGCCCTAATTCTGGTTTCCACATGCTCGTCATCTGGTATTTGTGAGTGGGGATCAGTAGCTACTTGTTATCTCTCCCGTTCACTCCTAGGCTGTTAACACCTTCAGATATGGGTTTTTAGTATTCGAACTCTACCCAATCTATTGGGTTACACCCTATGGTGTTTCCGGACTCCATGATAAAGGTTGACACCTCGTGTTCCCCTGTCTTATGGTAGTCCCGTTAGTCTGGATTAATCAGTACTTATGATTCATCACCCTTGTTCCCCTAGTTTTGGGTCACTTTGGTGGTACTAAGGTATCCCTCCGTAGGCCTATGCCATACGATATTCAGACTCAATACTTATTCTGATAGTTAAATGATTGTTAGTCTTGTTATTTAATTTATTCCTAGTTGGTTCTAATACTTTCTCCTGAGGTTACAATTGGATACCCACAACTTAGTGGTTTCCTCTAATCATTCCTCTTCATTGTGTAATCCTTACTCTTATTCAACTCATATTTCCTCCATCCTCTTTGAGGTAACGGTATCTTCCGTCATCAGGCAATTTTCACTTTTTAGTTTATATCCACTGCCCCCCCATACGGGAGTCTAGCAGCATAATGGATCAACAACACCTCCGGTGTGTGTGGTGCGGGCATTACATCGGCCCCTTTTATTGCACGTTCACATCTGCCTATTAATTATTTTTTTGTTTAAAAGTCCTGACTCGTATAGCTCACTTCTTGCCCTTTGGCAATGTTCAATGGTAGTGGTTTAACCACGAGTGTCGCGCACTCTCTAAATATGGTTATGCTGTTCCTGAAGACCCGTCACTCCCCACCGGTAATGATTGACGTGTAATGTCCATACCGGCACTAGGGTTAGGCTTGTAGGCACTAATTATTGTTATTCTCATTTACCCCCCTTTTAATATTCTACTAGATGGTGTATTATTTTCAGGTTTAATGGTCAGACCGGCTAGGTCTTCCCGAGGTTTTATCGACCTCCAACCCAAGGGTTTCGTACCCTGCCTATAAGAAGGCTATGTCCCACTTCATTGCATTACGGACTCACGTAAAAGTTTAGTGCTTATTGATAACTGCCTGGACCACTCGGTCTTTTAGGGTTAGTTTACCGTTGCTGCACTTGCGTGTAGCAAGTGCGCGAGGTAGGTTGAAATTTTAATGCTTTAGTTAATGTGGCACTTGCAGTGGCAAGTGCGCCATGCAGATTGAGCCACCGGTACGGTGTGTCAGTGCAGTGCTATTCCCTAATCGGGTTCTGGTTCTAGTCAAAAGTTCTTATTCAAATTTATATAGTCTCACTCCCGCACTCGTTCCCACAAGTTTACCATGGTAGTAAGGTCTTACTTTCCTCACGAGGCGTTGCATGATAGCAACTTAGCGAGTTCTTGTTCCTACAGTTCTCATGATCTTTCCTCATGCACGTCGGGCCATCTTGAACCTTCAGTGTTGCATGGTTTTAGAGTTACTCGCTTCGGGTGAGACTTCTAAAGGTAATTCCTTCCGTATATTACATATCCCATAAACTAATCGTTACTTGCCGTTTCTACCTCCTTTCCCCAAGCGCACCATTGGTGCTTTCCTGGATGTAAAACAGGGTCGCCTTGCTTATAGCAAGGTAGCCCCATTAGTCCTACAGGACATTTTCTCCTCAAACTCGGTCTATTACTTATTTCATCCTCGTATGGTAGACATTACGTCGTTACCAGGACCCCCGGTCCTAAACATTACATCAAAACACAAAGTCTTATTTTCTACCTTTAACATAATCCTCTTAGCATCCACATCGGGTCTTTCCGATCAGGAGAGTTATCTCCGGTGTTTCTCATTTCATTGTCTCACTAGATAGTACTCGAGATACGGGCTGCGGGGGTGGGGTACCATTGCAAATTTCCCGGGATGCTCTCCCATCGAGTGCGAGCGGTTCATACCAACTTCGCGTTACTTGGGGTTGCTGGACCTTCACCACCTTCCGCTGCTCCGCGTTCTTCCTTAGTACTGTTACCCTGACCTCTCTCTGACATAAGTCAAGAGGACGGGTTAGACCTCTACCCGGTCTAATACCGTAGTCTCGGTCATTTGTTATTGAAGTGCCTCCACGACTATGGTGTGCAAGCTTTAAGCATTGCATCAACCCGCAAGGTCACGTATCCTCACAACGTTTCCCGTATTCCCAAAGCCTATGCTCACTGTATAAATCCTACTATCTCTTGTCATCAGAGCGGTACTCCGCTCTGATACCACTTTTGTAACACCCTTACTCTAATCGGCTCCTAATCATCTTACTTAACAATATAATCGCAGCGGTAATCTTGAAATACCCCGTAATTAAAAATAGCGATTAATTAGGCTAATGAATAATTTAGAAGCTTAATTAAGTATAAATAATCATGAGGGAACAAATCCCGAAGAAAACGGATCCTTAAAATGGATTAAAATCACTAACGAACTTAAAGCGCGCTTTTTCGAGGTAACCGGGAAAACGTGTCTTTAAGCGGGTCAAATAGACTCGTAACAATTTTGGTCAACTAATAATCATTAATAAATATTAGTGAAGCTTTAGAACCAATAAAATCAATAAAATGAGAGATTAAAAAAACTGTCAAAAACGGGAAGTTGCGGGGTAGAAACATAAATAACACAAACTTATGTGTCCAATATTGTAAATACAATTTTAAAACCCTTATGGGTTCTGTGTGTGTCCGATCCCACACCCCTCTCTCACACACTCTTTACTCTCCTCTATTTACAAAAGACAAAAACAATTAAAAAGCATAAAGTAACCCCCACCCTCACTTTTTACTCTCTCTCCTCTATTCTACTCTCTCACTCACGTACCCATCTTCTTCCTCCTCTCTATTTTTCTCCTTCTCAACCGATTTCCATGGTGAAATAAGAGAACCCACACAAAACCCCTCTTCTCTCCTCTTGTAACCCTCTTGAACCTCTCCCAAAAATTACAAAAACTACACCATTGGAGTCCTCTCACCAAGAGCTACATTCCTATCTTTTCAAAAATCAAAAACAACAACTTTCATCTCCATGGGTGTGGAGCATTTGGAGCTTCAAGACCACCACTAGAACCACCTCCTTCTCCTTGTTCTATTGAGGTAAAAATCTTCTTGAAACTCCATCTTTTTCTAGCTCTTAAGGGCAAAATGAAAATGAAGCTAAAACCTTGTTTGGTTTCTTTGTACTCTAGCCGATTTTGGCTTCTTTGGAGAGTGAGAAGTCTTGTTCTTGAGCTATCCCAAACAGCACTTGCACCCTTGGAAGGTAAGGAATTTTCTAAACCCTAAAACCCACATTAAAAGCTTAAATAATGTTAGGGTTAATTTTTAGTATTGAGTGGTGTATTTATGAATGGGTTGTAATGTTAGATTGTTGAGAAACTATAACCGGTAGAGAGAGTGAGAGAAGGAAGAAGAAAGAAGCAAGAGGAAGAAAAGAAACTAGTAGAAGAGAACAAGGTAATTATACTAATCTTTGTGTAGTCTTGTATATGTATGTGTAACAGATTTTAGAAGTTTGAATTTAGTAATGAAAATGGTATTGTGTAGTAGAGTAATGTATAAGAGAATGTAAGTGTTTTAAACCCTTCAAAGACATTTTAAAAACTGTTACAAACTAGCTTGGGAATGAGATGTTGTGCAGGAATTTTAAGAGTGTTTTAGTGTTAGTAATTGTGTATGGGAGCCTTGTATATTGATATTGTGTATAAACAGGTGAGATGATCATATATGAGTGTGAAACAATGTGGTGAGAGTGTAAAAATATAAGGGAGACTATGGCAAAATTTGCCTAGGATTAGAACACTTAGTGGATTAGAAACTAGGTGAATGAGATGTGTTGTAACAGATTTTGTTTGAGGAAGATAGAGGGTAAGTTGAGAGAGATTGTTAATGTATTCTAAATGCATTAGGAGTGTTAGAAATGTCAATAGAAGAGGGAGATATAGAAGAGGAGTGTAATTGTCAAAATCTGTAGCATAATGTAGTAAGGGAAGAAACAATGTGAGTGTTGAGTTGAAACTTGGAAAAATTAGGTGAGTGAGTTAGTATAGAAATGTGTAAGGAGTTAAGGAATGAACTAAGGTGTATTAGGAGGTTTAATTAGTGTTATAACATGTGGGAATAAGTGTAGGAACAATGGGGAAGTAATGGGTGAAAGAGAGGATTGAAAACAGAAATAAACAAATGCAAATACTGGGTGGGAACGACCTTGGGACCGGACTTGCAAGTCGGTCGAGCCCAGATTTACAAAGACGGGAAAGCTTCAGAATGGACCGAACTTGCGACCCGAACTTGCGACGGACTTGCAAGTTCGGTTCAGACCAGAGAATTATCACGTCTGTAACCTACTGGAATGGACCGACTTGCGACCGGACTTGCAAGGTCGGTCGACTCAAAATTTTTCCGAGAGTAAGCTACTGGAATGGACCGACCTTGCGACCGGACTTGCAATTGGTCGGAGGGCTAAAAAATTCACCAGGTAACTCACTGGAATGGACCGACCTTGGGACCGGACTTGAAAGATTATATATATGTATGTATGTATACCCACCTATACATATGTGCATATAATGTAAGTATACCATTGTTAAGTAATTAGGAGTAAATAAATAAAATGTAAGTATTGGAAATGCAAAGACTTAGTAAGTATGGATTAGTAAATATAGGAGTAATCGAGGTTAAGTTAATGATAGTTATATTAATCATTCAATTGTATATGTACATAATAGGATTTGGTTTGTGACACCGGAAGAACGTTTGGAAACACGTACAAGGTGAACGGTATGAATTCCTCATGCCCGTATGCTATCTTGGTTACTCTGATTTGTGTGTTGTGTGCTAATTGATCACCAAATAAGATAAATGCACGAATCGGAGTTATCATGTTTACTTGTGGATATGTAGTGTTGTATATTGTGGTATGTTTTCTTTAAATCTCAGTTTGTATAATTCATGAAATGTATGGATGATAATGAATGTGTGTATGTATGTTGCATTGCATTGTGACCGATTATTTGTGTGAATGGACTTCTAACTTATTCCTAACAAGCTAACCATCCTAACTTAAATTGGTAATTAAATTGGAATGAGTAGAAGTCCGATATAGTTTCGGCCACGCGTGAGGATGAGGAGACACAAGAGGTTGGATCCGATTCCTGACTCTTAAACTGGTCCGGGCCCAAATCCCTTAAGTGGGTAGCATCCCGGATTGGTGAGTCAAGTAAATCCCGGAGGTGGGACGGAGTAGTCCCCAGGGCCGGAGGTCCCGAAAACTTAACTTGAGTATAAGCAAGTAAGTAAGAATGAGTAAGTAAAGTAATTGAAAGTAAGTAAGTGTAGGTAAGAGTAAGTAACGTGAAATGAGTAAAAGAGTAAATAGCATTCCGATTAACCCGGATGCGTAATTTGGCTAACCTTATGAAGGTAAGTATTGTGAGCATTATTGTATTGTTGCCTTGGAATGAATAATGTATTGTGAACGAATGTATGTTGTATGCAAAGCATGTATGTATGAAATAAATGAACAGCATGTTTAGTGGACGTCAAATAGTCGGCGTGCCCTAGCTAGCACTCGGTATATGCGGAGTTTATACGCAGAGTTTGCTGAGCCCCTTGGGGCACCGTTTTTACTACACGCAGGTACTCGCAAAGGATGAAGATGTGAAGACTTAGTTCTATTTCTTTTGTTTTCCTTTGATTGTAAACAATGAATTATGATTGGTGTACTAAGTAGTACACGGCTGTGAGTTTTGTTAGCCGGTGTACCATGGGGTACACCTTTTTGGACATGGATAGAATGGAGCATTGGTATAGATGAGTAGGTGATTAAACTCATTCTTTTGGGAGTATTGGAAAGGGATGTAATTATACGCTTTAAATACTCGGTAATCCGGTAAAGTAAGAATGTTATCTTTTGTATTTGGTATGCAATATAGTAGCTCGGTATATTATGTTCATCAGACCGTTACTGTAAGTAGAATAGCCTAGCTAGCCGTATGGGCGGTTAGCGGCGTTGTATCACCCGCCGTAGTAACAGTAGTATTTCCGCTACGTACTGATAGGATTAAGAGGATGATTAGACGGTAAGCATAGGATTAACGGTAGGGTTGTTACAAATCTCAACAATTGAACTACTGGTGTCACCGTTCTTACTCGCCCATACGAGTAATAACGTGCTTCCTGGTGTACTCTTAAATACGAAACAATTTCTCGCAGTGACAACAAAAGATAGATCTAACCTTCCCAAACCAATATAAAATACATTCACAGTGAGCATTATAAGTATCCCAATCCTATACACGTTTCTAAGTTCGTATCAAATGCAACAGTGCATATTTAAACAACTGTAATTAAACTACCCAGCGATCCCTCTCTTTGCCGACACCGGAAGCTGCATACCTGCAAAAATGGTTGTTTGTGGTATGGAATCAGCCCCTGCTGAGTATGTTACTACATGACTGTCATGCCCCCTCGGACCCTCAGTTATTTGGTCGAGAGCATGCAATTCATTCATGCAAGTAGTTTAAAGTTAAAACTGTAAAGCAACAATATATATATTGCAGTAAACTCAAATAGCAAACAAGCCCCGGCTTCACACACATCGTCGTAACAAACCACTGAAAGCGTTACAACGCTTATATGAGTACAGAGACTCTATTCCAATAAACACTTAATAGTTTATAATTGAGTTCGGCGACTCACCCGACCAAACAATCCACCATAAACCACACATGAGTGCAGCGACTCGACACAACCAGTTCACAACACACAGTATGAGCATAATGGCTCGTTCAAACAAATCCACCAACATACCACACATAACCACAAAGCACAACCAATGAACAACAAGGTGAAACAACGAGAATTATAGACGAGTATAAACTCTCGTCTTTGGCATGCAAGCCCAAATAATGTTCGCCTAATGTATGAGTTAGCATAGTCGTTCGTAATTGTTCAGTCATGTCTAATGACAACGTCTCGTTAGAACGACGTGTCTCTAAGTTACCCATCTCTTATGGCGGGTCACCCACGGCAGTAGCCACTCTAGCGGTAGAGTCTCCGACCTACGAATGTTCTGTAGTTCGTTGGAAATTTATCCTGATACTTACGGTTACCGCACGGTATCCTAGTATCGTTAATGGATCACAGTTCACAGCAAGAGCCACATCCTCTTGATAAACTTATCTATACCATCGCATCGTTTTATTATTTTTCCTAACACAACAGACTGAGGTTGTTAGTCCAATCCTGAGTATGTCGCCTCGGGATCCAGTGTTAGATACGAGAACGGCGTTAAAGAGGCCAATGCTCCGTATATAAGTCTCAGGTAATATATATATCTTATTATCCTGATGCTACAACGTTTACTTACGTTCCTTATATTACACATATAAGATAGCATCATTGCCGCTAGTTCGTTTTATAATATGTTCATATATACGAACAGTACTGTTATCGTGCAACAGTAATATTAAAGCAGCATTAATACACAACTTAAGCATATTAGTTCACACAAGCAGACATTCAATCTTATCACAGATTTTCACACAATGTCTGAACTGAGGAAATCCTCAGAGACAATCAAGCCATATAAATAACATACCGTTCACCCTGAGAGTATTACAGTGGAGTATGAATCTGCTGAATTCTCTGGTGATCCTCGAGACGCCTCTTACGATCTATAAATATGCATCACACTATGCATCAGCATCTCGTACTAACAATACACTACGACACCCCGTACCGTACTAATCCATCCCGGTTTATTCCCGTTGTTAACTACAAACGTCTGTCGGGTTTTCGGTTTACCTCGGAATTAGGAAAGACGTCATATTTCATGCGTGGTTACGTCGAGTATATTAATATACTTAACTTTAAACGTTTACTATTGCATGTAATTTAATACACATTTGTATATCATATAGTCTATCACTATATTGCATGTATAATCTTAATCGTTTTTTATACATCTCACCTTAGTATTTATTTTCCTAAGGTTTGTTTTTCCAAGTTTAATGTGGTATAATTTGTATTTAAAAATACTTGAATTATATGAATCCTTATTATTCCATGTACACTCCTAACATTAGAGCTTCCCATATCATGTTTGTAATTCTTTTTCCTTTCACCTTATATCATTTTAAATTATGTTAATACATGGTTATTGAACCATATTGAATTTTTCCACACCATAACATATATTTATTCATATACATGTATTAATGGACCATTTATTATACGGTAAATCTTTATGATATTCATTCTCTTTTAATGAACATTTCTTATATTATAAATGTTATAACCTTATAACATTGAAAACCATATTATAAATTTTTGTTCTAAAATTCCCATTAATTCCGAACAACATTTATTTTCTTGAATATTACAAAATCCACCACATAATCATTATAATGTTTATTATAGCTATAACATATATATGACATTTATGTCAAAAACAATTATAACCTATAGTTTATAAATTGTTATAAAATACCAAATGGACCATAGTCTTTTCGGTTTATTAATTCCCACCATACTTTCAGATTTACAAATCAATCCCATATTATATTCCATTGTCACACTTATAACATATACCTTATATATAATCCTTAAACCTTAATATAATTAAACCTATTGTTTAAAAGGTTTATAATTAACCGAACAGACCCTAGGTATGTTTTAATTAAATTCCCACCACCAAACTTTGTATATTTACAAATCTCCCCAATTTATAATACATAGTTTTCTAATATCATTAAAACTATATATTATACATATATTTATAAAATTGTATATAACTCCAAAAATTACCAAACTATACCAAAAGGTTATAAATACCATTCCTAACCTTATACTCTTATAATTCACGGTTTTTACCCACATGTTACCCATTTGTAACAATGTTATAAATATCATATTATACTTATATATTTCATATTAACTCCAAACTTAACCAAATAAATTCCTAAAAATTTCTATACTCCATAGGTGTATAAAATACCATTTTATACCCAAACTTTCGGTAATCACACATATACCCATATGTTACTAATTTTTACCTTTTAATACATAACTTAGTATAATTTGATAATTAAATTAATAAATCATCAAATCTGGTCAAAGTCTTTTGCTTGGTCAATGTTGACTTCCAAACATCAATTTTGACCCTACTTCCACGGTAATTACATAGATTACCCCTAATGAAATACCCCGAACTTAAATATAGGGATTAAATTATCTAATACATATTTAAGGACCTAATGGTACCTAATTAACACTAGTAGAAAAAAAATCCGAAAGAAATAAAGAAACGCTTAAAAAGCGGAAAACGCTAAATAAGCGTTAAATACCATAGGAGGTATGAGACCTCGGTTAGAGTATTATATGGATTTTGAAGGTTTAATAAGACCTAAATAATATATGGGAACAAATCCCAGAAGAAAACGGATCCTTAAAACGGATTAAATCACTAACGAACCTTAAAGCGCGTTTTTCGAGGTAACCGAGAAAACGTGACTTTAAGCGGATCAAATAGACTCGTAACAATTTGGTCAACTAATAATCATTAATAAATATTAGTGAACTTTAGAACCAATAAAATCAGTAAAACGAGAAATTAGTAAAAATTGTCAAAACGGGAAGTTTGTGGGGTAGGAACATAATAACACAAACTTATGTGTCCACTTTTAAAATAAAAAGCAAAGTGTGAGTGTGTGTGCAGGGGGTGTCCGATTTGGGCATCTCTCTCACTCTCCTCACTTATCTAATATGTACAAAAGACAAAAATAATAAAAGTAACCCCACTCACCTTTATTCTCTCTCTCCTCCATTTCATTCTCTTCACTCACGTAGAGCTCATCCTCCTCCTCTCTATTTCTTTCTTGACCGATAACAATGGTGAATGAGAAACCCCCACAAACCCAACTTCTCTCCCCTTCTAACCCCCTCAAATCTCTTCCAAAAATTACAAAAACTACACCATTTGAATCCTCTCATCAAGAGCTACATTTCCATCCTTTCAAAATTCGAAAAACAACATTTTCGTTTTTATGGGTATGTCCCATTTGGAGCTTCAAGGCCACCATTAGAAAGCCCTCCTTCTCCTTGTTCTATTGAGGTAAAAATATTCTTAAAAACTCCATCTTTTTTATAGCCTTAAGGGCAAAACGAAAATCTAGCTAAAACCTTGTTTGGTTCCTCTTGTACCCAGCCGATTTTGGCACTCTTGGAAGGTGGGAAACATTATTCTTGAGCTATTCCAAACAGCACTTGTACCCTTGCAAGGTAATGGAAATTCTAAACCCTAAAACCTGCATTAAAGCTTAAATAATGTTTAGGGTTAGTTTTAGTGTTGAAATGGTGTGTATGTATGGGTTATAATGATAGATTGGGTGAAGTACTATAACCGGCGGGAGAGAAGGAAGAAGCAGAGGAAGAAAGAAACTAGAAGGAGAAACAAGGTAAGGCTGCTTTTGTGTAACTTGTATATATGTATGTAACAGATTTTTAGAAGTTGAAATTAGTAATGAAAATGGTAATGTAGTAGTAGTGTAAGTGTAGGAGAATATGAGTATTTTGGACCTTTAAAAGACATTTAAAACTTGTTGAAACATATATGGGAATTAATGGTTGAGTGCAGGAATTTAATGTTGTTAGTGTGGTATTTTGTGTATGAGAGATTGGTATATTGATATTGATTATAACAGGTGGTGTGGATCATTTATGTGAGTAAAACATGCGGTGAGAGTGTTAAAATATAGGGGAGACTATGGCGAAATTTTGGTAGATTATGTATTCAAGAATGACTTGGTGAATGGGAGAACCAAGGTGTGTATTGGATTGAGGAGGTATGTTAAGTAGTGATGAAGTAGTGGTAGTTGTAGTATGAGTAGAGTGTGTAAAAATCTGGTAGCAAACAGCATGTGAAATGCATTGGAGGAACAAGGAAAAAGTTTAGTGTTAGTAACCTGGAATGGAGATTTGACTCAGATATAGGTAGTACATGTGTCTATGAGGTAAGTAATGGATTGAGGATACTAGTATGGCATTGGTAGAGGGAGTAATAAATGGTAAATGGTAAACCAAAAATCTGTAGCATAAGGGGGATGAAAACTAATGTAAGTGTGGGAAGGAAGCGAGGAGAAATTGTGTATGTGATGTAGGAATGAGTAAGGAATTGATGGATGAACTAACGGTGTATATAGAGGGTTATTTAGTGGTAAAACATGTGGGATTAAGTGTAGGAACAAGGGAAGTAATGGGTGAAAGAGAACTGAAAACAGAAATAAAATGCAAATACTGGGCCGGACCGACCTTGAGACCGGACTTGCAAGTCGGTCGAGCCCAGATTTCAAAGACGGGAAAGCTTCTGGAATGGACCGAACTTGCAACCGGACTTGCAAGTTCGGTCGGACCAGAAAATTTCTCCCGTCTGTAACCTACTGGAATGGACCGACCTTGCGACCGGACTTGCGAGGTCGGTCGACTCAAAAATTTCCGTCTTGTAAGCTACTGGAATGGACCGACCTTGCGACCGGCTTGCAAGGTCGGTCGGGCTAACATTTCCGTAAGTAACTCACTGGAATGGACCAACCTTGGGACCGGACTTGCAAGGTCGGTCGGCCCTGTAATTTCCCAGCGTGAATTTCTTACTGACTTCGACCGACCTTGGGACCGACCCTGGGTAAGGTCAGTCGAGTCAAAACTTGCAAAAAAAAAACTATAAGACTATGGTTAGTATATATATATATGTATAATATACCCACCTATACATATGTGCATATATATGTAAGTATACCATTGTTAAGCATGAAAGTAAGTAAATAAAATGTAAGTATAAGCATGTGAAGACTTAGTAAGTATGAGTTAGGAAGCGTAAGGGTAACCGAATTATTAATGAGTTAGATTAATTAATTCGGTTGTATGTATATCATAGGATTTGAATTGTGAGCACCGAGGAACGTTGGGATACAAGTACAACGGTGAAAGGTATGATTTCTTCATGCCTTGTATCCTAATTGGTTACCCCCGATTTGTGTGCTTATTTGACCACCTAATAAGATAAATGCATGAATCAGATAATTGCACTTACTTGTGCTTGTTTACATTGTTCTCGATATTTGTCTTGAACAATAGTTTGTATAATTCATGAAATATATGAATGATGATGATGTGTAATTGTACCTTGTAGTGTACTTGTATATTGTATTGTATTGGTATGGATGTGTATATGAGTAATGTATTTGTGTATGGCTTGTATGAATACTTCTGCTAATTCCTAACTACCTAACTCCTAACTTAAGTGAGTAAACTGGAATGAGTAGAAGTCCGATATAGTTTCGGCCACGCGTGAGGATGCGGAGTCAAAGAGGTTGCTGCATTCCTGACTCTTAAACTGGTCCGCGGCCCAAATCCCTTAAATGGTAGCATCCCGGATTGGTGAGTCAAGTAAATCCCGGAGGTGGACGGAGTAGTCCCCGGGCCGAGGTCCCGACGACTTAACATGAGTAAGAGTAGAGTAAGTAAGTTGTGTGAGTATGAGTATGAGTATATGCGATGTATGAAGTACGAGTAAAGAGTAATCTCCACCCGATTAACCCGGTGGACCAATGAAGCTAACAAGTATTGTATATTGTGTATGTAATGTGTATGTGTAATTCGGAAAAAGGTAAGTATGTATTGGATGGTTTATGTTGTACTTCTTGTATGTAATGAAGTGTATGTATGTGTGTATGTCTTGTGTAATGTATTGTAATATTATGTATAAGAGCATGTATGCATGTATGTTTGAATGAAATCAACCGCATGTATTCGACCAAGTGGTCGGCGTACCCTCACTAGTACGCGGGGTATGCGGTTATCATGCGCAGCGAAAGCTGACCCCCTAGGGGGAACGTTTTTAGTGTGCAGGTACCGAAGCGGATGTGGTCAAGGTAAGAGACCGGAGGCACACCCTTGTATTTAGAAGCAAGTAGCTTGTGAGGAACGGGTAGTAAGTAGTCTCTTAGTGAGTATGTATGAACTTGGAAGAGATATTATAATTGTACAAGGATCCTAGTAGACTCGGTTAAGTATATTGTACTCTATGGATTATGGAGGAGTAAGTATTGAATGGAGCATTGTTGTATTTGATTGATGAATGGAGTATGTAATATAGATGTGTAGTACTCGGGATTCCGGTCCATCAGACCGATGCTGTATGTAGAAGTAGTAGCCTTGTTAGTCACGTGGGTGACTAACGGCATTGTATCACCCTCATTATGTAAGTATGTATCCGCTGCGTGTATCTGAAAGTGTAAGGAGATTGGACGGTAAGCACAGCATTAATGGTAGGGGTGTTACAAAAAAGTGGTATCAGAGCGAAGTATCACTCTGATGACTGGAAATACCGAGTTTAGGAACACCGAGCTAGGAATTAGAAGCTTAGGGCTAAGGGCTGAGTGTTAGCATTAGAGATATGCTAGTTAGGAACTACCGGTGAGTACCGGATACCTACAATACCAGTCCCGCCCGCCGCAAACCCCACTGTATAACTTGGGAAGGGACGCCAGAGAGAAGAAAAGTCTTCTCATACTCGGGGAAACCCGATCTGGTAGTTGTGAAGCAACCACACGGTAAACAAGAACCGACATATGGTAGATTCCAAGGACTGGAAGTCCCGGAGATGGATCCCGGTTGAACTACAACACCGCACGTAATAGCGGTAGGATGAACACTCAAACCACGAGGAGGCTGCAACTTACAACAGCATGGGGCGACGTGCTTAGCAGTCGCGAAACCTAGCTAGTCAACCAACAGCAGGAAAGAAGCACTAACCGTGCAACGGAATGAAAAAGGGAGCAGTAATGGAACCCGAGACACAAGTCTACGGGATAGTAATACTTGAATAATACCACCAACGGTATGCTAGCCGACTAAGGACATAGTCGGAAGCGGTTAACTCCAGAATTACGACGCCAGTATGGTTGCAATACATGGCCAATATAGCTCAGACAACTACAAGAACAACCATGAGATATAATCCAATAGGACTACAAGAGTAGTGCCTAAACAAGGAAGGCTCAGTGACCACCACAAATGTGTGGGAACGAGCCACAAGGAACGACACTAAACCAAATAGAGTGGGAATCTCCAAGGATTGGAGAAGTACCCAGATCTACGACAGCCATGTCTAGACCACCAAGAAGCTACCTAAGGGATCGAGTAAACCAATTATAGATCGATAAGATTGAGGGAAGAGTCAACAAGACTATCAAGTACCAGTGAAAACCATACCGTGACCGGTGTAGGTTTACCCAAAAACCACCAATACCACGCACTTGCCACGGCAAGTGCAGCAAGGACAGGAACATACAGAGGAACCCTAACACATCACAAGTACATAGTGATGTGTTGTGACCATAATGATAATTATTGGGTCACAAATCCTGACACTAAAAGAATGGAACCTTGGAAAGGCCTAACGGCCCGACCACTGTATTTAACATACCAGTCCACGAGAAGCTGGACTTGGTCAAGATTTCGAACATGGCTATGCCATGAAGAACTTCTTTTAACACCGAACCATAGTTTTCAAACCAAGTTTTCTTTCAAAACCACAAACCTTCTTTTAAACCCTTGGATTTTAAAAACCGAACCAACATGATTATTGTGAGTATCATAGAATGATACAAGAGGAGTTGGCAACAGAATACTTCACCTAGGCGTGTGACGAACACTACGAGTGTACCCGTTACGGGATGTGGGACAACCGCACTCCGAAGGAGCTTGCAGGCAGTGAGTTCAAACCAGAACAGCTGGACACCTCAGACGACCAAGTATCAAGGAACTCAGAGAATCCATCTGAAGATGAGGAATAAGAACTAGGAAGTGCAAAGAGCACATACTAGTAAGTATAGACATTGGATATGTCTCAAATAATCCAAGCAATTACCTGACAGCTGGATGGAATGCCCAGCCTAAACACATTAGGGCGAATGCCTAACGTGAACCTAACAATGCTCAACAAACGGGGCGGAATTCCCAAGAGCAACCCCAAGATTACCACAAGTATAATTCATCATTGAAGGGGGTGTCAAACCTAGTCTTAAGCACTAGGAACAAGTGTAAACGGTCTACCCAACGACGGGAGACGATATAACCCAAAAAGGGACAACTCAAGTACAATACCACAAGACGATACAGTGGACAACATATCATAAACGTTTGCCGGATGTAACAGCATAATTTAACGACACCCAGGAGCAAATCTTGAGGGTGACTGGATTAACAACAGCCAAACAAAGCGTCAAGATAAGAATACTGGAGCTGGAACGAACACTCGGTTAAGACACCGAAGGGATTTCACTTGACAGGAAATACCCTAGTCTACAAAAGGCACTGATCAACACCAGATTGCCTAAGAGTCTCCTATGAACGGAAGCGTGATGCCACGACTTACCATGGAGCCCAATAATATCTCCAACCTATGACGGTATACATGGAGTGGAAACATGTATAAGCAGCTTGCAAAGAGCATAGCTTGCAGCAATACGGCTCAGAAGTCATAAACCAAATACGTTATATAAACTTAAACGGTTGCAAAACCGGCACAATTGTTAACAAGACCTGCAAGAGATATTGCCTCGTACGACAAGAAATCAACAACTTGACCATCGATCCAAACCCAACCTTATGAGTGGCTTGGAGTAATGGCCAACTCAGTGTCACTGTCACTAGAGCATCAGTCTAGTATACAGTTAACAAGCTTTTAATTACCTCATGCCTTATGTAGCAATGGTAGCACAGAGGCATAAGAATCATGATAATGCCAACATTGGCCTAGTACACACTTGGACACTACGAGAAACCCAAGGGAAGGTACCCCCTCGTTAGCCAAAGACCACCAATGTGGTGAAGATGTGAACCCTTGGAAAGGCTTCCATCTATTATAACAGTAAGCCTACGCTTATGAATATTGTCAAAGGGCGATGGAATAAGGAAATGAGATTTTCCAAACCATTACGACTTAAGGAGTAAGCATACTCCATATGCACTCAAGCATGTGGTGAACCGTTGTATAAACACCAACATGATAACCTTGTCATAAGACCTATGAGTGGAGACAACCCCTCAACAAGAAATTTCACCTGTCAGTGATGAAATACTCTTCAATTAGAGAACGGGACCAGAAAACCCCTAGAGTTCTTGGGATGTCCCGGTGATATGCATACAAGTGGAACTACACAGCTAGAGCCTATAACCAATGCTCAGCACTGGAAAGACAATAATTGTCAGGAACAATCTATGTGAATACACATTGAGCACCACGAATGACTAACGCTCAAGAGAGCTTATGACCCGATGAGTCATCTCATCCTTGGTCAACCAAGATACTTGGTAAATTGTATCACAAAGGATGACGAAATATGAGGTAAGCTAACCTACACATGAAACCTAAAGTGGAAGAACATCTTCACATTAGAATTATAATACTGCGGTATGCTACGACAACCGTCATATACACGAATATAGGAAACCCTCATCGTATACACACCATAAGAAATGGTGCCAATGATAGTAACAGTGAGTAAAGAGAAACTGCCACAGTAACGGAGTCAGTAAAAACAATGTTGTACAATGAGTAAGAATACGGTGCGCAACAAGCGACCGCTATGAGGAAGTAGTTAAGCAATGACACGGAGTATAAGTATGAGATGACACACAGAAATATTCTTTCCTATCACATAAGTGACTTACTGTCAAGCGTTTACGCCTCTGCACTCTGTATGACTGAGTGTTTTGGCATCGCACTTGTTCAGCTAATGATCTAATGAGATGGCTAGGGATATGGAGAATGTAAACCGTAGTAAATCTTTCCCTTCACCACGAACATGGCATAAGCCAGTCAAGCAAGCTTAGCAACATACAGTGCGGCCTAAGGCCAAAGAAGCACGAAGAGTGTACAACACACTAATAATCACAAGATGTGAATTCCATTGGAATATAAGGTGGAAGGAGATACAAGAAAGTCACTAGGACCAACGCATAGAAAATGCAAGGTCATACAAGTAAAGAACACTTGTACTGAACCAGGAGAACTAGTATAATTCAGAAGCTATTGACAACAGAGGAAGTACTACAACTAAGTAGTGACTTAACCTCGCCCGACAATAAGTCGGAGGAGCTTAATGAATAATCGTGGAAGCATAAATAGCATGTGCAGTAGATTACCAGAGAGCTGGTTATAAATCTTAAACTCGTTGAGTTCAAACACGGTAAAAGAATACCGCATTTGTTAGTAAACCCTATTTCCATAATAGACGGATAAGAAGGCGATGTATACCACATCTAGGATAACAAGAAGGGTGAATAACCCGAGTTATCAGGGTCGCGCAGCAGAAGCTAGTGGGCCCTAGCTACCTAGTGAGCATAATACAATGGCTATTAATGCCTTGAAGCCGATTAAGCTAGAACTGAATTACATATGAGTTAAATAAACTCATATAGGAACTCTTGGTGCAAAGACTAAACCATTGGTATGGTTAAGACCCTTTGACCAGAGCATATTCTATAGTATACCGTAGTGAAGCTAAACGCTTCAGTTTGCCCAAACTGATTAAACCAATGTTTAATAATAACATATGGTAGATTACGTGGGCGTAATCCCTTTTAAGGGGGGTAGAGCGAAACCGCTTAATGTAAGTCTTGTGAATAAAACACATAAACCATAATGTGCATAGCACAAATGAGAACCAAATTGATGATTGATACTATGTTAAATAAACATAAGTACTCATTCACATTGTAATTATGGTAATTACGCATTAGACATGCAAATACCATAGGAGGGTATACCCATCTTGTAACACCAATGTAAGGGTATTAGTAAAAGAAAAGTAATGAGTAGGGGACGGAGCTCCACGAGTATTGTAACCTTTGAAGAAGTAGTACGAAATGAAGGAGGATAGTAGATGAATGAAGTTTATGAGTAGTGGAATCGTAAGTAAAACATTTGAAACAATTGAAGTCAACTAAATCTTATAAGCGTAGTATTCCCTAGTTAGAATATAGGAGATGATGGTGAGTAATGAATGGAAGTAGTAACAGTCGATGAAGTGAGCATTTAGGTATTGAACCACGGAGTAAAGCATTTGGGAAGTAGAGTGAGGATGATTGATGGATTGATTCCATCCTTTGGAGATGTATGAATTCGTAATCACGACTAGAAAAATAAAAAGATAGAAAATGAAAACAATTAAATTATTTGTTTGGTTGAACCTGATGTGGGAAGTCGAACTTGATCCTGATCAGATCAAGGGAAACCGAACACAAATTGGGGTGGAAAGATAGTTCAACACTGATGCTGATCACATCAGGGTCGAATGATTCTTGAAGCTCCCCTCAAGTGGTCACAAGAATCACACATAGGATAGAAGTAATGAATATAAATCGGAATATGGAGTTGTATTTTTAGAAATTTTTTTAGTGGTGGAAGAATTTCCTTTAGTATGGAGAATGAGGATGTTTAGAAGTGGGTACCGAAGAAGATAGTAAGGTAGTATGTGGTATTATTCCAAGGGCAGCGGGACATAGAGGAGTCCCTGTCTAGATGACCTGAGCGCCTACGGGATTGGAATGTGTATTGCATTGCTTGGGAATAGCCTTGCATTGTATGTATGTATAAATTGGTAATGAGGAACCGGATGGTCGGTAGTAATGCGGATTGGAGTGATTATTGTGCATTAGTATGGTATGGTATGGTATAGTATGTAGGAACCTTGAGTAACGGATTTGGGATTGTAAGAGGAAGAAGGTATGGCTTTGGTATTAGACACGTAAGAATGAGTAAGCATTGTAAACCTATAACCTCGAACAACTTTGAGGACAAAGTTCTTAAGGGGGTAGATTGAAATACCCCGAACTTAAATATAGGGATTAAAATTAATCTAATACGTATTTAAGGACCTAATGGTACCTAATTAACACTAGTAAGGAAAAATAAATCCGAAAGAAATAAAGAAACGCTTAAAAAGCGGAAAACGCTAAATAAGCGTTAAATAACCATAGGAGGTATGAGACCTCGGTTAGCATATTATATGGATTTTGAAGGTTTAATAAGACCTAAATAATATATGGGAACAAATCCCGAAGAAACGGATCCTTAAAACGGATTAAAATCACTAACGAACCTTAAAGCGCGTTTTTCGAGGTAACCGAGAAAACGTGACTTTAAGCGGGTCAAATAGACTCGTAACAATTTTAGTCAACTAAATAATCATTAATAAATATTAGTGAAGCTTTAGAACCAATAAAATCAGTAAAACGAGAAATTAGTAAAAATTGTCAAAAACGGGAAGTTGTGGGGTAGGAACATAAATAACACAAACTTATGTGTCCACTTTTAAAACAAAAAGCAAAGTGTGTGTGTGTGCAGTGGGGGTGTCCGATTTGGGCCTCTCTCTCACTCTCCTCACTTATCTAATATGTACAAAAGACAAAAATAATAAAAGTAACCCACTCACCTTTATTCTCTCTCTCCTCCATTTCATTCTCTTCACTCACGTAGAGCTCACCCTCCTCCTCTCTATTTTCTCCTTCTTGACCGATAACAATGGTGAAATGAGAAATCCCCACACAAACCCAACTTCTCTCCCCTTGTAACCCCCTCAAATCTCTTCCAAAAATTACAAAAACTACACCATTTGAATCCTCTCATCAAGAGCTACATTTCCATCCTTTCAAAATTCGAAAACCAACATTTTAGTTTTTATGGGTATGTCCCATTTGGAGCTTCAAGGCCACCATTAGAAGGCCCTCCTTCTCCTTGTTCTATTGAGGTAAAAATATTCTTAAAAACTCCATCTTTTTTATAGCCTTAAGGGCAAAACGAAAATCTAGCTAAAACCTTGTTTGGTTCCTCTTGTACCCAGCCGATTTTGGCACTCTTGGAAGGTGGGAAATATTATTCTTGAGTTATTCCAAACAGCACTTGTACCCTTGCAAGGTAATGGAAATTCTAAACCCTAAAACCTACATTAAAGCTTAAATTATGTTTAGGGTTAGTTTTAGTGTTGAAATGGTGTGTATGTATGGGTTATAATGATAGATTAGGTGAAGTACTATAACCGCTAGGGAGAGAAGGAAGAAGCAAGAGGAAGAAAGAAAACTAGAAGGAGAAACAAGGTAAGGATGCTCTTTTGTGTAACTTTGTATATATATGTATGTACAGATTTTTAGAAGTTGAAATTAGTAATGAAAATGGTAATGTAGTAGTGTAATGTGTAGGAGAATATGAGTATTTTGGACCTTTAAAAGACATTTAAAACTTGTTGAAACGGATGGGAATTAATGGTTGAGTGCAGGAATTTAATGTTGTTAGTGTGGTATTTTGTGTATGAGAGATGGGTATATTGATATTGATTATAACAGGTGGTGTGGATCATTTATGTGAGTAAAACATTGCGGTGAGAGTGTAAAATTATAGGGGAGGCTATGGCGAAATTTTGGTAGGAATTATGTATTCAAGAATGACTTGGTGAATGGGAGAACCAAGGTGTGTATTGGATTGAGGAGGTATGTTAAGTATGATGAAGTGGTGGTTGTAGTATGAGAGTAGAGTGTGTAAAAATCTGTAGCAAACAGCATGTGAAATGCATTGGAGGAACAAGGAAAAAAGTTAGTGTTAGTAACCTCGGAAATGGAGATTTGACTCGGATATAGGTAGTACATGTGTCTAGGAGGTAAAGTAATGGATTGAGGATACTAGTAATGGCATTGGTAGAGGGAGTAATAAATGGTAAATGGTAAACCGAAAATCTGTAGCATAAGGAGGATGAAAACTAATGTAAGTGTGGGAAGGAAGCGAGGAGAAATTGTGTATGTGATGTAGGAATGAGTAAGGAATTGATGGATGAACTAAGGTGTATTAAGAGGGTTATTTAGTGGTAAAACATGTGGGATTAAGTGTAGGAACAATGGGGAAGTAATGGGTGAAAGATAGAACTGAAAACAGAAATAAAAATGCAAATACTGGGTCGGACCGACCTTGGGACCGGACTTGCAAGGTCGGTCGAGCCCAGATTTACAAAGACGGGAAAGCTTCTGGAATGGACCGAACTTGCGACCGGACTTGCAAGTTCGGTCGGACCAGAAAATTCTCCCGTCTGTAACCTACTGGAATGGACCGACCTTGCGACCGGACTTGCAAGGTCGGTCGACTCAAAAATTTTCCGTCTTGTAAGCTACTGGAATGGACCGACCTTGCGACCGGACTTGCAAGGTCGGTCGGGCTAAAATTTTCCGTTAAGTAACTCACTGGAATGGACCGACCTTGGGACCGGACTTGCAAGGTCGGTCGGCCCTGGAATTTCCGCGTGAATTTTCTTACTGACTTCGACCGACCTTGGGACCGACCCTGGGTAAGGTCGGTCGAGTCAAAACTTGCAAAAAAAAAACTATAAGACTATGGTTAGTATATATATATATGTATATGTATACCCACCTATACATATGTGCATATATATGTAAGTATACCATTGTTAAGCAATGAAAAGTAAGTAAATAAAATGTAAGTATAAGAATGTGAAGACTTAGTAAGTATGAGTTAGGAAGCGTAAGGGTAACCGAATTAGATTAATGATAGTTAGATTAATTATTCGGTTGTATGTATATCATAGGTTTGAATTGTGAACACCGGAGGAACGTTGGGATACAAGTACAACGGTGAAAGGTATGATTTCTTCGTGCCCTGTATCCTAATCTGGTTACCCCGATTTGTGTGCTTATTTGACCACCTAATAAGATAAATGCATGAATCGGATTATATTGCACTTACTTGTGCTTGTTTACATTGTTCTCGATATTTGTCTTGAACAATAGTTTGTATAATTCATGAAATATATGAATGATGATGATGTGTAATTGTACCTTGTAGTGTACTTGTATATTGTATTGTATTGGTATGGATGTGTATATGAATAATGTATTTGTGTATGTGGCTTGTATGAATGACTTCTGCTAATTCCTAACTACCTAACTCCTAACTTAAGTGAGTAAACTGGAATGAGTAGAAGTCCGATATAGTTTCGGCCACGCGTGAGGATGCGGAGTCACAAGAGGTTGGCTGCAATTCCTGACTCTTAAACTGGTCCGCGGCCCAAATCCCTTAAATGGGTAGCATCCCGGATTGGTGAGTCAAGTAAATCCCGGAGGTGGGACGGAGTAGTCCCCAGGGCCGGAGGTCCCGACGACTTAACATGAGTAAGAGTAAGAGTAAGTAAGTATGTATGAGTATGAGTATGAGTATATGCGTATGTATGAAGTAACGAGTAAAAGAGTAATCTCCACCCGATTAACCCGGGTGGACCAATGAAGCTAACAAGTATTGTATATTGTGTATGTAATGTGTTGTGTAATTCGGAAAAAGGTAAGTATGTATTGGATGGTTTATGTTGTACTTCTTGTATGTAATGAAGTGTATGTATGTGTGTATGTCTTACGTAATGTATTGTAATATTATGTATAAGAGCATGTATACATGTATGTTTGAATGAAATCAACCGCACGTATTCGACCAAGTGGTCGGCGTACCCTCACTAGTACACGGGGTATGCGGTTATCATGCGCAGCGAAAGCTGACCCCCTAGGGGGAACGTTTTTAGTGTGCAGGTACCGAAGCGGATGTGGTCAAGGTAAGAGACCGGAGGCACACCCTTGTATTTAGAAGCAAGTAGCTTGTGAGGAACGGGTAGTAAGTAGTCTCTTAGTGAGTATGTATGAACTTGGAAGAGATATTATAATTGTACAAGGATCCTAGTAGACTCGGTTAAGTATATTGTACTGTATGGATTATGGAGGAGTAAGTATTGAATGGAGCATTGTTGTATTTAATTGATGAATGGAGTATGTAATATAGATGTGTAGTACTCGGGATTCCGGTCCATCAGACCGATGCTGTATGTAGAAGTAGTAGCCTTGTTAGTCACGTGGGTGACTAACGACATTGTATCACCCTCATTATGTAAGTATGTATCCGCTGCGTGTATCTGAAAGTGTAAGGGGATTGGACGGTAAGCACAGCATTAATGGTAGGGGTGTTACACCTAACTTTCCAATATTTACAATTTCACCCAAAACTATATATAATCTTATAATTTTTATGTAAACTCATTTAAACTTTTAAATTTCGGCTATATCCTTTTATAGCCCCCAAATTTAATTTAATTACACTATAACCCTAATAATATGCGGTAATGCATATTTAGCACTTAAACTTAATTAAAAGCTTTTAAATGCATAAATAAAATGGCCTAAAGTTCATGGCCTTATTACAAACCTTGGCTTATAAAATAAATTACACATAAATGCCCAAAAATGCTGTAAACCCTCGGCCCTTACCATATGTTTTCATTAATTACCAATTTTCCACATAATGTCTTAAATTTGACAATTATGCTAATTAATTAGTTATAAAATTTATTAAACCATTCCTTAATCACCTAAGGTCAAATTAAGACCTTATTAACCATTCACTCACGGCACAATATATATACATATGTATAAACACATATTAATATACCAAGTGAAGGTTTAAGTGATTTATATCTTGTTTTTGCCTAATTAAGGCCTTGTTTGGCCACGCCCAACTTAGGATAAAATTTCCACAGCATTATTTACATGTTTTCAAACAGCAATTAAGGCATAGTTAGTCTCCAAGCAAGATCTAACCATAAGAAGTGTTTAATGTCAATTTTCAAGGTAAAATTTACCTTAAAATACCAAGGTAAACAAGGTTGGTCTCGGCCTGTTTTTACAGTAGGCAAAGAGTGTCAAAAGAGCTACTAAAACCAAGCTTTAAACTGGTATAACTCAGATTAGAAGATAGTTAATCTTTACCTTGTTTAAAATGCCTAAAATGGTGTTTTTGGCTTGGATCTGGTTATACTTCGAAGCTCTTGATGTACCAACTGGATACGTATGTTAAGATGAAGATTATAAGCTTAGAAACAAAGTTTCACAACCGATTTTGAAGGGAATCAAAAGATATGTGCTTAAAGCACATTTTTATACCTTAAGAACAAGATTAGCTTTCTCCACCTTCTTCCCTTGTTAAGGCCTAGATACACCCTCCATTTAACCTCCATAACAACCTAAGAACATTGATGGAAGTGGTTGATGCTTTGCTCCATGGAAAGAGGAAGGAATTGTGAAGAAAATGAACATTTCAAGGCTTAATTAGCTTACCAAGATTAATTGATGTTCTCTTCTGTTCTTGGTGAGTTATCCACGACCTGGAGAAGCCAAGGAGAGGTTGAAGGAAGGTGGTGTCGGCTGGGAAGCAAGGTGAGTGAAGGAAGAATGATTAATTTAGCTTTTAAGACATTATTTGCTACTTTTGGAATAGTAACTTGATGGCCCACCTAATTAGCTGTATAATTGATTGAAGATTGACAAATGAGTGGGTATTACAGCTGTATGAAATCGGCTGGCTTTGGTCAAGGCAATAGGTGAGCTTTGACCATGGTTTAAGTTAAATTAAGTATTTAAGTGTTATTTTTTGGTGCTATTCATACTAAATTGCCAATTTTTGATTTTATTTTTAAACTATGATTTAGACTTTATAATATAGTCTATCATGTCACATTAATGTTATAAAGAACTTATTATAGTCTTTACAGTGACAAAAGTCATTATCTTAGAGCTCATAGACGAAAAACGTGCTTTAAGGAATTTTAGTGCACATTTTGAGTCGTAGGGTGTTTCTGAACTCTGTTTTCTTTGAGAACAGTTTTGTTGTGTTCCTTACATGATATTTGATCATGGTTTCCAATTTTATATCATTTAGAGGTCGTTAGACCTTTAAGGTATTCTTAGAGCACATTTTTGCCCTACTTGACCTTGAAGCATGTAAATGCCTGTTCTTTGTGTTGGAGTGTTTTCCAACAATTTTAACACGTTTAGTAATGTGTTAATAAGTTTAGGACAAAATCTTAGGTCCTAGGAAGTTCATTTGGGTATTTATTCACCCCATATAGTCAAAGGGTGCAACATCTTGCTTTGTGTTGACCACTATTGTTCTCAATTGACTTTTAAGGCATGTTTAGGCCTTAATTAATGTGATTAAATATTTAATCCATATTTTATTAGTTTGGGGTATTTCAATCATTGTCATCTAGTCAAAGGCCACGACGTGGCACGAAGAAATGCAACTGCCTGTTTCGTCTAAGCATCAGGGGTGGGCAACGTACGGGCTGGCCTATCCTGGTGATGGTCCCGACGCACAACCACGAGTTAGCTAGTAACCCGTAATCTCACTTCGTTCGGCCTCGCTTTAATGTTGACGAAAGAGAAAGCATGAAAAGTTCGCACATGAGTGGTATTGTGCCTAGGCAGATGTGGGCCCATTTGCATGACAAGAACCCTGAAAGTACCACAGACAAGACATCAATTCATAACCTAGTTGTGAAATTCAGAAGAGAGGATCTTGGCGGACGTACAGATCCAGTGTCCTTCATGCACTCGCTAGATGAACGTGATTACAGTTGGTGGTCCAAGAAAGATGCAAGTAAGTGCTCACACATTTGTTTAGTGTTGGTTTATTTGGATGTTAATCACTTTGAATGTTTGTTCTAATTAAATGTACTCACTGCAGGGAATACATCTAGGCTTGGTCTTGTCTTGTTTGCGCACCCTTTTTCACTGACGCTCGCTAAGATGTTCCCTTATGTAGTGCTTAATGATAGCACTTACAAGACGAACATGTACAAGATGCCTCTAGTGCAGTTCATCGGAGTGACGTCGTGGGGCAAGAACTTCTATATAGCGTTCTATTTTGCAGTAAGAGAGGACGAGTCTGCATACACATGGATGCTTAATCAGCTGATGAAGGTGTTGACATATCCTCCATACGTGTTTGTCACTGACAATGAGAAGGCGCTAGTGAAAGCTCTTTTAGTGGTATGTCCTTCTGTCCCACATCTTCTATGCCGATGGCATATCTCTAGGAACGTGGCCGCCAAAGCGATCAAGATACTGGCGGTTAACACTGAAAGAGCCGAAGCAATAGTGTATCAGTGGTAGCGATTAGTTTACGCCCACTATCGCTGAGTACGATGAATAGTACAGAAAATTGTTACAGTTGTACGGAGCCAAAAATCTATTCGCTGTGTACTTGAATACGAAGCTAGAAACCTCTTTGATACATATTTTCAGGACTTCAAAAGCGGTTCTGCTTCGGAGTTTCATACTACGACAACAGATGCCCAAAATGCATTCTATAATCCTTAAGCAGTTCATGTTTCCTATACGACAGTACAACTCTGATATGTTTAGTGTCTTTTTTTATTCACAATGAGATTGGTTTGGCGTTGAAGATTGCTCAAAAAATGATTTTTTGTACAAAGCTAGAAACCTCTTTGAAACATATTTTTAGGACTTCAAAAGCGACTCTACTTTGGAGTTTCATACTACGACAACTGATGCCCAAAATGCATTCCACAATCCTCAAGCATTTCATGTTTCATGTCTGATAGTACAACTCTGATATGTTTAGTGCCTTCTTTTTATTCACAATGAGATTGGTTTGCAGTTGGAGATTGCTCAAAAAATGATTTTTTGTATGAAGCTAGAAACATCTTTGAAATATATTTTCAAGACTTCAAAAGCGATTTTGCTTTGGAGTTTCATACTACGACAACTGATGTTACAACTTAGTCACACGTCATTCGTCATAATGTTACAACTTAGTCAACACACATTATTTAAAATCACACACAATTAACAAGTCTGTTTACATTGACTAACAATAGATGACATTCAAAAGTAGTTATACTAATCAAGTTGAGGGACGTCCTCTCATCGTACTAGCCCTGTAGCGTGTAATGTATTCTCTACGGTCCGCCTCAGCCCTGCCTTGCATCATACCAGGGTCTTCGAAGTCTGAATCATCTTCATACTTCACAAGAATCCTAACTCTTTCCATTATTTCTCCAAGGTCTAAGTAGTTCTGCAACATCATGCATACGTCTGCATCGGTTAGTATGTGGGCGATAGAGTCGTTGTATAGATCTTGGTCCATCCTAAGATAGACAATCGAATAGATGTACAGCTGATGATTATCAACATGTGATCTCATAATTTGATTTAATGACGATGTCAGATGGTTAACACTTCTTGGAGTTCCAATTTCTGAATCGATCACTGCCCATCCTGGACCACGTTCGAACGTGCCCCATATTTAGTGAATGTGGTGTAATGGTTCACGTGAATTGCAAAGGGAATTGACATCCTAATGACATAAACAAGAATGAATTATTTGAAAAGAAAATAAACAAATATTAAACATACAATCACCACACCAGTTTAAGCATTAGTACAAAAAAACAAATTTTCAAATAACAACATCAACTAAACAGTCTAAAAATATCCATACCCACCCCCCCATACCCACCCCCACTATACCCAGCACCACCATCAGCATGTCCTCCCCTACCTAGAACACGCTAACCAAAAATCTAATAAAAAATAGCAGATAAAAGTCCTAAAACACACGGCGGAAAATATTACAGACGGTTGGTGCTACAACGCCGCCAGTCACCCACGTGACTAGCAAGGCTAAAATCCAAATACAAATCCATACCTTACGGTCTGAGTACTGAATACACCGCTTATTTAAAACTCCAAAGCAACATACAACAGTAGAAAAATTAAACAAATTGAAGTAGTCCCATGACTTAATCTCTACCCCACCTACACTCGGTCGGGTATTCTCTTCTTCCTTCAGGTACCTGAAAAACATAGCCATCGAAATGGCTCAGCAAATAATGCTGGTATGAACCCGTGCAACCCATAAGCTAGCGGGCCACACACAACTACTTGGTCATATACATGCGGTTCATTATTATCAAGCAAATGTAAACACGCGTCAAATAATACATACAAGTAATCATACAAGGACAATAATATCCCATTGAGAAACATGACTTCAAGAGGTCAAGTTAGTAATTTCTTTTAAAGCGGGTATGATAAACCCTTCAGACGAGAAGGGTCTCTTGCGTTATTGGATGGGTAATAAATCCTGTAGGAGAGAACGTAGTCAACTCCCGTGCTTAAATATGAGTGGGTATCGTACCCTCGAGAGAATGTAATCCTTCTCCCAACTTAAAATGTTCCGTATTATCCCGGTGAGTGGACAAAGTCTACACCCAAAACCACCGTGATGACGTATACTGTATTGAGGACGACCTGCGATAGGTACAACCTCCATAATTGCATGCATGGCCAGAAACATTTGGGCTCCTCGCTTCTCGTAGCATCGAATATGTTAGATGTCACACAAGGACGTTAAACAAGCACACTGTTGTGTATTGTCAGTTGTCACGCTTAAGGACAACGACGTTGTTTATAAAAGAAGTTAGTGAGAAACTTGAGTACAAGTTCTCGGTATAATAATACGTAGGTATTTAATCCACTGGTAAAGTAGAGTTGCATGGATGACACATGCCCGTTATAGTTAGTATCGTTCACGCGCATAAAATAACACAACAGTGCATAGAATAATCACAACGATACACAAACGTAAGTGCAACATATTACGTGCAATTATCTTGGTTGTCATTTCACACAGCAGATAGCACACAAGCCGGTGTAATCCATTAGCAAACAGGTTGCAAGAATCCATACCGTTCACCGTAGTTGTACTGGGTAAATTCCCGGACCACGTCAGGTTATGTATTGTCCTATAATTGAATTAACTGAGAGTGTTATTGCAGGTTAACCTCGTATAAGATTCTTATGTACCATAAAGTGATACTTGGTCTCTTGTTATTTCATGTGAGGTTTGTAGCCTTTGTTTATGGTAGTCTTTTTTCCATTTTCATGATCTCATGCTTAACTCATTATTTATTTATTCATTGTATATTGTTTTTTGATTTATTTATTACCCTCGCATTTATATGTATATATATACATATATATTTTTTGATATCTATATCACATGATAATGATTGCCCAAATGATATAATAAATCCCAAATTGTTATTAACCTTTATTGACCAAGCTTTACTTAATTCTCCACATAACTTTTATTTATTATCTCATAACCTCAAAATATTAGTGTTTACAAATTAAATTCCTTTTACTATTTAACCCATAGTTTTAATTTCATAAATCCTTAAATCATAATTTTCTTTTCTATTTCCACCGAATAACCATATAAGACCTAATAACATTTTTAACTCCAATGAACACCCTTATACTTTCGGTTATTACAATATAACCCCAAATACTTTTAAACTTTACATTATACTCCAAAATACATTATATTACATAGTTTTATTTTCTTAATTAATTATTTCACAAAACCACCACTATAAATTCGGTAATTATAATTTGGACACTTTAACTTTTAAAATTTACCAAATGGCCACATAAATTTTTGGCCTTAACCCATATCTCCTTATAATTACATTTTAACCCCAAAAACTTTATAATAGTTATATATTAACTTATAAATTATAGTTTTAATATTTAATTTCCTTAAACTTCGGATGGCACATAAATTCCCATTAATTATGCTTCCGCCCCATCTTAAATCTAGATTTACATATACACTTTTATAAATTACAATTTCACCCCAAAACTTTTGTAAACTTAATATTTTATGTCATAAATTATTTTAACCCAAAGTTTTTGGTCAACACTTTGACCAAAGCTTAATTTCATACTTAATACATTATTGTACCCAGAAATTTATATATTATTCGGCTTTACACCAAATTTTCCAGAATTTACAAAATAGCCCCAAAACTTTATAAATTGTTATTTTAACTTCTAATCACTTATTTAATTCACCCAAAATTCATAATATTAATTCCTACCTTATATTATGTCATTATTATGCCCATGACACATATTAATCTCGACTATCACCATATATTCCCATAACTTTCTAAAAATTACATTTTTACCATATAACTTATTAAACTAGTCATTTAAACACTAGTAATTATTTTTAACTTACCCAAAATTCCTAATATAAGTTTATATACTTATATAGCTCATTAAAACCCATATTACTCCATAAGTGTTCGGCATTAATAATATATTACCACATAGTTTCTAAAACTTGATTTATAACTTATAATAATTATACATAAATATATATGAATCATATAACTCATCCAAAAATTATTGTAAGGTCTTAAACATATTATTAGCTTAAATTAAGACAATTTCCTCCTTGAACTTTCGGCCATAAAATGCACTTATCATATATAGTTTTTTTTTGTGACATAAAAACATACCTTAAGGTATCAACTTTAGTTTATAAGTTGTAATTATTATTATTGGAAGTTACGCTCAATATTCTTGGCCTTATTATTCTAGGGGTGTTTAAATAATTTTTTTTACAATTTTTGGGAGCTTAAAACATAGCTTAAAACATCAAGGATTAGCATAATAAACCTGCTCTTAATAAGGTAGATTCTTCCACTTGATTTCTTCACAATTCCAAGAGCTTTCAAGGAGCTAGGAACTCATCATATTTTCGGACATGTTCCAAGAAAATAAAGAGTTATGGGAGTTAAATCTTAACTAGGATCTTAAGTAGATATATAAGTTGTTTTTCAAGGATTTACCTTAGGTATTTTACCTTAGATTTTCGGCACTCCTAGGAGGGATGAAGAACCAACTTTCCTTCATGAAATTGATGGAGAAAAATATTTTTAGAGAGGTTGGTATTTTCGGACACCATTATAGAGTGTCTTAGGAATCTTTAAGCATGAACATTACCTTAACTTGTTCTTGGTTGCTCTTTGGATTAATGTTGAATCAAGCTACCTTCCTTGGAGATTAATTGGTGGCGCACACTTGTAGTAGTATTAGGTTGATGTTTGCTTCAAGGGTTGATGAATAAAGCTAGGAATTTAACACAAAAATGGAGATAAAATTTAAAACTCCATTAATTGACTTAGGAAGTTCAAAGGGAGAAGATGAGAGGAGGTAAAATAGGCTTACCAACAGGACAAGTGAGGCATGAAATGAAACCCCAAACTTGCCGTATTGATATGTAGGAATGAAGAGACTTGTTTTGTCAATTTTCTTAATGATTTGCTTTAGTTAATTAATTTATTAATGATAGCACTAACCCCCCTCCTTGACTTAATTAAATCGGCACTGTAATTAGAAATTAGTTAATTAATGTTAGGGTGGGAACCATAAGAACGTGAGTGTGTTTGTTAATTTCCTTAATGATTTTGCTTTAGTTAATTAAATTCTTAATGTAGTAGCATAGCCCCCTCCTTGTCTCTCGGTAATTGTTTATGTCCTAATTTAGAGATTGATTGCTCCAATAATGACTCCCTTTAGCTAATGTTTTCGGCAATCAAGGAGCTAAGTGGAGCTTAGATTCAATTATGGAGAACACTTGGTAATTGTTTATACTTCACTTTAGACTAATTGACTAATCATTCATGCCATAAGTGACCTCCTTTAGCCCTTTGTTTTCGGTTGACATGGCTGAGAATTAGCTAATTAATTCTCCTTGTAGTAGACATAAGATCATGGGATAATTAGGTATGTATTATTCTTTGAATTTGCTCCAAAAAGTATCCCATCTAGCTTATAGTTTTCGGCAATGGTGGAGGCATATTCTCTTGCTTTTTCCTTGTTTAATTGCAACATGTAATCCCTTAAGGTGCGTGGGCGTTATTTTTGAACCCTTAAGTATTGAGCACAAGATTTGATTTGCAACTAGAACAACTATACTGAAATTATAAAATTAAAGCTTAATTATTCTAACTGGCCCTCACAAACCTAAATAGAGTCGCCACCTAAGTTTTAGCCTTCTAAACTTGGAAAGGAAATGTTACTACGATTTTTAGAGCTATGGATCCGGGGGCTTGGTATGAAATTTATAAGGGTTCAGATTCCTTCATTACCCTTATGAACTTCTTTTCCTTTACTATTATAACTCTAAGGCTAAGTGATTATGACATTATCCTTTATATCAATGCAACCATAATTAACAATTACCAAAGCAATTTAAAGATGATTAATTTAAAACACACAAACAATATTCTAACATAAACCAGAAGTTATCAATTAAAAAAACAGAGCTAAAACTTTCCTAACTCACCGTACATGTGCGTTTCAAACTATAATCTAGTGAGTATGATTTGATTTTATATCAGAAATGAATTCTACGTACCCTTAATATATAAAGGAATAAAAAAACGTATAAACTACCTAAATTATTTTAACTAAACAAATTAGCGCTAAAAGTGAAACTAGTTTCAAACCAATAAATGAAAAGCTAATCATCTCATAATCCCCAACATAAATTTTAAAATATAAGTCCAAATTAAAAAAATTTGCACCATTGTTCATCTAAATTCAACCTCTTAAACAAGACCAATCATGGATGTTTTGACAAGTTTAAAATTTATGTTAGTTATATGTACATATCAACATATATCAACTTCACTTATGATTCACCACATACAGTTTAGAATAACCATATAACATTAATAATACACCACAAAACAATAAGATTCATTATTTGTTCTAAATTTTGTATTAATTCACCACTTATTAGTTAATGAATCGTAATACCAATTTCAGTGAATCATAATATCAAATTTAATGAATCATAACATCATTTGGTGAATCATCAGTCACATATAACAAGAAAACTTTAAAACAATAATACTACAAAACAATATTTGGTACGTAAGAAAAATACATCATTCACTATATAAGGTTTAAAATTTATTACAATACAATGGGTTTTATTAGTTAATTCCCACTTTAACTAAAGCTAAACTAACCTTGTTGCTTGCTGGATTTTTCGGTAATGGGAGCATAATATGGTTTTAATCTGTATTATTGTTGTATAATGGTGGGAAGGTGACTCATAAAGCTTACATGTTAAATAAGAAATTCAAACCATGCCACAATTGTGTATAGGGTACCGATTTTAGTATCATTAAGCTACATTTTTTTTTATTAATCATGGGTACATGAACTACTGTTAATGATATGGTGTTAGTACAAGTTTTGTTTGATTAATGGTTAGTGGATTACCGTATAATACATGGTGCTTTGCTACAGATTTTTTTGCTTAATTAAAAGCTAGTATATTACCGTTAATTTGCATGGTAATTGTTACAGATTTTTGCTTGCTTAAGTACTAGTGTATTACCGGTAATAATAGGTATATATTAATAGATTTAATTTGTCTTACTAATATATACTCTCATATAAAGTAGGTACATTAGGTAGTTAATTGTTTTACTAAGTAAAAGTGTGTAAAATAAGTCATAAAATTTATATATAAAACCGGCAATTTAGGATAGATTTTATAACTTGTAATGTCTTGTATGATTTGTAATGTTATAACATTCTTTATGTATTATGATTTATATTTTGTGCTAAGATTATGTAATATAAATTGTTACCTTGTTTAAAGATGTGTTTATATTTATTTTAGTATTTATAAATGACTAAGTGTGCGTAAAATATTTTTACATTGTCCATTAGTATTTTTACTGTTTTCGAATCGAGCGTTGTTATGTTACGAGTTGTATAAATGTTCGTGTTGATCTAACCTTGTCGTCGCTCGCCGTATCGAGCTTGTTATGCAAGGAGTTTAATCCTCGTTAATCGTACATAAACATTTTGCGTGAATATGTTAAGGCGTTAATAAAATTACGCCCATTAGTGTTGATGGTAAAACGATCATTTTTATGTAAACGTTTGTGTGCATGAATTTGCATGTGCACGCGTAATACTAATTTACGTAAACGTTCGCATGCATGGATTAGCATGCGTACGTGAAGATATTATTCTTAGCTCAATACTATCATTTCCCGTTATTTAGTAGTTTTGTCGAGTTAATTAGGTTTGGGGTATTTCAATCTATCCCTCTTAAAAGGACTTCGCCCCAAAATCTCATTTCTAAATCTAAATGGTCGTGGAGAGATAAGTTCCACTAAGTATCCATGACAAAATTCTATTTCAGGGATCAAGTCCCTAATTTCACTAATTTTTGAACTCATGGTATATATTCAACATAATATAAACAATCATGAAAAGATCATCCCATATAATAACTTCAATGTGGTGTAAAATAGCACACATAATCCATTCATAGTAGTGTAACATAGTACACATCAACAAGTAACGTATATACAATCATAGAGTCACACAAGTGCACAAACAGATCAAAGTGCAACGAAAGTGCACGTTATGCTAAAACGAAATAGGCACTACCCCCCTTAAAAGAGGGGTACGCCCACGTACCCTAGACTAGTATATCTAGTTGGTAAATAGTGAAGGAAACTTCACTCTCATCTCGTCCTCCAATTCCCATGTGGCCTCCTCAACCTAATGGTTCGACCAGAGAACCTTCACAAGTCTCACCGACTTGTTTCGAGTATCCCGAGTCTTCCTGTCTAGGATTCTCTGAGGAGTCTCCACATACCTCATAGTCGGTTCTAAAGATAGCCTCTCGGGTTGTAAAACATGAGAAGGATGTGGTATATATTTCTTGAGTTGAGAAACATGGAATACGTCATGTACCTTCCCTAATTCCACTAGCAAATCAAGCCTATATGCAACAAGGCCCACCCGCTCCGTTATAGCGTAGGGTCCTACAAACTTAGGACTCAACTTGCCCTTTTGTCCGAATCTAAATACTCCCTTCATCGGAGATACTCGCAGAAATACTTGGTCGCCAACTGCGAACTCAAGGTCTCGTCGTCTCTTATCAGCGTACGACTTCTGCCTGTCCTGAGCAGCTTTCATATTCTGTCTAATCTGCTGAACTTCCACCTGTACTTGCTCCAAGTACTCGGGTCCAATGATGACAGTCTCGCTGGACTCATCCCAACATAGTGGTGTACGGCAAGGCCTGCCATATAGTGCTTGGAAGGGCGACATCTTAATCGAAGCGTGATAGTTGTTGTTGTATGCAAATTCGTTTAAGTACAACCTGTCTATCCAACTGCACTGAAAGTCCAAAGCACAGGCTCTCAACATGTCTTCTAAGGTTTGGATTGCCCTCTCTGACTGGCCATCCGTCTGAGGGTAGAAGGCCGTACTGAGTTTCAATTCTGTGCCAAGCTCTTCTCTTGTAGTTCTCCAGTATCTGGAAAGGAATCTGGTATCCCGTTCCGAAACAATGGTCTTTAGGACACCATGGTGCCTCATGATCTCTTTGTCAAATAATTCTGCCAATTTAGACACCCTCCAAGTATCCTTCATTGGTATGAATCTGGCCACCTTGGTCAATTGATCAACAACTACCCATATCATATTTAGCCCCCCTTTAGTAGGCGGTAGCCCGATGACGAAATCCATGGAGATATCATAGAATTTCCATTCTGGGACTGGCATAGGCTGGACCATGCCCCAGGTCGTCTATGTTCGAACTTCACCTTCTGACAGGTGAGGCATCTCAATATGTATTCAGTCACGTCTTTCTTCATTCGACTCCACCAGAAGTGCCGCTTTAGGTCCTTATACATCTTTGAGGCTCATGGGTGGACCGATGTGGTAGAAGAATGTGACTCTCTGAGTATGTTGTCCTTCAGTTCTGTGCTGTCCCTTGGGATGCATAAGCGGCCCTTGAGTCTAATCAGCCCATCATCATGCAAATGATATTCATACTTCCCTCTCTCGATTGTACCGTCTGTCAACTTCTGACTGATCTCTGTCATGCGTTGATCGCTATGTTGAGCGCTACGTATTTCATCTATAAGACTGGTATTGGCGATTATAGCGTGCAATGAATGTGCTCGTCGGCTTAATGCGTTTGCCACAACATTAGCCTTACCTTCTTTGTACTGAAGGTCAATATCGTAATCCTTGAGGAATTCGACCCATCTCCTTTGACGCATGTTCAATTCCTTCTATGTGAACACGTATTTGAAGCTCTTATGGTCTGAATATACAGTCAGCTGAACACCGTACAAGTAATGACGCCATATTTTCAAAGAAAAAATAATAGCCCCTAACTCCAAATCATGTGTGGGGTAATTCTCCTCATGCTTCTTCAACTGCCGGGAGGCGTAGGCGACTACTTTCCCGTGCTGCATGAGTACACAACCTAAACCCTTGCTTGATGCGTCACAGTAGACCTCGTAGCCCTCTGTGCCGTCTGGAATAGTCAGGACAGGTGCTGAGGTCAGTGCATCTTTCAATCTTTGGAACGATGTTTCACACTCTTCCTTCCATACAATTGGCGTGTCTTTCTTTGTCAAACTGGTCATCGCTTTCACTATCCTGGAGAAATCTCTGACAAACCTCCTGTAATAACCTGCTAGACCGAGGAAACTTCGAACATCAGTAACTGACTTCGGCCTAGGCCAAGTGCGAACTGCCTCGACCTTCACTGGATCTACAGAGATACCAGCATCCGATATGACATGTCCGAGAAAAGATACTTTATCAAGCCATAACTCACATTTGGAGAACTTAGCAAATAAATGGTTTTTCCTCAGAATCTCGAGAACTCGTCGAAGATGATCCTCATGCTCTTCTTTTGTTTTGGAGTAAATTAATATGTCGTCGATGAAGACAACTACCGACTTATCCAGTTGTTCCCTAAACAATCGGTTCATCAAGTCCATGAATACTGCTACTGCGTTGGTTAAACCGAAAGGCATCACTGTAAACTCGTAGTGGCCATATCTTGTTCGGAACGCTGTCTTTTCTCTATCCTGCTTATTGATCTGTATCTGATGGTAACTTGATCGTAAATCAATCTTAGAGAATACTGATGCCCCTTTCAACTGATCAAATAGGTCGTCGATGCGTGGTAGTGGGTACTTGTTCTTTATTGACACCGCATTCAGTTCTCTAGTAGTCTATGCATAAGCGTAGGCTGCCATCCTTCTTCTTCACGAAGAGGACCGGTGCGCCCCAAGGCGATGCACTTGGTCGTATGTACCCTTTTTCAAGTAGATCTTTCAACTGCTCCTTCAACTCAGCCATTTCCGTCGATGCCATGCAGTACGGCGCCTTATTGAAGGTGCTCTAGGGTTCTGGCGGTATGACACTATCACTCCTGACGGGCTCTTGAGTAACAGTCGGTCATCTGCACAAAGTATGGGGCCTCTATGCCGCCCCAACCAGTCCATCCTTACAATAACGTCAAAGCCCAAGCCTCTAAACTCAATTAAATCAATGGAAAAGTCCTCATCTTTGATTGGGATTGTGGCTCCTTTATAACAATGGGTACGCCTGGTCCTTTCCATATACGGGAGTGTTACCATGAAGTCTGGCAACTCAACCGCGTCTAGCCCCAATTTTTCCACAAGCGTAGGCGAAATAAAGGTTTATGAGGCTCCGGAGTCAAACAGTATTGATGCAGCTACTCCGTTAACTGGAAAGGTACCGGTGATCATTGTGCCACCTTTGATAGCTTCTACTTCAGTAAGTATGCTTAAGGTACCCTCTGTCTCCTTAGTACAACCTATTAGCAAACTCTGATAAGTACTTGATATAAATAGAAGTCAAAAAGGCATTCACATTTCACAAATCCCTCATTACACGGTGATTTTCATTACATGGGTTTAATGTCGTTTACCGTACTAGTACTTCTTAAAGGTCAAGTTCAGTCGTCCTGGTTTCATATGTGTGGTATTAATCACTGTAGGAGGCGCTGTATTTAGTTTGATCATCTTAATACCATGGTTTAACATCCTTGACTTCCCACCCATTACCAGAACATCTCCTAACTTTAGCGTGATCTTTCTTGCAAGGTCCACACGCTTCTGCTCACGGTATAGGAACTCTGCTTTGTGTCTGATAGACAAGGACACTACTGGTATCCCTTGGTTAATTTTTTTTGACGTCTCATCTTTATCTTGGTGTAGCCCTAAACGGCCTCCTTCTTTGTCAAAGTTGATGATGCACAAGTCTGCCTTTAGGTTAGGTACTGGATCTGGTTCTAATTGTTGAGCAATAATGATTACCTGTTACACTATCGGTAAGAATTCGTTGGGTATCTTCGATATCTGTGTTCCGTCTTTGGTTCTTATTTCTTGATATGTCTTCGTGTAAGGGTTCCAGTCCTTTCCTAGGCACATCATTTTCAGTTTCATCTTTGACCCTCTTGAGTGTTCGGGTGTGTAGAACCCTCCTGGTCCTACTCCCAGTTCTTGGCATCTCCTAATGATGGTGATTTGTGTCTCGGGTGTAAGGTATTCCTTGAGTATACTCCCAATTCTTGGCATCTCCTAATGATGGCGATTTGTGTCTCGGGTGTTAGTGTAACACCCCTACTGCTAACACCGTCATTACCGTCCAATCTCCTTATACATTCGTACTCACGCAGCGGATACATACTTACTCAACGGCGGGTGATACAATGCCGTTAGCCACCCACGTGACTAACAAGGCTACTACTACATACAACATCGGTCTGAAGGACCGGAATATCCGAATACTACACTAATACAATACATACTCCCATTACTTACTGAGTACTACAATACTCCATTCGATACAATACTCCATTCAATACAATACTCCACAATTCAATACAAGATAATACTCTACTCCTCTTTACTAATACTTTTACACTGGGGTTACCAGATGGGTATATTCATCCTATGGTATTCGGGTATATTCATCCTATGGTATTCGCATCTCTTGTGCCTAATTACCACAGTTACAATATGAATGAATACGTATGTTTATTTAACATAAGTACCAATCATTAAATCAATTCTCATTTGTGTTATGCACATTATAGTTTACGTGTTTTATGTGTGATACTTACATTAAGCGGTTTTCTCATTTGAGCAATCTGAAGCATTTTAGCTTCTCTACAGTTTGCTATATAATGTACTCTCGTCAAAGTATCTTAACCATACTAATGGTTTAGTCCTTGCACCAAGAATTTTTATTGTGTTTATTTAACTCATAACCAATTCGGTTCTAGCCTATTAGGCTTCAAGGCATTGATAGCCATTCTTTCATACAAACTGGGTATATTAAACCTCTTAGCTAGGGCCCACTAGCTTCTGCTGCGTGACCCTAATAACCTTAATGCTTAATTGGCTCTTTGGTTATACTAGATGTGCTACTCATCGCCTTTTTATCCCTCTATTGTGGAAATAAGGTTTACTAACAATGTGGTATTCTTTTACCGCTGTTTGAACTCAATGAGTTTTAGATTGTAACCAGCTCTCTGGTAATCTATTATACATACTATTCGTACTCCCACGATTATTCACTAAGTTCCTCCGACTTGTTGTCGGGCGAGGTTAAGTCACTACATAGTTGTAGTGCTTCCTCTGTTGTCACTAGCTTCAGAATTACACCAGTTCTTCTGGTTCAGTACAAGTGTTCTTTGCTTGTATGACCTTGCATTCTCAATGCGTCGGTCCAAGTGACTTTCTTCAGTCTTCTTTCACCTTTTATTCCAATGGAATTCACATCTTGTGATTGTTAATGTGTTTTACTCTCTTCGTGCTTCTTTGGCCTCAGGCCGCACGGTTTGTTGCTATGCTAGCTTAATTGGCTCATACCATGTTTGTTGGTGAAAAGAAGGGTTTACTACGGTTTACATTTTCCATATTCCTAGCTATCGCATTAGATCATTAGCTGTGCTAGTGCAATACCAAAACACTCAGTCATACAGAGTGCAGAGGCGTAAACGCTTGACAATAAATCACTTATGTGATAGGGATGAATATTTCTGCCTGTCTTCACATACTTATACTCCGTGTCATCGTCTTACTACTTCCTCCTAGCGGTCGTTTATTGCGCACCATACTCTTACTCATTACATGACATCGTTTTTACTGTCTTTGTTACTGTGGTAGTTCCTCTTTACTCATTGCCATTGTCATTGGCACCATTTCCTTATGGTATGAACACTGAGGGTTTCCTCCGTTCGTGTGTATGGCGGTTGTCGTAGCATACCGCAATGTTACTATATTCCCAATGTGGGGATGTTTCATTTCCATTCAGGTTTCATGTGTGGGTTGGCTTACCTCACATTATTTCATAATTTATGATGCAATTTTCCAAGTGTCTTGGTTGACAGTGGATGAAGTGATTCATCGGGTTATCGGCTCTCTTGAGCGTTGGTCATTCGTGGTGCCCAATGTGCACTCACATTAATTGTTTTTGATAATGACTGTCTCCTCAATGCTGAGCATTGGTTATAGGCTTTAGTTGTGCAGTTTTCTTTTGTATGTACACTACCGGGACATCCCAAGAAGCTTCAAGGGTTTTCTAGTCCCGTTCTCTAATTAAAGAGTATTCTATCACTGGTAGGTGAAAGTTCTCGTTGAGGGGTGTGTTTCCACTCATAGGTCTCATGACAAGGTTTACCATGTAAGTATTTATACAATGGTTCACCACATGATTGGGTGCATAAGGAGTATGCTTACTCCTTCGAGCTTTGATGCTCTTAAGCGATGTGCTTCTACAGTCCCCAGCCTCCCGTAGGCGTAGTGGGTTGGAAATCTCATTTCCTTATTCGTTGTCTCTTGGCAGTATCTATATGCACAAGTTTTGTTGTTATGGTAGACGGAAGCCTCTTTCTAAGGGTTCACATCATCACCGCATGGGTGGTTTTCTGTTAATGAGAGGTATCTTTCCTCAAGTTTCTCGTAGTGTCCAAGCATGGACTAGGACAATGTTGGCATTAACACGATTCCTATGCCTCTGTGCTACCATTGTTACAGAAGGCATGAAGGGTAATTAAAGGCTTGTCGACTGTATACTAGGCTGATGCTCTAGTGACATTGACTCTGAGGTAGCCATTACTTCAAGCCACTCATTACGTTGAGCTTAAATTGGGTAGTTCAGTTGACAGTCTGCTTGTCGTATGAAGCAACATCTTTTGCAAGTCTTGTTATTAAATGGTGTGGTTTTGCAACCATTTTAGTTTACACAACGTATTTGGTTCATGGCTTTTGTGCCTTGTTGCGGCAAGCTATGCTCTTTGCAAGCTGCTTATACAAGTTTCCTCTCCTGGTATACCCCATAGGTTGGAGGTATTACCAGGCTCCATGGCAAGTCGTGACATAACGCTTCCGTTCATAGGAGTTCCTTTAGGCAATCCGGTGTTACCGTCCAATCTCCTTATACATTCGTACTCACGCATCGGATACATACTTACTCAACGGCGGGTGATACAATGCCGTTAGCCACCCACGTGACTAACAAGGCTACTACTACATACAACATCGGTCTGATGGACCGGAATATCCGAGTACTACACTAATACAATACATACTCCCATTACTTACTGAGTACTACAATACTCCATTCGATACAATACTCCATTCAATACAATACTCCACAATTCAATACTAGATAATACACTACACATACCGAGTTTACTAAGTTCCAAATACAAATACGATACCTCTTCAATTTCATGCATACTCATTAAGAGTCTAACCACTACCCATTCCTCACAACTACATACTTGCAACTTACGTAATAGTGTACCCCTTGGTACATTTCTACATTCAAGGCTACAAGCCTTATACCATTTACTACAATCTACCTTTCATTCCTAGTAATCTAGGCATGTCCACCGGTCTCTTCTGTGACCAGGTCTGCTTCGGGTACCTGCACACTAAAAACGTTCCCCCTAGGGGGTCAGCTTACGCTGAATATGACAACCGCATACCCCGCGTACTAGCGAGGGTACGCCGACCATTTGGTCGAATACATGCAATTCATTTTGCAATACATACATACATACATACATGCTTTCATTCACGATACTACAATACTACACAAGGTATACATACATATGCACAGTACAATACATGCTTGGAAGATAATACAAGTCTACCAATACTTACTTACCATCTTCTAGAATACACATACACAATACATACTCATTACATACTCAATACGCAATACAGAGATACACTTCTCCAATTCACACAGAAGGCTTGTTAGCTTCTTTACACACCCGGATTAATCGGGTGTTCAATACTCATTTACTCAAGGTCAATGACTTACAACAGTCAAGACCGATACACATACAATACTTACTTCTTACTTACATACTCAGGTTAAGTCGGTATGAGCTCCGGGCAGGGATTACTACATCCCACCACCGGGCTTTAGGGTGGCCCACTAATCCAGGATGCTACCCATTCAAGGGGATTGGTCCATGGAAAAAATTACAGCCAGGATTCGGATCCAACCTCTTGTGGTTCCATATCCTCACGCGTGGCCGAAACTATATCGGACTTCTACTTATTCCATTTTACTCAATACTCAAGTTAGGAGTTAGGTAGTTAGGAATTAGCAGAAGTCATTGCACCCATACCAAGGGTTAATACTCTACACATGTACACATCCACATACACATACACTTCATTCTCATCCAAATATTTCATGAATTATACAAACTAAATGTTCAAGAGAATACAACAAGAACAATATAGCCCAAACATAATTAAGTGCAATAAGAGTCCGATTCGTGCATTTATCTTATTTGAGTGATCACACAAGCACACAAATCGGGGTAACCAGGCTAGGATACAGAGCATGAGGAAATCATACCGTACACCGTCGTTTTCGTACTACCGGGTCCTTCGACGATCAACTATCTGATTCCTATACATGCATGAAGTAGTATGATCAATGATTTATTGTTGATCTAACTTACTCCTTCATTGTTACTTTCAATGTATACTTACTACTTTGTTATTTTCTTACTTGATTATGAATCCATTCTTTTCTTTACTACTTCTCAAACTTGTTTCCTTACTCATTTACTTACTTTCTGACCATTATTACCTTCATTAATGGTGTATTACTACATACATATGCATATATGTGTATAGGCATACATATACATACATATGACTACTATAGTCATATAATAAAACATTTTTTTTGTAAATTATGGGCCGTCCGACCCACAGTCCGACCCAACATCTGGGTCGGTCCATTCCAGTAAGTTTTTCCGTCTTCTGAAATTGTCCCGTCCGACCCAGAACTATTCCGTCCGACCCATACACCTCTGGGTCGGACCATTCCAGTAGTTTTTTGTTCCGTGGCCTGTGTCCGTCCGACCCACCGTCCTCCCCAACCTCTGGGTCGGACCGGTCCAGAACCTACCTACAGATTTTGTTTTTCACTTCTTTTCTTACCCATTTCTTCCCCAATCTTCCTACATGTAATCCCACATGTTTTAACACTAATTAAGCCCTCTAAATCACCTTAATTCATCCACCAAATCCATTACTAAATCCATCAATCAACTTACACAATTTCCTCACTTCATTTCCACACTTACAACAGTTTTTCATCCTTCAATGCTACAGATTTTTGTTCCAGCTTCTACCATTCCTTACTCCTACTTCCAACACCATTACTAACGTCCCAAATACCTCATGTTACCATGCCAATTCATTTCCAAGTAATTGCACCATCTATACCCAAGTCCAACCTTCATTCTACCAAGTCTTATACTCTAGTTCTTCCTAGTTTCTCCAAGGCAATCCAATACCTCTTGCTACAGATTTTATATCCTTTCATTCTCTTACCACAACTATTGCTCCATAGTTATTAAACATCTCTACTAACTCCAATACACCCTTGGTTTTCCCCATTAACCAAGTCATCCATACATGTACATATTCCTACCAAAATTTTGCCATAGTTCATCTACATTTCTCAATTATCCACATATGTGCTTTCTCATCAAACTCATTCCTAATCTAGCCAAACCACAAGGGTTCTACCAGCACACATACAAAATCTTAGTACACCATTACTTCCTCAATTACAATACCAATACATCATTACTTCCTCAATCCACATTACTAATGCACATACACAATACACTTGGCTCCAAGGCCTACAATTCACATACTAGTTCACAAATACCCAAAATTCCACAATTACATTACCAATACATTCTTTGGGTTCTTTAAATTGGTTTACCCATTCCAATTACACTAATGCATATATAGATAGTGCATTAAGATAGGTTTTTCTTACCTTGAGGTCACAATTCTCCTTTTAAGTTCTCCTCCTCTTCTCTTCTTCATTCTCGGTCAAGTTGGTCAATGGGGTTACCCAACCCCAAGCCAACATTCAAAAACACAAAATAAATACAATTAAACTCCTTAACCCATTGGATAACTCTAATTCAATGAAAGGGCTTAAATGCCATAAGTTAGGGTTTTACCTTGGAGTTTCAAGAGAGGTTTTCAAGCCTTGAATACAAAGGAGAGTTCCTCCACCATTGGAGAGTTGAACCAAGCTCAACAAAGAAGAGAACAAGGCATTACAAGAGGGGCAAAAATCGGTTATACAAGGAGGTGGAGAAAACTTGCGTTTTTCATGAAGATTTTTACCTTAGAAGAAAGAGGAGGCTCCAAGCTCCAAGAAAGTGCCATTTTCTTCATGAATGGAGGTATACCCATGGTGGTCAACTTCACCATTTTGAAATTTCGAAAAGGGGGAAGGGTAGCCCTTGGTGAGAGGAACACAAATATGTGTTTTGTTTTTAGTTTGGAGCATTTATGTGGCTTGAGCAAGATGATGAAGAGGGCTGCCATGGGAGTCATTTTGGAGCTCCAAAATCGGCTGAGGGGAGCAGGAAGGAGGGAGTACTCACGGTGGGAAGAAGAAAGAATAGGAGAGAGAGAAGAAAAAGTGAGGAAAGAGAGTAAGGTTTTTACTTTTGTACTTTTCTTTTTCTACTTTTGACTTTTCAACCCATTAAAGTATTAGCTAGTTTGTGTGTGTATGAGAGTGTCTCACACTCAATAAAACCGGCCCCCACAATTAATTAAGCTGGGGCGTTTTTCGTCTTTTACAGAAAATGCTCGTTATTTTACCCGGTTTTAATACTATTCACTAACCGGGCCCGTTTTCCGGAATTTTCTCGTTTCTTTATTTTTATTGGTTATTAAGCTTCCGTTAATGCTTAATAATAGTTATTTAATGATTTATAATTTTTACGGGTCTGTTTGACCACTTAAAGTCACGTTTTCGGGTTTTCTCGAAAAACGTGCTCTAAAGCTCTGTTAGCGTTTTAATTCATTATTTGGATCCGTTTTCTTCGGGAGTTGTCCCCATATATTATTTAGGTCTTATTAAACCTTTGGAATCCATATAATACGCTATCCGGGGTCTCATACCTCCTATGGTCATTTAACGCTTATTTAGCGTTTTTCGCTTTTTAAGCGTTTCTTTATTTCTTTTGGATTTATTTTTCCTTACCAATACTACTCAAGCATTATTAGGCTCTTACATACGGATTAGAATTATCTTAATCGCTATATTTAAGTTTGGGGTATTTCAGTTAGGTATTCCTTGAGTAGGATCATCCCTGGTTGGATAACCTGACATTGTTCATTGGTTCGTTCGCGTTCTTGGATGACAATTCCTTCTAGGGCGGGCGGTGTGGGGATAAGAAAGCATATATTGAAAGGTCTTGATTTCGTGGAAGTACCGGCCTCTTCAGTGCGGTCTATCACATGCAAAGCAGGCCCTGTGGCCGGGCCCTTACCCTTCGCTCCTTGGCCCGCTGCAGGTTGGGCGGCTTGTATCGGGCAGGAACCACTGGATCCTCCCCTTTGGTCATTGCTTGGCTTAGTTCTTGGACGATAGGCCTTACTTTCCGGGTTCTTGATGCACTCATAGGCTCAGTGTCCCCATAGCTGACAGTGACGGCACTGGACCTTCTCTCCCTGGCAGTCCACTCCTGGATGATCCTTTCCGCACTGCCTATAGTTGAAATGACGTACCCATTTCTGGCCCGGGTTTGAGCCGTAACCAGAACCTCTGGGTGGATGTGATCTCAGTGGTTTGGCTGCTCCACTGTGAGGAATAAGCTGAAGAGTCTCATTAGTCTGACTTCCTTTTCCTTGGTATGGCTTTTGACCCTTCCGGAACGGCCTCTTCTTCCTGAAGCCGTCCTGTGTGGTGTTATCAGTACCAACATCATCGGTTTTCCTCTTTTGATTATTCAGAGCGTCCCTTCTCTAGATTCTAATCTCCACCATGGAGGCTGCATGATAGCATTCCTGTAGGGAGGTATACATTACTGGCTCCATACTGCAATGAATACGTGGGATGAGTCCCCGTAAAAGCGATCAATTAATATCTCCTCCGAGTAACCTAATCCTGGCAGTAGTCGGAGTAAGGAGGTAAACTTCTCATAATACTCGTCCACATTCATCTTACCTGTGAGCTCCAAGGAGTCGAGCTCCCTTCTTTTCAGCATCCTGGTGTGGGATGGGTAGTACTTGGCCCTTAGAAGGGCTGTGTAAGCTTCCCATGTGAAAGTTGGGTCGTTCAGACGGTCGGCCTTTACTAGATTCCACCAGTCTCTTGCAGCATCTTTCAAATAGTAAGCAGCCAGTCTCACCTTGTCCCCAGGTGGTGGAGCGAGCGTCTCGAAGGCTGTCTCCATTTCCATTAGATAAGTCTCTAGATATTTTGGGTCCGACTGTCCCTTAAATACAGCAGGTTTCAGGTCAGCCAAGCTCCTCACCCAGTCCTTCTCCCTGGGTGGTGGTGGCGGAGGTTGTGGTTGTGGCTGCGCTCCAGGCGCAATACCTGCTTGTGCAAATGCTATCGCTATCAGGGTAGCTATGTCAGCTAGTTTGATAGTTTCCTCCTCTTCAGTTCGGCCGCGGCCCCTACCTCTTCTTGACATCAGCAAAATAATTGAGTCAATTCTGCGGTTACTGTCAGGTCTGAACAGTCATTATTGCCCTTCGGCGGTCTAAATAAGAAGCTGATATACTACTCCTTTCTGTACTATCTCTCAACCCGTAACCCAAGGTTTTAAAATACCTACTTTCGGTTGTATTCAGTTCTCAGAGCGTGACTACGCTCTGATACCACTTTTTGTAACGCCCCAACCAGAAATCCAATAAAAATAGCAGATAAAAGTCCCAAAACACATGGCGGAAAATATTACAGACGGTTGGTGCTACAACGCCGCCAGTTACCTACGTGACTAGCAAGGCTAAAATCCAAATATAAATCCACACGTTAAGGTCTGAGTACTGAATACACCGCTTATTTAAAACTCCAAAGCAACATACAACAGTAGAAAAATTAAACAAACTAAAGTAGTCCCATGACTTAGTCTCTACCCCACCTACACTCGGTCGGGTATTCTCTTCTTCCTTCAGGTACCTGAAAAACATAGCCATCGAAATGGATCAGCAACTAATGCTGGTATGAACCCGTGCAGCCCATAAGCAAGCGGGCCACACACAACTACTTGGTCGTATACATGCGGTTCATTATTACCAAGCAAATGTAAACACGCGTCAAATAATACATACAAGTAATCATACAAGGACAATAATATCCCATTGAGAAACATGACTTCAAGAGGTCAAGTTAGTAATTTCTTTTAAAGTGGGTATGATAAACCCTTCAGACGAGAAGGGTTCTCGTGTTATTGGATGGGTAATAAATCCTGTAGGAGAGAACGTAGTTAACTCCCGTGCTTAAATATGAGTGGGTATCGTACCCTCGAGAGAATGTAATCCTTCTCCCAACTTAAAATGTTCCGGTATTATCCCGGTGAGTGGACAAAGTCTACACCCAAAACCACCGTCATGACATATACTGTACTGAGGATGACCTGCGATAGGTACAACCTCCATAATTGCATGCATGGCCAGAAACATTTGGGCTCCTCGCTTCTCGTAGCATCGAATATGTTAGATGTCACACAAGGACGTTAATAAGCACACTGTTGTGTATTGTCAGTTGTCACGCTTAAGGACAACGACGTTGTTTATAAAAGAAGTTAGTGAGAAACTTGAGTACAAGTTCTCGGTATAATAATACGTAGGTATTTAATCCACTGGTAAAGTAGAGTTGCATGCATGACACATGCCAGTTATAGTTATTATCGTTCACGCGCATAAAATAACACAGCAGTGCATAGAATAATCACAACGATACACAAACGTAAGTGCAACATATTAGATTCAATTATCTTGGTCATTATTTCACACAATAGACAGCACACAAGCCGGTGTAATCTGTTAGCAAACAGGTTGCAAGAATCCATACCGTTCACCGTAGTTGTACTGGGTAAATTCCCGGACCACGTCAGGTTATGTATAGTCCTATAATTGAATTAACTGAGAGTGTTATTGCAGGTTAACCTCGTATAAGATTCTTACGTACCATAAAGTGATACTTGGTCTCTTGTTATTTCATGTGAGGTTTGTAGCCTTTGTTTATGGTAGTCTTTTTTCCATTTTCATGATCTCGTGCTTAACTCATTATTTATTTATTCATTATATTGTTTTTTGATTTATTTATTACCCTCGCATTTATATGTATATATATACATATATATTTTTTGATATCCATATCACATGATAATGATTGCCCAAATGATATAATAAATCCCAAATTGTATTAACCTTTATTGACAAAGCTTTACTTAATTCTCCACTAAACTTTTATTTATTATCTCATAACCTCAAATATTATTTAGTGTTTACAAATTAAATCCCTTAAATCATAATTTCCTTTTCTATTTCCACCAAATAACCATGTAAGACCTAATAACATTTTTAACTCCAATGAACACCCTTATACTTTCGGTTATTACAATATAACCCCAAATACTTTTAAACTTTACATTATACTCCAAAATACATTATATTACATAGTTTTATTTTCTTAATTAATTATTTCACAAAACCACCACTATAAATTTGGTAATTATAATTTGGACACTTTAACTTTTAAAATTTACCAAATGGCCACATAAATTTTCGGACTTAACCCATATCTCCTTATAATTACATTTTAACCCCCAAATCTTTATAATAGTTATAGTTATAATATTTAATTTCCTTAAACTTCGAATAGCACATAAATTCCCATTAATTATGCTACCACCCCATCTTAAATCTAGATTTACATATAAACTTTTATAATTACAATTTCACCCCAAAACTTTTGTAAACTTAATATTTTATATCATATATTATTTTAACCCAAAGTTTTCGGTCAACACTTTAACCAAAGCTTAATTTCATACTTAATACATTATTGTACCCAGAAATTTATATATTATTCGGCTTTACACCAAATTTTCCAGAATTTACAAAATAGCCCCAACACTTTATAAATTGTTATTTTAACTTCTAAACACTTATTTAATTCACCCAAAATTCAAAATATTAATTCCTACCTTATATTATGTCATTATTATGCCCATGACACATATTAATCTCGGCTATCAACATATATTCCCATAACTTTCTAAAAATTACATTTTTATCACATAACTTATTAAACTAGTCATTTAAACACTAGTAATTATTTTTAACTTACCCAAAATTCCTAATATAAGTTTATATACTTATATAGCTCATTAAAAACCATATTACTCCATAAGTGTTTGGCAATAATAATATATTCCACATAGTTTCTAAAACTTGATTTATAACTTATAATAATTATACATAAATACATATGAATCATATAACTCATCCAAAAATTATTGTAAGGTCTTAAACATATTATTAGCTTAAATTTTGACAATTTCCTCCTAGAACTTTCGGCCATAAAATGCACTTATCATATATAGTTTTTTTTGTGACATAAAAACATACCTTAAGGTATCAACTTTAGTTTATAAGTTGTAATTGTTATTATTGGAAGTTACCTTCAATATTCTCGGCCCTTATGATTCGGTGTGTTTACAAAAATTTTTAATTTTTAGGAGCTTAAACAAGCTAAAACATCAGGATTAGATAATAAACCTGCTCTTAATAAGTAGTTTCCCCACTTTGTTCTTCACGTCCAAGAGCTTTCAAGGAGCTAGGAAATCCTCATATTTCGGACATATTCAAGAAAATAAGAGTTTGGGAGTTAGTTATTCTTAACAAGGATCTTAAGTAGATTTATAAGTAGTTTTCAAGGATTTACCTTAGGTATTTTACCTTAGATTTTCAGCACTCCTAGGAGGGATGAAGAACCAAATTTCCTTCATGAAATTGATGGAGAAAAATATGTTTAGAGAGGTTGGTATTTTCAGACACCATTATAGAGTGTCTTAGGAATTTTCAAGCATGTACATTACCTTAACTTGTTCTTGGTAGCACTTTGGATTAATGTTGAATCAAGCTACCTTCCTTGGAGATTAATTGGTGGTGCACACTTGTAGTAGTATTAGGTTGATGTTTGCTTCAAGGGTTAATGAATAAAACTAGGAATTTAACACAAAATGGAGATAGAAGTTAAAACTCCATTAATTGACTTAAGAAGTTCAAAGGGAGAGGATGAGAGGAGGTAGAAGAAGGCTTACCAACCGGCCAAGTGAGGCATGAAATGAAACCCCAAACTTGCCGTATTGATATATAGGAATGAAGAGAATTGTTTTGTCAATTTTCTTAATGATTTGCTTTAGTTAATTAATTTATTAATGATAGCACTAACCCCCCTCCTTGACTTTATGAAATCGGCACTGTAATTAGAAATTAGTTAGTTAATGTTAGGGTGGGAACCATAAGAACGTGAGTGCGTTTGTTAATTTCCTTAATGATTTTGCTTTAGTTAATTAAATTCTTATTGTAGTAGCATAGCCCCCTCCTTGTCTCTAGGAAATTGTTTATGTCCTAATTTAAAGATTGATTGCTCCAATAATGACTCCCTTTAGCTAATGTTTTCGGTAATCAAGGAGCTAAGTGGAGCTTAGATTCAATTATGGAGAACACTTGGTAATTTTTTATACTTCACTTTAGACTAATTGACTAATCATTCATGCCATAGGTGACCTCCTTTAGCCCTTTGTTTTCGATTGACATGGCTGAGAATTAGCTAATTAATTCTCCTTGTATTAGACATAAGATCATGGAATAATTAGGTATGTATTATTCTTTGAATTTTCTCCAAAAGTCTCCCATCTAGCTTATAGTTTTTGGCAATGGTGGAGGCATATTCTCTTGCCTTTTCCTTGTTTAATTGCAACATGTAATCCCTTAAGGTGTAGATCTACTTTTATTAGTTAATTCCCACTTAACTAAAGCTAAACTAACCTTGTTTCCTTGCAGGATTTTTCGGTAATGGGAGCATATACTATGGGTTTTAATCTTGTATTATTGTTGTATAATGGTGGGAAGGTGACTCATAAAGCTTACATGTTAAATAAGAAATTTAAACCATGCCACAATTGTGTATATGGTACCGATTTTAGTATTATTAAGCTACTTATTCTTTTTCTTTATTAATCATGGGTACATGAACTACCGTTAATGATATGGTGTTAGTACAAGTTTTGTTTGATTAATGGTTAGTGGATTACCGTATAATACATGGTGCTTTGCTACAGATTTTTTTGCTTAATTAAAAGCTAGAATATTACCGTTAATTTGCATGGTAATTGTTACAGACTTTTGCTTGCTTAAGTACTAGTGTATTACCAGTAATAATAGGTATATATTAGTAGATTTAATTTGTCTTAATAATATATACTCTCATATAAAGTAGGTACATTAGTTAGTTAATTGTTTTACTAAGTAAAAGTGAGTAAAATAAGTCATAAAATTTATATATAAAATCGGCAATTTGGGATAGATTTTATAACTTGTAATGTCTTGTATTATTTGTAATGTTATAACATTCTTTATGTATTATGATTTATATTTTGTGCTAAGATTATGTAATATAAATGGTTACCTTGTTTAAAGATGTGTTTATATTTATTTTAGTATTTATAAATGACTAAGTGTGCGTAAAATATTTTTACGTTGTCCGTTCGTATTTTTAGCGTTTTCGAATCGAACGTTGTTATGTTACGAGTTGTATAAACGTTCGTGTTGATCTAACCTTGTTGTCACTCACTGTATCGAGCTTGTTATGCAAGGAGTTTAATCCTCATTGTTAATCGTACATAAACGTTTTGCGTGAATTTGTTAAGGCGTTAATAAAATTACACCCGTTAGTGTTGGTGGTAAAACAACCATTTTTACGTAAACGTTTGCATGCATGAATTTGCATGTGCACGCGTAATACTAATTTACGTAAACGTTCGCATGCATGGATTAGCATGCATACATGAAGATATTATTCTTAGCTCAATACAATCATTTCCCGTTATTTAGTAGTTTTGTCGAGTTAATTAGGTTTGGGGTATTTCACTACCATCACCACATTCTCCCCTCCCATCACCACACCCTCCCATATCATTAACGAGCCCACCATCATCCCCATGAAATGTAGCCTCTCGTCATCCGTCACATTCTTCATGTAAGCCACTTCACCACCATCGGGGAGTAGTCATCCCACACTGAAAGCTGCTCCGGTTTGAACTTGGGGAAGTACTCGTATATCCAGCACTGCGGTAATCATACGAAACCATTAAACAAGATACCCAGACAATAAGTTTACGAGAAAATTACTGACAGCCCCCTTGAGGTCTCGTAATATTACAATTTACCACCCTGTGCTTTTCATAATTACTGACAACCCCCTTTAGATTAGAGGTTCCTTGACTCCGAACCCCTAAACACTAACACCGTTAGCAAAACGTTAGTTGGTCGCTGACTTGTCATCTGAAATGTCATGTTGTAAAATGACATGCTGATTTGGATTCCTATTTCTATTTCCCCAATAGTGTAAACCCTAATTCTCCCCAAATCGCAACGTCTGTCTACTTTTCTCTCATTTTTTCCTCTCAGTACTACCGCACATGTTAGGGCTGGTTTCTGAGCTAAATCCCACCACACAAGCACGGTGAATCGATCAAACATGTTGAACTGATCTAAATCCCTCCCCCACAACAAGCTCGGTTTCTTGTTGATTCTCCCCAAATCGTAGAGGTTTGTGCGTCTCCATTTCTCATTGCTTGATAGAATTAGGTTGTAGTTTCGATTTTAATTAGGCTGTAGTGTCGATTCTTCCACTAGTAGTGATGTATGTGATTTTACTCACTGCTGTGTTGTATAGTTGAAATCAACAGTTTTCGTTTTCTGTAATAGTTGAAATCAACGATTTTTTGTGTGCTTGCTTGTGATTTAATGATACTCTATTGATTACTGCTGGATATCGTGGTGATATAAATGTATATTGTGCTCTCTTGAAACCATGGAACACTTCTGTCCTCTATTGAGTTCGCTAATTCAAATGCTTTATTCTGTATGACTCGTCATTATTATGTGCAGGTATTTGTTTCCTTTTAATTCTTGTCTGGTCCTCTTATATATGATGGCAATATAACTAAGTTCACTAAACTGCACCGGCGGATTCATGGTAAAAGGAACAGCAGACAAATTCTCAACACTTAGTAACCAGGCACTAATAATGTAGCTTTTTTTTAAATGTGAATACAGCTCTAAAAAGTCTCGCACAATGTAAACTCTTACGAGCAGTAAATTTTGGAATATAATGTATTAAGACTTGCAGTCTCGCATAATCTCACCTGCATTTAAAGTGACATGTTTGAATCAGTGTAAATAAAGCCCATACCGACAGAGTATAAGACTGACTTTATCTGAAACTCTCCCTTAGGTGGGGTATGTTGCATACAAAGAAAGAAACCACTCTCATGTGTTTAAACTAACTGCCATTTTTTTATGTAACAGCTGTTGGTGTATTGTGTGTTCTGGCATTGTGTTTGTCTTGTGATGTATTTCTGTTCAGTTTTGGACATGTTTCTATGTCAAGTAAAATGAAGGCAGAACCCTAATATTTTTGGTTTTTTATGTTGATTGATTCATAGGCCAAAGCTATTCGACATGTCATCATCAAACTATTCAGTGAGTTATAGCAAGTTCATCTTTGTCAATGTCAAGTGCAGATGCAATAAACACACCAAGATTTTGATTGCTAACACTGCTGAAAACAGTGAAAAATTGTTCTACCGGTGTGATACGTGCTGATTCTTCAAATGGTGGTGGGAGGTGGAACACAACATGCACCTTTTGAGACCTGATTTGTATGGTGAGGAGGTGAACCAGACTGATGTCAACCATGAGTACAACTCACTTAAGGAGGAAATCAAAGAGTTAAAGGAGGCGCTGAATGAGATGAGGACCATTGTACTCAATGAAGCTACCGACTTGAGGAGTGAACTGTTTAAGCTTGTGATTCTAGCCTATGTTGTCATAGGAGCTGTTGTTGTATTGTTCCTTAAGGAAACATAGGTAGATCAGTGTACCATTGTAACGCTATGTAGCAATGAAAATTTAACGGGGTAGTTCGTAATGGCAACACACTATGTATTAATGAAAATTAGAACGTGGTTTGTAGTATGTTATTATTGTAATATGGTCTGTTTTATTAAGTAAGAATGAAAGTGGTTTCTGTTTTTTTTAGCAAAAGCCAAGCTTCTCATATTTCGTTTGTTATTATTGTAATATTCTGTTATTACATACATAATTGGTGCGATGCAGCTGTTATAGGAATAAGAGCTGAAATGCGTGCGATGCAACTTCTGGTTTTGATATGATGACAACGTGCATGCTCACTTCGATTGTAGCTTATTTTCTATCATTTTCTGTTTATTCATTCAATTTCTGTTGATATTGCTTCTTAGCCATTCACAGGAGGTTTTTACATGAATATCGGTATTACTTTCTAACCAGGATAGTTGTCAGCTTCTTTAGATTCCTGTGCTGAATTGCCATGTTTGATATATATCTTACTGATTTTGTGCAGCTATTGTATGCTGAGAACCTAAACATTATAAGCAAAGAAGCTAATTCAGAATAACCACTGCAGACGCCATTGATTACCACTGCAGACACCAGTGACTTCTTTGGTTTTGATATATTGAGTTCAATACTATTATCCTAACAGAAAACAGTTGACCTTGCAATTAAAACATAGCTCATGAACAAGAGAGACCAACATCAGAAATCACCATAATTTTGGAGCTCAGTCCTCAACCTGGATCATCTTGCATCCAACACTTTCAAATAGAAAGGCAAAAAATAGTGAAAAACAGGAAAAAATAAAAATAGAACAAAGCGAAGCACATAACTGCACAAAGTTTCCACACCATTAATGGTGGAAACAGTAAGAGAAATTTTTCTAGAGGCTTTCTTGCTGTTTTTTTACAGCACCAGAAGAGAATGCCCAGATAAGATAACATAACCAGGCCAGAGATGAAATGGAGGTTTTGCACATGAAGATCCGTAGTAGAAGGAGAGACCAAGTAAAAACCAGCAACAGTAAGTCCGTTGGACCTTTACAGATTTGTTTAAAGCTAAAACACAATTCATATTAACCTCATAGAAGCAACCAGTCAGTTGAATCAATTACACCAACATTACTGGTCATGTATTAGTTCAAAAGACATGACCCTCCACCCACCCTCTCCAAAAAGGATTTACAACTCATAGTCTACTAAGCTCTCAAAAAACCAGTAACCATATACAATTCAGTTAACCTCTCCAAAAAGGATTTACAGCTCATATACCACTAAACTCTCAAAAAACCAGCAACCATATACAATTCACTTAACCTCTCCAAAAAGGATTTACAGCTCATATACCACTAAACTCTCAAAAAACTAGCAACCATATACAACTCAGGATACTTTAATGCTCATTTCCTTGTTGATTCTCTCTATCTACTCTCAAACTCTTTTGTGATGAACTTGCATGCGCATCAACATTTTTTTCTCCTCCCTGAGCACGTTTACCAGTAGTTTTTTCCTTGGTTAGTCTGCAATGGTTGAAAGAACACAATAAGTATCATAAATATAGAGGTGCAATATACATAATAGTTTTCAAAATTTTGTATGTGGATGATTTCAGAAACATTAACAAGCTTATACCGGGTTGTAGAACAACTTTCATCAGCTTTCTTTCTTAGTTTAAGTTTCTTCTTCCCATTACCACCAGCTCTACTTTTGTTATGCAAGCATCCTTTCTTGTTATGTCCCAGTTTTTTACAATAACTACAACGCACAGTGGTTGACCTCTTAAAATGATTTTCCTCTCCTTCCTCCAACCTCCTTTGTTTTTTGGGCCTACCAGGCATCCTATGCAGTGGCGGTGGATCCATCTCAATAGACCTCGACTTAGGCCACATAGAAACATGCGGTAATGGGGTAATGCTCATCGAATAAGTGCGCACATATGCATCCTTACTATAGTACTGATGCATGAATTCAATTGGATCCCTCATGAGATATCTAATCGCAGCAACAACATGTAAACAAGGAATACCAGAAATAACCTATGTCATACAGTCACAACTCCCATCGATCAAGTCAACGACATTATACAAATATGGGGGGCCTACTTCAAATTTCATGTGGCCACCAGCCCTAATATCGAGAAATCTTCCTTGATTTACCCTTACATCAATGAACTTCATTGCAACAGGTGATATGTTATTCTTCCATTTTTGTACATCTTCCTTCCTTTTCTCCAATTTGACCATCAGTTTTCTTCTGATATCCTCAAGTAGTACTAAAATGGGTTTCTCTCTTGCTTCACCCAACTTAGAATTGAAAGATTCTACAAAGTTAGTTGTTACCTCAGAACACTTCACATAGAAAAGCATCTTGTGTCGGCACCAGAGGTCAGCATCAACATTCCTCAGGTAGTTGTAATCTTGCAATGACAAGTTCTTGATAGCTGTAATGGATTCATCAAAGTCCCTCTTATTATATGTATGTGCAGCAGCCCAAAAGTGTTTTTTCAGGATTGAACCGGGATTGTCTTTTCTGAAGTTTGCATACAAGTGTCTGCAACATATTCTTCTTGTTACCTTTGGTAGCTCAACACTTAATGCTGGCTCAACCCCCTGCAAGAAAAACCAAAGATAACAGTAATTAGATTCTATCCATCAATTTAAATCAAAGATAGTAATGATTAGATTTTATCCATCTCTTTAAATCAAATACCTTTTGTCTGTTAGATATTATTATCCACTTCTTCCTTTCTTCGTAAGGAGCAACTTTCTTCAGATTTTGGAAAAAATATTTCCAAGTTTCTGTGGTTTCACTCTGGACAACATCGAAGGCAAATGGAAAAAATCCATTGTTTGCATCGACCCCTATAGCACTTAATAGTACTCCACCAAAAGGCCCTTTCAGGTGACATCCATCAACACCCAGAAATGGTCTACACCCCAAACAAATCCTTCCTTCAGAGCTGCGTAACAAATAAATAGCCTCCTGAAAACACATGGACGATCTGGAGCATGATCGTACTGGAAGTCCACTATACTACCGGGGTTTATCTCTAACACAATCTGTGTGTATTGGTGAAGATGAGCGAATGACTTATCGTGTCTTACATCAAACTCTTCCAATATGTTCCTCCTCACTCTGTATAGAGATATGTATGGTGCTTCAACACCCTTTTTTCTTTGAAGAATCTCCTTCAGAGCGCTGATAGGAATGTTTCTATTAGCTATAACGTCCTCTTTTATCTGCTCCATAATCCACGTAACTTTCACAGCTTTACTGTATGCAACCCTTGTGCATGTGTGCTCAGCCCGAAGTGTTTTAATCTGACATGTTATCCCATCTTGCAACAGAGTAGCGTGTATCCTCCATGGGCATTCGACATTGCTATTGCAAACAGCAGTTAACCTATCCCTTTCATTCTTTTGCTTCAACATTTCAAATCCATATCCACAACAGTACTCATCCATCACTTTCAAGAATTGCTTCTTATTTGTAAACATTTGTCCAACTTCCAAATTCACAGACCGATCACTTGCAAATTCAAACCACTTACCGTTCAATATCTAGGGAGCAGTGGGTGGAATCTCATCTTCCTCGTCACCTGAGAAGTAGCCACCTTCTTGGACATGCTCTAACCCACCAGTTTCATCCTCATCTATGACATCTTCATCAGGTACGAGTCCCACAACATCATGAACTTCATCATCATCTGGCCAATCATTTTCATCAGTATTGTCATGCCAAGAATCATCTGAAATTTCATCTCCACTTATATCCTCCTCATTTTCAAATAATGGATTACACTGTTCATCAAGGTTTTCAACATTCACTTCTTGGGTTGGCTCGGCATGAGGAGCTTGGGTTAAATCAGCGGCATCCAACACATCTTGTTCAGGCTGATTGGAGCAAGGTACATCATTCTTAGGGACATCTACTTCTTTGTGAATTCCCACATCATCATTTACGTCACCACCGTACAAACTATTCCACTCATCCTCATCCATACGCATAATAGGGACAGGAGACTCAACCTCTAGGATTTCCACACTGTCCTCGCTGGCTGAATCACTAGAGCGCTCAACCCTTTCCGTCTCCTTATCTTTATTATTATCTCTCCAATCCCTCCAAAGTTTCACCAACTCAGACGGCTCAGGGCTTGCTTCAATGAATATGTCAACATTTCTCTGACCCCGATACAGCTGAAACATCTCCATTAAGTCCTTATCATTATTGATAGGTAGCAACTTCTTGGATTGTGGATGCTTGAACTTTATGATGGGTGTCTTACAAGGGAGCACACCCTGTTTATCTGCTTCTGTTTCTAAGGCAGTGAGTAGGTCAAGACAAAGGAACTCGTCTGGATCAACGTCAACAATGTTGTACTCATACGCCCCATAGTGAATCGTTAGCCAATGTATGTCAAACTGCAGCGATAAAGAAAGACCATAAGTGACAAAAAAAAAGACTATTTTAGCCATACACCCCATATGGCCAAACGAGATAATATCAAATCACTTATATTTCAACCACGCAAAGAGTTATTTCAAATTTCACTGAATCGCATGAGTTGGATTTTGATCGACATTGCAATCTTAGTTTGATTTGGGAATAGAAAATAGAGAAACACATTTAACCACTCAAACGGTTTTGTTACTAATTTTCTTGACCCTAAAATATTCAACTTTTAAATAAACTAAAGAGGATAACTTTGCCAGATGTATAATTGTCATCTTAATGAATAAACGGGATAGACATACATGAAACTTCACATCATTTTACTCTCTCGCTACTGCAATATACTGAATCCACTTCTTGATCTCTTTTCCTTCAAACCCGTCACAAGCAGGGAGAGAGATTGAGAGATTTAAAAATGAAAAACTCAAATTCAACACAAAAATAGCTACTTAGAATCTGGAAAAATAACTACAAATATATTACACTCAGAAAGATAGCTGCTACTTAGAATCTGACACAGAAGACCGCAAAATGCAATTGTCTAACAGGAAACACCAAACAATGGTTATATCTGCAACACCACACTCTGTAATCAGAAATAAAGTTAGATTAGTTGAAGATTCTTCCTGCACAATATACATTTATCTCACAAAACAATATCCAGCAGTAATCAACAGAGTCCTTGTTGAATCATAAGCAGAAAAAGAAACGGTTGATTTCAACTATTAGCACAACACAACAGTGATGGGTATCGCATACAGAAGAAGCGTCCACGTTTATGGCTACCAGTATGATCAACTATTAGCACAACACAGCAGTGATGGGTATCGCATACAGAAGAAGAAGAAGCGTCCACGTTTATGGCTACCAGTATGAGAACCTACCTCCATCGTTGTTCCTCTTGCGTCACCGTTTTGCTGGATTTCAACCAGAAGAAGTGTCGGCGATTATGGCTACTAGCATGAGAAATTGATTTTTACGGTTTCGGTCAAATTGGGATGTGAGTGAAACCAGCCCTAACATTGCGGTAGTACTGGAGGAAAAATGAGAGAAAAGTAGACAGACGTTGCGATTTGGGAGAATTAGGGTTTACACATTGGGGAAATAGAAATAGGAATCCAAATCAGCATGTCACTTTACAACGTGGCATTTCAGATGACAAGTCAGCGACTAACTAACGTTTTGCTAACGGTGTTAATGTTTTGGGGTTCGGAGTCAAGGAACCCGTAATCTAAAGGGGGTAGTCAATAATTATGAAAAACACAGGGTGGTAAATTGTAATATTACGAGACCTCAAGGGGGCTGTCAGTAATTTTCTCTAAGTTACAATACTGAACTCGTGCGCTCATTATGAAGTTCTCACCTAAAACAACTTTAGGTAACCAGCCAGCTGACATGTATCCACCTAGGAAGCGATGTCGAGCTGTCGGTACAAATATGCCAACATCCTAGCCCCTCATGCATACATGTTGACCCTACTAGGGTTACGGATGGGCCAGTAGGATGAGGGAATAATAAGATCCCCACCCTTGTCAATGATCAACGTGTGGGCCACCAAGTACCAGAGGTAGGCCGTCGTCTCCTATAGGGTGGTACTGTAAGGACCACCACAAGTGAAATACCCCTAACTACTAAAATATGATTAAATGATCTAATAATGGTTTTATAAGATTAAAAATAATTTTTAAACCATTGAGGAACAATCTAAGATCTCAACAAGGAAATAACATCCCTTAAGATCGATAAAGCCAAAAATGTGCTTTAAGAAACCATAGAGATTGTATGACCTCAGTTAGGATCCAAAGTGGATTCCTAAGTATTATAATTAAGTAATAAACATAATAAAACCATTCTTAAAGAAAACCAAGATCAAAAACTTGTTCAAACATAAAATGTGCTTTAAAACTCCTTAGAGCACGTTTTTGAGAAAATTGACTTTCTAAGTGGGTTTTGAGTGGTGTTAGGGGCTAGATTACACCTTGTTACACTAATTTACTATAATGTACCACATTAGAATGTATAATTCAAAGATTTACAAAATAATCACAAATATGGTACTCATTTATGAATAGTAACCAAAATAGTGCCAATTTAGGTAATGTTGACTAAACCAATTCAAAGCTCAATACTTGAACCTTAATTAAATACTTGAAGGAGGAATAATTAAGGGAGGAGGACATCACATCAAACCTTAATCAAAATATCAAGCCAATTTGGTGAATCACCATTTTACTATTCCATTAATTACTTTTCTTTCCTTAACACACCAAATCAGCCTTTATCTTTCCTCTTGTCCTGCTCCAGCCAAGTTCATTACTCTCTATGAACCTCCCAAGATTTGTTCTTGAGCTATCAAGGTAGAAATCCAACTCACTCTACCTAAGGTAATGTTTTAAGGTATAAATTAGCGTTTTCTTCCTCTCTTCATTACCTACACATGGAGCAAACTATCAAGAAATTTCCATGGTTCGATATCAGTGTGTTCATCCTTGATTAAGAGAGGAATTTTGGATGAAACCATAACAAGGACCAAAGGTTGGTCAAAATTCCATTTTAAGGTAAAAATCAACCTTAAGCCTCTTTCTTTGATTTCCAAAAATTACTAGCTGCTTACTTTGAGTTTTAATGCTCATTTTATATTCAAAATCATGTAGAATCAGTAGCTACACCATTGGCTCAAAGGTGGTTGAATTCAAGGGCAATTTCTACTCTTTAAGTCATGTTGTTTAGGTAATTTCTACCACCTTTCTATCTTGCTTTTATCTGGTTAATTCCCATGGTTTTATGGTGATTTTGATACTCTTTTATCTCTGGAAATTTAGGCCGAAATAAGCTTGTTAAACCCTTGGAATTTCAAGGTAAAAATCTAGCTTAATATTGATGTATATTTGTTCTTATGGTTGGTTCAGTTTTTAGAACCTAACTATATCTTATTCTTGCTGTTAGAACATAATTAGAAGCTGTCCCAAATTATTCCCCTAAGCTTCCGTGGCCAAACTATCCTTAAGGAGCTTATAAATCAAGGTATACCATTCTTAATCATATATTATATGCTTTGGAGCTTATATTATATGTGTGTTGTGAGTGGACAGATCTTAAATGGTCAATTTAGCTTAAAAATGACTAGAAAATGTCATAGAAACTTTGGTTAAATTAATTAAGTGAATTAATAACATAATTGTCAAATTTAAGACATTATGTGGAAGTTTGGTAAATATTGGAGAAATTGGTGTGAGGGCCAAGAGTTAGTGGAGTTTTGGAGATATTTAATGTGTAATTTATATTACAAGCTTAAGGTTGTAATAAGGCCATGTTATTAGGCCATTTTATTTAAGTTTAAAAGTATATTTAATTATTATATGCACTTAGCATAATGTTTAGGGTATAAACCATAAATAAACAAAATCTATAGGGCTGTAGAAGAATATAGCTGAAAACTATAGGTTAAATGGAGTTTAAATGAAATTTATAACATATTATAAAGTTTGGGGTAAAATTATAAATATTATATAGTTATTATGTCATTGTTACATTTTGAATAAGAAATGGGGTCAAAATGTAATTTTATAAAGTTGCTGGGATTGAAACTTAAATTCTTGACATAATGGGTCTGTTCAAAATTTTCAGGCATTATAACCATAGGTTATACATATAATGACATAAATCTCATAAATATAAGATTATTGATATAAGTGTAACAATATAATAACATTTGGGGTTATTATGTCATTTTTTAAAGTATATGTGGAATTTATTAAAATCGATAGATTTATGGTCATGTTTGGTATTTTATGACATATTATAATTATAGGTTATAAATGGTATAAGGATATAAATGTCATAATTTATGTTATATTACTATAATGTAACATTATATAAATAATGTGGTGGTTTTTTAAACAAAAGAAAAAAATAAGGGGCTGTTCGAAATTATGGGGTATTTTGGAATGAATTTTATAATATGGTTTATAATGTTATAAGGGTTGTAACAATTATAAGATAATAATATTCATTATGGAAGAATGAATATATTATATAATGTACCATATAACAAATGGTCCCATAATTCATATATATATATAAATATATGTTGTGGAGTGAGAAATATAATGTAACGACCCCAAAACCGGCCTAGGAGTTAGGGCTGTTACACGCCGCGAGTCTACTACCTAACGTCGCAAGGCTCTAAGCAAAACAATCCCCAAAACCAAATAACGAACTTGTATAAATACCGAAAGAGTTTACAAGATCCAAATACTTATAAGTCAAATACAATGAAAGGCCCAAAGGCTACACAAAGCTCCAAAGCGTCCAACGCGCGAAGTAAACAAAGTCTAAAGAAGCATAAAATAAACGAAGCTCCGGAAGGGGACAAGAGAGAGGATCCCACGAGCTCAAACTGCAACAAAGTAAAGAGGTGAGCTAAACAGCCCAGCAAGCAGAAGACTTCCTCAAGGAAGCCCACTCAAAATAGAAGCACAAGAATAGTTTATAAACAGAGAAGAAGGCGGAATCAATATAAACAGACAGAATAGAAACACAAAACAGGAGCAAAGCAGAACATCACTTCAAATCATAGTCGGACTTTCAGAAACGGATACAGAAGAGTGGGACACTAGAAACAAGCTAACACAACAGAAGGACTCACATAAGGTCGTATGGATCCGAAGATCCCACAACAGAAGCCGTAGAGACAGCTAAACATACCCGTCGGTCAATGGTTTCCTAAGGGAGACCCTAAGGAACGTATTCAGAAGGAATTCCTGCGCAGCATGCTACGGGACAGCCCGACCCGACTATCCAAGGCTCAGAAGCAAAGTAACTAGGTCCCAAAACCAAAAGCTCACGAAACAGATCTTAAGTGCATGAAAATGCATATAAACAGCATTAGAAGCTTGTACACAAATAGGGGAATCCAACCCCGCAAACGGAACTCAAAACGGAGCTAAAACAGAGAAGTTATGCTCAAAACAGTGGCATGTCCGAACTTGCGTCCGACCCTGCAAGTTCGGACAGAGGCCAAGAAACAGAGGTTGTGAAAACGTCGATGTCCGAACTTACGTCCGGACGTCTAAGTTCGGACGTAAGTCGAAAGGCAGAAACCAGAGCAAACCTCGTGTCCGAACTTGCGTCCGACCCTGCAAGTTCGGACACATGACGAAACTCATTTCCGAAAAACCGTCCTCGCATCGAGTCCGAACTTACATGTCCGGACCGATGTTTGGACACTTCAAAATCCCGAAAATTAAAACGCGCCCGAAGCACTGTCCGAACTTACATGTTCGGACAGAAGTCCGGACGGGGCAAAACTGGCGAAAATCATAAAGAACAGACGCGCAGAGAACCACCAAAATCAACACACACTCACCCAAAATCCACAGAATTGTAAATCAGTACCCTCGGGGGTTTAGCCAATCGATTAACAACGCAAAACCAACGTGAAATCACCCAATCACATCACAATACCCAATCAGAAATGCTAGAATAAAGCAGTCCCCGAGGGTGAGTAAACTACCCCGATTCCATCCCCCACTTACATCGAATTCGCAGAGAAGGTTACACCGGTCTGCAGCAGCGAACGATCCCGACAACGCAGCGGTCCCCAAACAACAAAACAACCGCTGAATTCAGCAACAATCAGACATCTCAAAATCAGAAACGATCCTCCCCAAAACTGAGACCGAAACTAATAAATTCGCAACCAAACCAACCTGATTCTGTAGAGGAGAACAATCCAGACCACAACGGCAAGAGAAACGAGCCAAAGACCACAACACTAGCACCAGCAATTAGCACCCAAGGAAGAAGAAGAGAAGAGGACCGCAGAAACTGTCGAGAGAAGGAGAGTGGCTTCAGAACTAATCGTGGATTGTAAAATGAGAAGCTGCCAAGCTAATTAATTAGGAAGGCTTACCATAATTAAAAGAGAGGGGAATGACCTCCTTGTCCCTCGTCTTTTAATCAAATACCTCAGACGTCCCATCAACTAAACAAAGCACCACACCTAACATAATTAATAACATTAACCGGAATGTTATTTATGAAATCTGAAAAACGAAAATACGGAGTATTACATATAATATGGTTCAATAACCATATAATATCATAAGTGAGATGATATAAGATAAGGAGAAAAGAATTATAAACATTAGTTAAGGAAATTCTAATGTTAAGGTGAGAAACATAATACAATGGTGTTAATAATTCAAAGTATTTATTAATTATATGATATTGTATACTTGGATAAAGTTAACCAAGACAATATAAATAAGTCAAGACAATAATTACCTTGACTGGTCAAACCTATTAGACTAACCATTGAGTAATAAAATGCTAAAGGAAGATGTGTAACATATGATCAAGTTATATATGTAATATGGTGACAACTATATATATGTACAATTGTATAAATATTGTACAAAGTACTAACAATACGTATAAGAATATATATATATGGGTGTGTGTGTGTATACATAAATAACCTACAAAGAATGGAAGTAAGTCATTAGGAAATAACTAATAAGTTGGAAATGTGCAATAACATGCAAGCGCATGCATGAATTAACATTGACCTAACTAATCCCGAGTGAAACCGAAAACCTGAAAGACGTTATTAGATAAATAACGCGGAATGAACCGGGAGGGATTAGTGACGGTACGGGGTACCGTATAGTATTGTTTTACATGAGGTACTAATACGTAGTGTGATACGTATTATCAGATTGTTAGAGGCATTCTCGATGAGAGTTGATTAAGAGTGTGAAACATCACGCTAGCATATATTACGGTGTAAGGTATGTTATTATGTGGCTTGATTGTCTCTGAGGATTTCCTCAGTTCATACATTGTGTGATAATCTGTGATAAGATTGAATGTCTGCTTATGTGAAATTAATATGCATGATCTGTGTATTATTATTGCCTATACTATTACTATTGTGCGATAACAGTATTGTTCGTATATATGAACTTATATATAAAACGAACTAACGACAATGTGTGCTATCTTATATACTACTATAAGAAACGTCAGAAAAACGTGTAGCATAGGATAATAAGATATGTACTATCCCAAACTTATATACGGAGCAACGGCCTGTTTAAAGCAGCTCTCGTATGCTACATTCAAATGGTACGAATCACCTAGAGACACTAGGTATAAGACCTAACAAGACACACACTCGAATATTACACTGGATCCCGAGTTGTTACCTAGGATTAGATTAAGAAGACCTTAATCATCAGTGTTCAGAAATATTATAGAGATGGAGTTCGGAGAAGTCCGTAAGTATTAAAAAAATTCCAATGAACTAGAACGGTTCGTTGGTCGGAGACTCTACCGTTGAGTGGCTACTGCCGTGGGTGACCCGCCTTAGATAGGGGTAATAGTAGAGACGCGTCGTTTAAACGAGACGTTGTCATAGGCATGAGACTAAACAATATACGAACAGCTAGATAGCTCATATTTTGGCGGGAATCATTTGGGGCTGTAAGGCCAAGTCGAGAATAGACCGAACATTTATAACTCTCGTACTATCTTGCTCGTTGTTTAGTATGCTTATAATATACTGCTGTATGTTATGTGAACAACATGATTTATGTGGTGTGTTTGTGGACTTGGTTGAATTGAGTCGCTGTACTCGTATATGAATTATTATGTATTGGTTGAGCAGAGTCACAGTACTCATATTTGAATTGTTATGTACTTGGTTGAGTGGAGTCATTGTACTCATATATGCATTGTGATACATTTCAGTTGGTTTATTGTTGGTATGATATGTGAAGCCGGGGGCTTGTTTGTTATTTGAGTTTACTGCAATATTATTATTGCTTTACAGTTTTATATTAAACGACATGCATAAAAATGAACTGCATGCTCTCGACCAATTAACTGGGGGTCTGAGGGGGCATGATAGTCATGTAGTAATGTAACACCCCTACCGCTAATACCGTCATTATCGTCCAATCTCCTTATACATCCATACTCACGCAGCGGATACATACTTACACAACGGCGGGTGATACAATGCCGTTAGCCACCCACGTGACTAACAAGGCTACTACATACAGCATCGGTTTGATGGACCGGAATATCCGAGTGCTACACAAATACAATCCTTACTACAATTACAACCGGGTACTACAACTTCCCATTCAACACAATACTCCATTACAATACCATACAATACAATATAACATACCGAGTTTACTAAGTTCCAAATACAATACAATACTTCTTCCAAGGTCATACATACTCATCAAAAGTCTACAACTACCCATTCCTCAAAGACCACATACTTCCAATACATAAGGTGTACCCCTTGGTACACTACTACTTCAAGGCTACAAGCCTTATACAATTCACTACTAACTACAATCCTTTTCTAGCTATTTAAGCAAGATGCCGGTCTCTTACCATGGTCATAACTGCTTCGGTACCTGTAAAATAAAAACATTGCCCCTACGGGCTCAGCTTACGCTGCATATGACTTCCGCATACCCCGCGTACTAGCGAGGGTACGCCGACCACTTGCTCGAATACATGTGATTCATTTTATTCACACATACATGCATACATGCTTCCATACATCATACTACAATACTACACAGCGTATACATACATACACACAGTTCAATACATACAAGGAAGACCGTACAAGCCAACCGATACTTACTTACCTTTTCCGAAATACGCATACACAATACTTACACAATACATACGCAATACACAATACTTGTTAGCTCCATTTGTCCACCCGGGTTAATCGGGTGGAGATTACTCTTTTACTCGGGCTCAATGACTTACACCAGCCAAGACCATTACTCGTACAATACTTTACTTACTTGCTACTTACTCAAGTCAAGTCGTCAGGATTTCCGGCCCGGGGACTACACCGTCCCACCACCGGGATTTACTTGGCTCACTAATCCAGGATGCTACCCATTTAAGAGGTTTAGGCCGTGGAAAAGTTTAAGAACCAGGAATCGTATCTAACCTCTTGTGTCTCCTCATCCTCACGCGTGGCCGAAACTATATCGGACTTCTACTCATTCCAATTTACTCAATACTTACGTTAGGAGTTAGGTAGTTAGGAATTAGTAGAAGTCATACATCCAAGCCACACACACAATTACATTACTCACATACACATCCGCACAAGATACAATACAATACACAAGTACACTACAAGGTGCAAATACACTTCATCTTCATCCATATATTTCATGAATTATACAAACTAGTGTTCAAGACAATATATATCAAGAACAACATAAAACAAGCACGAGTAAGTGCAATAAAGGCAGATTCATGCATTTATCTTATTTAGGTGATCAAATAAGCACATAAATCGGGGTAACTAGGTTAGGATACAGAGCATAAAGAAATCATATACCTTTCATCGGGATTTACTTCCCCGGGTGTTCCCTTGGTTCACTCTCGTTCCTCGAGTATTATTCTCGAACCAATGACTACATGCCAAATGGTTCAATTAATACTTAGTATTACAATGCATACATACTTACTACTCCCGTACTTACCCCGTTATCTCGTTATTTCAGTTTAACTTAATGCTCCTATACTCTCAACTTTCATACTTACTTCTCCAACTTGTTTGTTCCTTTAATGACCCTTTAACATCATTAATTAAGTACTAATTATCTTATACTAACATTACCATTCATTACCTTTCCTTAAGACCCATTTAATAAGCTTAGAATTAAATTTTGGTGTTGGTCCGGGACCTTGTCCGGGTCCTTAGTCCCGGACCAACATTGGTCCTAAGTCTCGGGTTGTTTTTCTATTATGGTCTGGGGCCTTTTCCATATCTCTAGTCCCGGACCAGAAGCTTGATTCTACCCTCGGCTTGATTTTCACTATGGTTCGGGACCTTGTCCCTACCTCAAGTCCCGGACCAGGCACAATCTGCTACTCTAGGTGTGTTTTCAGGGGGTGATCCGGGACTTGGTCTTGAACCTAAGTCCCGGACTATGACGGGTCTGTTACAGAAATTGCATTTTTCTTCCTCTGTTCAATTCCTTTCTTTGCCCAATCAATTCCCAAATGTTCCTACACTTAATCCTACATGTTTAAGCACCTAATTAAGCTTCTAACATGCTCAAATCCATTACTAACTTCTTACTTCTTTTCATGCTAATTCACACACTTTACCTTCTACATTTTCATCAAAACACTTATAAATTCTCCCTAGTTTTGTTTTGCTGCAGATTTTAGTTCTTACTTCCTCCATACATAGTTTCATCTCCTAATCCATTTCCAAGGCCTACAATGCATTATCTTACCTCTTCAAGTTCAACACTCATTTTACTAGGTCCTGCACTCAAGTTCTCCTAGCTTCCTCATTGCATTTTCAACACTTCTTGCTACAAATTTTATATCCTTTCATTCTCTTACCACAACTAACACTCCATAGTTACTAAACATCTCTACTAAACCCAATACACACCTTGGTTCTCCCATTCACCAAGTCATCCATAAATGTACATTTTCTACCAAAATTTTGCCATAGTTCACCTACTTTTCTTACTTAGCCATACACATCCTTTCTTGCCAAAATCATTCCTAATCTAGCCACACCCATACAAGGGTCCTACCAGCAATCAAAGCAATCTCAATACATCAATACTTCATCAAACAACAATACCAATACTCATACACAATCTATTTGGCTCCAAGGCCTACAGTTCACATACTTGCCCACAAATTCTCAAACTTCCATTACTACAATACTAATACATTATTTTGGGTTCTTTAATTAGTTTACCCATTCCCATTACTCTAATGCAAAATAATTTAGCATTGAGAAGGAGCTCTTACCTTGAGCTTATATTTCCTTCATTTCTTTTCCAATTCTCCTCTTCCTCCCTTTCTTGCACAAAATCGGCTATATGGGGAATGGAGTTGCCAAACTCCATTCCCATCACCCAATGAACACAAAAAGGATATAATTAACATACTAACCCTTAGTTTAATGCCAATTCATATAAATGTTTAGAACACTAATTTTAGGGTTTACCTTTGGAGTGTTTTAGGAGGGGTTTTAGCCCTTGGTTCAAGAAGGTGATTCCACCACCATTGCAAGGTTGGAATTATGCTCAAAAGAGAGAGAGAAAATGGAGTATTACATAGGGCAAAAATCAGCTACAAAGGAATATGAAGGAAACTTGAGTTTTTCATGAAGATTTTTACCTTAATGGAGAGCGAAGACTCCAAGCTACCCATTGATGCTATTTTCTCTTTGAATGGGGAAAACCCATGGAGATGAACTTCCTCATTTTGAAATTCTTAAAAGAGGGAAGTGTAGAGAATGATGAGGGGAGTAAGAATATGCAATTATTTTTGCATTTAGAGGTCACATGAGGATGGAGCATGAAGAAGAAGTGAGGAAGCCATGGGAGCTTCCTTTGGAGCTTCAAAATCGCCAGCACAAGGGAGGAGGAAGAGAGAGAGTACGGTGGGGGAGAAGGAAGGAAGAGAGAGATGAGTGAAAAGAGAGAGTGAGGTGAGAGAAGAGGGTAAAGTAGCTTTTTACTTTTATCCTCTTTTTTTGCTTTTTTCCTCTTTATTTAATTAGTTAGTGTGTGTGTGTGAGAGAGGGGTTAATTAATCCTCAAAAACTGGCCCCCACATGTATTACTAGTTGGAGTGTTTTTCGCCTTTTACAGAAAACACTCGTCAATTTACCCGGTTTTGGTACTATTCACTATCCGGGCCCGTTTTTTGGAATTTTCTCGTTTGTTTATTTTTATTGGTTATTAAGCTTCCATTAATGCTTAATTATTGTTATTTAATGATTTCTAATTTTTACGGGTTCGTTTGACCACTTAAAGTCACATTTTCAGGTTTTCTCGAAAAATGTGCGCTAAAGCTCTATTAGTGTTTTAATACATTATTTGGATCCGTTTTCTTTGGGAGTTGTTCCCATATATTATTTTGGCCTTATTAAGCCTTAGGAATCCATATAATATGCTAACTGAGGTCCCGTACCTCCTACGGTTTTTTAACGCTTATTTAGCGTTTTTGCTTTTTAAGCATTTCTTTATTTCTTTTTGGATTTATTTTCCTTACCAATACTACTTAGGCATTATTAGGCCCTTAAATACATACTAGATTAATCTTAATCACTATATTAAGTTTGGGGTATTTCAATCTACCCCCCTTAAGAAACTTTGTCCTCAAAGTTGTTAGAGGCTATAGGATTATTATACTTACTCATTCATACATGTCTAATACCAAAAGTCATACATTCTACTCAAGGTTTCTACATTCCATACCATACAAATATACCACAATTACTCCAATCCACATTACAAGGTTTATACATACATACAGTGCAAAGCTATCCCCAAGGCAATGCAATACACATTACAATCCCGCAGGCACTCAGGTCATCTAGACACAGGATCCTCTATGTCTCGCTGCCCTTGGAATGATACAATATGCTATACTACTATCTTCTCCGGTATAAGCTTCTAACAGATCTTCATTCTACAGTCTAAGGGAAATTCTTCTAATACTACTAAGTAGTCATTTTTCTAAAACACACAACTCCAAATTCCAATTTATGTTCATTACCTCTATCCCATGCGTGATTCTTGTGACCACTTGAGGGGAGCTTCAAGAATCATTCGACCCTGATGTGATCAGCATCAGTGTTGAACTATCTTCCCACCCCAATTTGTGTTCGGTTTCCCTTGATCTGATCAGGATCAAGTTCGACTTCCCACGTCAGTTTCAAACAACTAAATAATTTGATTATGTCCATTTTCTATCTTTTTACTCTTCCTAGTCATAATTACAAATTCATACATCTCCAAAGGATGGAATTCAGTCCATCAATCATCCTCACTCTACTTCCAAATACTTTACTTCAAGATTCAATACCTAAGTGCTCATTTCATCCACCTTCGCTACTTTCATCCATTACTCTCCATCATCTCAATTAATCTAACTACGAAATGCAATACTTATGAAATTCAGTCGTCCTTGATTTACTTCTGATGACCTACCAACGAATACACTACTCATGGGTTCCATTCATCCACTACTCTCAATCATTTCGTACTACTTCTTTAAAGGATACCATACTTGTGGATCTCCGTCCACTACTCATTCTCTTCTTTACCAATACTCTTACACTGGGGTTACAAGATAGGTATATTCGTCCTATGGTATTTGTATCTCTCGTGCCTAATTACCATAATTTCAATATGAATGAATACATATGTCTATTTAACATAGGTACCAATCATCAATTCGATTCTCATTTGTGCTATGCATATTATAGTTTATGTGTTTTATTCATGAAACTTACATTAAGCGGTTTTCGCTCTACCCCCCTTAAAAGGGATTACACCCACGTAATCTACCATGTTATTATTGAACATTGGTTTACTCAATTTGGGCGCTCTGAAGCATTTAGCTTCACTACGGTCTACTACATAATGTATTCTGGTCAAAGGATCCTAACCATACTAATGGTTTAGTCCTTGCACCAAGAATTCCTATATGAGTTTATTTAACTCATAATTAATTTGGTTCTAGCCTAATAGGCTTCAAGGCATTAATAGCCATTCTTTTATACTTACTAGGTACATTAATCTCGTAGCTAGGGCCCACTAGCTTCTGCTGCGTGACCTTGATAACTTGGGTTATTCACCCTTCTTGTTATCCCTCCATTGTGGGAATAAGGTTATTAAATGAATGTGGTATTCTTTTACCGTGCTTGGACTCAACGAGTTTAGATTTGTAATGAAATACCCCAAACTAATAAAATATGGATTAAATATCTAATCACATTGATTAAGGCCTAAACATGCCTTAAAAGTCAACTGAGAACAACAGTGGTCAACACAAAGCAAGATGTTGCACCCTTTGACTGTTTAGGGTAAATAAATACCCAAATGAACTTCTTAGGACCTAAAACTTTGTCCTAAGTATATTAACACATTACTAAACATATTACAATTGTTGGACAACACTCCAACACAAAGAACAAGCATTTACATGTTTCAAGGTCAAGTAGAGCAAAAATGTGCTCTAAGAATACCTTAAAGGTCTAATGACCTCTAAATGATATAAAATTGGATATCATGATCAAATATCATGTAAGGAACACAACAAAACCGTTGTCAAATAAAACCAAGCTCAGAAACACCTTGCAACACAAAATGTGCACTAAAACTCCTTAAAGCACGTTTTTGTGTAATTGCCTTCTAAATTGGTTTTTAATGGGCTTAAAGATTATAAATACCTTTAAAATGATAATATATCATATTATATCATATTAGGAATTTAATTCCAGAAATTTACAAATTTTTACAAATTTAATATTAAAATATTAATAAAACCCTAAAAGGGGGCCCATTTGAGTCAACATTGACTAAGAATGGTCAAGAGGTCAAATTTTGACCCCTTGGACCACATGGGATCGACATTAACAAGAAAGGGAGCTCAAAATTAGTCACTACATCACAAGACACAAGGTCCCAACACCTTCCATGTTTAAGGGACCACTTTTGCCTTTACAATACAATAATATCAACCTTGGCTCCTTATTTGACTTATCCAGCCTTCAAAAAAACGTGGGAGGCTCCACTGACAGGCTCATCCCCTCCAATTATCGATGCCATCTCCTTTAGTGAGTCACCAAACACCTAAATACATTAAACAAAGCAAAAATGAGTATTAAGGCAAAATTTGACCTAATCTCTCATTTGCCTTGCTTCCCAACGACTCAAGGCCCTCTCTAACCTCTCTTGGCTTCTCCAAGTCGTGGCTAACACACCAAGAACATTGAAGAACACTTTGGTACCTAGGTGAGCTTAATTAGTCATTTTATGTTCAATTTCTTCACAAATCTTTCCTCTTTCGGTGGATCTAAACATCAACCACTTCCATCCATGGATCTAGGTTGTTTTGGAGGTTAAATGAAGGAGGAATCTCGGCCTTAACAAGGGAAGAAGGTGGAGAAAGCTAAACTTGTTCTTAAGGTACAAAAATGTGCTTTAAGCACTTATCTTTTGATTCTCTTTAGATCCAGCTGTAAAACCTGTTCTCCTAGCCTTATAATCTTCTCTTAACATATTTATCAGTGGATCTATCAAGAGCTTCAAGTATAGCCAGATCCAAGCCAAAAACACATTTTTGGCATTTTAAACAAGGTAAAAATTAGCCATCTTCGAATCTAAGTTATACCGGTTTTAAGCCTTGGTTTAGTAGACTTTTTATGCTCTTTTTATTCTGTAAATTTAGGTCGAATTCAACCATACTCACCTTGGTATTCTAAGGTAAATCTTACCTTGAAATATACATTAAAACACTTCTTATGGTTAGATTTGCTTGGAGACTAAATATGCCTTGGTTTCTGTTTGAAAACATGTAAAAGAAGCTGTGGGAATTTTATCCTATGCTGGCCGAATCCAAACAAGGATTTATCTAAGCTAAAACAAGGTATAAATCACTTAAACCTTCACTTGGTATATTAATATGTAAATTATACATATGTATATGTATATGTCGTGAGTGAACAAGGTTAATAAGGTCTTATTTTGACCTTAGGTGATTAAGGAATGGTTTAGTAAATTTTATAACTAATTAAACAAGCATAATTGTCAAATTTAAGACATTATGTGGAAGTTTGGTAATTAAATGGAAAATATGTGGTGAGGCCGAGATCTACAAGTATTTTTGGGACATTTATGTGTAATTTATTTTGTAAGCCAATGTTTGTAATAAGGCCATGTACTTTAGGCCATTTTATTTATGCATTTATAAGCTTTTAATTAAGTTTAAGTGGTGGAAATGCATTACCGAAAAGAAATGGGGTATTAGGTGTAATTAAATTAAATTTGGGGGCTATATATTAATAAGGCCGAAATTTAGAGGTTTAAATGAGTTTATATAAAAATTATAAGATTTTATAAAGTTTTGGGGTTAAATGGTAATTTCTAAAAGTATGGGTTATAAACCGTAATTATAGGGAATTGGTGATCAAGGAAATATTAAGGTGGTCAACCTTGACCATATGGTAGGTTTTGACCAAATTAAATAAGTTAGATAACTTATTTAAGGTTTTAGAATAAGTTATGTACTTAATTGTAACAATTTTATAACATATGTGGTAAATATGTTATTACCGAAAAGTAAGGGTGTAAAATGGTATTATAAACACCCATGGGCTATTAGGAATTTTTAGGAATTTATTGGGTTGATTTTGGAATAAACTATAGATGTATAATATATAGTTATTATGTCATTATGACACTTTGGAGAAATATATGTGGTGGTATTGTAAATACCGAAAGTATATGGGTTAATGAGGATAATTATAACCCTTTGGTGAAATTTGGTGATTTTTAGAATTATATAAGTGAATATATAAAGATATGTGTATAATATATAGTTATAATGATGTTATAAAACTATATGTTATAAATTGGGCCAAATGGCAATTATAGAAAGTTGATGGGTTGGAAAATAATTTAGAATAGACATAGGGTCTATTCGGAAATTTAAAGGGATATTTAACCATAGGCTATATTTATACTAAGGTTAAAATGTTATATTAAATGGTATATATAACATGATATAAATAATGGGGTGATTTTGTAAATAAAGGAAACTAAGGTTTATGGAAAAGAATAAGGTTTAATATATATGCCCATGCGGCAATATATAATAGTTTTGTATAAAAACTATAGGTTATAAGTTAAAGGAAATAAAAATATCATATCAAATGATATTAGTATATGGTATAACATTACATAGTGTTATGTGGTCAAAATGGGATTTAAATAAATTCAAGGGCTGTACCGAATTAATAAGAGTTGGAAAATGAATTTTAGACTATGGTCTACTATGTTATAAATGTTATAACAATTATATGGTATTAAGGTGGTTTAATGGAATTAATATAAGTAAGGATATTCACATTAAATAATGTGACGAACTATAAATAAATGAGATTTATAAACTAAGTTATTTAAGGAATAAACCTTAGGAGTTGTAATTGTACAACATAAAATGTTACATAATATTAGGATAATAATCTTAATATAAGTTGTGTAATATAATACAACTAATGGGAATAATCATCTAAAATAAGATGATAAAATGTAACATATGATATAAGAGTTTTAAAACTCACGAAATTTACCTACGTGGTAAATATATACATACACAAGAATAATGTATATAAGGTTGAATATATAATATGGTTGGAAACCATATAATATAATGGTGGTGGTTATTACATGGAAATAGTTTATAAACTATAAGTTATGAGTTTTTGAATGCAAATATTATTTGCTAAGATAATGGATAATATAATACAATGTATTATAATGGATGGTGGAAAAATAATACGATAAAATATAATAATGCATGCATACATGCAACTATAGGGTATATACCTAAATTTGATGGTGGATAAGATTAAAGAAAAATAGTGAATTAGACTTAACAGTTGAAATATTTTGACATACGAGTTTTAAAGTAACAAAGCCGACCGGTTTAGATAAACCCGTAACAAATAACTGTAGAAAACAGGGATGAACTGTCGGGGTTACTTATTATTCGGAAATACCGGATGTAGTTAGTCATGGAGACTGACTTATAGTTTATTACCGTTTAGATCATACTACAGACGAGGATGCTTGACGAGCTAGTGGACTACACTGCGCATCCTAGGTCTTGGTGAACGGTATGTAAAGGGGTTTGATCCGAGTTGTCCTAAGGAAGCTCCTTGGGCTCGGATTTGGTTGATATAACTTGTGTGTAATGTGTGTGGATACATGTATGTGATTAAGTGTTACTGCATTATTTATTTATGCACGAGCGTCCCACGGGACTAACACTACGTCGACTATAGATCGACTTATATAAACATACATATATGTTATTGTGATGACATGACGGTTACTTGATATAATACCATAGTATTAATATTAAGTATATGGTAACCTAAGTAAAATACTTAGGGACGAGTCACGACATTGTCGGTCTCTAGAGCATGGATCTCGAACATGAATATAACCTAGATTACTTCTAGGTATACGTGAGACCCATTGGGCAGCTAACTAATAATTATTCTCCATAAGACTAAGAGCATATCTTAAACATTATGAGAGAGAGATGGTATGAATTGAGGTGAGGAATCCCGGTAGTTTACGAACTACTTGGTTACGCATTTGTGATCACTGAGGGGTACCCGATCGGGTTCCGCTCCAGGTTATACCCAACGAGCCCAAACTGGAACGTGGGTCAGGTGGCTACGGCCTTTATATGGACGTCTTACGAGACATAAGAGAGTCAGGGGCCTCCGGACCTCTGGCGAAATGAGCACCTTTGTGTGTACGGAGGACTACTGTCCATGGTGAGGTTATCGGGTTGTCTTAACATGACGCCCAACTAGTATTTATAATTAAACATGGTTTGGATGGATGGGGCCTTAAAGGCCAAACTAAATTAACTATGGAAACTGTACGCTACGGTGAATGTACATTGTACATATGGATGAGGCCTTGAAGGCCAAATTAATTAATAAAGGATGGCATACGCTACGACGATTGTACATTGTACATTATACTGTTATTGTTCGATACGTCGATATACAATTGTGATTTGTGATGTTAAATGAATGTTTGGATTGGATGGCTGGTTAAATGTTTATGGATATTTGGATGGATGATTATGTATATTATACATTTATATTACAGTATTGATTATAACTGTAAAATGGTAAAGCATGGAATCAATCTAATAATAAGATGGTTAAAATGACAAGTGACCAATAGGGTCCAGGCCCGACATACTCAGCGTCTATCGCTGATACTACACCATTACAGGTTGTTGATTATTGTCGAAGCCAAAGAGCGGGAACAGGGTAATTGGAGTTTTACCTTAATTATTACTGCACAAGGAGTTTGTCTATATGACAGTGAAGATGGTGAATTGTATTATGGTAAGATTATGTATATTTGAGATTGGGTAGACGCTCACTTGTCGCTGTTTATGGTTTATGGACTTAGTATGATGTATAGGAGTTTTCTCGTTATCATGGCGGTTAGCAGTTTGTTTATGTTGGAAGTTGGATGTAGACTGGCTTCGTTGCTCGCATGGGCGAGTAATGGCCGGTGACACCCGAGTGAGTATTATTATTGTTATTTATTTTCCGCTGTGAGACGTTTTATTTATTGCTACGTGAGAGATTATTACTTGATTGTGGAGAGGGGTGTTACATGTAACCAGCTCTTTGGCAATCTATTGTACATACTATTCGTGCTTCCACGATTATTCACTAAGTTCCTCCGACTTATTGTCGGGTGAGGTTAAGTCACTACTTAGTTGTAGTGCTTCCTCTTTCGACAACAGCTTATGGATTATACCAGTTTCTCTGGTTCAGTACAATTGTTCTTTACTTGTATGACCTTGCACTTTCTATGCGTCGGTCCTAGTGACTTTCTTCAATCTTCTTTCACCTTTTATTCCAATGGAATTCACGTCTTGTGATTGTTAGTGTGCTTTACACTCTTCGTGCTTCTTTGACCTTAGGCCACACGGTTTGTTGCTAAGCTTGCTTAACTGGCTTATGCCATGTTCTTTGGTGAAAAGAAGGGTTTACTACTATTTACTTTTTCCATATTCCTCGTTATCCCACTAGATCATTAGCTGCACAAGTGTAATACCAAAACACTCAGTCATACAGAGTGCAGAGGCATAAACACTCGGCAGTAACTCTCTTATGTAATAGGAATGAATATTTCTGTCTATCATCTCATACTTACAACTTCGTGTCATTGTCTACTACTTCCTCATAGCGGTCGCTTGTTGCGCACCATATTCTTACTCATTATATAACATTGTTTTTATGGTCTCCGTTACTGTGGTTGCTTATCTTTACTCGTTGCCATTGTCGTTGGCACCATTTCCTTATGGTGTGAACACTGAGGGTTTCCTCTGTTCGTGTGTATGACGGTTGTCGTAGCATACCGCAATGTTACTATCTTCCCAATGTGGGGATGTTTTATTTCAATTCAGGTTTCATGTGTAGGTTAGCTTACCTCACATTCATTCATCATTTATGATGCAATTTACCAAGTATCTTGGTTGACCAAGGATGAAGTAATTTATCGGGTTACAAGCTCTCTTGAGCGTTGGTCATTCGTGGTGTGCAATGTGCATCCACATTAATTGTTTCTGACAATTACTGTCTTCCTAGTGCTAAGCATTGATTATAAGCTCTAGCTGTGCAGTTTACTTTTGTATGTACATCACCGGGACATCCCCAACAAACTTCAAGGGTTTTCTGGTCCCGTTCTCTAATTGAAGAGTACTCTATTACTGATAAATGAAGGTTCTCGTCGAGAGGTTATTTCCACTCATAGATCTCATGACAAGGTTTACTATGTTAGTATTTATACAATGGTTCACCATGTGCTTGGTTGCATATAGAGTATACTTACTCCTTCAAGTCCTTATGCTCTTTGAGCGATGTGCTTCTACTGTCCACAGCCTCTTGTAGGCGTAGTGGTTTGAAAATCTCTTTTCCTTGTTCGATCACCTCTTGGCAATATCTACATGCGCCAGCTTGGTTGTTATGGTAGATGGAAGCCTTTTCCAAGGGTTCACATCATTACCGCATTGATGGTCTTTGGTTAATGAGAGGTACCTTTCCTCGAGTTTCCCGTAGTGTCCAAGTGTGGACTAGGCCAATGTTGGCATTATCACGATTCCTATGCCTCTGTGTTACCATTGGGACAGAAGGCATGAAGGGCATTAAAAGCTTCGTCAACTATATATAGAATGATGCTCTAGTGACAGTGACATTGAGGTAGCCATTACTCCAAGCCGTTCATTATGTTGAGCTTTAATTGGGTTGTTCAGTTGACGCTCTGTTGTCGTATGAATCAATTGCTTTTGCAAGTCTTGTTATTAAATGGTGTGGGTTTTGCCACCGTTTAAGTTTACATAACGTAGTTGGTTTATGGCTTCTGAGCCTTATTACTGCAAGCTATGCTCCTTGCAAGCTGCTTATACGTGTTTCCACTCCTTGTATACTCCTTAGGTTGGAGGTATTACTGGGCTCCATAGCAAGTCGTGGCATCACGCTTCCGTTCATAGGAGGCCCCTTTAAGCATTCTGATGTCAATTAGTGCCTTCTTGTGGTTGAGGGTATTTCATGTTAAGTGAAATCCCTTCGGTGTCCTAACCGAGTGTGCATTCCAGCTCCGTACTCTTGTATCATGACGCTTTGTTCGATTGTTGTTAACTCAGACACCCTTCAAGGATTGCTCCTGGGTGTTATTGGTTTACGCCATTACATCCGGCTAATGTTTATGACATGTTGTGTCCACTATACCGCCTTGTGGTATTGTATTTGAGTTATCCCTTTTAGGATTATAACGTCTCCCGTTCTTGGGTAGACTGTTTATACTCTCTCATAGTGTTTAGGCTAGGTTTAATATTCTCTCCAATGATGAATCATGCTCCTTGGTAGTTTGTAATTGTTCCTGGGAATTCCGTCCCGTCTGTTGAACATCATTGTGTTCGCATTAGGCGTTTGCCTTACTGTGTTAAGGCTGGGTATCCCTTCCAGTGCTCATGTATTTGTTTGTGGTCCTTGAGACATATCCAATGTCTGTACTTGTTAGTCTGCGCTCTTTATGCTTCTCAATCCTCGTTCCTATCCTCAGATGGACTCTCTGAGTTCCTTTATACTTATTACTAAGTTGAGTTCCTTCTCCTTGATCATCTGAGGTGTCCAGCTGTTCTGGGTTGAACTTACTCATGGTCCGTAGAACGGAGTTTCCTACTTCCCGTGTTTCGTGCACTACATGTATACATACGTGGGGTACCTTGTTGATACAATACCACTTACCCGACTATCTGTCAGGCCCACAAGCTCCTTCGGAGTGCGGTCGTCACACATCCCGTATTTGGGTACACTTGTAGTGCTCATCACACGCCTAGGTGAAGTATTCTATTGTCAACTCCTCTTGTATCATTCTATGATACTCACCGTAATTCTGTTGGTTTGGTTTAAAAAAATTCCAAGGTTTTAAAAGAAAGGTTGTGGTTTTGAAAGAAAAATTTTGGGTCTTGAAACAATGGTTCAGTGTTAAAAGAAGTTCTTCATGGCGTAGCCATGTTTGTGGTCTTGACCAAGTCCAGCTCCTTGCTGACTGGTATATTCTTTAATTCGGAGGTTAGGCCGTCAGGCCCTTCCAAGGTTTTATTCTTCCAGTTTTTAGGATGTGTTATCCTGTAGTCGCTTCATTGTAGTCACGGTACCTTACTATGTACCTGTGGTATGTTAGGGTTCCTCTACATGTTCCGGTTCTTACTACACTTGCTGTGGCAAGTGCGTGGTACTGGTGGTTTTTGGGTAATCCTATACCGGTCTTGGTATGGTTTCCACTTGTATTTGATAGTCTTGTTGACTCTTCCCTTGATCTTAATGATCTATGTTTGGGATACTCGATCCTTTAAGAAACTTCTCAATGATCTTGACACGGTTGACGTTGATCGGGATACTTCCCCAATCCTTGGAGACTCCCATTTATTCGTCTTATGTTTTTCCTTGTTGCTCGTTCCCACAGGTTTACCGTGGTTATTGAGCCTTAACTTGTTTAGGCACTACTTCTGTAGTCCTATCGGATTATATCTCGCGATTATCCTTATAGCTGTCTGAGCTAAGTTAGCCAGGTATTGTAACCTATTTGGTGTTGTAGTTTCGGAGTTAATCACTCCCGGCTATGTCTTTAGTCAGCTAGTATACCGTTGGTGGTATTACTTAGCTATTACTATCCCGTAGACTTGTGTCTCGGGTTTCGTTACTATTCCTTTTTCCGCTCCGTTGCACACTTAGTGCTTCTTTTCCTGCTGCTGGTTGGTTAGCCAGGTTTCACGACTGCTAAGCATGTCGCCCCATGCTGTTGTAAGTTGTAGCCTCCTTGTGATCGGAGTGCTCATTCCACCGCTATTAAGTGTAGGTATTGTTGTTTAACCGGGATCCATCTTCGAGACTTCCAGTTCTTGGAATCTACTATATGTCGGTTCTTGTTTACCGAATGATTATTTCACAACTGCCAGATCGGGTTCTCCCGAGTATGCGAGGACTTCCCTTCTCTCTGGCGTTCTTTCCCAAGTTATACAGTGGGTTTGTGGAGGGCGGGTCTGATATTGTAGGTATTCGGTACACACCGGGAGTTCCTAACTAGCACATCTCTAATGCTATCACTCAGCCCTTAGCGCTAAGCTTCTAATTCCTAGCTCGGTATTTCCAGTCGTCAGAGCGATACTTCGCTCTGATACCACTTTTTGTAACACCCCTACCGCTAATACCGTCATTATCGTCCAATCTCCTTATACATCCATACTCACACAGCGGATACATACTTACACAACAGCGGGTGATACAATGTCGTTAGCCACCCACGTGACTAACAAGGCTACTACTACATACAGCATCGGTCTGATGGACCGGAATATCCGAGTGCTACACAAATACAATCCTTACTACAGTTACAACCGGGTACTACAACTTCCCATTCAACACAATACTCCATTACAATACCATACAATACAATATAACATACCGAGTTTACTAAGTTCCAAATACAATACAATACTTCCTCCAAGGTCATACATACTCATCAAAAGTCTACAACTACCCATTCCTCACAGACCACATACTTCCAATACATAAGGTGTACCCCTTGGTACACTACTACTTCAAGGCTACAGGCCTTGTACAGTTCACTACTAACTACAATCCTTTTCTAGCTACCTAAGCAAGATGTCGGTCTCTTACCATGGTCATAACTGCTTCGGTACCTGTAAAATTAAAACATTGCCCCTAGGGGCTGAGCTTACGCTGCATATGACTTCCGCATACCCCGCGTACTAGCGAGGGTATGCCGACCACTTGGTCGAATACATGCGATTCATTTTATTCACACATACATGCATACATGCTTCCATACATCATACTACTATACTACACAGCGTATACATACATACATACACACAGTTCAATACATACAAGGAAGACCGTACATGCCAACCGATACTTAATTACCTTTTCCGAAATATGCATACACAATACTTACACAATACATACGCAATACACAATACTTGTTAGCACCATTTGTCCACCCGGGTTAATCGGGTGGAGATTACTCTTTTACTCGGGGTCAATGACTTACACCAGCCAAGACCATTACTCGTACAATACTTTACTTACTTGCTACTTACTCAAGTCAAGTCGTCGGGACCTCCGGCCCGGGGACTACACCATCCCACCACCGGGATTTACTTGGCTCACAAATCCAGGATGCTACCCATTTAAGGGGTTTAGGCCATGGAAAAGTTTAAGAACTAGGAATCAGATCCAACCTCTTGTGTCTCTTCATCCTCACGCATGGCCGAAACTATATCGGACTTCTACACATTCCAATTTACTCAATACTTACGTCAGGAGTTAGGTAGTTAGGAATTAGTAGAAGTCATACATCCAAGCCACACACACAATTACATTACTCACATACACATCCGCACAAGATACAATACAATACAAAAGTACACTACAAGGTGCAAATACACTTCATCTTCATCCATATATTTCATGAATTATACAAACTAGTGTTCAAGACAATATATATCAAGAACAACATAAAACAAGCACGAGTAAGTGCAATAAAGGCCGATTCATGCATTTATCTTATTTAGGTGATCAAATAAGCACATAAATCGGGGTAACCAGGTTAGGATACAGAGCATAAAGAAATCATATACCTTTCACCAGGATTTACTTCACCGGGTGTTCCCTTGGTTCACTCTCGTTCCTCGAGTCTTATTCTCGAACCAATGACTACATGCCAAATGGTTCAATTAATACTAAGTATTACAATGCATACATACTTACTACTCCTGTACTTACCCCGATATCCTGTTATTTCGGTTTAACTTAATGCCCCTATACTCTTAACTTTCATACTTACTTCTCCAACTTGTTTGTTCCTTTAATGACCCTTTGACATCATTAATTAAGTACTAATTATCTTATACTAACATTACCATTCATTACCTTTCCTTAAGACCCATTTAATAAGCTTAGAATTAAATTTTGGTGTTGGTCCGGGACCTTGTCCGGGTCCTTAGTCCCTGACCAACACTGGTCCTAAGTCTCGGGTTGTTTGTCTATTATGGTCCGGGGCCTTTTCCATATCTCTAGTCCCGGACCAGAAGCTTGATTCTACCCTCGGCTTGATTTTCACCATGGTCTGGGACCTTGTCCCTACCTCAAGTCCCGGACCAGGCACAATCTGCTACTCTCGGTGTGTTTTCAGGGAGTGGTCCGGGACTTGGTCCTGGACCTAAGTCCTGGACCATGACATGTCTGTTACAGAAATTGCATTTTTCTTCCTCTGTTCAATTCCTTTCTTTGCCCAATCAATTCCCAAATGTTCCTACACTTAATCCTACATGTTTAAGCAACTAATTAATCTTCTAACATGCTCAAATCCATTACTAACTTCTTACTTCTTTTCATGCTAATTCACACACTTTACCTTCTACATTTCCATCTCAACACTTATAAATTCTCCCTAGTTTTGTTTTGCTACAGATTTTGGTTCTTACTTCCTCCATACATAGTTTCATCTCCTAATCCATTTCCAAGGCCTACAATGCATTATCTTACCTCCTCAAGTTCAACACTCATTTTACTAGGTCCTGCACTCAAGTTCTCCTAGCTTTCCCATTGCATTTTCAACACTTCTAGCTACAAATTTTATATCCTTTCATTCTCTTACCACAACTACCACTCCATAGTTACTAAACATCTCTACTAAACCCAATACACACCTTGGTTCTCCCATTCACCAAGTCATCCATAAATGTACATTTTCTACCAAAATTTTGCCATAGTTCACCTACTTTTCTTACTTAGCCATACACATCCTTTCTTGCCAAAATCATTCCTAATCTAGCCACACCCATACAAGGGTCCTACCAGCAATCAAAGCAATCTCAATACATCAATACTTCATCAAACAACAATACCAATACTCATACACAATCTATTTGGCTCCAAGGCCTACAGTTCACATACTTGCCCACAAATTCTCAAACTTCCATTACTACAATACTAATACATTATTTTGGGTTCTTTAATTAGTTTACCCATTCCCATTACTCTAATGCGAAATAATTTAGCATTAAGAAGGAGCTCTTACCTTGAGCTTATATTTCCTTCAATTCTTTTACAATTCTCCTCTTCCTTCCTTTCTTGCACAAAATCGGCCATATGGGGAATGGAGTTGCCAAACTCCATTCCCATCACCCAATGAAGACAAAAAGGATATAATTAACATACTAACCCTTAGTTTAATGCCAATTCATATAAATGTTTAAAACACTAATTTTAGGGTTTACCTTTGGAGTGTTTTAGGAGGGGTTTTAGCCCTTGGTTCAAGAAGGTGATTCCACCACCATTGCAAGGTTGGAATTATGCTCAAAAGAGAGAGAGAAAATGGAGTATTACATAGGGCAAAAATCGGCTACAAAGGAAGATGAAGGAAACTTGAGTTTTTCATGAAGATTTTTACCTTAATGAAGAGAGAAGACTCCAAGCTACCCATTGATGCTATTTTCTCTTTGAATGGGGAAAACCCATGGAGATGAACTTCCTCATTTTGAAATTTTAAAAAGAGGGAAGTGTAGAGAATGATGAGGGAAGTAAGAATATGCAATTATTTTTGCATTTGGAGGTCACATGAGGATGGAGCATGAAGAAGAAGTGAGGAAGCCATGAGAGCTTCCTTTGGAGCTTCAAAATCGCCAGCACAAGGGAGGAGGAAGAGAGAGAGTATGGTGGGGGAGAAGGAAGGAAGAGAGAGATGAGTGAAATGAGAGAGTGAGGTGAGAGAAGAGGGTAAAGTAGCTTTTTACTTTTTTCCTCTTTTTTTGCTTTTTGCCTCTTTATTTAATTAGTTAGTGTGTGAGAGAGAGAGAGAGAGGGGTTAATTAATCCCTAAAAACCGGCCCCCACATGTATTACTAGTTGGAGTGTTTTTCGTCTTTTACAGAAAATGCTTGTCAATTTACCCGGTTTTTGTACTATTCACTAACCGGGCCCGTTTTCCGGAATTTTCTCGTTTCTTTATTTTTATTGGTTATTAAGCTTCCATTAATGCTTAATTATTTTTATTTAATGATTTATAATTTTTACGGGTTCGTTTGACCACTTAAAGTCATGTTTTCGGGTTTTCTCGAAAAACGTGCGCTAAAGCTCTATTAGCGTTTTAATACATTATTTGGATCCGTTTTCTTCGGGAGTTGTTCCCATATATTATTTTGGCCTTATTAAGTCTTAGGAATCCATATAACACGTTAACCGAGGTCCCATACCTCCTACGGTTATTTAACGCTTATTTAGCGTTTTTGCTTTTTAAGCGTTTCTTTATTTCTTTTTGGATCTATTTTCCTTACCAATACTACTTAGGCATTATTAGGCCCTTAAATACGTACTAGATTAATCTTAATCACTATATTTAAGTTTGGGGTACTTCAAGTAACATACTCAGCAGGGGCTGATTCCATACCACAAACAAACACTTTCAAGTATGTAGCTTCTGGTGTCGACAAATAGCGGGGCGTGCTGGGTAGCTAGTCATAGTTATTTAAATATGTACTGTTGTATTACTATACTAACATAGAAACATGTATAGGACTTGAAGACTTAGAATGCTCACTAATGATTGTATTTTATATTGGAATGGAAAGTTAAGTCTATCTCTTGTTGTCACTGCGGGAAAATGTTTCATATTGTGATTGCTTGAGTTGGAGACGTTACCACTCGTATGGGCGAGTGAGAACGGTAACACCGGTTGTTCGATAATGTTTATATTACCGCTGCGATTTTATGTTAAGTACGATGTTTTGGATGATATTAGGAGCCGATTAAGTAGGGGTGTTACAACAAGTGTAGTGGAGAGCTCGGTAATGTATCTAGGTCTTCTCTAGGAATCTACTCTCTATCAACTTCTTCTTGTTCATCAAGTCAAATAGCTTTAGGAAGTGGGGGATAAGAACATGCAATGGTGGGGCCGTATCACCTACCCGCGCGTCGGCCGCATCAGCAATGTAGGAAATCGTCATGCCAGTGATGGGGATATCTATGATGTGGTAGACGTCACGGAGAGTAATACTCATCTATCCGAATGGCATATGAAAGGAGTTCGTGCCAGGCCGTCATCTTTCTACAAAAGTAGAAAGGAGCGCAAGATCAAAATAACCCATGCGCTATTATGTCGGTGAGATGCCCCAGTCTGCTTGCCTCAACTACCGCTCGAGACTCCAAGTGCCTCAGTGTAGTCGGAGTCCACACCTCCAAATACTTTTGCCCTAGCCTTGAAGCTAAGGCATTCCTCTCCTGTTGAATATTTAAATTGATTTCACACTATATTAACCATTTCCTAACAATCTAAAAATTATGAAATATATTACTAAACAGGAAACATACCACTTCCCGCCACAACGTCAAGCATAATGTGACCACCGAAGCTTGGGATCAACTAGTATCGTGGGGGCCTCCGGGTACAGGAGTCCGCCCTAGCAACCAAAACATCAGCAGCCGGCATCTGCGCCACCCTCCTCTGCCGAACCATGTAGCGGGACCTACGACGAGCACGCATACGTTACCCTCATACTCAACACCGGATCATCTACGTCCTCGTCATCATCGTTAGCCTGGCCATGACATGTGTCTCGCGTCCCGCACCGTGCAGGTGTAGCCAAGCAGGACTATCAGACTGCACGACCAGCATCCCATCACCGACCAACGAGTCGGGATCCACAGTCTGCTGCTGACTCCAAGTTCTCCTCATCCTCCCACTCCATCTCAGCGCGCAACCTCTCCTCGCGCACTCGTAGAAGCTCAATCTCCCTATGCTTCCTAGCCAAAGCATTGCGTACTGTGTACGCCTCCTCTCTGTAGCAGCAGGGTCAGAACCGCCCCTACGAGGCTGTGATGAACTCTTGCCTCGCTTGGAAAGTGTCTTACACGTACCCAGATCAAACATACCCAACATACTCTTACCCTTTCCCGTCATCTGGCTATTACTGTAAAATTTAGTCATACTATGTTTACAGTTAGTCAAGACCAGTCGAGGTTAGTCAATACTGGTCATACAAGTATTTTTGTAGTTCAATGTCAATAACAAATCATAAAGATGAGCGAACTGATTAAAACACGCATAATAAGTAAAAAAAACATGCTAATAGTTGTATAGAACATCTAAAACTGTAACACCCCTACCCCTGATCTAGTCATTACTTCCTAATCCGTCTCAATTACAAATACCAAAGCAGCGGAAATTCACTACAACGGTGGTATTACAATGCCGTTAGTCACCCACGTGACTAAGAAGGCCAAATCCAATACAACACTTTAAATACATTATCGGTCTGATGGATTATTATACCGAGTACTCTATACAAACGATGCATTCCTTTCCTTAATCAAATTTCAAACCAAATACAAACTTCAATTCCATATTATACAGATACAACCTCAATTCTGTTCTATACCGAGTATCTACAATTCTCAAGTTAGCCGATAACAATTCGGACTCACAATTCAACATTCCAAACAAATACAAACATTCCTAAACCAACTACCATGCTTATACAGCAACCCCGTCTTACACTCTCGACGGTGATCAGCTTCAATGTACCTGGAAAATAAAAACGGTGCCCCTAGGGGCTCAGCAAATTGCTGCATAAGAAATTCGCATACCCACTGCGTGCTAAAGGGGGTACGCCGACTATTTGGTCGAGAACATGCGATTCATTTTAATTCAATTAACATGCCAGACAATAATACATTATATATGTACATTAGCACAGACAGTATTCAACATCGAAAACAAAGCGAACTCACACATCAAGGGGTTAGTTTATATTATCCTACACATAGGCCTCGAGTGTTTCTACCTCACCATGACTTAATCAGTTCTTCATTGTCTTACCCACTCTCTTGGGTAACTCTTACTCAAGTTATCTTATTCTCACTCTCAACTCAACTTCTCAAGTTCTCAATCTCAAACTCAATTTCAAACTCAAATACTCAACTCAACTCAAATCTCAATCTCAATCGTAATTCTCAAATTTTCAAATCAAGTTCTCAATTTCAAAGGCGTCTTTTAAGTCATTGCCCATGACCTCCGGGCAGAGTCATACACAAGACTCACCACCGGGCTTACAGTCAAACGGAACTATACACCTAGTTCCTCAAATTCTCAAGGTCCGTTGTTCTAACGGACTACTCAATTCCCCAAACCTCCTCTTTCGGAGTTATTTCACAATCTCATAGATTAGCCCAGAAGTATATCTCTCGATAACATCTATTAGTTTTAGGAATTTTCTCAATGTCTAGTATTCTCAAATTTAAGGTTTTACCCAACTTATCAATACTCTCATGTTCGGGACATTGATCATATTAGCCAGATCCTCTCATTGTGGGTCGACTATTTTTCTAAGGGGTTTGGTGGTCCCTTACTGTTCTTTACTTCTCAAAGTTCTTGCCTTTGAACTATCATCAATCCTCTAAGTAGATGTTCCTTATATACTTCCACTATTAATTGTTTTATGGATTAATCAATTCGGTTCTCAAACCGTTATCGGGTGTTCACTAATCTCGTACAATTCTCTCATGTTTTAGTGAGTTCATATGTTACATTATCATTATTCTTAATTCGATAGTTTTCGTGTGTTCCCACATTTTAGTTACTTAGCGGAACAACTCTATCTACGAGTCACTAATCAAACAAGACTCAACTTTGAGTCGAACTATAGTACACATTCCACATCCAAGCACCTCATCCACAATCACACATTTCATGAGTTATACAAACTTCAAATTCAAATATAGTCCAACAGGGAACAATACAATACAGCACAAGCAGGGCAATCAATCCGATTCGTGCATTTATCTTGTTTAGGTGATAACACAAAGCATACAAGCACACAAATCAGAGTAACACCGTTACCATACAGGCATGAGAAAATCATACCTTACACCATGGGTTAACTTTACCGTGTCCTTACACTCCTTGGATTGTTCTCCGAACCACTGATAACATTTCAAGTGGTTCATTTAATTCAAGATATAACGGTACGTAAAACTAATACCCCCGTAATTAACCCTGTTACCTTAGGTTTACTCAAGTGTACTTAAGTTTACAACTTCTCATTCACTTGTCCACACTCGTTTACTTAGGTCCTAAGGTGCATATTCTTCTCGCCATCCTTACACTCTCCCAATGGCTTACTACTAATGTCATTTTTCTTCTTCTTTTTTGTTTGACCCGACCGACCTTGCCTAGGGTCGGTCCTAAGGTCAGTCGGAGTCAGTAGGTTACGAGTTTACAAAATATTAGTCCAATAGACCCTACCAAGGTCGGTCCTATGGTCGGTCAAAGTCAGAAGACTTATAGTTTTGAAAATTTAAGCCCGACCGACCTTACCAAGGTCGGTCTAAGTTAGAATGCTCCGGATTTGCAATTTTCAGACCGACCAACCCTACCAAGTTCGGTCCTAAGGTCGGTCCAGCCCAGTATTCATTTTAATTACTTACTTTGAACCCCAAATTCACCTCAATCTCACCCAATCTTTCCCTAATCATTCCACAAGCTTCCTAACATGTTTTAGCACCCTAAAGCACTCCTTAAACCTTTCTAAATCATTGATCATACTCATACTCCATTCTTGCTCAATTCTTCTACAACTTAATTCCTTATTTTGCACTTATGCACTCTAGTGCATTTTCCACACTCCTCTTAACAACTTATCTCGTGTTCTCACCATTTTGGACCATCCTAAATCCTTTCTAACCATTTGCTTTCACTATACCTGAGTCCATCCTCCATTCACATGCTAAACACTCAGTTCACTACTAGTAAATTCATGACTTTGCCAACAACATTTGCTACAGTTTTGCACTTCTCTTTCTAGTTCTCCAACTACCATTCCAAGATGATTAATTACCCAAACCAGCCACCATTTGTTCCTAGTTTCCCCAATTCCTAAAGTCACCTAAAACACTTAGTTTCTACTAAAATTTTGTCATAACTTCCCCATAAACCTAACATGTTCAAATTCATCAATTTTCACCTATATCATTTCAAAACTAGCCACACCCATAAAGGGTCCTACCAGCACACAATTTTCAATTAAAATCTCATCAAAACCCTCATCAAGCACAATATAATAAATAACTCAAGGCTTGGAACTTAGGCCCTTAATTCAAACGTCAACTTCACAATTCTATCAAATTTCAACCAAACACATTCCTAGTACAAACTTTTGGGTTCATTCAATAGTTTACCCATCCCAAAATCCTAATGCATTAAAATTAGTATTAAGACATTTTCTTACCTTAAATTCTCTTAAGTTCCTCTTTTGCTCCCTTCCTTCTCCTCTCTTCATTTTTCGGCCAAATGGGGCAATGGGGTTGCCCAACCCCAACCCAACATTCAAGGAACACAAAATGAATGTAATTAAAATTCTAAACCCCTGGAATAACTCTAATTCAATGGAGGAGGCTTAAACACCATAAGTTAGGGTTTTACCTTTGGAGTTCTAGGAGGGGTTTAAACCCTTGAATCAAGAGGAGGGTTCATCCACCATTGGAAAGTTGAACCAATGCTCAATCAAGAAAGAAAACAAGGTATTACTGTAATACCCCTATCCCACATCGGGATATGAGTAGTTATTGTGAGTTCTTATATGCAAACATATGGGTTGACTACAACAACAGGCCTTCCACTTTAAGCCCAAGTGAGGATTGAGGGCCTAAAGTGGCTAGTTTTCAAGCCTGGATGGTTTAAAGCTAGGTTGTTGGACATTTGCAAATGGTGTCAGAGCGGACTCGGGACCGTGTCGGGATGGGCAAACCGACACCTACCGAGGAGGTCCATGGGACTTGGATATTAGGCTTGCGACGAGGATGTCGCGTTCTTTGAGTGGGGGAGCATGTAATACCCTCATCCCACATCGGGATATGAGTAGTATTGTGAGTTCTTTATATGCAAACATATGGGTTGACTACAACAACAGGCCTTCCACTTTTAAGCCCAAGTGAGATTGAGGGCCTAAAGTGGCTAGTTTTCAAGCCTGGATGGTTTGAGAGCTAGGTTGTTGGACAGTCACTCATATAGGGTGTTACAATTACAAATGGGCAAAAATCGGCCAAGAAAGAAGATGGAGGAGAAATGAGTTTTTCTTGAAACTTTTACCTTAGAAGAAAGAGGAGACTCCAAGCATCAAGATGATGCCATTTTCTTTCAAATGGGCTAAACCCATGGAGATGAAGTTCATCATTTTTGGATTTTGAAAAGAGAGAAATGTAGAGCTTGATGAGAGGAAGAATAATATGTGATTAATTTCTCATTTGAAGCTTTAATGGAGCTTGTGCAAGGGAGAGAAGGTGGAGAAGCCATGGATGAGGCTTGCAAAAACGTTCCAGTCCAGAGCGAGGGAGAAAATCGGCTGGAGGAGAAAGAAGAAGGAAAGAGAGGAGGGAAAAGGGAAATGAGGGAGGAGAGAGAGGGAATTTCCATTTTTGCGTTTCTTCTTTTATTTTCTAGCTAGGTGTGTGTGTGTTTTTTGGGCTTTATTTTTTGGCCAGGCCAGATTGAACCGTCAGGCCGAGTCAGTGTTGATCAGCTATACTACTTGTATATATACCAACTAAAACAACACTGGACTTACACATCAGAAAATTACAAAACGTGCCACTCATGTACGCTAGAATGGTACAGAAGGCGGCTTATTCTGCCATGTGGGATTTGTTTTGTGTTAGTTGCTCTAACAATACGTTGCAAATGTCAGTTATTGTTTAGCTATTATTGTTAGAGCTTGTTTGATTTTATACTTACTTTCAGTATCTTTTTTTCTTCATATTTTAAAACGTAGCTAATTAAGGATCCTTCCCTAAATTATTTATTTATCTCTATTTAGTTATATCTTTCTATTTGTTATCATATACCAGATTTTATAGTTTAAACATCTTATGAATCAAATAACTCTCCTTCGGGGTCCTTATGTGTCTAAATATTTTAAATTTATAAATTCATTAATTAATCCGAAGTCCAAACACCATCGTGTTCTTTTTTCCATTAGTCCATCCTGGCTTTCAAATTGAAAGGAGAAGAAATGAGTTTGGATGAGTTGTAGTTTGTGCACAAACAGAGGATGAAAGTTTCTCTATGGAGAGTTGAACAGAGATATCTAGGGATCGAGTTTTGGTGGAAAAGGAGACAAATGTTTAGAGGGTAACATGAGAGAAATGCTATCTGAATTTTTCTTCAAAAAGCTTTTCTTTTAATTTGAAAAAAGAAGAGAAAACGGCCAAATTATATTCATGTTAAGCTGCTAGATTTTGTGTTAAATTAACACACTTCAAGTGGTGCTAGGCTAGCTCAATCAATATTATAAACAATCAAGAGGTGGTACCTAGATGGTGAGCTGTCCCCAACTCCGAGCGGACAAACCAGCCATAAAATCAGAGGCCATGGATGACATTCCCACTCCGTCCAACGTGCTCATCGGTATCTCCTGGAAATGGAACGATGTGTTGAGGTTAGAAATGTAATGAGAAGATCAAAGACCGCAATATTGAATAAGCTCCAGGAACACAATCTTTTTGGCCGCTCGACTTCCGATCTCAACATATCGAGGAATAGTCCTAAAGCTTCTCCTTATCAGGCCAGCATGGCTACACCTACAAGCCAACAAATGCCTCAAAAGTCGCACAGTCAAGTGTAATGACTAATGCGTTCTGCTTTCATCCGTTCATTAAGGATCAAAGCTTCTAAAGCTTCCCTACCTTTCCCATGTTACGCATAGCTCATGATCATGGTACTCCACCAACCAAGTCGTGATTTTCAAGTTCATGAAAATTACTGCTGCACCGTCCGTCCTTTGACAACATCTCATGACAAATTACTCATAAAATCAGAAGCAGCTACTTGTCAGGCTTAGCGTCCGTCCTTCTTCGACAACATCTCATGAAAAATTACTGCTGCACCGTCTGATTTTACATTCTGATCCAGAGCAGTCTATTCCAACAACATTTTTGTCATCAATACAATAAAGGAACACCCGCAAGGCATAATCAATCCTACAAAGTTTTTCGTATAAATCTATCATTCCGGCTCGAATGCTACCATTTGAGTGATACCCGTTCTTTATTCATGTTTAATGAACCAACTCAGCATTGAGGTGGGGAATTGCGACGAACAAACCCCATTGATTGCACTTGGAAAAAAAAATACTTGCACCAATCACCCAAGCGACTGTAACCTGACACAAAATGTTCCAGGAAATGACATAGGGGTGGGGAATTGCGTCGAACAGCTTGGCTGCATTATATAGCCTGCACTTAGCGGTACCAGCGTATGAAATATCAGATTTGCAAGATGGATGATCTAATCAATTACGCACGGAGACAATCTTACCTCACTCACCTTAGCACTCTCGATGTTGCCCACTCAGCAAGCACAGGAATAGGGTCCAAGTGAAGTGATGTGAGATGACAAGAAAACTCTGAATCCTGTATTGAGAACAAAATGTATTTGTATGAGTATTATGTTCGATGTTACAGCGACCAGTTGACTGTGTCTTTAAAAAAAACTAACTGTATCCGTATGTGTATTATGTTCGATCGATGTTACAAAGACCAGTTGACTGTGTCTTATATAATAGGGAAGGCTACTAGAAGAGGAAATATTACAATAAAACATGAACCTAGTTACGGACTAGAAATTACATTTATACTGTAAGACCTATTTACATTCTAACAAGTGAAGGCATAATCTCTCGCCTTTCGGCTTTCTCCTCTAACTAAGTGGGCATTTTCAATTACCTGCGCTGACGATGTGAATTCTCGATAGATCGAACGAAATCAAATGTGAAGAGCTTTATGAGTAAGAAAATACTTGACGGGTTTGCTATCGAGTAACCATCTGCTGCGGGAAACTGAGATGCGAAACAGGGCGCGAAGAACCAACGGAAAGGATGCCAACAAAGTTGGAATGAGTGTAAAGATTCGAAAGTAATGTCAACAATGTCAAGATGGCCGAGTTGGTCTAAGGCGCCAGTTTCAGGTACTGGTCCGAAAGGGCATGGGTTCGAATCCCATTCTTGACATATATTATTTTAACACTAAATGTGGGCAGTTTATTTTGTTTCTTTTCGTCAATTAAACTGAGCAGCTATTCAAGTTTACAAAATCGGTCATATTTTTAAGCCACAACCGAACTTTTGCTTAAGAAGTAGAAAGCATGCCCCTTGCTTATTCAACAAGTTGGTTGATGAAGAAAATGCACAATTTAAGAAGTACGAATCCCATTCTGACTATATTATTTTTTATTAAATGTGGGGCAGTTTATTTTGTTTCTTTTCGTCAAATTAATTTTAAACTGAGCAGGAGCAGCTATTCGAAGTTTACAAATCGGTCATACTTTTAAGCCACAACCGAACTTTTGTTTAGAAAGTAGAAACAGGGCGAGCCAGAAATTATTTATTAGTGGGGGCCAAAAATATGTTAACAAACATTATTTTTAGATAATATATTAATGATATGTAACAAAATGTTCAACTATTTAATATACATTTTGTTTTATAGGTAAACTATGTAAATTGTCTAAGATATTCAGTATCATAGAAGAATAGTATAAAGAAATAAAAAATCACTATTATATAACATAAATGTCAAAAAACAACGAAGTAAACCATTAAATGATGGTACTAATACTTGCAAGTCTTCAAAACATATACACTCATCCAATAAAATACTTCATCTTGTTTAAATATAGATTTTTTTTAGCTGTTGACAATTTCGCTCTTATTTTTTGCATTATAAGTTGAAATATATTAAAAGTTAGCATGTGATAGAAAGACAAGGGGTAAGATGGAAATTATAGGATTTAACTTCTTATCATTTTAAAAATAATGAAAAGACCTATCTATTGAGAATAGAATGGAGTAATAACACCCTAAAAATATATAGCATATACTAAAAATGGCTCTCTAATTAATTGATAAGATATTTTTGAATTAATTAAACAGGCATTATGGTAATGATCAAATTATTAAGGATCAAGTGGAAACAATGAAAATAATTTACTAATATACAGTAAAATTTGTATTTAAAAAAGTAAGAAATACAATCATCCAGGAGATAGCCAAAAAAGAATTTTGTAAATGAATCAACCATTGATATGAAAGTCCTTAAACAATCTCACTCGGTAAGGTAATTGGAATAAACCAAAAATTAAGGATTTGCATTTATAGTAAGGTGACATTTGATTGGAAGTGATTAGATTAAAACAACATAAAATATGATTGAGTATTTACCGTTAATGATGGATAATTGACACCTAATATATTTACTTTACATGATACTTTTTTTATTATCTAAATGTCATTATTTATTGTCATTCATATGAGTAATCTAACATAATACTTTCAATTTTTTGTCAAAAGGTTGGGGGGGCCAAGCCCCCTAATGTACATATAGCTCCGCCACTGAGTAGAAAGCATGCCCCTTGCTCATTCAACAGTTGGTTGTATGAAGAAAATGCACAATTTAAGAAGTACAAAATTTTTTTAAAAAAAATCTTGAAGTACGTAAAGAAAGCAGGGCCTCATGGTGCACCATATCTTATGGAATGATTTCAGCAACCAGTTCAAATTTTTTTTTTTAATTTGGGCATTCGCCATATATTAATAATTGATTGAGTACATGGATAAGATGATAAATTGGCCTCATTAAACCCCGTATGGCAGAGCGAGCGTTGATTTTGGAGGGGAGGAAAACAAAATGTTTTTTTTGTCTGCCCCAGTCGATGACTATGGGTAGGAAAAGGGATGGAATCTCTCTGTTTTAATGATGTTGCTCTGTTTTGCGGTTGACGTTGAAGGAAGCCGAAATTTTTTAACGAAGAATCAGGACAATGCCTTTTTTGGGCCAATGAAGATGCCGAGGGAGATTTTCACCATTACCATATGGCTAGGTCTTTTTAGTTGTCTTGGTTAATATAGTTTTACATTATCAACCTATTATGTCGTTTAATCTTAGTGGTCTTCTAGTTCCACTGCCGTTGTTTTGTGGTTTTACATGTCAAATGGCCAATCATACTACTGCTGCAATAGCCCATGGGGTTTCTTTTGCTAATAGTAGTCTTACCATCTTTTGGTTTTCTTGTAATCATCGGTGGTAAACCATTTTCTAGTTGGTCATTAGTAGGTTGTTAGACGTATATTCTAGTTGTGTATCTTAGTTTTATGCTTACACTAATTTGCTATTAAGGGTATGATTTTCCTTTATATGTTTTTTTTTAAAAAAAAAAAACTCTCGACATGTGGTGACTCTACCTACCATAGTCATGATAGGATTATAGCATTGGATATTCGAGAGTGGTCCTCCGCTACAATCAAATGCACAAACTCTATAGTTATATATAAAACAAACTCTATAGTTGTATTGTCCACCTCCATGGTATCCTTGCCATTCCTTCCCAATGTAGTAGCCAACCATTCAATAAATTACACCTTAAAGTGAAGAGAGCGAGGAACAATTCATAATAGTAAAATATATTTTTGAAGATAACAAAACAAAACAATAATTGTAAAGCATGTACAAAAGAGAACGAGATGGTTACATGAAGACCTAAGGTAGAAAGGGGAAACATCACAATATATCCCTATTTTCTTTATTAGTTTACAATATATTCCTTTTTTGAAACTGGGCTACAAGATACCTTCGTTTTCTTTGATAATTCACAAAATGCCCCTTTTTGCTGACAGCTGTTAAATACTCCGTTAACCTCCCCTAGAAAATGACTATTTTTCACCTAACTCGTTTTCTTTCATTGGGTCCCACATCTCACATATGAGCTTAAAAAACTTCAAATCTGATATTGGACCAAAATATAACACTTTAGCATCGTCCATGTAAAGTTTCATCAATTTTGGACAACATTTAAGCATGTTTAAAGTTGAATTACGAAAACTAACAGGGGTATATCGTGAATTATAAAAAAAAAGGGGTGTATTGTGAATTTTTTTTTTGAAAAATTTGCAGTTTTGTTCCGGAATGGCTATTTTTAAAAAAAAATTAAAGTTTATAATATACCCCTGTTTAAGCTTATTGTTCACGAAATACCCCTGTTTATGTTTTGAAGTTCACAAGATACCTCTGTTACTTATGGGTATTTTCATGAACTTCAAAACATAAATAGAGGTACTTCGTGGACATTGCCACTAGTTGCGTTCTTATATTATTTCGACATCTTTTATAATGCATCATTTCTTTTACTCGCAGGGAATCAACCAAGCTCTTACCAAGCAGCTGCACGCATTAAGAGATGGATTTTGGTGCATTCAAATATCTGAGCGATATCCCATTAGAGTGCTAGGCACAACACAAGTTTGACCAAGAGGTTTAATTACCTAACTATGTAAATAATCCATGCTATAGTAGTTTATCTCTGGTCATATATTATAAATGTGTTTAACTGTGTATGACAGGGATTCGTACTCAGCTATTGGTGAGACATTCCGAGAGACAAGAAACCTCAGAGAACTGGAATGCAAACAACATTTGTCCTAGGATTATGAAGAGGCTGAAGGCACTTGAAAAACAATAGAAAATTATACTATGCTTTGCCAGGTCATCAGGGTGATAAAGGTATTTCGAGGACTACAAAACATAAACAGGGGTATCTTGTGAACTTCAAAACATAAATAGGGGTTTCGTGAACAATAAACTTAAACAGGGGTATATTCTGAACTTTAATTTTTTTTTAAAAAAAAGTAGTCATTCCAGAATGAAACTACGAATTTTTCAAAAAAAAAAAACGGGTCAGGGGCAAAATAGTCATTTTCGAGGGGAGGTTAACGAAGTATTTGACGACCATTAGTAAAAAGGGGCATTTTGTGAATTACCAAAAAAACAGGGTTATCTTGTGTCTGGTATATTATATTGTGAATTTTCCAAAAAAAAATCAACATTTATGAAAGTAAATGAGACTACAATATTACATGACATGTTTTTAAAACCAACTCAAGACAAGAAAAAAAACAATAGGACATCGTTTGAATAATGAATAGTTTTACTTGGTGAAAACACAAAAACCCATAAAAATACACGTAATCAGCTCTTAAATCATTTTTGTTCTGTGTAGTGTAACCACGAAAACCATAAAAAAACTAGCTTGTAGTAAATAAAACTATGTAGCAAAATCAGTGAAACAACACACACAAACTAAGAAAACCTGAAAGACATGAGAAAACACTTGTATCAGAAATTTTACAAAACTAACATGTTAACATTCTGCTTCTGTCAATCAGCACTTTTCTTTGTCACGATCAAGCCATAGGTTTGAGAAGAGCAGCCCAAAATTTTCTTCGCTTCGACATGGGTGCAATATGGTGTGAGTCGGTGGTAGTGTGGTTTGCAACGACAAGAATGTAAGGTTTGGTGTGCTGCGATTTACAAAAAGGAGAGATATGTTTGAAGAAACGATCAGATATGACATGAGTCAATCTAGTGCCACATAAGAGTTTGAGTTGTCGAAATAATGTTGACCCGTCGCGGTTCCTTTCTCTATAAGCGGGAGCCAAGTCATTCAATCGATTTCACGCTCCTTATAGGGTGCTTTTTTTTGATAAAAACTACCATTGAACATCTTACTGAAAAGAGATAGAATCCATATTACAAGCCATAACTATCTTAGTAGGAATGTTATCATCTATCCAAATTTTAAAATTAGAACTGCAGTTATAAAGCTTACAACATAGGCTAACAACCAAAATGCATAGGATACAATCTGGATGGATTACTATATTATCAAACAGAGAAGAGAGGGCTATCAACTGGATAGTAAAATCCTTTTCCCTCTCTTGATTGTGAATCGCCTGTAGCAAGGCTTTTCGATTTCCTTCATCTTTTACTTGAATTTCCAACTTCCTATATCCTTCTTCATATGCCCATTTCATCCCAAAGTTGATTGCCATTTCTTCATCATTTGCCTCATTCTCACTGTTATGCAGCACTTTGATGAATATCATAACTGGCTCTCCCTTCCAGTTCCTCCATAGTCCTGCCAAGATTTGGTTTTTCCCATTAACTCTGTAAACAAAACACTCTAGTTTAATATATCCCTGCATAGAAGGAGTCCATTCATTAGCATGATCCATAGATAATCTGAAATACCCCGAACTTAATTAGGGTGATTAAATTACTCTAATATGATATTGAGGGCCTATTAGTGCCTTATGACTTTTGGTAAAAAGAATAAATCCAAAAGAAACAAGAAAAACGCTTAAAAAGCAAAAAACGTTAAATTGAGCGTTAAGCGACCCTAGGAGGAATACAACCTTGAAAAGGGTATTGGATGGAATTTAAAGGCTTAATAATGCCTAAATAATTTAAGGGAACAATTCCCGAAGAAAACGAATCCATAAAACGAATTAAAAACGCTAATAAAGCTTTAGCGCACGTTTTTCGAGAACACCCGAAAATGTGACTTTGAGCGGTCAAATGAACCCGTAAAAATTATAGTTCATTAAATAACTAAATAAACATTAATGGGAGCTTAATAACCATTAAAATTAAAGAAACGAGAAAATTCTAGAAAACGGGCCCGGTTAGTGAATAGTGCTAAAACCGGGAAAATTAACGAGCATTTTCTGTAAAAGACGAAAACACTCCAGCTTGTGTAATATGTGGGGCCATTTTTTAAAAATAATCAGCCCTTTTACACTCTTGACTAGTTAGCTAAATAATTAAGTCAAAAGAGCAAAAAGCAAAAAGGGTACAAGTACACCTTTTCTCTCTCTCTCTCCTCCTTTATTTCTTTCCCTCCTCTCTTTCCTCTCTTTTCTTCCTTCCTTGCCGATTTCTCCCTCTCCCTCTGGTTTCTATCGTTTTGGAGCTCTCCACCCACATCCATGGCTTCTCCACCTTCTCTCCCATGCTCTAGCTTCATTAAAGCTCCAATCACAAAAATAAATACATATTCTTCTTCTCCTCCTCAAGCTCTACACTTCCCTCTTTTAGAATTTCAAATGGAGGAAGTTGACCTCCATGGGTTTTGGCCATTTGAAGAGAAAAGCACACCATTTTGAAGCTTGGGGGCTTCTCTTTCTATTAAGGTAAAAAGTTTCCAAGAAAACTCATCTTTTTCCCATCTTTGGTGCTAGCCAATTTTACCCATTCTCATGCCCTATTTTTCTCTCTTTGTGGAGTTCCATTTCAGTCTTCCAAAGGTGGTGGAACCATCTCCTAGAATCAAGGGGTAAAACCCCTCTTAAAAAAGCTTCAAAGGTAAACCCTAAATCATGATATTCTAAGCCCTCCATTGAATTAGTGTATTTCCAGAGGTTTAGGATTTTAATTGCGTGTATTTTGTGTTTCTTGAATGTTGGGATGGAGTTTGGCAACTCCATTCCCACTTGACCGAATTTGGGAAGAGGAAGAGCAAGAGGAGAATTAAAAGAGGAACTTGTGAAATTAAGGTAAGAAATCTACCTTAAACTTTGTTTTGATTGTTTTGGAAATTGGGATGGGTAATTTAATGAATGAACCCAAATTTGTGAGGAAAATGTGTTTGATTGTGATAGGAAGAACTTTATGAAATTTTGTTTGAATTAAGGGCCTTAGAGCCCAGTGATTTGGGAATTATATTATGTTGTTGTTTAGTGAATTTTGAATTGAGTTTGTGTGCTGGTAGGACCCTTTAAGGGTGTGGCTAGATTAGGAATGTAAATTGATGTGAATTGATGGATTGGAATGTGTTAGGCTTATGGGGAAGTTATGGTGAAATTTTTGTAGAAAAATAAGTGTTTTAAGATGACTTAGTGAATTGGAGAACCTAGGTGTTTGTAGTGTTAAGTAGAGTGGAGTGGTAGCCTTGAAATGGTAGGTGGAGAATGGATATAAGAGAGTGTAAAATCTGTAGCATAATGATGCTTGGTAACTTAGAATTGCAAGAAAAAGAGTTAGTGTCATAATAGTGGAGATGAGAGTTGGACTTGGGTTCTAGAATGGTGTATATCTAGGAATGAATTGGTATGGTCATTGAGTGATTTGGTAAGTTTGATAGGAGGTAAGAACTATCAAAAAAATAGAAATGCACAAGTGTGCAAAATGCAAGAATGTGAAAAGTGAGTTTGTTGAATTTGAGCAAGAATTGGGTGGTGGATTAAACCAAAGATTTGGAGAGGTTTGGAGCATGTTTTGAGGTGTTTAATTATGTAGGAAACTTATGGAAAGTTTATGGAAATATTAGGGGTGGATTAAGGGTTGATTTGGGGCTGAAAAATCCACTAAGTAGTAGTTTTTAGGAGGGTCTGGGACCTAGGATATGTACCAAGTCCCAGACCGCATTAAAAATCATGTCGAGAGTGAAAATAGGTTGTGGTCCGGGACCTTAGTCCAGGACCAAGTCCCGGACCAGGGTAGGAATTATAGCCGAGAGTTACCTTCTGCATTGGTCCGGGACCTTGGGTCCGGACCAGGTCCCGGACCACCCCCAAAATTGCCTAGAAAGTGTTTTTAAGGGTTCTAAACATGGGGGATTGAATGGTATTGGTTTTAGGAGTTGTTTAGGGGTAGTTTGGTGACCTTTAAAGGTCCTAAGAAGTGTGAACAAGTTTGAGGGGTGATTGAAAAAGTTGTGAGTTTAAGTACACTAAGTTAAACCGAAATAACGGGACAACGGGTAAGTACGGGAGTAGCAATTATGTACCTACCGTAACACCTTAATATCAATTGAACCATTTGACATGTAATTAGTGGTTCAAGAGTAAGAGATGAGGAACAAGTGTGAACCGAGGAACGTGAGAACACCCGGTAAAGTTAACCCCGGTGAAAGGTATGATTTTCTCATGCTCTGTATCCTAACTTGGTTACCCGATTTGTGTGCTTGTTTGATTGTGTGATCACCTAACAAGATAAATGCATGAATCGGAATGTTTGCACTTGCTTGTGCTTGTGTTGTACTGTTGCTTGTTGGATTATGGATTGAACTTAAGTTTGTATAATTCATGAAATGTGCATTGTGGATGAATTGCTTGAGTGTGAATGAGCATAGTAGTGTGACTCATAGTTGAGTCTTATTTTAGTAGTGACTCGTAGGAAGAGTCAAGTGCGAAATAATAAAATGTGGAAACACACCAAAACTATCGAACCAGGAAACGATAACACCAATCTATAACTCACTAGAACGTGAGAGAATTGTACGGGAATTAGTAAACTCCCGATAACGGTTAGACAACCAAATTGATTTAATCCACACAATAAATAATAGTGGAAGTATATAAGGAACCTCTTCTTAGAGGACTTGACAAATGTTCATACAATGAACCCTGAGAAAAGTAAAAATGGTAAGGGATCACCAAACCCCTTAGAGTAATAGTCGAACCCCGATGAGAGGATCCGACTAACATAAACAATGTCCCGCACATGAGAGTATTCCATAAGTTGGGTAAAACCCTAAATCTTAGAATACTAGACATTGAGAATTCCCTAAACCAATAGATGTTATCGAGAGAGATACTTCTAGGCTAATCCTTGAGATTGCGAAATGACTCTGAGAGTGGAGTTTTGGGAATTTGAGTAGTCCGGTAGAGAACTGGACATTGGTGAACTTGAGGAGCTAAATGCATAGCCCCTTTGTATTTGTAAGCCGGTGGTGGGTCTTGTGTATGACCCTGCCTAGGTCATGAGTAATGACTTAACAGATACCTTGAGTATTGAGAACTTGAGAATTGGAGTATCGATTTGAGAATGTGAGTATCGAGAGTTAGTTGTGACTTGAGAGACTTGAGAACTCGAGATTGTGAGTAAGAGAATCCAAAAGAGTGGGTAAGACAATGAGTAATTGAGTAAGGCATAGTGAGGTAGAAACCCTCAAGCCTAAGTAAAGAACATATTAAACTAACCCCTGATGTGTGTGTTAGTGCTTGTGTTCTTCATTGAACTTTGATTGTGTTGACATACATATATGATGTAATGTTGCCTTGCATGTTGATTGATATAAAATGAATCGCATGCTCTCGACCAAATAGTCAGTGTACCCTCGCTAGTACGCGGGGTATGCGAATTTCATATGCAGCAATTTTGCTGAGCCCCTAGGGAAATCATTTTTATTTTCCAGGTACAACGAAGCCATCAACCGTTCGAGAGTCGGACGGGGTTGTTATTGATACGGGTAGTTGTTTAAGAAATTGTATTAGTGTATTGCGGGATTGTAAGTACAACATGATATTGATAAGTTGGGACTTGTAGTATACTCGGTATAGTATTGAATGGATATTGTATTTGTATAACTTGGGTTGAGGATTGTATTTGAGATGAGATTTGAATAAGGAATTGGAATGTATCGTTTGCTTAAGAGTGCTCGGTAAAGACTCATCAGACCGATATTGTATTGTGTTGTTTGTTTGGAATTGGTCTTATTAGTCACGTGGGTGACTAACGGCATTGTTTCACCCCCGGTTGTATTAGAATTTTCGCTGCTTGTGTATTAATAATGGAGACGGGTTAGGAGTTAATTGTGCGAATACCGGTAGGGGTGTTACATAATCTGGAGTTACCACCTATACTCTAATAGTTTCTAGTAAAAACAAGATTGTTTTCTACAAGGGCAAACCAAGAGGATTCAGAGTGTGTCTAGCATAATTTTTTGCATCATACAGACCTCATAAAAGGTTAGCCACCTTCTGATTTTCTGATTATCCCACATCTTAGCTTCTTCTAAAATCCACAATTGAGCTCTAAGGTCACCTTCTGCTAGAATATCTTCAATATTGACACATCTGTCTAGTAGTCCCTAGCTAGAGCACATTCAAAAATGCCATGCACCACTGTATCAATAAGACCACAAAAGAGACATTTAGGAGAACCTCCTATTCTCCTAGCTATATTTGCAACACAAGGCACAATATTCTCAAGAAATTTCCATATAAACAGTTTCACTCTAGGACTGCACTTAGAAGTTTTGATTCTAGACAGAAGAATAGCATTTTCTGATCTTACTACTCTGGAAGTTGTTTGATTTTTGGTTTCCTCTTGAGCTATTTTGTATGCTGATCTCACAGTGTAGTACCGTTGCTAGAATGGTGCCATGTCCAAGAATCCCGCTACTGTTGAAATTCAAGTTCAGAATAGAGTTGGCATCAATTGCTAAGAATTTCTGTAGAATCAACTCCTTGTTCCAAAGCTTAGTCTCTTGGTTAATCAAACTAACCACTAACTCTGTCTCATGATTAACAGGGAGGGGAGTAAAAAGAGAGAAAGTGTTAGGTCTAGGAATCCAGGGTGATCCCCATATGTGTGTATTCATCCCTGATCCTATAATCCTTCTAGCACCTTTTTTGACTAAAGGGATAGAGGAGACAAGGGAAGACCAAATCTGACTATCTCTAGATCCTTTTTTAACATCCAAAACATCTGATTAGGGAAAGTAGATGCCTTTTAGGATTTGAGCAAGTAAGGAAAAAAGGATTATGTAAGATATTCCAGATCTGTTTGCCCAGCAGAGACAAACTAAAGTTAGAGATAGATCTGAAACCCAAACCTCCATCCTTTTTATCTTTGCAAACCGACTTCCACTTAATCCAATGCATACCTTTCCTATCTTTCCCTCCTTCCCACCAAAATTAGAAAAATTGCATTGATCTTAGAGATAGTATCCTTAGGAAGGCGAAACAAGGCCATGGTATTAGTTGGAATTGACTGAAGCACACTTTGGATCATAACTGATCTGGCCGCTTGAGACATGGGATTAGCCCATGAGAAAACTCTTTTCCTAATACCATCCACAAGAAACTTGAAGTGTAGATTCTTGTTCCTGTTAACAGTAATAGGAAGTCCTAAGTAGTTTTCTAGAGAAGAAACTTCAGTTATCCCAAAGAGATTATTGATATCCTGTTTAAAGTTCAAATCAAGTCTCTTACTGAAGACTATTTCAGATTTGCCAAAGTTGATGGTTTGGCCTGAGGAGAGCAAATATCTATGAATTATGTCCTTAAGAACAAAAGCATTTTCCATACTACAGCCCCCCAAAGAGAATGTCATCAGCAAAAGCTAGATGAGTGATAGAAGGACGGTTCCTAGCTAGCTTGATTCCAGTAAATTTCCCAGACTTTTCAGCAACATTGATAGCACTAGAAAGAGCTTCTTGAACCAAGATGAAAATGAAAGGAGAAATGGGATCCCCCTGACGAATACCTCTAGTAGGTTTAAACCTTTTTCCTGGAGATCCATTAATCAGAATTGTACATTCCACTGATCTGATGTACTTCATAACAGGGACAATCCTGTTACTAGGAAAACCCATCATATAAAGGATCTCAAGAATAAAGTTCCATTCTAGTCTATCATAAGCCTTGCTAAGGTCAGTTTTCATTGCAAAAACACCTTTTTTTTAGCATTACTCTTATTCAGAAAATGCTGAATCTCTCCAGCAATGATCACCTTATCCGAAATATTCCTTCCCTTGACAAAGCCAAACTGACAAGGAGAGATTATGTTAGGGAGGATATTCTTCACTCTATTAGCCAAGACTTTAGACACAATCTTATAAATAAAATTACAGAGAGCTATAGGATGAAAGTCACTAATGCTTACTGCACCTTTTACTTTTGGGATGAGAGTGATAAAGTAGTGATTAAAAGAGTAGGGCATAGGATTACCTTGAAGAATGTCTAAAACTGAAGCAGTAACCTGTTGACCTATCACCTGCCAGTAGGTTTTGAAGAACACACCATTAAACCCATCAGGCCCTGGAGACTTCTCTGATCCTAATTGTTTAACTGCACTGAAGATCTCAGACCCAGAATACGGCTGTTCAAGCTCTAAGATATGGTCTGCTTTAAGTTGTCCTGAACTGCCTCAGTAAACAAATCATCTATGACAGAGTTTGAGCTTTGGAACATGCTCGAGAAGTGAGTTCTAGCAATTTCCTCAAGACCATCCCAGGAGTAAACCATCTGTTGATTTTGATCCAGCAGACGAAAAATTTTGTTGATTCTATTTCTAGCTGAAGCTTTAGAATGGAAGAATTTTATGTTTTTATCCCCATCTTTTAGCCAACCAATTCTAGACATTTGGCGCCACCAAATTTCCTCTTTGTACTGCAGTAATTCAATTTCGAGAAGGGTTCTTTTTCTGTTGCTTGCTGATCCAACAGTAACCACCTTTCTGTCTACTAAGATCTTATCTTTTATTTTTAATTTTCCATCTGATCTTATCAATAGACCAGTCTTTCCACTTGGAGAATTTAAGAACGCAGATTTTTAGCTTGCCCTGAACATCATAGTCATGAATGTCCCTGAGTTCTGAGATGATTTCTAGGCATTTGCTATCTTTAGCCCAGAAGTTCTCAAACCTGAAAATCTTTTCAAGTTTTTTTGAAATACCATGAAATCTGATAAAGAGAGGATTGTGATCAGACATATCTCTTGGCAAGTGTTGAACTGAGATTTCTGGAAACATGCGCAGACTTTTTGGACAGCAGAAAACTCTATCAAGCCTACTCATAGAAAGAGAGTCATCTGTCTGGCAATTAGTATAGGTGTAAGGTTCTCCAAAAAAACCAATATCAGTAAGGTTAGAGTACTCCACTGTTGTCTTAAAAGGAGAAAGATGATATTCTTGTCTGTAGTTACCTCCCATCTTTTCATCATTAAAAAGAATCTGGTTGAAATCTCCCGCTAAGATCCAAGGGAGATCAGCAAGATCACTGAGAGATTTCATAAGTTTCCAAGAAAGGTGCTTTTTACTCCAATTTGCCCACCCATAGAACCCCGTGTATAAGAACCACTCTCCTCCTGGGAACCCGACTTTAGTAGAAATATGGTGATCAGAAAAATTAATCACCTTAACCTCAATACTATTCCACATCAAAGATAAACCTCCACTTCTTCCTTTACTTCCCACTGCAAGCCCTTGATAACCATGGAATTTATTCAGAATCAGATTCATCTGTGAAGATGATCTGTGGGTCTCCATAATGAAAACAAGCTCTGGGTTAAATCTTCTTAAAAGACTTTTAACCCAAGCTACTGCCTCAGGGCGACCCAGACCCCGGCAGTTCTAGCTTAAGCAACTCATTTTTCCTGGCAGCCTTGCATCACTGCAAGGTCTGCCTGCTCAAAAGAATTTTCCTTACACTCAGAGTCTTCCATTATGTTCACTTAAGAACTAGGTAGATAACTAGAGACTGAGTCTTAGAAACTCCTTTTCTTGATTGCCTTATCCTTTCTGAGTTTTTAATCTTGAAAGTCGACCCAATCTGGAACAAAGGTGCTTTCCCTTCTCTGTGAATATTCTTCTTCTCCTTTGTGTTCCTTTTCTATTTATTCCCAGTAGAATCCTTTCTTCCTTCCTCAGTATTTCCAAATTCCTTGATACTATCTCCTGTCATCATTTGAGTAATAGTAAGGTTCTCATCTATTTCTGTCTCGTCTGTCACTTTTGGTTTCTTGTTTTTTTGAAAGTTTTTGACTGCTCCTACCCAGTCAAAGGATTGATAAAACTTTCTCTTCTCTATATCCTCACGAGCTTGAAGAATAATCTCAAACCCAGGAGGAAATTTTGGAGAAGTCAATCCCACATTCCATCTTGATTAGTTCCTGTTACATTCACATCCTTATTGATCCCTTCCACATTCTGAGTTTCCTCAACACACGTAAGAATTTCTTGATTCTCTAGGGATCTGATATTGCTAGTTGCCTCCTCTTCTTCTATATTATCATTCTGATCATCTTTAGCCTCTTTCTGAACTTTATTTATACACTTATCTCTTCTTTCATCATTCTGATTACCTACTTCTCTTCCTAAGCCTTCATCCCTTGTCTTCTCTGCCTGAGAGAATGAATTTAATCTTTTTTTTTCTCAACACTTCCTTCCTTCTCTTCTGAAAGAATAAACTCTGCAAGAGCAGTTAGAGCAGCATCAAACTCAGACCTCATCCATGTACCATATCTATGCCTTTCCTGAGACTCTCCCTTCTTCCAAGGGCAATCATCCACAGTGTGATTCAGTCTTCCACACAAAAACAGAAGGGGAAGATTATCATAGGATATTCTACAACATCGATCTTTTTTTCCATCATTGACTGCTAGGAGTCTGCATAAGGGAACATCCACCTCCACCTCAACACACACTCTAAGAACTTTAGAAGACAGAGGGTTAAGCTTATCAACCGATCTGATGAATGAGCCTATCATGTTCCCTAGAGCAACAGCAGAGCTCCTGTTGAAGTAGATCATTGGAAGGTTATGTATCCCAGCCCACATGATAACTCTATTCGGTTCATGTTCATCTATGTGTAGAGAAGGATCAATAGCCATCAAAACTAGCAACCGGTTTTGGATGTGCCAAGGACCATTAGTAAGGATGTTCTTCAAATCAACTTCAGAGGTAAAATGGAAGGTAAATCTGTTATATCCTACTTCATTAACCTTCAAGTAAGATCTTGGTTTCCACATTTGAATAGCCAAGTTTTGAACTAGTTTAGGAGGGATTTTTTTGGATGCCAAACACATCCCAGCAGAGCATTTTTAAGATCTTGTGTCGAAGCACCAGAGAGAAGGAGATCACCCTCCACTGTTTCTAGCTCTGCAGGGTGAATTTTAAGTTTCTTCCAGTTGGCCATGACCTCTTCCATATGATTAGTGAAAGAAAAAGGAGAAGCACCTCTAGAACACCAAAGACCACACCAGACGTTGCAGCCTTGGAAACTTAGAAGACGATTGTTGGAAAATAGTAGAAGATGACCCGAATTAACTCCAAAATCATCATAAAAACTAGTAACCTGGTTGTTAAGCATGGTTTTACTCTTTGATGTGAGGTAAGTAGAGTTGTTTGTCCCAACCTCATTAGTCCACATCGGAACCCATTCCCTCTTCTCCCTACTCCCTCTAACATAATGGAATAACTTCCCTCCCATGCTGTCCACCTTACAAGAGTACGTAAGACTAAAAGCAAAAAAATTCTCCTTACTGGGATCATGCTCTGATTTTCTTAATAGTACCTCAGAGATTTCCAAGTAAGTAGAATTTGTCCTAGAATATCGCCTCTCAAATCGCTTTCCATAAGAGAGCACATTCCTTCTTTTTCTCCTTATAGGGTGCTGATTCAATCGACTTCGCGCTCTTTATATAGGCTGATGATTGGACAATATATATAACATGTAAAAGAGAAAAATTTATTCAAATTTAATTAATATAACTTACAAAATATAAGTCTATAATGTCATTATTCACATCATTGTTCATCAAATTTAAATTTCTCAATACAATACCAGTATATGAGTATATTTTGATAATTTTAATATTTTATATTAGTTACATATGACACGGGCTTATAATTACACCATACAGAAGTCAAAATATTCAAATAATAATCCACCTATGTTTAAAAAATTCATAGGTCACCAAAAATCTGATTCATCACTTGTTTATTAATTAATAATCATATTACTAATTTTAATAAATTTTATACTATCATTTTAGTTTATCATCAAAAACATAAATATATTAATTTTTTACATTTGAAAAAACATATAGGTTGAATGTTCTTATTTTGTGAAACTTGAATTGATGAACAATGATAAAAAATATTAATATTATGCAAAAGTTAAAAGGTTTAAAATTTTATTATTTTTAAAATACCGTATAAATAATCATTTAACAACTAATCAACAAACCCATAAAGCAATAAATGACCGCTCCACTTATTTAGCAGCTTAGCACACATACCAACGTGAATACGGATAATTAAGGACTTCCAAGTATAGCAATGGAAATAAGTCCATTACTTAAAATTACTTTATATGAAAATAACTTAGAACTAGTAATTAGACATGTTTCAAGGGTTTAGCCAAGGGGAGTTGGGGTTTAGGGACTTGATATGTTTGATAGAGCATGTTGGTAAAGTAGTGTTGGCGTATCTTTGGCGAACCTGCATCTTCTACTATCTAAGGTTTCAAAGGCTAGGTATTTTCAACAAGAGTCAATCTTGAGTGCATGTTAGGTTGTAATCTGAGTCCAGTTGGCGGGCTCTCTATGGGATTTTAGATTTGGTGGGCCAAGGTGCTATGAAGCGGGTAGGGGAGGGAAGATCCATTTGGTTAGTTGATAGGTGGATATTCGGGAAGGTGGAGGTTAGACTTTTCAATGGAGGATGCCAGCTTTAGCAAGGGATGAGGGGATGGTCTCTTGGTTAATTGATCTTGGTAGTAGGTCATGGAGTGCCAGTTTAGTTTGATAGTGGTTCGACCCAGCTGATGTTGCTCACATCCTGAGCATCCCCTTAGATGAGGAAATTGTTCCAACCGACCAATGGACGTGGGTGTTTACGAGCAAAGACGGGTTTACAGTCAAGTCAGCCTATTATGTGGCGCCACGTATGCAAGGTCTAATGGGGCAGGGTTCAAGTGCAAGTCAAGGTGTTTGGCGGTTAAGCGTATTGGAATGCTATTTTCCCTTACATATCAAAATCTTTGGATGAAAGTTCATCCATGGTTTTGTCATGTAAGGTTGTGGTTCATTAACGCTGTAGTGGGCATATTGATGCCACTTGTTTTTTAGGTGCACTTGAATCTATGTGCACGTGTTTATGCATTGCCCAAAATGTTTTAGCATTATGGGGGATTGTAGGTGTTGAGCAGCTGAATGATCTAGCTACTAATGAGGCTTTGTGGGACTGGCTTTTCTAGTTTTGCTTGTTCATGCCTTTACACTACCTTTCTAATCCACTTCTTGTTTTGTATTAAATTTGGTTCACACGATGTCAGGTTATGCATGGGGAAGCGATGGGGCTACAGTGGTAGACCTGGCAAAAGAAACTCGAACCTGAAAAACCAAACCAAACCAATTCGACCTGAATCCGAATCTCAACCGAAAACTATAACTTGAAAAATGACCCGCAATCCGAAATAAACCGACCCGGACCAAACCGAACCGTATTATTGTAAAACCGAGAACAAACCACAATCCACAACCATTCAAACCGAAGTCACCCATAACCCGACGATGACCCAAAATCCGAAGTGTGCCGAACCGAAACCAACCAAACCGAACCCGAATCAAAATCTAGTGTAAACCGAATAAATATATCCATTGTGACCCGAAAGAATATGTAACACCCCTACCACTAATCCTCTACTTACTGTCTAATCGTCTCGGTTATCCTACTACTCACAGCGGAAATACAAATACTACGGCAGGTGATACAACGCCGCTAACCGCCCATACGGCTAGCAAGGCTTACTCTACCTACAGTAACGGTCCGATGATCTAGATAAACCGAGCTTCCTTAATTACTTCCCAATTCATACATAACATTTACTTACATCATTTGATTACCGAGTATTCAAAAATCATGAGCTATTACATCCCTTCTCACAAGTTTACAAAAATCATGAGTTTAACAACCTACTCATTTCTACCAAATTCATAATTCTTACAATATCCAAAAGGGTGCACCCCATGGTACACCGGCTATTCAAAAAGGCATTCAGTCGTGTACAACTTGGTACACCATTCACAATCTACTAACTACACAAAAAGAAATCAGTCTTGGTCTCATCACGACCGTCACCCTTCATGAGCACCTGTAAAATTAAAAACAGTGCCCCAAGGGGCTCAGCAAAAGCTGCACATAAACTTCGTATACCCCGCGTGCTAATGAGGGTACGCTGACTAATTGGTCGAATACATGGAGTTCATTTTATACATGCATACATGCTATTACATACATTAATACATTCATACAAAGTTCATACATACAAGGATACATGACATAGAACATGAAGGCAATACACAAGCCACACAGTATAGTAATACAATTCACAATCCATACTTTGTTCTTTGTTAGCCAGTTACCCATCCGGGTTAATCGGATGTTCTTTACTCTTTTACTTGGTACCTGCAAACGATTTATTTGATGTATTAAATGCTAAGAAATAATCCTAGAAATCAACAAATCAATAGATCTTCGGGTTGCAAAAATCCCGGTCGTAGTAGTATAGTAATTTAGAAGCGACCAGGTGTCAATCCACGGGATACTGGTTAATTAAAGATAGATTGACAAAATTCCTAATATTTTCTTAAGAGCTAAATCATAGTCTCAGAAGAACTCGTTTACCATATATGCAGGGTCTAATCCAGACTCAAGCAGAAACATATATAAACGGATTAAGTACGAGGAATAATAAGTTGCGTCTGTAGGAATAATTAATTAATCCAATCAATAATTCCACAGATATACAAATTAATTTTAACCTATCTATTTATCACTTGGTCGGATCAAAATAGATTTAGTAAAGAAATTTAATAAACTCATGACATTTATTAAAAAGCGCAAGAATAACATTAATCGTAACAATCCGCAATTAATTAAAACCAGCAAAAATATAAGTTACATAATTAAAACAAACTGCAATAAACCATCAGAGTATATATAAACTACTCACTCATTATTTCAAAAACACAAATAAACATTAAAACAAATATCAAAGGTTATGGAATAACTAAGATGTAACAAGAAGTGAGTAACATGTAAAATATAAATGTAATAGCAATAGTTTAGTAAAAACCCTTATTAAATGTCCGGTCCGGTTCTTCTTTGGTTCTGTCCGAACCGGTTCCTCTTCTTGTCGGTTTAGTCTTGTCGTAACTCGCCCCGTACGTTCTTTAAACCCTGTTCCTTCTCGCGATTCACCGATTAGCCCTGTTCTTCCTCGCCTTCTCAGAGCCCTATTCCTCCTCGCTTTCTCGCGCCGGTAATAATCTCGATTTCCTGTTCCCACGCCGTGAATCGAATGATGGTGGATGATGGCAGTAAATGAAGATAGATGGTCGATGGAGTCGTGGGTTGCGAGAGTGACTGGCGTGTCGTCTCCGTACGAGATGACGATGGAGAACGGTGGTGGTGAAGATGGATCGACGACGGTGAATGATGATTCAATGGCAAGTTATGGCGATGGCGATGGAGAAACGGTGGTGGCGGAGCGATGAAGAAGAAATGAAGACGGGGGTTGTGGCGTGAATGGTGATGGAATGATGGGTTGTGATGATGCGGGTGAGGCGATGAAGAAGAACGTGTGAGATGTGGTCTGGTGTTGCGACGGCGATGGGAACCGATGAGCGGTGAAGGTGGGATGATGATGATGTTACGAGGATGAAGACGGTAATGTGGTATATGGTCCGATCTGCGTGTCGGTTGTCTCTGGAGATGGAGGTAGTGGTCTCGGTGATGGTTTTGTGCGGTGGTTATTGTTCGTGGCGATGGTGAAGTGAAGATGAAGATAAACGGTGATGATGACCCGATGAAGACGGTGATGAAATGCGATGCGGGTGTACGAGGTGCAGAGCGGGTGAGACGTCGGTGAAGATGGTGTGGTATGTGAAGATGAACCGTGAATGAATGGTGTGGATATGCGAGAGTGATGGTGCAGTGCGGTGGATGGTTGATGGTGAGGCTGGGATGAAGATGAATCGTGGCGTGGATGTGGGTGGTGATAGATGGTGAGTCGATGGAGTGAATGGAAAACGAAGAGTGGAGGAGATGGCTGGTGTCCCGGTACCGTTGGGTGAGTCGGTCTCTTAATAACTGGGGAAGTGCACGAAGATGAAGAAGCGTGATGGATGTCGATGCAGTAGAGAATTGACGTGGATGTTGTAGCAGGAGTATGTGCGATCGATTGGAATCTCCGACAGTTGATGAAGCAGGGACGGTGCAACACTTATAAACAATATAATAGCCCATACATTCTCTGTTGTCCATCTCATAATTTTTCAAGTCCATGTGCAGTGAGTTTATGTTACGTAAATAACAAATACATCATCGCAACCATGATTATATTTGATCTTCCATGATATATATATATATATATATATCTCCTAATGAGCTGCATGTGATGTATAATTAATGCGCTATCTTCTCCTGTATGCAGCACCGCCAACTTAATCAATCAATCATGACAAAATATTCATTAACTGATCATTAGCCACTTGAAATATATGTTATACGAAAGAATGTGAAGAAACAACAAATGCATGCATGATTAGATAATCATCAAAACTTGATACGTGAGTGAATTTAGAGGATTGTCATAGTTGTACGTGAGTGATAATTATATGCATGAGTGAATTTATGACTAATGTGCAGCAATCGTTAGTGGTGTGTATATATATATATATGACATCATTTCTGCATTTTACACATAGAATATATCAGTTCATATCAAAACACAATTTTAAGGAAAAACATATGATAAGTGAGAAATATGACATGAATTGTTATAAAAATGGGAAGAATTAAATCTCTAAAAGTATATATATTTCGCACTTATCAGTACCATACGACTTACACAGTCTTGCTCATACAATACTTACTTGCTTACTTTCTTACTTACTTACTTATACTCATGTTAAGTCGGTGTGACCTCCGGGCAGGGACTACACCGTCCCACCACCGGGCTTTAGGGAGGCTCGCTAATCCAGGTTGCTACCCATTTAAGGGGTTTGGACCATGGAAAAGATTAAGGCCAGGATTTGGATCCAACCTCTTGTGTCTCCTCCTCCTCCTCACGCGTGGCCGAAACTATATCAGACTTCTACTCATTCCAATTTACCAATTTCTTAATGTTAGAAATGTTAGCTAGTTAGGAATCAGTTAGGAGTCCTTTTCTACATCACTTGGTCAATACAATACACAACAAGGCACACACACTTCATTCTCATTCATTCATTTCATGAATTATACAAATTGAGAGTTAAATAAGCATCCAACAAGGAACAATATAATATAAGCACAAGTAGGTGCAATAAATCTGATTCGTGTGTTTTATCTTATTTAGGTGATCAATTAGCACACAAACACACAAATCAGAGTAGCCAAGGTAGCATACAGGGCATGAGAAATTCATACCGTTCACCGTTGACCTTGGACTCACCGACTCCCCTTTGGTGTTCAACTATTCGAATCCTATCACATACATGCGATCGAGCGGTTAATTATCTATAATTAACCTTACTTACTACATTCCTAACGTTTCCCGGTTCATAGCTACTTTGTTCTTACAATTCATACACTTTCACATTGGTTACTTACTCTTCATTATTTTACCAACTTGTTTATAGCTTTAATGACCACTAAACATCATTAATCAAGCCCTAATTACCTTATACTATCATTACCATACATTACCATATCTTAAATGCCACTTTTAAAACTTAATTTTAACATTTTGGGTTGGTCCGGGACCTTGTCCGAGTCCTAAGTCCCGGACCAACCTGTGGTCTAAACTCTCGAACTAAAAATTCATGTGGTCCGGGTCCTTGTACATCAACCAAGTCTCGAACCAGAGAGTGTGTAAACTCTCGAACAGATTTTTGGCATGGTTCGGGAGTTTAGTAAGGGACCAAGTCCCGGACCTGCTGAAGCTTGAAACTCTCAGTGCTTTTATTAGGGTGCTCCGGGACTTCTACCCGGGACAAGGTCCCGGACCATAGCAGAACTTCTACAGAATTTACATTTTCAAAATCTGTTACACTCCTCTCTTTGCCTATTCAACTTCCCATTGTTTCTACACCTAATCCCACATGTATAAGCACCTAATAACTTTCTAAACTTCCCTAAATCCATCACTAAACTCATTACTCCTTTCCATACTAATTCACACATTTTTTTTTCTAATTTTCATTTCAGCACTTGTATTCATTCTTCCTTAGTCTTTCTATGCTACAAATTTTGATTCTAATTCCTACCATTCATGGTCTCTATTCCTACTGTCATTTCTAAAGTTCAAAATACATTATCTATCACTCTTATTCTACCCACTGCTTAGCTCCTTTTCAAATCTGTTTTCAAAGTGTTTTTCCCACTTACTCTAAGCTCTTAAGTCCTCTAGTTTCTAGGTAAATTTTGACATAGTCTCCCCTAGAATTTAACATTATCACCACATTGTTTTGCTCACACATTACCACTCATCAAACCTGTTTATTCAAGACACCAATACATAATTCTCCAAACACATTTACAATATACCTCACTTAACTTACAAGCATTTTATTCATTCTTTTAACATCACTAAACATTATTACCTTCTTACTCACTATGTAGCAGCCTAAGTATTACTTGGCCATCAAAATAATTCTCTCATACTAAGCATAAAAATCTGTTTACATTACTTGCAAAACTAACTCAAGGTTTGGTCATTACCTTGAATTTGCTAGCTTTTCTTTCTTCCTTCCTTTCTTCTTCCTTCTTCCCTTGCTCTTCCTCTTCTAACCGGTTATGGAAAGTTCAAATCCTAATCCTACATCCCATCAATGCACAACCATTTCAATTCAAAACCAACCCTTAAATTCACCTAGAGCTTAGGACATGTTTTTAGGGTTTAGAAAAGGCATTACCTTGCAAGTGTTTAGAGGGAGTGCTGGACAGCAAGAATAGCAATATTCCAACTCCAAAAGTGAAGCCAAAATCGGATGGAGAACAAGGAACAAGAAGCTCAAAACTTGGAAATTCTTATTTTGCAAATGAGAGCTAGAAATGATGGATCTTCGAATTTGTTTTTACCTCAAAACAACAAGGAGAGGGAGGAGCTTCCAATGGTGGTCTCAAGCTTCAAAAAGAGTCATACCCATGGAGATGAAAGTGGAGCTTTTCGATTTTTGAAAAGATGAAGATGATCTCCTTGACAAGGGGATTCCAACGGTATAGCTTTTATAATTTTTGGACAAGGATTGAGTGCTCAAAGATGAGGAAGAAGATGGGGAGCTGGTGTTGCTTCTTCAAATCGCCGTTAGAGGTGCTTGGGAGGAAGAAGAAAATCAGAGAGGGGGGAGGGAATACGGTGGAGTGTGAGGGAATTGGAGAGAGAGAGTCCTTTTTGCTTTTTAGTTTATTAGTTTGTCTTGTAGTGTATTAGGAAAGTAAAGAGAGTGAGGGGGGGGGGGGGGGGGGGGAAGACCAAACCGGCCAACACACACACTCACACAGATTTTTAATATTTATTTTCAAAAGGGGACATGTTAGTTTAGCTTATTTACACTCACAACCCACAACTTCCTAGTTTTTACAATATTTACTAACCGGAACCCGTTTTCCTGAATTTTCTCGTTTAATTAAATTTATTGGTTCTAATCCTTCATTAATGTTTAATAATGACTATTTGGTTGACCAAAATTATTACGAGTCTATTTAACGCGCTTAAAGTCGCGTTTTCCCGGTTTCCTCGAAAAATGCTCTTTAAGGTTCGTTTGTGCTTTTAATCCGTTTTAAGGATCCATTTTCTTCGGGATTTGTTCCCTCATGTTTATTTAGGCATAATTAAGCCTTTAAAATCTTCATTAGCCTAATTAATTTCTATTTTTAATTTTGGGGTATTTCAGAATATATTGCATTAATTATTGGAGACAATGAAAATAAAACAGTTAATCATTACTTAATAAGTGGCGTATGTATAAAAAAGTATTAACAAACTTATATACAAGACAATTATTTTAAATATACCACAAATATTACATTATAAAATTTTAAAGTAATTAATTATCATGCATCTTCATTAATCACAAAACTAATGATGATTGATGATAATGCATTACTCATCAATGATAGATTCATATGAACCAAAAATATTTTTATAATTAGACTCCAATTCTTCAGTGATTTATATCATTCTTGTATTAACTATTCATATATTCAAGGTGTTTTTATTAATTTGAATTTTTCAAGCCTCCATCCAATCTTGTGAGTAATTCTTCCTTATTAGCAAAATGCATAAATGTTTAATATACTTGAAGGTTTTTACCTATGTAGTAAAATTCTCACGCTTCTGAATATTTCTCCATCATTAACAGTTTTTAACTACTGTAAAAAAAACTCATCAAAACTTATTAACTAATTCCATTTGCTAACTATTAATATATTGAAAAACCAAGTTACTACACTTTGATACAAATTTAATAACTATCCACAAAAAAAATTTCTTTGTACTCATCTCAAAATAATGAAACTACTAAATAATCTAAAGCTACAACAATAATTATGTTAAGTTAAGAGTTGGTTACTAAAGTATAACATGATGTAAATTATAATTATTAGTTTAAAATTAATCTTTTATACACACTCATACTTGTTGAGATTGATTAAAGTGAAATTTACATCATGATTATTGAGTTGTTTGATTTTGTAATGTCAACCAAATATAACTGAATAATTGACCCAAATTAGACTTATGACCCGAAAAAATCGAATAAACCAGAGACTAACCCGAACCAACAATTACCCGACCCGAAGTCATCCTAGCTGAAAGTCAACCAAACCGAAAGTCACCCAAACCGATCCAAACTGACCTGAAATTTCAGCAAACCAAACTCAACCCGAACAAACTGAATTCACTTGACCCGATCCAACCCGAACCAAATACTGAACGATTTGAAATCAACCCGAACCAAACTGAACCGAATTTAACCCAAACCGATTGAACCAAACTGCCACCTCTATACTGGGGGGCTGATTTCAGGCAAAAGAGCTACTTGCAAGTTGCCAATACAATGATGATGGTTCCGGTCCAAGAAGCGTCAAGTGGGGAAGATAGAGATATTCTGCATGTGTGAGTGGACGGGAGTTCAGCTAGTGTGGCGTATGGAATCAGGGCCGTTCCTGAGGTTTCGAAGGCTAGAGAGAAATTATAAAATTGGGCCCTTTATAAATGACGAACAATATATTGAAACGATAACTATATATTATGTATTATTGTAAATAACGGTTTATACACTTATACAAAGATGTAAATTTTGTTAATTGTCTACATTTATAGGCGTAGTCTAATATGCAATATTATCTTTGATTATCTCTCTTGCATACACTTGTAAAAAACACAAATCTTAAAAGATGACTTCTTCTAGCACTTCTGGACGCAAAATCATTTATTGTAGTTTCAACATCAATATTCTCCAAAAGTTCCCTCTCAATAGATAAAATTGCAAGATCATTCAACCTTTCCCATGATATTAAAGACCTCAAGTAAGTTTTTAAAAGTTTCAATTTTGAAAACTTCTTTCAGCTGATGCAACAGTGATAGGGAGAGTCAACATAATGTGATGAGCAATTGCTACATTTGGATAACAATATGCAACCTTGACGAACTCAAGAATTTCAATAGCTGACAACAACTCATCGGGTAAAGTCATTCGCAATACTTGAAGTTCAGATTAAAAAATGATCTAAGTCTATATCAGATGAATTATTATGAGAAAATGTTGCATTCAAAGTAAAACAGCTTTTCTCAATTCATTATCATCCAAGGATTTCAACTTATTTGAATCATATAAAAAACAAAAATTACATTCAAATTTTTTTACTTGCTCAAACCTATCATTCAAAGAACCAATAGCCATATCAACAACTAAAAAGTAATCAATTTTAAAGGACTCCTCGGGTGACTGTAAACTGTCATCATCAACATTTTCATCTATACGACTTTAAAAGAAACAAAGAGGTTTAATTATCTTCTAATAATGAAGAGTATTAATTATTTCCTACTTCCAAGGGAGAAAGAATAATGAAGTGTCGGTGTTATTGAGAGCTTTTAATTTTAATTAATTAGTTTTAGTTATAAGAGAATAAATATAATAAAAATGTGTTGATTATATTTCTCAACACCCACCCATCCGTAACAAATAAAAATTTTCACAAAATTTTTATTAGTCATTTAGTTGGTGAAAAACTAATACTAAATATTAGAATAAATTAATATCAATTCTTATATGAATATATCAATAATTTTTTTAAGTCATTTTGTGGCCCCTAAAATTTAGAGGCCATGGGGCAACGCCCTACTTTGCTATCCCCAGGAACGGCCTTGTATGGAATGGGTGTGGTAGGTCGACGTCCTAATGGTCAGGTGGTGGTAGCAGGTGTTAATGGGGGACGGGGGTGTGCTCTCACCTAGGGTTGTCCATACGGTTCGGTTAATTTGGTTATGACCAACAACTTAATTTTTTTCTGTTTTTAATCGTTTTTCATAACATTATTTTTAATTATGGTTTTTGGTTAACCGAATTTTATTTCGGTTTGATTTTTGGTTATTGAAGAGTTTATTTTGGTTAACTAGGTAAAAATATCTTTAAAATTAAATTTAAATATATAAATAATAATGAAAATCGTAAGTTTTATTTTAAAATTTTAAGTTAACCAAATTTATTATGGTTAACCGTAACTAATTTAGTTTTCGGGTCGGTTTTCGGTTTTTAAGTAGAAATTTTTTTCAGTTTTAGGCTAATTCAGTTATTGAATTGAATTTCGGTTATAACTAAAATAACCAAAAACTGATTTTTTTCAAAATGTGGTATTCGGTTAACCGAATTAACCGAATGGACACCCCTATCCTCACCGGCGGAGATAGAAGCCATGGCTATGGAGTTTCGGTTAGTTACTTAGTTTGTGCTATGCAGGTAGACAGTTCTAGGTTGAAAGTTTGTTGTGACTCTTTGGCTAATATCAATTATGTCATTAGGGTGGGGCAAGTCACGGATTGATGCAAAGGTTGTATTATATAGAGTTTTTGGTTTGATGGCTGGGTCGGGAGGATGACCTTGTTTGGGTTCACAATATACCGTCACGTATTTTGAGATTATGCGCTTAATGAAGGTATTAGTGTGGTTGGTTCAAAAAGAATTGTAGGGAGATATTTGATTCTCCGAATTTCGTAAGTCAATATTGTGACACCAGCTCATAAGTTAAGAAATGCTAATGAATCGTAAGCTATGATTTTTTTTTTTTTTTTTGAAATAAGCTCTGATTTAGAATTCATAAATTAGTCATTTTATTTCATATTCGCTTTTTGAATATTTTGGACATATCTTTCCACGTTCGCCCTGGATTAAGTTAATTTTAGGACGATATCTCGGATGAATAAGGACAGCTGCTTAATCTTAATGAATTTTATAAGCTCCGGTACCTGGGGTGTCGGAGGTAGAATATGAGACAGAGTGGGAAACGGGTCAGACAGCAGTGACGAGCGCTATGACTAACTGTCCTCGCCGACGGTTTGATGAGCGGGCTGACGAACAAAACTGTCAAGAAATGAGGAAAAGGAAAACGGAAGAGTCCTTTGATTCAAAACGGATGGCTTGATAAAACGCGCTCCGCTACCAAACCTATAGTATATAGCATAAATCCCGCTCCAGATTGTTTTCATGTAAGCTTTCGAGATTGCTGGAACAAAAGAAGAGTATCAAGGAAAACATCAGTTAGGGAAACAGCCGAGAAATACCTCAATGTCGAATCAAATCAACGCTGCTGCAACGGAGGTGGTGTACTGGCGTCGCAAAGATAAACAGCAGCACGGCCAGGGTTGTTGTGGTCGGCGGGGGCGTTGCTGGTTCTGTCATCGCCAAAACCCTCCAATTTGATTGCAATGTTACCCTCGTCGATTCGTAAGTCCTTAAACTCACCCCGTTTTCAGTACCTTCATCTTTTCTTATATGCTCCCCACAAGGACTAACGATACACTCGAATTTCGCGGAATTTTTGGCGGTAATGGGTTTACAAAACTGATTTGTGTTTATTTCCTTAATCTTGGTTGAACTGAAGAGAAAGTTTTCAGTAACATGAACACGCTTCCTTATTAAACTAATCTCCTTCATGATCAACTAACCCAGCAAAGCATACTCGATAGAACCAGGAAAGAGTATTTCACAAAATGTCAACTTTACAACCCTAAATAATGAGCAGGAAAGAGTATTTCGAGATCACATGGGCATCCTTGAGGAATACAGTGGAGCCATCATTCGGGCAAAGGTCATTGATCAACCATAGAGATTACCTGACTAACACCCAAGTTATTGTGTCCAAGGCCACTGGTATAACCTCATCAGACGTCCTGACCGAAGATGGTTCTGTGGTGCCATATGACTATGTTGTTGTTGCCACTGGCCACTCCGATCCCCTTCCTCAGACAAGACATCAAAGGCTTGACCAATACCAAGCAGGTTTCTTCTTATTCCATACTTTTTTCCCATGGATTTTAATGAATGACAACTTCCCTTTACGGGTACTCTGTGAGTTCTGGAAATTTCTCTAAGTTGATATTGTTTCTGTTCGATGATAACAGATAATGAGATGATTAAAAATTCTGAGTCCATACTGATAGTTGGAGGTGGACCCACTGGTGTTGAACTTGCTGCGGAAATTGTAACTGATTTTCCAGAAAAGAGAGTAACTCTGGTTCATAAGGGCCAGAGATTATTAGAATTCATCGGCCCCAAAGCCTCCAAAAAGGCTATGGATTGGTTGAAAAAGAAGAATGTGGAAGTGAAGCTCGAGCAGTCTGTGCAACTTGATGCAGATTCTGCTGAGAAGAAACAGTATCACACGTCACTTGGAGAGACCATTGAGGCAGATTGTCATTTTCTATGCATTGGAAAACCTGTTGGTTCAGCTTGGCTCAAAGGCACAATGCTTGAATCCTATTTGGACCAAAAGGGAAGGTTGATGGTTGATGAACATTTAAAGGTCAAGGGTCTTGACAATGTCTTCGCAATAGGAGATATCACTGACATTCAGGTATGCAGACATTTGACTTATCATCATATTTTGATTTCCCCCTTTTGGCCTATATTCTGCACTAAGCTCGCCATGCTTTAGAGTTAATTCCATGCAATAGATACCCACCTTCTAGGATGTTGCACGTTATGGATCCAAGCCTTACATTTTTCCAATTTTCTAACAAAACAATCAGGAACTGAAATTGGGTTATCTAGCCCAGAACCATGCTGACATAGCTGCAAAGAACTTGAAGGCGACAATAACAGGAGGGAATAAGGGTAAGATGTCGACTTACTCGCCCAGCTCTGCTCCTGCCGCGATTGTTTCTCTTGGAAGTAAAAATGGTGTTGCTGAGCTTCCATTTCTCACTATGAGCGGGTTTGTGCCTGGTTATTTAAAGTCCAGGGACTTGTTTGTGGGAAAGACAAGGAAGAGGCTTGGGTTGGATGCCAACCCGATTGCAGATTCCTAGATACCCCGACTCACCCATGCGTTTGGATTTCTTTCTGGGCTTACAGAGAAGGAATGGAAAATATGTGTGACTAGATTGTTGTTTCTTCAAATATTGTTGCTTCTTCTAGTTGTTTCTTCAAATATTGTTGTTTATACCCAAGTTTTTGTTTTCTTTTTTTTTTTGATGAAAATTGAGATGACCTTATATTATAACTCCGACTAGCAAACAAAAGAGGTAAAGGTCCTCTTGTCATGCTAGGTCCATGTCTAGCTTACAAGCCATAATGATATTAGGGGGAACATGATCCCCCAACCACATTAGATTACTATCAAAAAGAGGGTTCCCCATATTACAGATAATCCTAATTAGATAGTTATCATACAACTTGGAATTACTCCTAACAATACTAGCGAAATTTGATAATAATCCTCTGACCATCAAAATATCATCCCAACTAGCATTATCACTTCTGATATCTCACAAATTGAGGGCATCCTCGAAATACTTTTCAACTGACTCAATGCAAATGCTATGGCCGCCCACCGAGATAGCAAGCTCCATGACAATTCTTTTTGCTTTGATATCAGCATACTGCACATTACTAGTGCTGGAAATTCTTCGATTAAAAACTACAATGGCAAACAAAGATCATCCCGGATAAGTCCGGCTATAATCCGATCCCCATATCGACTAGACAGCATACCCGTGCAAATGTTGAGGTAGCCCATGGGAGGGGGCCAGTGGCGGACCTAGACTTTTAAACCTGTGGGGGCAGTAGTGGACTCAAAAATTTTGTTTATGGGGTAAAAATTTTTTTTGCGCTATCGCACTTTAAAATATTATGTTATTTTATATATTTCAAAAATTTATAAGGTTATTTAACTAATTTTCAAAAGTTCGGGGAATTAGAGCCCATCCGCCTTTAGCGGGGCATTTTTTATCGAATAACAATCTGTCAAATAAAATATTAAAAATTTAATTTTAAAATAATATTTTATATTTATATTACAATTTGAACATCATTATTTTGAATGACAAAGCATTATATTTCGGTTACACTATTTAATTATATAATATTTATTATTTATTTTTATTATATATACACATATATACTTGTATTTTTCCAAAAACCTGTGGGGGCACGTGCCCCCACAGATCATAAGCTCGGTCCGCCACTGGAGGGGGCTGCCACATCCTATGAGATAAGAGGGGAGACGAGACCTTCATCACTAAAGAGTAAGCTTCAGTAAAAGAGTTATTTACCTCAACTTTTTTCCACCACGATAGCTCTGAATTATGCTTGACTTTATTCCTTGAAGCATAAATGACCCATAGCTTATTAGCTATAAGAGATAGCTTCTTCATACTCCACACCTCGGTCATCCGAAGGAACCAGTCTAACATTCCATCCACATTCTTTGGAACATCATTAACATCAACCAAACCCCTCTATATATCGTTAACTGCACAACAATGGAAGAAACAGTGGGCCAAATTATCCTTGTCCCCACAGAAAAAGCATTTCGAATCACCTCCAATCCGTCTAGCCAGATTGTCCTAACAAGGGATAATATTACCCAGAAACTTCCAGAGATTAAGCTTAACTCTAGGGCAGCATATAGAGGTGTTAATCTTCTTCCCAACCCTACCAATGGAATGAGAAGGGTTGAAGAACTCTCCACACCTGTTTCCTTCACCAGAAAATTATAAGCCGATTTGACCGAGAACTTATTATCTTTAGAGAGAATCCAGGTCCACTGATTAGTACTAAACATGTCTTGTGTTGGAGGAGACATAGTCCCATCCCCCATATAAGGAAGAAGCCGAGATCCTTCGCTGAGCAAATCCAAAACCGATGAGATGAACTTCCAGATAGTGCTACCTTTATTCGAAGGATAGCACTCTCTAATATTATTGTGAGGATAATAAAGATGTTTCATAACTTGGGCAACTAATGACCCCGAACTAGTAAGTAATCTCCAAAGCTGTTTCACCAAAAGAACTTTGTTAAAATTCTCCACTTCTCTGAACCAAGGTCACCTTGATCCACATTCTCACAAACCTTGGACCATTTAGTCCAGTGGAGAGCTTTTTTTATCAACTTTTCCACTCCACAAAAAAGAGGAGAAAGCTGAATTGAGTTTCACAATAATGCCCTTGGGTAGAGCAAATAGGGACATGGTATAGTTAGGAATAGACTGGAGAACACTAGACACCATGATGGATCTAGCTGCTTGTGCCATATGTTTACTCCAGCTGGAACCCTTTTGTGAACGGATTTGAGAAGATAAGTAAAAAGATCATGTTTTCTCCTACCTATCTTGAGGGGAAGACCCCGATATTTGGAGAAGTGGGGAACCACTTGAACATTCAGTAAGCTGGAGAGATTACCTTTGATGGTGGGGGATAATCTTTTGCTAAACACAAGTTCAGATTTGAGGTGGTTAATTTGGTGTCCGGATGCTAGGAGGAATTTGGAAAGAATTTGGTTCAGGCGGGAGATATTTGTGGGATTGGCTTTACCAAACAGGAGAAGGTCGTCCGCAAAGGCTAGATGGGAAATGGACGGGCAAAGGGGGGAAAGTTTAATCCCGTGGTAATCTCCAATACTATCAGACTTATTAAGGAAACTAGACAGAGCTTCCTGAGCCAAAATGAATAAGAAAGGAGAAAGAGGATCTCCTTGTCTAATACCTCTCGGCTGAATGAAGGTGTTACCTGGCTTTCCATTGATGAGGATAGAGCATCTAACAGAGCGGACACAATTCATGACTAGAGAAGTCCAATTCGAAGGAAAGCCCATAGATACGAGAACATCTTGGAGAAAAGACCACTCTAATATGTCATAAGCCTTATTGAAATCCAACTTGAGAGCAAAGAAACCATTCTTGACAGCTTGGTTTTTCTCTAAAAAGTGTTGCAACTCGTCTGCTAGAATGATATTATCCTTGATAAGTCTTCATTTCACAAAACCTGATTGATTGTGGGAAATGAGATGGGGTAGAATATGCTGAACCCTATTAGTCAAGGTCTGGGAAGCAATCTTATACGCAAAGTTACATAGAGCAATCGGTCTGAATTTATCAATCTCATTCGCACCCACCATCTTTGGGATAAGAGTGTGTGAGCCTCGATTTTAAACCTTATCCTATGTTGATTAAAGTTGATTAGGATCTAACCGGGTTTTAGGTCCACTTATAACCTAAGATTAATAACTATGTCATATAACAATAATTATTAAAAAAACCTAGGCTAGCTCACTGGAACCTATTATGAGTCGCCACCTAATTTTAACCTAGATTAAATTAGGAAAGGAGTTCGGTTCGGGGGCTTGGTATTCGACTTATTTAGGGTTCAAATTACTTTCATTACCCTTCCTATGTCGTTTTTCCTCTACTTGGTTTATTTACGGCTTTCTACAAAGTTGTTTTTTAACCTAGGTGCGCGCTTCTGTTTTTTTTTATTTTTTAACGTTTTTTTGACAGAAAATTAAAGTGAAATTGAAAGTTACCTAAACTAGGGTTTCGAGGCAGAATTAGGTCAAATTTTAATTACGTCCGTGGCCACGGACCTAATGTCCGAGACCACGGACCCCAGTTGAATTAGGTGATTTCGAAAACAGAACTAAAATAAAAACGCAAACTTGAAAAGTCCGGGGCCACGGACAGGGTGTCCGTGGGCCAGGACATGTATTGACAGAAACCCTAAATTTTGAAAAATATAAAATCCCGCCACCGTCCGTGGGTGTCCGTGGTCACGGACAACCCGTCCGTGATCCCGGACAATGAGTCCGAGGTCACGGACAACCCACAGACAATGGGTTTTCGATGGTTCCTGAGGGTGTTTTGAGCTCAAATTTTATGGGTGTGTAGCCTGAATGATTTTAAACACGTTAGTAATTGAAAGAACTCAATTTGACATCAAAATTAAGATGAAACTTAGCAAACAAGTAACAAGGCAGTAGCTAAAACAATCAGCAATACAGAAACGAAAAAGAGTTAGTTTAAGCCCAAATTTTGAGGCAAGACTAATAATGTCGTGGAGAGTTAGGAAAGTGGAATTTCTACCTGTTTTACCTTCGGATTCACAACGATTCTTCACACCGGGATTTGTAGAGTGCTCCGTTTGTGGCAAACCCAAAAGATTTTTGAACCGAGCTTCTCGTGGTTGGTTGTTCTTGCTGTTCTTCACGTTTTGGTGGTGTTTTTGTGGGGTTTTGATGATTATTGCTGCTTTGGGGATTGGAAAACGTGTTTAGATGGTGATTTCGGGGGATTTTTGGTATGATTCGGGTGGCCGGGTGTTGGAAAACGTGAGAGAAAGAGAGAGGCTGTGCTTTCTGTCTTCCTAGGGTTCTTGAGTATATGAGATTCTTCTTTTATCAAAAAAAACCTATCCCTTATATAGACTTTCTTAAAGATAAAGAAAATCTAGTAAAAGTAAGATTTTTTGATATTTTAATTAAGTGACTTACCAAAGGAATTTTGCTGTGAAAAACCACGTGTCAAGGATGACAATTATGAATTTTCTGAAGTGGAATCGGATTTTTTAAATGTTGGAAAATTTTTAAATTGAATTTCTCGTCAGATTCAGTCAGAAATTGCTATTAAATTATTGGAAATTCGAAAAATCAAAATTCCAATGCCATTATGCTTAGAATGTCATCCTATACCATGGGTTAAAATATCAAAGTATTTCAAGCTGATTTAGGCATCTTTCAGAGGAGAGAGAAAGCCTATAGGAGGTCTCAGGAGCCTTAAAAATTACAAAAACGCCCCTGACAATGACGAAACTGCTCCTCATGCCCTGGGATACGCCGATCGAGCCAAAATCCCTCATTACTCGATTAAATGCCCTTCACAACACCAAAACCTTGTAGACCCTAACCAGGGGGGGTCAAAATTTTGGGTATAACAGATTGCCCCCCGTCAACTGGACTTTGTAATGGATGTGAAAAGTCTGGTTGATGCTTGAGTGACGCCCCAAATTTTGGATTCCACAAAATCCTCCATGTTGTCCGAAACCACGTTGACTACGTCCAGCTATTCGGAGGCGCTGACTGCCTATGCAACAAAACGCTGTCAAGCTATTCTAAGGCGCTGACTACCTATAAGTGAAAATGTGTCAAGCTATTCTAAGGCACTGACTACCTAGGTGACCAAAATGAAATAATGTCAAGCGGTTCTAAGGCGTCGACTACCTATAATACATGAAATGATGAGATGTCAAGCGATTCTAAGGCATTGACTACCTGTAATAGATGAAATGATGCAATGTCAAGCGATTCTAAGGCGTTGACTACCTAGGATGTGAAGACTGGATGGTATGCAAATACAAGAATGCCGAAATGCTAATGATGCTAATGATACTGATGCTGATGATGTTGATGATGCTCGGATGCTTCTAGGGACCGAAACCCGTGCCAATGCTCCTGGCTGGACCCAATGTGGACTTATTGCCATCGCCCCCCAAGCCGGTGTGTAGAGATAACTCCTGGTAAAAACCCTGGGGACTTATTGCCTTTGCCCACCATTCGTTGATCCCAAAAATAAGTTGACATCACAAAATGAGGATTTATTGCCATCACCTCGCCAACTTTCTGTCGCCAGGTCTTGTGACGCGCCTGGATAATGCAACTAGGTCTTATGACGAGCCTATATGAATGAGATGAATGCAATGTGTTTGATGAGATTGGGTAAGCTAAAGGGTAACACTAGGTCTTACTACGAGCCTAAGGGAATGCAACTAGGTCTTATGACGAGCCTAAATGATGGTTCTAGGTCTTACGACGAGCCTAAAGGTGGGACCTAGGTCTTATGACGAGCCTAAAGGTTGGATCTAGGTCTTATGACGAGCCTAAAGGTTGAATCTAGGTCTTATGACGAGCCTAAAGGTTGGATCTAGGTCTTATGACGAGCCTAAAGGTTGGATCTAGGTCTTATGACGAGCCTAAAGGTTGAATCTAGGTCTTATGACGAGCCTAAAGGTTGGATCTAGGTCTTATGACGAGCCTAAAGGTTGTTCTAAGTGAAAATGTATGATGGGCCTAAATGGGTGTAGAAGGATTAGGGTTTATGTCAAACCTGGAGATGGTAGGGCTCGAGACGGGCCTGCGGATGTTTGAGTGTGAAGGTAGGGCTTAAGACGGGCCTGTGGGAATTTGATGTGGAGGAAGGGCTTAGGACGAGCCTGTGTGATGTACGATGGCGGTGGTGATGTTTGAGCTTTGGGTTCCAATTGGCGTTGTCACAGCAATTGTTGGAACCAACAATTGCCCCCAGCATTTTCCCTTAAGACAATCTGAGCTAGAGTTCATGGTGATCGATCAGAACGATCGATTGCCCCCAGTATTTTCTTTGATTAAACGTGCGAACAAGTCTCGTCCTCACAGGGTCAAGGCTTATGTTTTAATGTGGTGCTTCCTAACCTACACTCGACGTGTTTGGTGTTTGCACTCGTTTCTCACTTACGGTCACAACTTCTCAACCATTGAATTTGACACTTGTTAGATTTACGCATTCAACCTGTTACTTTCACATGATTGGATACACAACTACTAAGTCGGAAGTCTTTTGAGCTTATAACGTGGCTATGGGGTGTGATGAATGACAACAGGATAATGGAGGAATGTTTAGGATATGTGGGGCTTTAAGGATGACCAAAGCTGTAACTTGCACCGTCTCTCGGACTTGTCTTCTTTGCCTTGAAGTCGTTTGGCTACTTCGTGATGACTTCGCTTATGGGCTTGGAACTCTGGATTTTTGAGTTGCACCTTTTTTTTTTTTTCTGATTTTGGATTGCTTCGAGGCTCTTCAGGTTTGCCTTTCTTTGAATCTTTTTTCCTTCGGGGTTCTTGTGTTTCCCGGTTTTGAACTTTGAGAGCTGTTTTTGATGTTAGCTCACTTGGATCCTGTGCCACATTGGGACCATTTGCGGATCGCTTCGTCACGCTGGTAGCAATTTTGCTTCTTTGGACTTGTGAAGTTGCTGTTCGGAAGTCGGGCTCCTTGCTTCCTCTGGTCACCGGGTCGGTTATTCATCATTGGCTGGCTTGTTTGTGGAGTTTGTAAAAAGAGGATGTTCACGAAAAGCTCAACGGGGGTGCCTAGGGTGCAATGTCAGGGTTCACAAGCTTTTTGGCTGTGTGGTGCTGTACCTAGGTGCTTCGTCATCCCTAATAGTTGTGTGTCCATTCTTTGTTACTTTTCATAGGTTTAAGCGTAAATTTACAAATTATCTCCTTCGGTCGGAGTCATGCCGTTTACCTTACCTTTGAATGTGATCTCTCTGGAGTCGTGTGAGAATGACACGCTCTTTCGCTCTTGGTTTTACCGCTCAAGGCACTCTCGCGAGGTGTACACTCAAAGACTTGTTTGCATGTTTAAACAAAAGAAATAAACATTATCGTTCCTTAACTCAGATTGCCCCCAGTATTGCTGTGGGGTTTACTTAACAAACCTTAGAATGGCCGAGTTACTTACGGAGGGTGATTGCATGTGTGATGGTAAATGATGGTGGTGAGTGGTGATGGGGTCATTGCTGAATGATTTATCTTTTTATGCTTTTGGTGGCAGCAGTTTTGTTTTATGTGTCTGATAAAATGGTAGAAATGGTGGAATGCTGTGACATGTGTGGTGGCCGTAACTTGGATGGGAAGGTGAAGAGGTCTCATGAGAAACAAAGGTTTTTCCTTTCATATGCTTGCAGACATGCTTTATGAGTGAGAGTCTTTTTCTCCTTTTTTTAGCACATAAACGAATGTATAAACATTAAAACATGAACAAAGAAGAAATTTATTGATAACCAAAAGAAGTAACAATGACATCGAGTACCAACTAAATGGGAGAGACAACTAAACTAGCTAAAGAACTAAAAGAAAAAGACAAGGGAAAAAGACAAAAGCTACGCAAAACAGCTAAAGGAAGAAGAAAAGATAACAAAGACTCCTAGTGATGTTCCGGCATAGGATTCCCGAAGATATTCCCGCGCTCTGAGAACTGAAGCCCCTGGTCAATCAGGTCTTGGATCTTATGCTGTAGGGCCCTGCAATGATCGGTATCGTGACCTGGTAGCTGATGGTAGAGACAGAACTGATTTGGACTCCTGCCCAAACGGGTGACTCCTGGTCGGGGAGGAAGAGGCTGTAAGATGTTCTGCTCCTGGAGCTTTTTCAGAGCATGACTCAAGGGCCGACCGATATCTGTGAATTCTTGTTGATTGAAATCCGGTCTTGGAGGTGGTACTGCTCGATAGTTCCTCCCTTGTTCCCTTGGCTGCTGGATTGCATTCACCTCGTACTGTCCCGTGTACCTCTGCGGTGCGCTCTGTGCGTAAGCTGCGGTTGGGTAGGAAGCTTTCGCTGGTTCAGATTTTGGGAACTTTGAATTGCTTCCGGATCCTCGAGGATATCCAAGCTTTAGGTCTCCCTTGTGGATCTTCTCCTCCAAAACTCATACCTGGCCCATGAGCATATCAAAGCTTGGAAAGTACATATACTTTAATTCATCATTGTACTGCTTTTGCATGTTCTCAACAATCATGCGAATTTGTTCCTGCTCATCCATCCTTATAGGCATGCCCGCTGCCTTCCTCCTCCACCGCTTTATAAAGTCATACATGGACTCACTTCCCGTTTGGCGCGTGCTGGCAAGGTCAGACCGGGTGATTTCCAGATTTTTGGCATACTCAAAGTGAGTCAGGAAGGCTTCACATATCTCCTCGTATGTCTTGGTGTTCATTCTTTGAGTTAGGTACCATCGTTGAGGAATCTCATCTAGGTATCGGGTAAAAACCTTGGCCTTCTGTATATCATTGAGCCTCAGGATAGACATCTCTCGATCAAACATCGCCAAATGGATTTGGGGATCGGTCGAGCCCTTGTAGAGAGCCAAGGTGGGGAGCTTCAGCTTCGCAGGTAGCTCGACGTCTGGATAAGATCCCATGGAGAGATAGTCAAAACCAGCAGGTTTACCGGCCTTTTCCATGTGCTCAATGCGCCTCAGAGCCCTCTGAACTTCAACAGCTAACTGGTTCCCGGGAGCACCACCTCCGTATCCAACTTGGGTGTCATGTCCCTCCAGGGAGATATTATCCATGCCGTATAAAGGGTTGACAAATCCTTGCAGCGGTCTTTCCTGTCTTGCCGCCTCCAAAGATCCTATTTTCTCATGGAGCTTAACTGTTGCCGCCATATGCCGTGCCTCCAAGGTTTCAATGGCAGCTTGATGTTTCTGTACCAGGCTAGCTATTTGGTCCTGCTCCCCCGTTGGACCCCCAGTGGTCCTGCTTTGGGCTGCCGTTTCCAACGCGGCCAACTTACCCTCCAGCTTGGTGATTGTGTCCACATATTTATTTTTGAGTGCCTGGATTGCTTTCTGGTATTTCAAATCAAAATTTCTCATGAGCGCTTCAACAGAAGTGTTCTGGTTCTCCCCCCCTGCTTGCCGGTCCTCCTGAGGGATATCATCATGGACCTGGACCGACATGTCAGATGAGCTGGAGTCTACTTCGGGCTGGAATGATGGAAGTGGAGGAGTAGGCAGTCAGGTCAAACGTCCAGAACTTCTGTCCCAGCGCCTTTCTGAAATCTTGCCTTCTTTCTGTTTCAGAACATAGAGTAAAAACAAAAACCATTAGGGCACGGGCTTTCAATGACATGGAAAGATTTTCCTCTGAGGACCCTTATAATGGACTCTTTTCCTTTTTTGGACTGTTCGGGCCTAGCGGGCTGGAGATTTTTGGCATGTGAAATGGGCCAACAATCCTAAAGGGAATAATGGAAACCTTCGAGCTTATTCTGAGAGGGTGATTTCGTGGAGGTAAAGGAATTTGGGCCACTAAGGCCCTCAAGTGTTTCATTTGGACTGGGAGAGATTGATGGATCGATACAGACATTGGGCCCGAGGCCCAGGAGAAAGAACATATGCACAGAAGTCTTACATAAGGAGGTGATGCAAATGTCCTCACAAAATGACTCAGTCCAACGGGTACAGATCGATCCGGAGAGGTGCTTGGGGCGCGGGCCCAGGTCACCACAAAGGAATAGGGCTTGCACGCTATTCTCTTTGGGCTTCCCCACTTTTTTTTCACATCACCTAAAGGTGTGCGTCTACGGTCGGGTCTTTGGCTGACCAAACAGTGGGCTAGGTAAGGGTACTGCCAGGAAAATGCTTGGGGCTAAAGCCCAGGTATTGAGGGGGTGTGGTTAGACGACACCCTCCTCTTTTCCCCCACTTATTCACATCACCTGGAAGGTGTGAGTCCCAGACAGGGGACCCTTAAACGGGTCCTGAGGTGAAGTTGGTTTATGTGGACCCTCGCTCTCATATGATGCAAAGGTGCAGAAATTTAAATTGCGCACAAAAGTAAACAAACAATATAATAAAAGCCATAAACAAACAATTATTCAAGTTAAGCCCTCTTTTTTAAAATTAAGAAGTTTGTCCCCAGCAGAGTCGCCAGTCTGTGAGCCTCGATTTTAAACCTTATCCTATGTTGATTAAAGCTGATTAGGATCTAACCGGGTTTTAGGTCCACTTATAACCTAAGATTAATAACTATGTCATATAACAATAATTATTAAAAAAAACCTAGGCTAGCTCACTGGAACCTATTATGAGTCGCCACCTAATTTTAACCTAGATTAAATTAGGAAAGGAGAGTTCGGGTTCGGGGGCTTGGTATTCGACTTATTTAGGGTTCAAATTACTTTCATTACCCTTCCTAGGTCGTTTTTCCTCTACTGGGTTTATTTACGGCTTTCTACAAAGTTGTTTTTAACCTAGGTGCGCGCTTTTGTTTTTTTATTTTTTAACGTTTTTTTGACAGAAAATTAAAGTGAAATTGAAAGTTACCTAAACTAGGGTTTCGGAGGCAAAATTAGGTCAAATTTTAATTACGTCCGTGGCCACGGACCTAATGTCCGAGACCACGGACCCCAGTTGAATTAGGTGATTTTGAAAACAGAACTAAAATAAAAACGCAATCTTGAAAAGTCCGGGGCCACGGACAGGGTGTCCGTGGGCCCGGACATGTATTGACAGAAACCCTAAAATTTGAAAAATTGAAAAATATAAAATCCCGCCACCGTCAGTGGGTGTCCGTGGTCACGGATAACCCGTCCGTGTTCCCGGACAATGAGTCCGAGGTCACAGACAACCCTCGGACAGTGGGTTTTCGATGGTTCCCGAGGGTTTTTTGAGCTCAAATTTTATGGGTGTGTAGCCTGAAAGATTTTAAACACGTTAGTAACTGAAAGAACTCAATTTGACATCAAAATTAATACGAAACTTAGCAAACAAGTAACAAGGCAGTAGCTAAAACAATCAGCAATACAGAAACAAAAAAGAGTTAGTTTAAGCCCAAATTTTGAGGCAAGACTAATAATGTCGTGGAGAGTTAGGAAAGTGGAATTTCTACCTATTTTACCTTCGGATTCACAACGATTCTTCACACCGGGATTCGTAGAGTGCTCCGTTTGTGGCAGACCCGAAAGATTTTCGAACCGAGCTTCTGGTGGTTGGTTGTTCTTGCTGTTCTTCACGTTTTGGTGGTGTTTTTGAGGGGTTTTGATGATTATTGCTGCTTTGGGGATTGGAAAACGTGTTTAGATGGTGATTTCGGGGGATTTTTGGTATGATTCGGGTGGCCGGGTGTTGGAAAACGTGAGACAAAGAGAGGAGGCTGTGCTTTCTATCTTCCTAGGGTTCTTGATCATATGAGATTCTTCTTTTATAAAAAAAAAACCTATCCCTTATATAGAGTTTCTTAAAGATAAAGAAAATCTAGTAAAAGTAAGATTTTTTGATATTTTAATTAAGTGACTTCCTAAAGGAATTTGCTGTGAAATTTTAACCACGTGTCAAGGATGACATTATGAATTTTCTGAAGTGGAATCGGATTTTTTAAATATTGGAAAATTTTTAAATTGAATTTCTCGTCAGATTCAGTCAGAAATTGTTAGAAAATTAATGGAAATTCGAAAAATCAAAATTCCAATGCCATTATGCTTAGAATGTCATCCTCTACCATGGGTTAAAATATCAAAGCATTTCAAGCTGATTTGGGCATCTTTCGGAGGAGAGAGAAAGCCTATAGGAGGTCTCAGAGCCTTAAAAATTACAAAAATGCCCCTGACAATGACGAAACTGCTCTTCATGCCCTGGGATGCGCCGATCGAGCCGGAATCCTCATTACTCGATTAAATGCCCTTCACAACACCAAAACCTTGTAGACCCCAACCAGGGGGGGTCAAAATTTTGGGTATAACAGAGTGAAATACCCCAAACCTAAGTATGATAAGTAAACATAAAATTATGATTTAATAAGGCTAAATCATGCCTTAGAAACATTGGTAGACAATTTAAACCAAAGAAAACATCATAAGAGCAATTTAAGCAAAAACATGCTCTAAGCTTGGAGTGACTTTGATTAGCACCCAATGGTCATTCTTAGACCTCATTAACATGCTAATTGACATGTTAAAATTACCAAAGAAAACTAAACTAAAAAACAAGCTTAAACACAAATTGTGCTTTAAGGACTCTTAAAGCACATTTTTGAAAAATTGTCTTAGAAATGAGTTTTGAGTGGCTAAATGCCCATGATTACACCTTAATAAACATGTGTACTAATTAGTATCACATTAGGAATCCTAAATCAATGAGAAAGCAAAAATTTCACAAATTTGTGCACAAATTATGAATAGTACCCAAATAGTGCCCAAATAAGCCTTAAGTCAACTTTAATTGGTCAATGGTCAAATTAAGTCCATAAATATCTTGTTAATGAAGGGGGGACGGTTTTGATAGGGTGAGTCATCACCATATGCCATCCATATTAGAAAAGAAGAAGGAAAAAGAAAAAAAAAAGACTATTTACCTTTTTAAAAGCAAATATCTTACCTTGCCTTCTCTCTCTCTCTCCTCTCTTCTTAATTTCACACCTTCCCCACCATTTTCTTCTTCCCTTCTCTGCTCCAAAACCGTTCCAAGAAACAGCCATGGCACCTCCATCTTCATTTGCTCACCAAACACTCATTTTAGCTCCAAATCAAAAAGTAAGCATAGATTACTATTAGTTAGAGCAAGCTCTTGCATCCTATATTTTCAAATATTCAAAAGCTCAAGTTTGGTTCCATGGAGAAACTCCATTGAAGGGGGAAAATCAAGTTTGAAGAGCTCATTTGCTTCTTCATTCATTCAAGGTAAAGAAAGTGAAAGAAAAATTAACTTTCCTCAATTTTTCGTATATGGCCGAAATTGCCTTACCAAGATGGCTTATTTTATTCCTTGTATTAGCCTTGATTCAATCTTCAAGAGCTTAGTTGAAGCCATGCTTTGATTCCTTACCAAACTCATTCCAAGGTTCCTAAGGTAATCATCTAATTTTAAGGCTTAAAGCACTCTTTTTAACTTAAGAGTAAATTCTATGAGTTTAGGTATATTCCTTAGCACTCATTATCTTATTTGAATTTTGATTAGAAGATTTACAAGGGAACTAAAGGCCCTTGCCGAAATTCAATCAAGAAAACCAAAGGAGGAAAGTGAGAGAAGCTTGAGAAAAACAAGGTAAATTGCTTACCTAATGGTGGTTTAAGGTTTTAAGGGATGAGGTTTAGATAAATACTAAATGTAGCTTAGAGCTTACATTATGTAATGGGTTATATGACCTAGGAAAAAGAATTTAAACAAGCTTGTGAACTTGTGACTAAGGGCCAATGGGAATGATTAGAAGATAGATTTGGATGGATTTTAAGAGCATTATACTACTATGAGATTGATGGGTGTAATTGCAGGTTGAAGGCTATTATATGTGTGAAATTCAGTGTTTAAATTCATGTCATTTAAGGGCCTAAGAGCCATGTCATTTAAGAGCCTTAGTGCTATGGAATTTAAGATTATTGCACTATATTGAGTTGGTTATGAATGGTTTGGATTTGGTGAGAAATATCATGAGGAAAGGATTCGATATGTGTGTGTTGATTAGAGGAGAAAAACTATGCAAATGGGCATGATAATATACTAGGGGAGCTATGGCGAAATTTGAGTAGAAAGCAAAGTGTTTTAGTGGTTGTTGTGAATTTAAGTGACCAAGGATTTGCTAGGAATCATTAAAATAAATTTGAGGGGAAATAAGTTAACGACGGTGTTCATGAGGATTAGAATGACCTAGAGTTTTCTAGGAGGAATTAGAGGTTAGGAGGGTGTATTAAACACACCAAAATCATGGTATGAGGAATGTTGAGACTTGTGCAAAAATCTGTAGGAAATGATGTATAATACCTTGTGATGATTTAGGAATGATCTAGTTTGTGTAACCTTCATGGTATTGAGTGGATTTGAGTGATGGGATGAAAGTTGTCTAAAAAGGGTATAACATGGTTAAGGTAAATGAAGAACAATTTTAAGGTGTTAAAAGGATGGCAAGAAGTGTATAGGTAGGTACAAGTTTAGGAATGATGAGTAGTAAGTGTAAAGGAGAGAAAGATACGCATGGAGATGCAGTATGACTTTGAGAACTTTGAGAGGTTTGAGTAAAGGAAATGGGTATGCATAATGATGCTTGGGAAGTAGTTAAGATGGTTGTGAAGAAACACTATGGTTAGTTGAAGTTGTAGGCATTATAACTCTTTAAAAACCTAAGGAAAAATATTACAAGTGTTAGGAATTTTTGTAAGAAATTGAGTGACAAGTTTGGTGATGATTGAGGAAGTTTTAGTGCATGTTTTAAGGTGTTTAAACATGTAGAAAACATGTGGAAAAATTGTGGAATGAGTGGGAAAATATTAGGGTGAATTGGGAGTTCTAGAAAAGCACTTTGAAAAATGGGGTCTGTTGTGGACCGCCCCTAGGGACCACCCCTATGGGGAGGTCCAGTTGAATTCTGCAGGATGAGTGTAGTTTCTGTTGTGGACCGCCCCTCTGGGGAGGTCCCCAGAGGGGCGGTCCAGACCAGAGGGAAATTTTTTTTAAGGCTTCTAATGATGGGGGATTGGATGGTAATGGTTTTAGATGATGTTTAGGCCTTGTTTGGTGACATGTAAAGGCCTTAAAAAGTGTAAACAAGTGTTAGGTTGGATGTGAGAGTTGTGAACTTAAGATCACAAGATTAAAATTGAGTATAACGGGATGACGAGGTTAACTATGGGCACATTAGTCATTAAACAATAATATTACCCCAATGTTAATGGAAGCAATTGTAATGTTACCAGTTGTTCGAGAATTATTTGAGGAACACAAGAGGACACAATAGAGTGGATCTTGGTGACAGGTATGGTTTTCTTGTAGCCTGCTTGCTAACGAGGTGTCCCTCGGCTTGTGTGCTATTTGTTTATGTGTGTCGACTAAACAAGATAAAGCACGCAACCGGTATATTATGTTGTTGTGTGATTGTGATGCACTAACACATCTTACCTTGAGAACTTACTAACAATGTTTAGAAAAGAATTGTGTGAGAATAAGGAACACTCCCAAATATTGTTTTATTAGTAACCGAAAGTGGTTAACTAACAAACATTAACTTTGAGACTTCTACTAACTATAACTTGGGGGGAGTGAGGAATCCGGAATGGTTCGGTCATGCACGTGTTAAGTAGGAGGTTGGTATCCTTATCAGGTTCTGACTTTTAAATATGACTTGTCTTCGGACTCGTCACCTAGAGTCGACATAAAGACTTGGTCACCTCGATTTCTGTTCGAGGTGGGAGGCATTACTAAGATGGTGTGGTGGGATCTACCTAAATCCCAACTAATTCTAACAAATATTGTTTATGTAAACCAATGGAGCTGATAACTCATTGGTTAGGGTTACTTAACCCGACAAGATAAACAATGAATTAAGGAACAACAATTCTAATTAAAGAACGGTTGTCTTAATTGAGATAAGATTTGAGATAAGTATAACCAATTCTAATTAAAGAACGGTTGTCTTAATTGAGATAAGATCTGAGATAAGATTTGAGATAAAGTACAACCAATTCTAATTAAAGAACGGTTGGTACATTGAGACTGAGATAAGGATTAAGATTAAGGTAAGATAAGAATGGACTGAGATTAAGAGGTATCATGTTCTAAGGAGTTAAAAGACTAATTCACTTACTAAGGGAACGCTTTTAAGTCGTTCATTGTGTTTGAACTTTGATTGTTCATATGTGGCTTGTTGTTTATTGCACTTCGTATTTATGTTGTGCATCTAATCAACTTCATGCTATCTACAATTAGTCATCGTAGCCCCGTTAGCTTGGGGGCTATAAGAGAATCGTACCAGCAAAGGTGCTGACCCCTCGGGGGCTGCTATTTAAATTTTGCAGGTGAATGTCAGAAGACGACCGTCCGGAGAGTAGGATCGGGTAGAATTACTACGGGTTGATTTACTTTTATTACACGAGTTGTGCATGTACACTCGTTTAGTAAATGGATGAGATGTTAGTATGATGTATTAGGATATAAAATATTTGTACTGAGGATATGTATTGGTTAAGGTTAAGTGTACATTGATGTTCGGTATATTCGGGATCATCAGACCGTATCTAGATCTTGGAGTAACTAGTATGCCTAGTTAGTCACGTGGGTGACTAACGACGATAACACCAACTGTTGTAAGAATTCCGCTGTAATGTTGGGTTAAGTAAATGGAGGTTTATGAGATGACTATGTATTTATGAGTTGGGGTGTTACAAAAAGTGGTATCAGAGCGTAGTTACGCTCTGATGACAGGAATTACCGAACTAGGAGGATACCGAGTTAGAGTTTGAGATGTGGGTTAAGGGTTGAGAGATAGAGCGAGAGGTGCGTTAGTTAGGACTTCCCGGTGTTTACCGGATATCCATAGTACCTAAACCCACCCTCCACTTCCCTAACCTTGAGTACGAGGAACAAACACCAGAGAGAAGAAAGCCTTCTCTTACTCGGGGAAACCCGATTTGGCAGTTAGTTAACATTAAGCAATGCGAGAAACACCTCGTTGTACAACAGTTTACTGAAAACTTGAAGGTCGTAATTAGAGCGCAATGATAAAACAGGCGCTGCCAACGGAATTCTACCACTGAGAGAACGGTAATTACCGGCAACATGGGTCGACATGCTATGAAGTCGAGATACCCCACCATATCAATGATAAGAACAACACTAGAGTGCAATGGAGAGGAAAAGAGAAGTGACAGGAATACCGGACTGCAGTCCGAAGGAGCACAACTGCGGGTAATACCGCGCATGAGAATAAAGACTACCAGAAAGTCCATTATGAAATAGGGAACTCCAAACCCTATACAACTTGAAAACATACGAGGATACGACGGGCATAGCTCAGGCGACTAAGGAAACATGTACAAATTGGATATTGAAATAGGACTACGATGTAGTACCTAAAGGAGAATTGTTACCTAGTAACCACAACAGAACGTGTGGAAACGGGAGCGAGGATTAAGACATAAGTAAATAACAATGGGTTCCCTCAGAAAGAGGAACGTCCTGATAAGTGACTGTACCGTCAAAACAACCAGGAAACTGCCGGAAGGTCAGTTATCCAAAACAAGAGGACATCTAAGGGGTCCCGAGGACTACCAACTACATGGAGATTAGGAGGAGGTACCACTACTGACGTATACAGTACCGATAGCCCATCTTGCATGGCGCACTTGCTATAGCAAGTTTTGCCACGATGAAGCTAAACGGGAAGCCATCATGGCAAGGTAGCGGAACGCTACGGTTATTATACAAATTGTTATTGGATTTCAAATCCTTAAGAACCAGAGAATAAGACCCTGGAAAGGCCTGACAGCCTGACCATGACGAGCAGAGTCGACACACCAGTCAGCAGGGAGCTGAACTTGGACAGCATTATAAACGATAAAAAAAAATTTCGCAACAGTACAACCTACTACAACACCAATCCCGAACCTTGAAGAAGGGAACCTAAGAGATCGCTCAGTGATCCGAGCAAAACACTACGTAAGTAACAACATACAAGAAATGTATCATGAGATACAATGAAGACAGTTGACATAAAAACTTTTAACAAGAACGGGATAAGACTCCCAAATTGACCACTAAGAATATCAGTAATAAACATTATTCATTGAAGATGTTGGTAAACCCCGGAGACATGGATAAAGGAAACGAACTTAGGCTATAATCAACTAAGAATTAAAGACATACAATCCCTACATAGGGAAGCTCAGAGGACTACACCACAGAGTGGCTTAGCCGAGCAGAACAAAACTCATGAACGACGATTAGTGTTGTTTGCCTAACTCATTAACACCCAAGTATGAATGATCATTGACGGGTGGCATAGTCCACAAATGTTGAACGAAGCATTGAGATGGAAACACATGATAACAAGGACAATTACTCAACTTAGACACCGTAAGGCAGACGCCTAATACAAACCAACATTAATCGCTAAAAGACTCATGTCTTTAAAAGCGGAAGTATTGCAAACACCAAGTAACCTCAGATCATCTGAATAAACTTCCATAGTGAGAAGCAGGATCCAGTAGCTTACCATGAACCCGGTACTACATCTAGGATATAATCTAATGGTTGAGAAAAATTTAGAGAACCCAAACCTTATGAGGATAGATTATAATGAGTAAGAGTACGACAGTGAACCGAGTGTCAGCTCGCACCCAGGAAAAATTAGATGCTAAGAGCCTACGAGCCAATGATGTTAACACATCAGAGCCCGAGGCGCAGTAAGTTGTAAGAGAGCTTATTTAAGCCATGAACAAACTACAATTCGTAAATATGAACGGTTACAAAACCTATAACTTAGATTGTGGAAGAATTGCCAGGAAGTGGCGCCAATGAGAATATTAAGATAATGCTATTGACAGGGGCGGAGAACAAACCATTCCTTTTAGGGTGGGGATACCTCTCCTTGTTGTGGGGCCATGAGTGGGAATAAACCCCTCAAAAAGGGCTTTCACTTATTAGAGATAGAATACTTCTTGTTAGATAATGGAAAATGTAAACCTTGAGATTTCCTTTGAACGTACCAGATACACGTGAGTAATAAGGAAGGCTGCATAGATAGACCTCATATCAAACACCCGGGATTAGGAATCAATAATCGTCAGAGATAAACGTTGTGAGTGCACAATATGGCACGTCAAGTGACCAACACTCAGAAGAGCTTGTGACTCAATGGATGAATTCTTCTGTAACCAGTTAAATTACTTGGTAAATAACATCATAAAGGATGGAAGAATGTGAGAGAGATTAACCTACTTGCGAACCTAAAATTGGAGCAGAACACCTTCATATTAAGAGATAACAAAATTACAACACGGTACGACAACCGCCATACACCCGAAATTAGAGAACTCCCTGTGTGTTTACACCAAGAAGGGATTGAGTATAAGATAAGATGTTAGAATAAATGATTAAGTAGTTGCACCATCAATGGGCAACAGAGTAAAGACCAACCACCACGGTAACAGAGGTCGTGAAGACAATACTTATATAAATGGATTAAGTCATGGTGCGCAGTAGAGCGACCATCATATATAAACCGCCAAATATTGACACAAAGGCAATTACATAGATGAGCTAAGATCGATATAAGTAAGGGGATAAGATGGTAGATGAACTGAGCATTGACGCCAGTAGTCTAGAGATTTGAGCTAAGATTTCATAGGAAGCACTCTGCCATTCCTTAAGGAATTGGAAGTGCATTCCTAGTAGATCAAATGTGAGGACCAAGATAATAGGTTCAGTTACTATAGGATAGAGTCCGTACTAGTACAGAAAGAAGCTAAAACATACCACTTTTAAGAACACGGTAGATGTATTACCCTTGATTAAGTTCAAGAAGAACAATAAGTGTTATTATGGAAAGATGATAGAGGAGATCGACAACAGAATACTTCGTAATTAGCAATAGCTAAACGTGTGACGGACACTACGAGTCTACTAAAACGAGATATGGGACGACTACACTCCATAGGAGCTTGTGGGCTTGACAGACTCATTTATGAGTTAGTCGGGTAAGTAGTAATGTATCAGTAAGGTACCTCATGCATGAAAACGAGTAGTGTAAGGAACACGGGAAGTAGTCGACTCCGTACCATGGTCAACAACGCAAGATCAAACAAGAGCAGCTACTACCACAAACAGTTGAAGAGAAGAAACTCAGTTGAACCAACGACACAAAGGAATCAGAGAACTCATTTCAGACAGAAGATAATTAAGAATTATGAAGTGCGAAGAGCACGAATTATTAAGTGCAGACATGGACATGTCTTAAGACATTAGAGATAAAACTGTAAAGGGCATTAAGCACTAAACAGTAATTTCAGATTAAGCATCAGCCACAGACCAAAGGTCAGTTGGGAAGAATAATTTAGACACTTTACGAACATTAGATCTCCAAGGAGACTGGATAGACGAGCTACAACTCATTAAGGCCATGTATAAATAAAGATAACATATGTCCACTGAGAGACCTTTATTCCTAAAATGTAAGGAGGCAGGGAATTGTACAACACATGAAATACCCCAAACCTTGATATGTTGCTTAAACATTAAACTATGGTATATTAAGGCTAAAAAGTGCCTTAGAGACGTTAGTGAACGATTTAAACCTTAGTAAAACAATAAAGTACCATAAATACAGTTTGAGCAAAAACATGCTCTAAGCTTGGAGTGAACTTGGTTAGGACCCAAAGAGCCTACCAAGACTTAATAATATTCAATTATGATTTAATAAGGCTAATTAAGTCCTTAGGAAACCTTGGTAGACGATTAAACCAAACAAAACACAAATAAATACCTTAAAGTCAATATGGGCAAAAATGTGCTCTAAGCTTGGGATAAATTTGTATAAGACCTAAAGGTCATACCAAGACCTTATTTATATGTTAATGAACATATTAAATCAATTACTAAAGAAAATCAAGTTTGAAAACAAGTTAAAACACAAAATGTGCTTTAAGGAGCCTTAAAGCACATTTTTGAAAAATTGTCTTGTAAATGAGTTTTGAGTGGCTAAATGACCATCATTACTCTTTAGTTAATATGTGTACTACTTAGTATCACATTAGGAAGTCTAAATCAATGAGAAATAAAAAATTTCACAAATGTGTGCCTTAGTTTGTGAATAGTAACTAAATTGTACTAGTTTATAACATAAGTCAATATAAGTGACTTAGTTGGTCAACAAAGACCACCAAAGAGCCTAAACTACTAAGGGGCCGGTTTTTCATGTGTGACTCACCACACTTGACCAATCAAATAAACAAGGAAAGTAATAAAGCATAGTTACTATTTGCTTTTAGTTAAAATATCTCCAAAAGCAAGCTTTTCTTCTCATTCTCTTCATTCTCCTTGTTTCCCCACCGTCTCCAACCTCCCTTCTCCCTTCTCACACTCGGTTTGCTACAGCCCACACAACTACTCCATCTTTGAATCCTTGTAATTCCTAGCTCCATATACCAAATCAAATTCTAAGACCATATTTGTCTTAGTTAGGCCAAGCTCTACACTTCTCTCTTTCCAAATCTTCAAAAGCTCCATTTCGGTGCCATGGAGATTCACCATTGAAGGAGCTTGAGCTCATATTTTCATGCCTTGTTATTCTCCTTTGCTTCAAGGTAAGGAAAATCAAAGAAAAACTCCATTCCCTCTTGTTTTTGTATGTGACCGAAAATCACCAATTGATGGTGTCTTCTCTTGTTCTTTCATAGCTCCATTTCAATCTTTAAAGGACAAGGAGGAGTCCTCTCTTGATGCTTATTCAAGCTCTCTTTTTATTCCAAGGTAAAACAACTATCCTAAAGTGTATATACAATGTATATAACCTAGGGTTTGTAAATGAGTTTAAGCATGAAGCTTGAATGCTCATTGGTTTTACTTGTATATTGATTAGAACATTGACAAGTAACCAAGTCCTCTTGCCGATTTCCAAACAAGGAAGAACAAGAGTGTTCAAGTAAAAATCTTGAAGAAAAGAGGTAAATGTGCTAACCTAATGTAATTTAATTCCTAAGGAAAAATGAGCTTGTATTGCATAATAAAATACCTAAGGAGCCAAGGGCATATGAGGTTTTGTGTATTTGCAGGTCAAAGGCAATATATATGTGGGAAATTCAGTGTTTAAGTTTAATGCAATTTAAGGGCCTAAGAGCCAAGCAATTTAAGATTATGCACTATATTGTTATGTAGTGTAGTTTAAGGGTTTTGTTGTGTGTAAAGAACATTCTCTGTGAAGGTGAATGTCTTGGATGGGTAAAGGAGGAAAAATAATATGTTTGTGTGTAAGGAATGTGTATTAAGTGATTAAGTGTTTTTTTTTTGGTTGTGAAAAGGTGAAAACCTAAGTGTTTTGGTGTAAGAAGATACAAGAGAAACTATGTCAAAATTTGGTTAATGAACAAGGAGTTTTAAGTGTTCAAATGATGTTTGGTGACCTAGGTTGAACTAGGAATGATTAGGGTTTACATTTGTGAAAGAAGGTGAAATAAGGTCTTATTAGGTGTTAAAATGCCTTGGGTGTTATCTTGGAGGATTTAGAATGCAAATGAGAGTTAAGGATGTTTCAAGCCATGGTAAGATTGTGTTAAGGATTTGTACAAGTTTTAGTACCAATGAGGAAGTAAGGTGTTGTAAGGATGATGTGTGAAAATTGTGGAGTAGATTCTTGGAAGGACATAAAGTATTTATGGTGGGCTAAATATAGTGTGGGAACATGCTATAAACCTAAAGGGGAAGCATTATAAGTGTCGGGCATTTTGGCAAGAAATGAGTAAGTGTTTAAAGGTATAGAAAATGAAGGTTCTGGCACGTCTGAACTACCGTCTGAACGTGGACGTTCGGACATGCCCTGTTGCGCGTAGGTTTTCTGAGCTTCGACCAGTGTCCGAACTACCGTCCGAATTTGGAAGTTCGGACACACCCATCTCTATTCTCTGGTTTGGCCTCGAACAGTGTCCGAACTTGGGAAGTCCGGACGCAAGTTCGGACAAGGTGCTGTTTTGACCAAAAACTTTGTTTAAGGTTAGAAAATGATATCTAATGATGGGGATTGATAAGTAATGATGTTATGAGATTGTTAAGGACATGTTAAGTGAGTTATAATGACAATTGAGTGGGTGAAAAGTTGTATTAAGATATAAAAGTAAAACAAGTTAAAATGTAAAGTTATATAACTAGTTAACGGGAGTAAGTCATGAACTTTAAACTTTAAACAATCAAGTTACCCCGATGTTAACGAAAGTAAATGTAATGTTACCAGTTGTTCAAAGATGTTACGAGGAACATGTGATGGCACGTTAGAGTGAAACCCCGGTGACTGGTATGGTTTTCTTGCCACCTGTGTCCTACCGGATTACACCGGCTTGTATGCCAATGTGTTTTTCTGTATGTTTTCCACGTTGTAAGATAAAACATGTAATGAGTTTATAGTAATTCATTTATGTGGCGTGTTCAATTCCGATACCATTTAACCTCGAAAGTGTTAAACCTTAGCTAACTGAGTCTAGGATCACGTGAGAGATCGGTATTCGGATTTAACGACCCGAACCATGGGACTTCTAACCACGGCTATGCGTGAGTTAATTGTGTGATGTTTGTGTGTGAATGTATGGACCTCCCTTGTGTGTTTAACCCAGTTGTAATACCTTATGGTGTGTGGGTGTAATAGGTTCCATAATGGAGCTCTAACTGTTTACTTATAAGTATATATGTACTAATGGGGGGTGAGGAATCCGGTCGTTCCGGTCGCGCGTTGTTTGGGAGTGGGTATCCTTTTTAGCTTTACCCTCCTCTGTTATGGTTGTTTCCTCCACGGGTTACGACCTCCCATTAGCTTACTCCAAAGCTTAGCTATTCTGACTTATGATCGGTCTAGGGGAAACATGTGTTTGTGTGGTGTGTTCGGGTCACTAAATCCGATCCATCTTTAAGTGAAGTTACTCGTCTGACTATTAGGACGGTAACGAGTGTTGTGTAACGAGCTTATCATGAGTTGGTGACATTCTCTAGGCTCTACAGTGAACAAATTATGTTTGGGGTCGGTTCCTTAAGAGAACCGTACCCGTTGTGTTATGTGTTATTGTTGTGCCGTAATTCTTATAGCGGTGTGATGTTATACGTTTTTTAAATGTGGAGTATGTGGATCATGGATATGAATCCTAGTTTATGATAAAGGGCGTTTAAGGATAACCGATATTAGGGTAAGTATCGTCTATTAAGGAAGTAGCTCCATTAGTGGGAGGAAACACTCAAGGGTCAAAGAACACAAAGAGTGATTTATTAGGCCTAGATGTGTTGTCTGTATTTGTTGTGACCACCATTGTGGATTGTAATGTGTTTTGTGTTATTGGAGTACATGCATGATTTAAATGTAATCAACCGCATGCTAAGATGACAAATAGTTGTGCGTGGCCCGGTTAGCATGCGGGCTGCGGATTACCATACCAGCAAAGGTGCTGAGCCCCTGGGGGGCCACCCTTTCTCTTCTTTTCCTATTTCAGGTACAAGGAGCTGGAAGCCGTTCGAGAGTAGGACGGGGTAGTCGTTCGTACATGGGTAGTCATTTTTGTTTGTATATGTACAGTAGGTTTAGTAATACTGAAATTGTTATCGGCATTAGTTTGTAAATACTCGGTACAGTTGGAAGGTATATGTATGTTGTTGTTGATAATGGAAGGGATCGTAATGTGTAGTCGCTCTGGAATCTAGTCCATCAGACCGATACAATGTATATGTAATAGCCTTGTTAGCCACGTGGGTGGTTAACGGCGTGTAACACCAACAAGTTAAGTAACGTGATGAGGTATGTTCTTCCGCTGCAGTTTGTTGTTTAGTGTGTTGTTGTTAGTTGGGGTGTTACAAAAAGTGGTATCAGAGCGAAGTATCGCTTGATGACTGAATTACCGAGCTTAGGAAGTACCGAGTTGGGATTTAGTACTTGGGTTAAGGGTTGAGTGATAGCGTGAGAGATACGCTAGTTAGGAACTACCAGTGAATACTGGAAACCTACTATATCCATCCCGCCCTCCACAATCCCTGTTTTATAACTTGGGAAAGAACACCAGAGAGAAGGAAGTCCTCTCTTACTGGGAAACCCGATCTGGTGTTATTAAACACTGTATGTAAGGAGAACCTGTCATACGGTAAATCCGAAAAAGTGGGAATCCCGGAGACGGTTTCCATTGAACAATGTTAACCGCATTTGATAGCAAAGAATGAAGAAACCTATGCATAGGAAAAAAAATTTCCGGCAACCTGGGTCGACATGCCGAGCTGTCGAGAACAACCAGCTTGCAATGCACCGACCGTGCAACAGGCAAGAAGTGGATTAATGAAACCCGAGACGAGTGTCTACGGAACCACAGTTGTTAAATAATACACCAACGGTATACCAACCGACTAAGGAACTACAACGTAGTGCCCATACAAGAGACAAGTCTCAGTAACCACAACAAATGCATGGAACGGGCTACGAAGAGGAAACAATATAAAAAAAAAGGGGTCTCCAGAATGGGAAACACCCCAGTTAATGATTATCATCTGAAGACAGTGAGAAGTCACCCAGAGGAATTATTGTCAAGACTGTAAGATCAAGTGAGGGCCAACAAGGCCACTGATGACAGTGCGGGTAAAAATGATACCGCAACCGGTGTGTGTTTAACCGATAGCCAGTTAGCATGGCGCACTTCCATGGCAAGTGCTGCTATAACAGGGCTGTTCGGGAATTTTTTTTAGCAAATACAAAGTACTTAGTGAAGTAACATGAAGTTAAAGGAGATCATCGTAACCGTGGAAGGGCTTAACAGCCTAACCAATGTATGTGGGAATAAACCAGTCAGCAAGAAGCTAGACTTGGATAAGGCAAGAAGACGTGGTGAAACCACGAAGATTTTTTCTTTCAAACTCGGATTGATTTCAAACTCTTTTCTTTCAAAACCAAAAAAATTTCTTTCAAACCTATACTCATTTCTAACCTTCTTTTAAACCAAACCAGTAAACCCAAGGGTAGTTGATAAGGATACAACAGTGGATAAACCTTCCCTTGATTAAGTTCGGGAAGCAGGGAAGGGAATGCATATCATCACAGGACGATATAAGGGAGTTGACAACAGAATACTTCACCTAGGCGTGTGACGGACACTACGAGTGTACCAACTGAAATGTGGGACGACCGCACTCCGATAGGAGCATGTGGGCCTGGCAGACCTACTTATGGGTTGGTCGGGTAAGTAGCAATGTATCAGCATGGTACCCCACATATGTATACAAGTAGAGTCCGGAACACGGGAGGTAGTCGACTCCGTACTACGGTCAGCAGTATAAGTCAATCAAGAGCTAAGGATTACCAAGAATGGTTAAAGTAAAGGAACTCAGTTAAGTTAACGAAACTAAAGGAATCAGTGACTTCATTTCAAGGAAATGTTTAAGAGTCAGGAGGTGCGAAGTGCACTAACTGTTATGTAAAGACATAGGATATGTCTTAAGGATCCTAGGGATAAACATGGTAGCTGGAATGGTGACCCAGCCTGTGCATGGCGAGCAGATGCTTAATGTGGACACATTAATGTGCAATGAACGGGATGAAACTCCCAGAATGAGTACCTACACTACCAGGAAATGTTGATCTTCACAGACGAGGATAGAAAACCCAGCTAAGAACGCAAAACGGCGTAGCTAACTAAATGTACCAATAAGTGCAAGCCAGATGTAATGGCATAACATAGCAACACCCAGGAGCAGTCCTTGAGGGGTTCTTGGATCAACAATCGTTGAACGAAATAACGTGACAGAAACGAACACCCAGTTAAACATAAGTTGTCAGGAGATGGACTGACAATCCTAAGGGGCATCCCATGAAAGGAAACGGAATGCAACGACCTTGTCATGGAGCCCAATACAACCTCTAAACCATGTAATGTTGTGTAGAGATGTAAATGTGTGTGAACAGCCTACAATGAGCGGAGCTCAAGGCAATAAGGCTACTAAACCACAAGCAAATGTGCTAGGTAAATTTGAATCGATTGTAGAAGTCTATGTTGTACAAGTAAATAGAGCGGAGAACGAACCACTGCTTTATGAGTGGGGATACCTCTCAATGTTGTGAAACCGCTGAAGCGGTAGTTATGTGAACCAAGTTCAAGAAATATGTTAAGGATGGACAATATTATGATTGCCTGAGAGCAGTTAGTTTAGTAGCATGTGTGTATAAAGTGAAGCACCGAGCTAAATAACGCCGGCTTGTGACTCGAGTGATCAACGCTCAAGGAGCATTCAGTAGTCATCCAAATGAAGGACGAACCAAAATACTAATGATGTAAGTATATGAGTGGAAGCTAATATAACAGCGAATACCATGTAAGTTAGTGTTATACAAGGAGTAAGAGCACGGTACGCAGTAAGCGACTGTTGTATAAGTGTTGTTAAACGATAAGTGATAGCAAATAACTAGGCAGTAAGCCAGTAGCCAGTATTACGAGATAAGAATCTCAGTGAAAACAAGTGTGAATTCCATTGCGAATCGCATAAGAGATTTACTGCCAAGAGTTTACGCCTCTGCACTCTGTATGACTGAGTGTTTTGGTATTGCATTTGTGCAGTAATGATCGAGTGCGATAGCTATGATTCGGGAAATGTTAATTGTGGTGGGTAGAAGTATAAGGCGGCTTATAACACCATAGTGACTGATGCATAGGAAATGCAAGGTCGTACAAATGAAAAAGTACTTGTATAGCACCGAATGTGGAGCCATGATTAAGAATAAGTGACTACAGTAGCACTAAATACCAAATATCGGTATGGAATATACCTCAAGCGTGGGAAATAATTGAGAGAGCAATACACATTAGGTAGTAGCTCAACCTCAACCGACAGTAAGTCGGAAGGAATCAAGTCAATTATTGTGAAATACGTACCAGTTTACGCAGTAAGTTATTAGAGAAGTGGATGGAGAGTTTTGAAACTCACCGAATTCGCTCACAGTAAGAGGTACCACACGTCGGTTGAGAAACTGTTATTACCAAGATGAAGGTGATAATTGGAGATGTACAATACAGTAAGAATAATGAATGGGGCAAACTAAGCTCTACAGTTATCAGAGTTGCGCGGAAGAAACTAGTGAGCCAGCGATTCAAGTGTTGAATGTGCATGGTGAACATGAGTGAATGGCTAATTATTAATGCCTAGAAGCCTCACAGGCCAGAGCCGAAACCGGTTATGAGTTGAATAAACTCCAATGAGAATTCTTGGTTTAGGGACTAAACCGCCAATATGGTTAAGATCCTCTAACCAGAACATGTTGCATAACAGTCCGCGTGGAAGTTAAAACACTTCACGGTGGTAGAACTTCTAAACCAATATTCAGTGGTTGATTACGTGGGTGTAATCCCTTTTAAGGGGGGTAGAGCGCAAAACCACTTAGTGTGTATTACCGTATAAGTGTACGTGACCTATGGTGTGCATAGCACAAAATAATTTGTTTTGATGATTGGTGTGTGTGTTACGTAAACATACGCATTCATTCATGGTTTAATTGTGGTAATTGCGCACAGAAGATGCGAATACCATTGTGATAAGTGTGTTTATTCGTTAACAATGGTGTGTGATAGTACAAGTGTGGGGAGTAGAGAAACTCCCGGGGGAACGAAAACCCCGACAGTGTATAAATGTGAAACCGTGTATTGTATTTTGATAAAAGTATGTATATATCCAGTATTGTGAGTTATGAAGAGGTAAGAAACCGACATAGAACCTAGTGAGAATTAGATTCCCTAGGTAACTTGATTAAAAGTGAATGGAAATAACTGATAGACGAAGTTCGATCCCTTGGAGATGTTATGATCATGATTAGAATGATTAAAAAGATAGAAAATTGGAAATGAGTGATTTACTTGATGCTTGAAATTGAAGTGAGAGGGTGAAACTTGATTATCATGAGATCAAGGGAAGCCGAACACAAATTGGGGTGGAAGGATAGTTCAACAAATACTGATCACATCAGGGCTGGATGACTCTGGAAGCTCCCTGTAAGTGGTCACAAATAACCACGCTAAGAAAGATGCAAAGACCATAAGTTGGACTTGGAGTTGTATGTGTTTTCAAAAGGATTTTCAATTGGTGTTTTCAAAACAGTCGGTTAACATTTGAAATAAAGGATTCTTTTATACTTAACCTAGTAAAGAATATTTTTGTAGTACTTGCTCACGAGCCGAGGACGCATAAGCCTTTGTCTTCGGACCGGTGACATGGGAAGTATATATGTTAAAAATTAAGTGACTGTTTTGACCCCCCAAAGGGACGGGGACCAGAAGGTGTCCATCGCGACCGGGTACTGCGGGATCACAGTGTATATATATAAAAAAAAGGTATTTTTGGTTGCCATACATGCTAAGACATGTTGTGTGGTATGTGTAATAAATATTATTTTGACCTTGTGTCCTAATGTGGTTGAGTTCCGAAAGTTGTTATGTTACCTAGACCTATGTGTCTAAATGTTGTTGTGTTATCTAGACCTATGTGTCTAAATGTTGTTGTGTTACCTAGACCTATGTGTCTAAATTTGTTATGTTACCCAGACCTGAGAGTCTAAGGGTTGTTATGTGAGTACAATGTTGTTAAGATACCCGGACCGTTGAGTCCGAGGTTATCATGTGAGTATGTTATGTTATGTATGGATGTGAATATGTTGCCCGGACCGTCAAGTCCAAGGTTGTGATGTAAAGTATGTTTGGTTATGGAAGTTCTATTTTGCAAGTAATCCCTGTGTTCTAATCCAATGATGTGTGGGAAGTGTGAACTTCGAGGACGAAGTTCTTTTAAGGGGGGTAGATTGAAATACCCCAAACCTTGATATGTTGCTTAAACATTAAACTATGGTATATTAAGGCTATAAAGTGCCTTAGAGACGTTAGTGAACGATTTAAACCTTAGTAAAACAATAAAGTACCATAAATACAGTTTGAGCAAAAACATGCTCTAAGCTTGGAGTGAACTTGGTTAGGACCCAAAGAGCCTACAAGACTTAATAATATTCAATTATGATTTAATAAGGCTAATTAAGTCCTTAGGAAACCTTGGTAGACGATTAAACCAAACAAAACACAAATAAATACCTTAAAGTCAATATGGGCAAAAATGTGCTCTAAGCTTGGGATAAATTTGTATAAGACCTAAAGGTCATACCAAGACCTTATTTATATGTTAATGAACATATTAAATCAATTACTAAAGAAAATCAAGTTTGAAAACAAGTTAAAACACAAAATGTGCTTTAAGGAGCCTTAAAGCACATTTTTGAAAAATTGTCTTGTAAATGAGTTTTGAGTGGCTAAATGACCATCATTACTCTTAGTTAATATTGTACTACTTAGTATCACATTAGGAAGTCTAAATCAATGAGAAATAAAAAATTTCACAAATGTGTGCCTTAGTTTGTGAATAGTAACTAAATTGTACTAGTTTATAACATAAGTCAATATAAGTGACTTAGTTGGTCAACAAAGACCACCAAAGAGCCTAAACTACTAAGGGGGCCGGTTTTTCATGTGTGACTCACCACACTTGACCAATCAAATAAACAAGGAAAGTAATAAAGCATAGTTACTATTGCTTTTAGTTAAAATATCTCAAAAGCAAGCTTTCTTCTCATTCTCTTCATTCTCCTGTTTCCCCACCGCTCCAACCTCCCTTCTCCCTTCTCACACTCGGTTTGCTACAGCCCACACAACTACTCCATCTTTGAATCCTTGTAATTCCTAGCTCCATATACCAAATCAAATTCTAAGACCATATTGTCTTAGTTAGGCCAAGCTCTACACTTCTCTCTTTCCAATCTTCAAAAGCTCCATTTCGGTGCCATGGAGATTCACCATTGAAGGAGCTTGAGCTCATTTTCATGCCTTGTCATTCTCCTTTGCTTCAAGGTAAGGAAAATCAAAGAAAAACTCCATTCCTCTTGTTTTGTATGTGACCGAAAATCACCATTGATGGTGTCTTCTCTTGTTCTTTCATAGCTCCATTTCAATCTTTAAAGGACAAGGAGGAGTCCTCTCTTGATGCTTATTCAAGCTCTCTTTTTATTCCAAGGTAAAACAACTATCCTAAAGTGTATAGACAATGTATAAACCTAGGGTTTGTAAATGAGTTTAAGCATGAAGCTTGAATGCTCATTGGTTTTACTTGTATATTGATTAGAACATTGACAAGTAACCAAGTCCTCTTGCCGATTTCCAAACAAGGAAGAACAAGAGTGTTCAAGTAAAAATCTTGAAGAAAAAGAGGTAATAATGTAATGTAATTCTAAGGAAAAATGAGCTTGTATTGCTTAATAAAATACTAAGGAGCCAAGGGCATATGAGGGTTGTGTGTATTTGCAGGTCAAAGGCAATATATATGTGGGAAATTCAGTGTTTAAGTTTAATGCAATTTAAGGGCCTAAGAGCCAAGCAATTTAAGATTATGCACTATATTGTTATGTAGTGTAGTTTAAGGGTTTTGTTGTGTGTAAAGAACATTCTCTGTGAAGGTGAATGTCTTGGATGGGTAAAGGAGGAAAAATAATATGTTTGTGTGTAAGGAATGTGTATTAAGTGATTAAGTGTTTTTTTTTGGTTGTGAAAAGGTGAAAACCTAAGTGTTTTGGTGTAAGAAGATACAAGAGAAACTATGTCAAAATTTGGTTAATGAACAAGGAGTTTTAAGTGTTCAAATGATGTTTGGTGACCTAGGTTGAACTAGGAATGATTAGGGTTTACATTTGTGAAAGAAGGTGAAATAAGGTCTTCTTAGGTGTTAAAATGCCTTGGGTGTTATCTTGGAGGATTTAGAATGCAAATGAGAGTTAAGGATGTTTCAAGCCATGGTAAGATTGTGTTAAGGATTTGTACAAGTTTTAGTACCAATGAGGAAGTAAGGTGTTGTAAGGATGATGTGTGAAAATTGTGGAGAAGATTCTTGGAAGGACATAAAGTATTTATGGTGGGCTAAATATAGTGTGGGAACATGCTATAAACCTAAAGGGGAAGCATTATAAGTGTCGGGCATTTTGGCAAGAAATGAGTAAGTGTTTAAAGGTATAGAAAATGAAGGTTCTGGCACGTCGAACTACCGTCTGAACGTGGACGTTCGGACATGCCCTGTTGCGCGTAGGTTTTCTGAGCTTCGACCAGTGTCCGAACTACCGTCCGAATTTGGAAGTTCGGACACCCATCTCTATTCTCTGGTTTGGCCTCGAACAGTGTCCGAACTTGGGAAGTCCGGACGCAAGTTCGGACAAGGTGCTGTTTTGACCAAAAACTTTGTTTAAGGTTAGAAAATGATATCTAATGATGGGGATTGATAAGTAATGATGTTATGAGATTGTTAAGGACATGTTAAGTGAGTTATAATGACAATTGAGTGGGTGAAAAGTTGTATTAAGATATAAAAGTAAAACAAGTTAAAATGTAAAGTTATATAACTAGTTAACGGGAGTAAGTCATGAACTTTAAACTTTAAACAATCAAGTTACCCCGATGTTAACGAAAGTAAATGTAATGTTACCAGTTGTTCAAAGATGTTACGAGGAACATGTGATGGCACGTTAGAGTGAAACCCCGGTGACTGGTATGGTTTTCTTGCCACCTGTGTCCTACCGGATTACACCGGCTTGTATGCCAATGTGTTTTTCTGTATGTTTTCCACGTTGTAAGATAAAACATGTAATGAGTTTATAGTAATTCATTTATGTGGCGTGTTCAATTCCGATACCATTTAACCTCGAAAGTGTTAAACCTTAGCTAACTGAGTCTAGGATCACGTGAGAGATCGGTATTCGGATTTAACGACCCGAACCATGGGACTTTCTAACCACGGCTATGCGTGAGTTAATTGTGTGATGTTTGTGTGTGAATGTATGGACCTCCCTTGTGTGTTTAACCAAGTTGTAATACCTTATGGTGTGTGGGTGTAATAGGTTCCATAATGGAGCTCTAACTGTTTACTTATAAGTATATATGTACTAATGGGGGGTGAGGAATCCGGTCGTTCCGGTCGCGCGTTGTTTGGGAGTGGGTATCCTTTTTAGCTTTACCCTCCTCTCTATTATGGTTGTTTCCTCCACGGGTTACGACCTCCCATTAGCTTACTCCAAAGCTTAGCTATTCTGACTTATGATCGGTCTAGGGGAAACATGTGTTTGTGTGGTGTGTTCGGGTCACTAAATCCGATCCATCTTTAAGTGAAGTTACTCGTCTGACTATTAGGACGGTAACGAGTGTTGTGTAACGAGCTTATCATGAGTTGGTGACATTCTCTAGGCTCTACAGTGAACTAATTATGTTTGGGGTCGGTTCCTTAAGAGAACCGTACCCGTTGTGTTATGTGTTATTGTTGTGCCGTAATTCTTATAGCGGTGTGATGTTATACGTTTTTTAAATGTGGAGTATGTGGATCATGGATATGAATCCCAGTTTATGATAAGAGGCGTTTAAGGATAACCCGATTAATGGGTAAGTATCGTCTATTAAGGAAGTAGCTCCATTAGTGGAGAAACACTCAAGGGTCAAAGAACACAAAGAGTGATTTATTAGGTGTAGATGTGTTGTCTGTATTTGTTGTGACCACCGTTGTGGATTGTAATGTGTTTTGTGTTATTGGAGTACATGCATGATTTAAATGTAATCAACCGCATGCTAAGATGACAAATAGTTGTGCGTGGCCCGGTAGCATGCGGGCTGCGGGATTACCATACCAGCAAAGGTGCTGAGCCCCTGGGGGGCCACCCTTTCTCTTCTTTTCCTATTTCAGGTACAAGGAGCTGGAAGCTGTTCGAGAGTAGGACGGGGTAGTCGTTCGTACATGGGTAGTCATTTTTGTTTGTATATGTACAGTAGGTTTAGTAATACTGAAATTGTTATCGGCATTAGTTTGTAAATACTCGGTACAGTTGGAAGGTATATGTATGTGTTGTTGTTGATAATGGAAGGGATCGTAATGTGTAGTCGCTCTGGAATCTAGTCCATCAGACCGATACAATGTATATGTAATAGCCTTGTTAGCCACGTGGGTGGTTAACGGCGTGTAACACCAACAAGTTAAGTAACGTGATGAGGTATGTTCTTCCGCTGCAGTTTGTTGTTTAGTGTGTTGTTGTTAGTTGGGGTGTTACAAAAAGTGGTATCAGAGCGAAGTATCGCTTTGATGACTGAATTACCGAGCTTAGGAAGTACCGAGTTGGGATTTTAGTACTTTGGGTTAAGGTTGAGTGATAGCGTGAGAGATACGCTAGTTAGGAACTACCAGTGAATACTGGAAACCTACTATATCCATCCCGCCCTCCACAATCCCTGTTTTATAACTTGGGAAAGAACACCAGAGAGAAGGAAGTCCTCTCTTACTTGGGAAACCCGATCTGGTTGTTATTAAACATCGCTGTATGTAAGGAGAACCTGTCATACGGTAAATCCCGAAAAGTGGGAATCCCGGAGACGGTTTCCATTTGAACAATGTTAACCGCATTTGATAGCAAAGAATGAAGAAACCTATGCATAGGAAAATAAAATTTCCGGCAACCTGGGTCGACATGCCGAGCTGTCGAGAACAACCAGCTTGCAATGCACCGACCGTGCAACAGGCAAGAAGTGGATTAATGAAACCCGAGACGAGTGTCTACGGAACCACATTGTTAAATAATACACCAACGGTATACCAACCGACTAAGGAACTACAACGTAGTGCCCAAACAAGAGACAAGTCTCAGTAACCACGACAAATGCATGGAACGGGCTACGAAGAGGAAACAATATAAAAAAAAAGGGGTCTCCAGAATGGGAAACACCCCAGTTAATGATTATCATCTGAAGACAGTGAGAAGTCACCCAGAGGAATTATTGTCAAGACTGTAAGATCAAGTGAGGGCCAACAAGGCCACTGATGACAGTGCGGGTAAAAATGATACCGCAACCGGTGTGTGTTTAACTGATAGCCAGTTAGCATGGCGCACTTGCCATGGCAAGTGCTGCTATAACAGGGCTGTTCGGGAATTTTTTTTAGCATACAAAGTACTTAGTGAAGTAACATGAAGTTAAAGGAGATCATCGTAACCGTGGAAGGGCTTAACAGCCTAACCAATGTATGTGGGAATAAACCAGTCAGCAAGAAGCTAGACTTGGATAAGGCAGAAGACGTGGTGAAACCACTGAAGATTTTTTCTTTCAAACTCAGATTGATTTCAAACTCTTTTCTTTCAAAACCAAAAAAATTTCTTTCAAACCTATACTCATTTCTAACCTTCTTTTAAACCAAACCAGTAAACCCAAGGGTAGTTGATAAGGATACAACAGTGGATAAACCTTCCCTTGATTAAGTTCGGGAAGCAGGGAATGCATATCATCACAGGACGATATAAGGGAGTTGACAACAGAATACTTCACCTAGGCGTGTGACGGACACTACGAGTGTACCAACTGAAATGTGGGACGACCGCACTCCGATAGGAGCATGTGGGCCTGGCAGACCTACTTATGGGTTGGTCGGGTAAGTAGCAATGTATCAGCATGGTACCCCACATATGTATACAAGTAGAGTCCGGAACACGGGAGGTAGTCGACTCCGTACTACGGTCAGCAGTATAAGTCAATCAAGAGCTAAGGATTACCAAGAATGGTTAAAGTAAAGGAACTCAGTTAAGTTAACGAAACTAAAGGAATCAGTGACTTCATTTCAAGGAAATGTTTAAGAGTCAGGAGGTGCGAAGTGCACTAACTGTTATGTAAAGACATAGGATATGTCTTAAGGATCCTAGGGATAAACATGGTAGCTGGAATGGTGACCCAGCCTGTGCATGGCGAGCAGATGCTTAATGTGGACACATTAATGTGCAATGAACGGGATGAAACCCCAGAATGAGTACCTACACTACCAGGAAATGTTGATCTTCACAGACGAGGATAGAAACCCAGCTAGAACGCAAACGCGTAGCTAACTAAATGTACCAATAAGTGCAAGCCAGATTAATGGCATAATAGCAACCACCCAGAGGCAGTCCTTGAGGGGTTTGGATCAACATCGTTGAACGAAATAACGTGACAGAAACGAACCCAGTTAACATAAGTTGTCAGGAGATGGACTGACAATCCTAAGGGGCATCCCATGAAAGGAAACGGAATGCAACGACCTTGTCATGGGCCCAATACAACCTCTAAACCATGTAATGTTTGTAGATGTAAATGTGTGTGAACAGCCTACAATGAGCGAGCTCAAGGCAATAAGGCTACTAAACCACAAGCAAATGTGCTAGGTAATTTGAATCGATTGTAGAAGTCTATGTTGTACAAGTAAATAGAGGGAGAACGAACCACTGCTTATGAGTGGGGATACCTCTCAATGTTGTGAAACCGCTGAAGCGGTAGTTATGTGAACCAAGTTCAAGAAATATGTTAAGGATGGACAATATTATGATTGCCTGAGCAGTTATGTTTAGTAGCATGTGTGTATAAAGTGAAGCACCGAGCTAATAACGCCGGCTTGTGACTCGAGTGATCAACGCTCAAGGAGCATTCAGTAGTCATCCAAATGAAGGACGAACCAAAATACTAATGATGTAAGTATATGAGTGGAAGCTAATATAACAGCGAATACCATGTAAGTTAGTGTTATACAAGGAGTAAGAGCACGGTACGCAGTAAGCGACTGTTGTAAGTGTTGTTAAACGATAATTGATGCAATAACTAGGCAGTAGCCAGTAGCCAGTATTACGAGATAAGAATCTCAGTGAAACACAGTGTGAATTCCATTGCGAATCGCATAAGAGATTTACTGCCAAGAGTTTACGCCTCTGCACTCTGTATGACTGAGTGTTTTGGTATTGCATTTGTGCAGTAATGATCGAGTGCGATAGCTATGATTCGGGAAATGTTAATTGTGGTGGAAGTAGAAGGCGGCTTATAACACCATAGTGACTGATGCATAGGAAATGCAAGGTCGTACAAATGAAAAAGTACTTGTATAGCACCGAATGTGGAGCCATGATTAAGAATAAGTGACTATAGTAGCACTAAATACCAAATATCGGTATGGAATATACCTCAAGCGTGGGAAATAATTGAGAGAGCAATACACATTAGGTAGTAGCTCAACCTCAACCGACAGTAAGTCGGAAGGAATCAAGTCAATTATTGTGAAATACGTACCAGTTTACGCAGTAAGTTATTAGAGAAGTGATGGAGAGTTTTGAAACTCACCGAATTGCTCACAGTAAGAGGTACCACACGTCGGTTGAGAAACTGTTATTACCAAGATGAAGGTGATAATTGAGATGTACAATACAGTAAGAATAATGAATGGGGCAAACTAAGCTCTACAGTTATCAGAGTTGCACGGAGAAACTAGTGAGCCAGCGATTCAAGTGTTGAATGTGCATGGTGAACATGAGTGAATGACTAATTATTATGCCTAGAAGCTCAAGGCCAGAGCCGAAACCAGTTATAGTTGAATAAACTCCAATGATATTCTTGGTTTAGGGACTATACCGCCAATATGGTAAGATCCTCTAACCAGAACATGTTGCATAACAGTCCGCGTGGAAGTTAAAACACTTCACGGTGGTAGAACTTCTAAACCAATATTCAATGGTTGATTACGTGGGTGTAATCCCTTTTAAGGGGGGTAGAGCGCAAAACGACTTAGTGTGTATTACGTATAGTGTACGTGACCTATGGTGTGCATAGCACAAAATAATTTGTTTTGATGATTGGTGTGTGTGTTACGTAAACATACGCATTCATTCATGGTTTAATTGTGGTAATTGCGCACAGAAGATGCGAATACCATTGTGATAAGTGTGTTTATTCGTTAACAATGGTGTGTGATAGTACAAGTGTGGGGAGTAGAGAAACTCCCGGGGGAACGAAAACCCCGACAATGTATAAATGTGAAACCGTGTATTGTATTTTGATAAAAGTATGTATATATCCAGTATTGTGAGTTATGAAGAGGTAAGAAACCGACATAGAACCTAGTGAGAATTAGATTCCCTAGGTAACTTGATTAAAAGTGAATGGAAATAACCGATAGACGATGTTCTATCCCTTGGAGATGTTATGATCTGATTAGAATGATTAAAAAGATAGAAATGTGGAAATGAGTGATTTACTTGATGCTTGAAATTGAAGTGAGAGGTGAAACTTGATTATCATGAGATCAAGGGAAGCCGAACACAAATTGGGGTGGAAGGATAGTTCAACACTGATACTGATCACATCAGGGCTGGATGACTCTGGAAGCTCCCTGTAGTGGTCACAAATAACCACGCTAAGAAAGATGCAAAGACCATAAGTTGGACTTGGAGTTGTATGTGTTTTCAAAAGGATTTCAAATTGGTGTTTTCAAAACAGTCGGTTAACATTTGAAATAAAGGATTCTTTTATACTTAACCTAGTAAAGAATATTTTTGTAGTACTTGCTCACGAGCCGAGGACGCATAAGCCTTTGTCTTCGGACCGGTGACATGGGAAGTATATATGTTAAAATTAAGTGACTGTTTGACCCCCCAAAGGGACGGGGACCAGAAGGTGTCCATCGCGACCGGGTTACTGCGGGATCACAGTGTTATATATAAAAAAAGGTATTTTTGGTTGCCATACATGCTAAGACATGTTTGTGGTATGTGTAATAAATATTATTTTGACCTTGTGTCCTAATGTGGTTGAGTTCCGAAAGTTTTATGTTACCTAGACCTATGTGTCTAAATGTTGTTGTGTCCTAGACTATGTGTCTAAATGTTGTTGTGTTACCTAGACCTATGTCTAAATTTGTTATGTTACCCAGACCTGAGAGTCTAAGGGTTGTTATGTGAGTACAATGTTGTTAAGATACCCGGACCGTTGAGTCCGAGGTTATCATGTGAGTATGTTATGTTATGTATGGATGTGAATATGTTGCCCGGACCGTCAAGTCCAAGGTTGTGATGTAAAGTATGTTTGGTTATGGAGTTCTATTTTGCAAGTAATCCCTGTGTTCTAATCCAATGATGTGTGGGAAGTGTGAACTTCGAGGACGAAGTTCTTTAAGGGGGTAGATTGAAATACCCCAAACCTTGATATGTTGCTTAAACATTAAACTATGGTTATTAAGGCTATAAGTGCCTTAGATGTTAGTGAACGATTTAAACCTTAGTAAACAATAAAGTACCATAAATACAGTTTGAGCAAAAACATGCTCTAAGCTTGGAGTGAACTTGGTTAGGACCCAAAGAGCCTACCAAGACTTAATAATATTCAATTATGATTTAATAAGGCTAATTAAGTCCTTAGGAAACCTTGGTAGACGATAAACCAAACAAAACAAAATAAATACCTTAAAGTCAATATGGGCAAAAATGTGCTCTAAGCTTGGGATAAATTTGTATAAGACCTAAAGGTCATACCAAGACCTTATTTTATGTTAATGAACATATTACATCAATTACTAAAGAAAACCAAGTTTGAAACGAGTTAAAACACAAAAATGTGCTTAAGGAGCCTTAAAGCACATTTTTGAAAAATTGTCTTGTAAATGAGTTTTGAGTGGCTAAATGACCATCATTACTCTTTAGTTAATATGTGTACTACTTAGTATCACATTAGGAAGTCTAAATCAATGAGAAATAAAAATTTCACAAATGTGTGCCTTAGTTTGTGAATAGTAACTAAATTGTACTAGTTTATAACATAAGTCAATATAAGTGACTTAGTTGGTCAACAAAGACCACCAAAGACCTAAACTACTAAGGGGGCCGGTTTTCATGTGTGACTCACCACACTTGACCAATCAAATAAACAAGGAAGTAATAAAGCATAGTTACTATTGCTTTTAGTTAAAATATCTCCAAAAGCAAGCTTTTCTTCTCATTCTCTTCATTCTCCTTGTTTCCCCACCGTCTCCAACCTCCCTTCTCCCTTCTCACACTCGGTTTGCTACAGCCCACACAACTACTCCATCTTTGAATCCTTGTAATTCCTAGCTCCATATACCAAATCAAATTCTAAGACCATATTTGTCTTAGTTAGGCCAAGCTCTACACTTCTCTCTTTCCAAATCTTCAAAAGCTCCATTTCGGTGCCATGGAGATTCACCATTGAAGGAGCTTGAGCTCATATTTTCATGCCTTGTCATTCTCCTTTGCTTCAAGGTAAGGAAAATCAAAGAAAAACTCCATTCCCTCTTGTTTTTGTATGTGACCGAAAATCACCAATTGATGGTGTCTTCTCTTGTTCTTTCATAGCTCCATTTCAATCTTTAAAGGACAAGGAGGAGTCCTCTCTTGATGCTTATTCAAGCTCTCTTTTTATTCCAAGGTAAAACAACTATCCTAAAGTGTATATACAATGTATATAACCTAGGGTTTGTAAATGAGTTTAAGCATGAAGCTTGAATGCTCATTGGTTTTACTTGTATATTGATTAGAACATTGACAAGTAACCAAGTCCTCTTGCCGATTTCCAAACAAGGAAGAACAAGAGTGTTCAAGTAAAAATCTTGAAGAAAAGGGTAAATGTGCTAACCTAATGTAATTTAATTCCTAAGGAAAAATGAGCTTGTATTGCTTAATAAAATACCTAAGGAGCCAAGGGCATATGAGGTTTTGTGTGTATTTGCAGGTCAAAGGCAATATATATGTGGGAAATTCAGTGTTTAAGTTTAATGCAATTTAAGGGCCTAAGAGCCAAGCAATTTAAGATTATGCACTATATTGTTATGTAGTGTAGTTTAAGGGTTTTGTTGTGTGTAAAGAACATTCTCTGTGAAGGTGAATGTCTTGGATGGGTAAAGGAGGAAAAATAATATGTTTGTGTGTAAGGAATGTGTATTAAGTGATTAAGTGTTTTTTTTTGGTTGTGAAAAGGTGAAAACCTAAGTGTTTTGGTGTAAGAAGATACAAGAGAAACTATGTCAAAATTTGGTTAATGAACAAGGAGTTTTAAGTGTTCAAATGATGTTTGGTGACCTAGGTTGAACTAGGAATGATTAGGGTTTACATTTGTGAAAGAAGGTGAAATAAGGTCTATTAGGTGTTAAAATGCCTTGGGTGTTATCTTGGAGGATTTAGAATGCAAATGAGAGTTAAGGATGTTTCAAGCCATGGTAAGATTGTGTTAAGGATTTGTACAAGTTTTAGTACCAATGAGGAAGTAAGGTGTTGTAAGGATGATGTGTGAAAATTGTGGAGAAGATTCTTGGAAGGACATAAAGTATTTATGGTGGGCTAAATATAGTGTGGGAACATGCTATAAACCTAAAGGGGAAGCATTATAAGTGTCGGGCATTTTGGCAAGAAATGAGTAAGTGTTTAAAGGTATAGAAAATGAAGGTTCTGGCACGTCCGAACTACCGTCTGAACGTGGACGTTCGGACATGCCCTGTTGCGCGTAGGTTTTCTGAGCTTCGACCAGTGTCCGAACTACCGTCCGAATTTGGAAGTTCGGACACACCCATCTCTATTCTCTGGTTTGGCCTCGAACAGTGTCCGAACTTGGGAAGTCCGGACGCAAGTTCGGACAAGGTGCTGTTTTGACCAAAAACTTTGTTTAAGGTTAGAAAATGATATCTAATGATGGGGATTGATAAGTAATGATGTTATGAGATTGTTAAGGACATGTTAAGTGAGTTATAATGACAATTGAGTGGGTGAAAAGTTGTATTAAGATATAAAAGTAAAACAAGTTAAAATGTAAAGTTATATAACTAGTTAACGGGAGTAAGTCATGAACTTTAAACTTTAAACAATCAAGTTACCCCGATGTTAACGAAAGTAAATGTAATGTTACCAGTTGTTCAAAGATGTTACGAGGAACATGTGATGGCACGTTAGAGTGAAACCCCGGTGACTGGTATGGTTTTCTTGCCACCTGTGTCCTACCGGATTACACCGGCTTGTATGCCAATGTGTTTTTCTGTATGTTTTCCACGTTGTAAGATAAAACATGTAATGAGTTTATAGTAATTCATTTATGTGGCGTGTTCAATTCCGATACCATTTAACCTCGAAAGTGTTAAACCTTAGCTAACTGAGTCTAGGATCACGTGAGAGATCGGTATTCAGATTTAACGACCCGAACCATGGGACTTTCTAACCACGGCTATGCGTGAGTTAATTGTGTGATGTTTGTGTGTGAATGTATGGACCTCCCTTGTGTGTTTAACCCAGTTGTAATACCTTATGGTGTGTGGGTGTAATAGGTTCCATAATGGAGCTCTAACTGTTTACTTATAAGTATATATGTACTAATGGGGGGTGAGGAATCCGGTCGTTCCGGTCGCGCGTTGTTTGGGATTGGGTATCCTTTTTAGCTTTACCCTCCTCTCTGTTATGGTTGTTTCCTCCACGGGTTACGACCTCCCATTAGCTTACTCCAAAGCTTAGCTATTCTGACTTATGATCGGTCTAGGGGAAACATGTGTTTGTGTGGTGTGTTCGGGTCACTAAATCCGATCCATCTTTAAGTTAAGTTACTCGTCTGACTATTAGGACGGTAACGAGTGTTGTGTAACGAGCTTATCATGAGTTGGTGACATTCTCTAGGCTCTACAGTGAACAAATTATGTTTGGGGTCGGTTCCTTAAGAGAACCGTACCCGTTGTGTTATGTATTATTGTTGTGCCGTAATTCTTATAGCGGTGTGATGTTATACGTTTTTTAAATGTGGAGTATGTGGATCATGGATATGAATCCCAGTTTATGATAAGAGGCGTTTAAGGATAACCCGATTAATGGGAAAGTATCGTCTATTAAGGAAGTAGCTCCATTAGTGGAGAAACACTCAAGGGTCAAAGAACACAAAGAGTGATTTATTAGGTGTAGATGTGTTGTCTGTATTTGTTGTGACCACCATTGTGGATTGTAATGTGTTTTGTGTTATTGGAGTACATGCATGATTTAAATGTAATCAACCGCATGCTAAGATGACAAATAGTTGTGCGTGGCCCGGTAGCATGCGGGCTGCGGGATTACCATACCAGCAAAGGTGCTGAGCCCCTGGGGGGCCACCCTTTCTCTTCTTTTCCTATTTCAGGTACAAGGAGCTGGAAGCTGTTCGAGAGTAGGACGGGGTAGTCGTTCGTACATGGGTAGTCCTTTTTGTTTGTATATGTACAGTAGGTGTAGTAATACTGAAATTGTTATCGGCATTAGTTTGTAAATACTCGGTACAGTTGGAAGGTATATGTATGTTGTTGTTGATAATGGAAGGGATCGTAATGTGTAGTCGCTCTGGAATCTAGTCCATCAGACCGATACAATGTATATGTAATAGCCTTGTTAGCCACGTGGGTGGTTAACGGCGTGTAACACCAACAAGTTAAGTAACGTGATGAGGTATGTTCTTCCGCTGTAGTTTGTTGTTTAGTGTGTTGTTGTTAGTTGGGGTGTTACAAAAAGTGGTATCAGAGCGAAGTATCGCTTTGATGACTGAATTACCGAGCTTAGGAAGTACCGAGTTGGGATTTTAGTACTTTGGGTTAAGGGTTGAGTGATAGCGTGAGAGATACGCTAGTTAGGAACTACCAGTGAATACTGGAAACCTACTATATCCATCCCGCCCTCCACAATCCCTGTTTTATAACTTGGGAAAGAACACCAGAGAGAAGGAAGTCCTCTCTTACTTGGGAAACCCGATCTGGTTGTTATTAAACATCACTGTATGTAAGGAGAACCTGTCATACGGTAAATCCCGAAAAGTGGGAATCCCGGAGACGGTTTCCATTTGAACAATGTTAACCGCATTTGATAGCAAAGAATGAAGAAACCTATGCATAGGAAAATAAAATTTCCGGCAACCTGGGTCGACATGCCGAGCTGTCGAGAACAACCAGCTTGCAATGCACCGACCGTGCAACAGGCAAGAAGTGGATTAATGAAACCCGAGACGAGTGTCTACGGAACCACAGTTGTTAAATAATACACCAACGGTATACCAACCGACTAAGGAACTACAACGTAGTGCCCAAACAAGAGACAAGTCTCAGTAACCACGACAAATGCATGGAACGGGCTACGAAGAGGAAAAATAAAAAAAAAGGGGTCTCAAGAATGGGAAACACCCCAGTTAATGATTATCATCTGAAGACAGTGAGAAGTCACCCAGAGGAATTATTGTCAAGACTGTAAGATCAAGCGAGGGCCAACAAGGCCACTGATGACAGTGCGGGTAAAAATGATACCGCAACCGGTGTGTGTTTAACCGATAGCCAGTTAGCATGGCGCACTTGCCATGGAAAGTGCTGCTATAACAGGGCTGTTCGGGAATTTTTTTTAGCAAATACAAAGTACTTAGTGAAGTAACATGAAGTTAAAGGAGATCATCGTAACCGTGGAAGGGCTTAACAGCCTAACCAATGTATGTGGGAATAAACCAGTCAGCAAGAAGCTAGACTTGGATAAGGCAAGAAGACGTGGTGAAACCATGAAGATTTTTTCTTTCAAACTCAGATTGATTTCAAACTCTTTTCTTTCAAAACCAAAAAAATTTCTTTCAAACCTATACTCATTTCTAACCTTCTTTTAAACCAAACCAGTAAACCCAAGGGTAGTTGATAAGGATACAACAGTGGATAAACCTTCCCTTGATTAAGTTCGGGAAGCAGGGAATGCATATCATCACAGGACGATATAAGGGAGTTGACAACAGAATACTTCACCTAGGCGTGTGACGGACACTACGAGTGTACCAACTGAAATGTGGGACGACCGCACTCCGATAGGAGCATGTGGGCCTGGCAGACCTACTTATGGGTTGGTCGGGTAAGTAGCAATGTATCAGCATGGTACCCCACATATGTATACAAGTAGAGTCCGGAACACGGGAGGTAGTCGACTCCGTACTACGGTCAGCAGTATAAGTCAATCAAGAGCTAAGGATTACCAAGAATGGTTAAAGTAAAGGAACTCAGTTAAGTTAACGAAACTAAAGGAATCAGTGACTTCATTTCAAGGAAATGTTTAAGAGTCAGGAGGTGCGAAGTGCACTAACTGTTATGTAAAGACATAGGATATGTCTTAAGGATCCTAGGGATAAACATGGTAGCTGGAATGGTGACCCAGCCTGTGCATGGCGAGCAGATGCTTAATGTGGACACATTAATGTGCAATGAACGGGATGAAACTCCCAGAATGAGTACCTACACTACCAGGAAATGTTGATCTTCACAGACGAGGATAGAAAACCCAGCTAAGAACGCAAAACGGCGTAGCTAACTAAATGTACCAATAAGTGCAAGCCAGATGTAATGGCATAACATAGCAACACCCAGGAGCAGTCCTTGAGGGGTTCTTGGATCAACAATCGTTGAACGAAATAACGTGACAGAAACGAACACCCAGTTAAACATAAGTTGTCAGGAGATGGACTGACAATCCTAAGGGGCATCCCATGAAAGGAAACGGAATGCAACGACCTTGTCATGGAGCCCAATACAACCTCTAAACCATGTAATGTTGTGTAGAGATGTAAATGTGTGTGAACAGCCTACAATGAGCGGAGCTCAAGGCAATAAGGCTACTAAACCACAAGCAAATGTGCTAGGTAAATTTGAATCGATTGTAGAAGTCTATGTTGTACAAGTAAATAGAGCGGAGAACGAACCACTGCTTTATGAGTGGGGATACCTCTCAATGTTGTGAAACCGCTGAAGCGGTAGTTATGTGAACCAAGTTCAAGAAATATGTTAAGGATGGACAATATTATGATTACCTGAGAGCAGTTAGTTTAGTAGCATGTGTGTATAAAGTGAAGCACCGAGCTAAAAACGCCGGCTGTGACTCGAGTGATCAACGCTCAAGGAGCATTCATAGTCATCCAAATGAGGACGAACCAAAATACTAATGATGTAATGTAAGTATATGAGTGGAAGCTAATATAACAGCGAATACCATGTAAGTAGTGTTATACAAGGAGTAAGAGCACGGTACGCAGTAAGCGACTGTTGTATAAGTGTTGTTAAACGATAAGTGATAGCAAATAACTAGGCAGTAAGCCAGTAGCCAGTATTACGAGATAAGAATCTCAGTGAAACACAATGTGAATTCCATTGCGAATCGCATAAGAGATTTACTGCCAAGAGTTACGCCTCTGCACTCTGTATGACTGAGTGTTTTGGTATTGCATTGTGCAGTAATGATCGAGTGCGATAGCTATGATTCGGGAAATGTTAATTGTGGTGGAAGTAGAAGGCGGCTTATAACACCATAGTGACTGATGCATAGGAAATGCAAGGTCGTACAAATGAAAAAGTACCTGTATAGCACCGAATGTGGAGCCATGATTAAGAATAAGTGACTACAGTAGCACTAAATACCAAATATCGGTATGGAATAGGAATATAAAGCGTGGGAAATAATTGAGAGAGCAATACAATTAGGTGTAGCTCAACCTCAACCGACAGTAAGTCGGAAGGAATCAAGTCAATTATTGTGAATACGTACCAGTTTACGCAGTAAGTATTAGAGAAGTGGATGGAGAGTTTTGAAACTCACCGAATTCGCTCACAGTAAGAGGTACCACACGGCGGTTGAGAAATGTATTACCAAGATGAAGGTGATAATTGGAGATGTACAATACAGTAAGAATAATGAATGGGGCAAACTAAGCTCTACAGTTATCAGAGTTGCGCGAAGAGGAAGAAACTAGTGAGCCAGCGATTCAAGTGTTGAATGTGCATGGTGAACATGAGTGAATGGCTAATATTAATGCCTAGAAGCCTCACAGGCCAGAGCCGAAACCGGTTATGAGTTGAATAAACTCCAATGAGAATTCTTGGTTTAGGGACTAAACCGCCAATATGGTTAGATCCTCTAACCAGAACATGTTGCATAACAGTCCGCGTGGAAGTTAAAACACTTCACGGTGGTAGAACTTCTAAAACCAATATTCAGTGGTTGATTACGTGGGTGTAATCCCTTTTAAGGGGGGGGTAGAGCGCAAAACACTTAGTGGTATTATCGTATAAGTGTACGTGACCTATGGTGTGCATAGCACAAAATAATTTGTTTTGATGATTGGTGTGTGTGTTACGTAAACATACGCATTCATTCATGGTTTAATTGTGGTAATTGCGCACAGAAGATGCGAATACCATTGTGATAAGTGTGTTTATTCGTTAACAATGGTGTGTGATAGTACAAGTGTGGGGAGTAGAGAAACTCCCGGGGGAACGAAAACCCCGACAGTGTATAAATGTGAAACCGTGTATTGTATTTTGATAAAAGTATGTATATATCCAGTATTGTGAGTTATGAAGAGGTAAGAAACCGACATAGAACCTAGTGAGAATTAGATTCCCTAGGTAACTTGATTAAAAGTGAATGGAAATAACTGATAGACGAAGTTCTATCCCTTGGAGATGTTATGATCATGATTAGAATGATTAAAAAGATAGAAAATTGGAAATGAGTGATTTACTTGATGCTTGAAATTGAAGTGAGAGGTGAAACTTGATTATCATGAGATCAAGGGAAGCCGAACACAAATTGGGGTGGAAGGATAGTTCAACACTGATACTGATCACATCAGGGCTGGATGACTCTGGAAGCTCCCTGTAAGTGGTCACAAATAACCACGCTAAGAAAGATGCAAAGACCATAAGTTGGACTTGGAGTTGTATGTGTTTTCAAAAGGATTTTCAATTGGTGTTTTCAAAACAGTCGGTTAACATTTGAAATAAAGGATTCTCTTATACTTAACCTAGTAAAGAATATTTTTGTAGTACTTGCTCACGAGCCGAGGACGCATAAGCCTTTGTCTTCGGACCGGTGACATGGGAAGTATATATGTTAAAAATTAAGTGACTGTTTTGACCCCCCAAAGGGACGGGGACCAGAAGGTGTCCATCGCGACCGGGTACTGCGGGATCACAGTGTATATATATAAAAAAAAGGTATTTTTGGTTGCCATACATGCTAAGACATGTTGTGTGGTATGTGTAATAAATATTATTTTGACCTTGAGTCCTAATGTGGTTGAGTTCCGAAAGTTGTTATGTTACCTAGACCTATGTGTCTAAATGTTGTTGTGTTACCTAGACCTATGTGTCTAAATGTTGTTGTGTTACCTAGACCTATGTGTCTAAATGTTGTTATGTTACCCAGACCTGAGAGTCTAAGGGTTGTTATGTGAGTACAATGTTGTTAAGATACCCGGACCGTTGAGTCCGAGGTTATCATGTGAGTATGTTATGTTATGTATGGATGTGAATATGTTGCCCGGACCGTCAAGTCCAAGGTTGTGATGTAAAGTATGTTTGGTTATGGAAGTTCTATTTTGCAAGTAATCCCTGTGTTCTAATCCAATGATGTGTGGGAAGTGTGAACTTCGAGGACGAAGTTCTTTTAAGGGGGGTAGATTGAAATACCCCAAACCTTGATATGTTGCTTAAACATTAAACTATGGTATATTAAGGCTAAAAGTGCCTTAGAATTAGTGCGATTTAAACCTTAGTAAAACAATAAAGTACCATAAATACAGTTTGAGCAAAAACATGCTCTAAGCTTGGAGTGAACTTGGTTAGGACCCAAAGAGCCTATCAAGACTTAATAATATTCAATTATGATTTAATAAGGCTAATTAAGTCCTTAGGAAACCTTGGTAGACGATTAAACCAAACAAAACACAAATAAATACTTTAAAGTCGATATGGGCAAAAATGTGCTCTAAGCTTGGGATAAATTTGTATAAGACCTAAAGGTCATACCAAGACCTTATTTATATGTTAATGAACATATTACATCAGTTACTAAAGAAAACCAAGTTTGAAAACAAGTTAAAACACAAAATGTTCTTTAAGGAGCCTTAAAGCACATTTTTGAAAAATTGTCTTGTAAATGAGTTTTGAGTGGCTAAATGACCATCATTACTCTTTAGTTAATATTTGTACTACTTAGTATCACATTAGGAAGTCTAAATCAATGAGAAATAAAAAATTTCACAAATATGTGCCTTAGTTTGTGAATAGTAACTAAATTGTACTAGTTTATAACATAAGTCAATATAAGTGACTTAGTTGGTCAACAAAGACCACCAAAGAGCCTAAACTACTAAGGGGGCCGGTTTTTCATGTGTGACTCACCACACTTGACCAATCAAATAAACAAGGAAAGTAATAAAACATAGTTACTATTTGCTTTTAGTTAAAATATCTCTAAAAGCAAGCTTTTCTTCTCATTCTCTTCATTCTCCTTGTTTCCCCACCGTCTCCAACCTCCCTTCTCCCTTCTCACACTCGGTTTGCTACATCCCACACAACTACTCCATCTTTGAATCCTTGTAATTCCTAGCTCCATATACCAAATCAAATTCTAAGACCATATTTGTCTTAGTTAGGCCAAGCTCTACACTTCTCTCTTTCAAATCTTCAAAAGCTCCATTTCGGTGCCATAGAGATTCACCATTGAAGGAGCTTGAGCTCATTTTTCATGCCTTGTCATTCTCCTTTGCTTCAAGGTAAGGAAAATCAAAGAAAAACTCCATTCCCTCTTTTTTTGTATGTGACCGAAAATCACCAATTGATGGTGTCTTCTCTTGTTCTTTCATAGCTCCATTTCAATCTTTAAAGGACAAGGAGGAGTCCTCTCTTGATGCTTATTCAAGCTCTCTTTTTATTCCAAGGTAAAACAACTATCCTAAAGTGTATAGACAATGTATATAACCTAGGGTTTGTAAATGAGTTTAAGCATGAAGCTTGAATGCTCATTGGTTTTACTTGTATATTGATTAGAACATTGACAAGTAACCAAGTCCTCTTGCCGATTTCCAAACAAGGAAGAACAAGAGTGTTCAAGTAAAAATCTTGAAGAAAAGGTAAATGTGCTAACCTAATGTAATTTAATTCCTAAGGAAAAATGAGCTTGTATTGCATAATAAAATACCTAAGGAGCCAAGGGCATATGAGGTGTGTGTGTATTTGCAGGTCAAAGGCAAATATATGTGGGAAATTCAGTGTTTAAGTTTAATGCAATTTAAGGGCCTAAGAGCCAAGCAATTTAAGATTATGCACTATATTGTTATGTAGTGTAGTTTAAGGGTTTTGTTGTGTGTAAAGAACATTCTTGTGAAGGTGAATGTCTTGGATGGGTAAAGGAGGAAAAACAATATGTTTGTGTGTAAGGAATGTGTATTAAGTGATTAAGTGTTTTTTTGGTTGTGAAAAGGTGAAAACCTAAGTGTTTTGGTGTAAGAAGATACAAGAGAAACTATGTCAAAATTTGGTTAATGAACAAGGAGTTTTAAGTGTTCAAATGATGTTTGGTGACCTAGGTTGAACTAGGAATGATTAGGTTTACATTTGTGAAAGAAGGTGAAATAAGGTCTTCTTAGGTGTTAAAATGCCTTGGGTGTTATCTTGGAGGATTTAGAATGCAAATGAGAGTTAAGGATGTTTCAAGCCATGGTAAGATTGTGTTAAGGATTTGTACAAGTTTTAGTACCAATGAGGAAGTAAGGTGTTGTAAGGATGATGTGTGAAAATTGTGGAGAAGATTCTTGGAAGGACATAAAGTATTTATGGTGGGCTAAATATAGTGTGGGAACATGCTATAAACCTAAAGGGGAAGCATTATAAGTGGGGCATTTTGGCAAGAAATGAGTAAGTGTTTAAAGGTATAGAAAATGAAGGTTCTGGCACGTTCGAACTACCGTCTGAACGTGGACGTTCGGACATGCCCTGTTGCGCGTAGGTTTTCTGAGCTTCGACCAGTGTCCGAACTACCGTCCGAATTTGGAAGTTCGGACACACCCATCTCTATTCTCTGGTTTGGCCTCGAACAGTGTCCGAACTTGGGAAGTCGGACGCAAGTTCGGACAAGGTGCTGTCCGAACTTGGGAGTAAGTCATGAACTTTAAACTTTAAACAATAAAGTTACCCCGATGTTAATGAAAGTAAATGTAATGTTACCAGTTGTTCAAAGATGTTACGAGGAATATGTGATGGCACGTTAGAGTGAAACCTCGGTGACAGGTATGGTTTTCTTGTAACCTGTGTCCTACCGGATTACACCGGCTTGTATGCCAATGTGTTTTTCTGTATGTTTGCCACGTTGTAAGATAAAACATGTAATGAGTTTATAGTATTTCATTTATGTGGCGTGTTCAATTCCGATACCATTTAACCTCGAAAGTGTTAAACCTTAGCTAACTGAGTCTAGGATCACGTGAGAGATCAGTATTCGGATTTAACGACCCGAACCATGGGACGTTCTAACCACGGCTATGCGTGAGTTAATTGTGTGATGTTTGTGTGTGAATGTATGGACCTCCCTTGTGTGTTTAACCCAGTTGTAATACCTTATGGTGTGTGGGTGTAATAGGTTCCATAATGGAGCTCTAACTGTTTACTTATAAGTATATATGTACTAATGGGGGGTGAGGAATCCGGTCGTTCCGGTCGCGCGTTGTTTGGGAGTGGGTATCCTTTTTGGCTTTACCCTCCTCTCTGTTATGGTTGTTTCCACCACGGGTTATGACCTCCCATTAGCTTACTCCAAAGCTTAGCTATTCTGACTTATGATTGGTCTAGGGGGAACATGTGTTTGTGTGGTGTGTTCGGGTCACTAAATCCGATCCATCTTTAAGTTAAGTTACTCATCCGACTATTAGGACGGTAACGAGTGTTGTGTAACGAGCTTATCATGAGTTGATGACATTCTCTAGGCTCTACAGTGAACTAATTATGTTTGGGGTCGGTTCCTTAAGAGAACTGTACCCGTTGTGTTATGTGTTATTGTTGTGCCGTAATTCTTATAGCGGTGTGATGTTATACGTTTTTAAAATGTGGAGTATATGGATCATGGATATGAATCCCAGTTTATGATAAGAGGCGTTTAAGGATAACCCGATTAATGGGTAAGTATCGTCTATTAAGGAAGTAGCTCCATTAGTGGAGAAACACTCTAGGGTCAAAGAACACAAAGAGTGATTTATTAGGTGTAGATATGTTGTCTGTATTTGTTGTGACCACCGTTGTGGATTGTAATGTGTTTTGTGTTATTGGAGTACATGCATGATTTAAATGCAATCAACCGCATGCTAAGATGACAAATAGTTGTGCGTGGCCCGGTAGCTAGGGCTGCCCATGGTAGGTTAACCGCCTTATTCGGTTAACCGTTTTCGGTTAACCGGGTCTTCGGTTTTCTAAAATCCAATTCCATTACCATTCCATTTAGATCGGTTAACCGGATTCGGTTAACCGTTTAATTCGGTTTTCTAAAATCCGATTCCATTACCATTCCGTTTAGACCGGTTAACCTTTAGTTCGATTCGGTTTTATCGGTTAACCTTATAGCCGTGTATTTTTTTATTATTGATAAGACCCATACGATTAATATTATAGTATAACATTGATCATTCACCTAATTCATGAGTGACAAATCAAACATATGTGACAAAAAAATATATTGTGCATATTCCCTCAATAACTAACATTAATTATATAAGGTGAACATTAATATTTACAGATTTTGGTTGTTTATATAATCGGTTAACCGTGGTTAACCGAGCGGTTAACCGTTTTGGAAAATTCAATACCATTACCGAAACCGAAACCGGTCAATTTACACGGTTCGGTTAACCATACCGCAAGAACCGGTACGGTTAACCTGAAAACAGGTACGGTTCACTTCGGTTTCGGTCGGATACCGCGGTTTCGGAATTTTTTGGGCAGCCCTACCGGTAGCATGCGGGCTGCGGGATTACCATACCAGCAAAGGTGCTGAGCCCCTGGGGGGCCACCCTTTCTCTTCTTTTCCTATTTCAGGTACAAGGAGCTGGAAGCCGTTCGAGAGTAGGACGGGGTAGTCGTTCGTACATGGGTAGTCATTTTTGTTTGTATATGTACAGTAGGTTTAGTAATACCGAAATTGTTATCGGCATTAGTTTGTAAATACTCGGTATAGTTGGAAGGTATATGTATGTTATTGTTGATAATGGAAGGGATCGTAATGTGTACTCACTCTGGAATCTAGTCCATCAGACCGATACAATGTATATGTAATAGCCTTATTAGCCACGTGGGTGGTTAACGGCGTGTAACACCAACAAGTTAAGTAACGTGATGAGGTATGTTCTTCCGCTGCAGTTTGTTGTTTAGCGTGTTGTTGTTAGTTGGGGTGTTACAACACAATAAAAGGATAAAAAGGAAAACTAAGCCTAAGGTTATTAGAGTCATGCAGCGGAAGCTAGCAGACCGGTACCTTAAAAGTTTCATATATGGGGAAAAGAACGATGTACCGCACATCTTCCAGTTGGATAAATATATGACTTATTAACCAAATGCTTTAGAACCTTTGAGATTTGACCAAACTAAGTTGAGAAAATGGTATAAGTACCATTAAGGATCCCTGATACAGAGACTAAGCCATTAACATGGTTAAGACCCTCTGATCGAATCATAAGTGAGATAGACTACACGGAAGCCAGAGTGCTCCATATAACTTAAACATCTTGAACCAATGTTCAAGTGTTATATAATGTTGATTACGTGGGCGTAATCCATTTTAAGGGGGGTAGAGCGAAAAACCGCTTAAAGTATGTTTTCGTACTAAGTGCGTAAACTATGGTGTGCATAGCACAAAATAATTTGACAATTTGTTTTACATATACATATGTATATATTCTAAGATTATTTATGGTTATTGCGCATAGAAGATGCGAATACCATACGTATTAAGTAACTATCTTGTTAACTCCGGTGTGAGTACAAGTTAAGAGAATTAGTGTGGAGAATTAAAGAGACTTAAGGAATATATGAGATATGAGTTGGTATGAAACTACATGTGAGATAAGAATAAGATAACACTATGAGATATTATTCGATATGAGTATGTGGTAGGAAATAGTAATGCTATGAGGTATAAGATGGTGAGAACTGGTATGAAACTGATATAGAACTTAGTAGGAATTAAAGTCCTGAGATAATTACTAAGAGGTGAACTGGGAATGATTGATGGACTGAGTCCACATTTTGGAGATGTATTGATTATGACTAGAATGACTAAAAGGTAGAAAATTGGAAATGAGTGAATTAACTGTTGTTTGAAATTGACGTGGGAGGTGAAACTTGATTTTCTAAGATGCTGATCACACCAGGGTTGGATGATTCCTGAAACTCCCTACCAGTGGCCACAATTAAATCACGTTAAGGATAGATGCATTAGCATAAAAGTGGAATTGGAGTTGATTGTATTTTCAATTAGAGGAATTATTCCTCACCTGACCTCGTAAAAAGGATTTCCTTTTTACTGAGTCTCGCCCATGAAGCCGAGGACGCATGAGCCTTTGTCTTCGTACCGATGACATGGGGAGAACAGAGTAGTTTTGTATTCTAGCCCATGAAGACGAGGACGAATGTGCCTTTGTCTTCGGACTGGTGACATGGGAGAATACGACAAGGTATATGACTGTTTTAATCTTCCGAAGGACCGCGGACCAGAGAGCGTAAGTGTCCAATAGTCAGTACCTGCGGGCGATATCTTGCATCACTCGCTCATGAAGCCGAGGACCTATGAGCCTTTGTCTTCTGACCGGTGACATGGGGAGGATGGAACAAAGGAATTTTGAGTGCTTTACATGCTTAAGCATGTTGTGTGATGATTAAGTATGGAATTATGATGAAACTAATGAGTTTGTAAGTTTAGACATATAAGCATGATCTATATGATCTATGATATAAGGTTATAGGTGGATGTGAATGAGATAAGATGCATGAGAACTTTGGGGACAAAGTTCATTTAAGGGGGGTAGATTGAAATACCACAAACCTAATTATGATAAGTAAACAACAAATTATGATGTAATAAGGCTAAAGCATGCCTTATAAACATTGGTAGACAATTTAAACCAAAGAAAACACCATAAGAGCAATTTAAGCAAAAACATGCTCTAAGCTTGGAGTGACTTTGATTAGCACCCAAAGGTCATTATTAGACCTTATTAACATGCTAATGGACATGTTAAATCAATTACCAAACAAAAATAAGCTCAAAAACAAGCTTAAACACAAATTGTGCTTTTAGGGCTCTTAAAGCACATTTTTTAAACATTGTCTTACAAATGAGTTTTGAGTGGCTAAATGCCCATGATTACACGTTAATCAACATGTGTACTAATTAGTATCACATTAGGAAGCCTAAATCAATGAGAAACCAAAAATGTCACAAATTTGTGCACTAATTATGAATAATACCCAAATAGTGCCCAAATAAGCCTTAAGTCAACTTTAATTGGTCAATGGTGAAATTAAGTCCATAAATATCTTGTTAATGAAGGGGGGGGACGGTTTTGATAGGGTGAGTCATCAACATATGCCAGCCATATTAGAAAAGAAGAAGGAAAAGGAAAAAAAGGACTATTTACCTTTTTAAAAGCAAATATCTAACCTTGCCTTCTCTCTCTCTCTCTCTCCCCTCTTCTTCATTTCACACCTTCCCCACCATTTTCTTCTTCCCCTCTATGCTCCAAAACCATTCCAAGCAACAGCCATGGCACCTCCATCTTCATTTGCTCACCAAACACTCATTTTAGCTCCAAATCAAAAAGTAAGCATATATTACTCTTAGTTAGAGCAAGCTCTTGCATCCTATCTTTTCAAATCTTAAAAAGATCAAGTTTGGTGCCATGAAGAAACTCCATTGAAGGGGGAAAATCAAGTTTGAAGAGCTCTTTTGCTTCTTCATTCATTCAAGGTAAGGAAAGTGAAAGAAAAATCAACTTTCCTCCATTTTTCATATATGGCCGAAATTTCCTTAACAAGATGGCTTATTTTATTCCTTGTATTAGCCTTGATTCAATATTCAAGAGCTTAGTTGAAGCCATGCTTTGATTCCTTACCAAACTCATTCCAAGATTCCAAAGGTAATCATCCATTTTTAAGGCTTAAAGCATTCTTTTTAACCAAAGAGTAAATTCCATGAGTCTAGGTATATTCCTTAGCACCCATTATCTTATTTGAATGTTTATTAGAAGATTTGAAAGGGAACTAAAAGCCCTTGCCGAAATTCAATCAAGAAAACCCAAGGAGGAAAGTGAGAGAAGGTTGAGAAAAACAAGGTAAATTGCTTACCTAATGGTGGTTTAAGGTTTTATGGGATGAGGTTTAGATAAATACTAAATGTAGCTAAGAGCTTACATTATGTAATGGGTTATATGACCTAGGAAAAAGAATTTAAACAAGCTTGTGAACTTGTGACTAAGGAGCCAATAGGAAATGAGTTAGTAAGATAAGATTAGGATGGATTTTAAGAGCATTACTGTTATACCCAAAATTTTGACCCCCCTGGTTAGGGTCTGTGAGGCTTTGGTGTTGTGAGAGGAACTTCAATCAAGTAATGAGGGATTCCGGCTCGATCGGCGCATTCCGGGACACGGGGAGCAGTTTCGTCATCGTCAGGGGCGTTTTCGTAATTTTTTAAGGCTCACAAGACCTCCTATTGGCTTTCTCTCTCCTGCAAAAGATGCTCAAATCAGCTTGAAAAGTTTTGAAATTTTAACCCATGATAGAGGATGACATTTTAAGCATAATGGCATTGGAATTTTGATTTTTTGAATTTTTAATAATTTTCTAGCAATTTTTGATTGAATCTGACAAGAAATAGAATTTAAAAATATTCCAACATTTAAAAAATTCGATTCCACTTCAGAAAAATCATAATTGCCATCCTTGACATGTGGCTAAAATTTCACAGCAAAATTCCTTTGGGAAGTCACTTAATTAAAATGCCAAAAAATCTTACTTTTACTAGATTTTCTTTATCTTTAAGAAAGTCTATATAAAGGGATAGATCTTTTGATAAAATCAGAATCTCATAAGCTCAAGAACCCTAGGAAGTCAGAAAGCACAGCCTCCCCTCTCTTCCTTACGTTTTTCAACACCCGGCCACCCGAATCATACCGAAAATCCCCCGACATCACCATCTAAACTTGTTTTCCAATCCCCTAAGCATCAACAATCATCAAAACCCCACATGAACACCACCAAAACGTGAAGAATAGCAAGAAAAACCAACAACCAGAAGCTTGGTTTAAAAACCTTTCGGGTCTTCCATCAACGGAGCACTCAACGAATCCCGGTGTGAAGAATCATTGTAAACCTGAGGGTAAAACTGGTAGAAATTCCACTTTCCTAACTCCCTACGACCTTATTAGTCTTGCCTGAAAATTTGGGTTCAAACCAACTCTTTTTGGCTTCTGTATCACTAATTGTTTTAGCTACTGCCTTGTTACTTGTTTGCTAAGTTTCGTATTAATTTTGATTTCAAATTGAGTTCTTTCAATTACTAACGTACTTCTAATCTTTCAGGCTACGTACCCATAAAATTTGAGTCGAATACACCGTCAGGAACCACCAGAAAACCCTTGTCTGTGGGTGGTCCGTGACCTTGGACCCATGGTCCGGGACCACGGACGGGTTGTCCGTGGCCACGGACACCCACGGACGGGGGCGGGATTTTAAAATTTAGGTTTTTCTAAATAATGTCCGGGCCCACGGACAGCTTGTCCGTGGCCCCGGACATTTCAAAATTTCGTTTTTTCTTAAATTCGACTTTTCTGTATAATTATATTAACTGGGGTCCATGGTCTCGGACATGGAGTTCGTGGCTACGGACGTAAGTAAAATTTCACCTAATTCTGCCTTCGAAACCCTAGTTTAGGTATTTCCACTTTAATTTTCTGTCAAAAAATATTAAAAATACAAAAAAATCAGAAGCGTGCACTTAAGTTAAAAACGACTCGTAATAAGCCGTACGTAATTAAACTAAGTAGAGGAAAAACGACTTCTAGGGGTAATGAAAGTAATTAAACCCTAATTAAGTCAAAAATCAAGCCCCGAACCCAAACTCTCCTTTTCTAATTTGATCTAGGTAAAAATTAGGTGCTGACTCATAATAGGTTCAAGTGAGCTAGCTTAGGTTTTAATAATTAATGTTATATGACATAGTTATTAATCTTAGGTTATAAGTGGACCTAAAAGCCGACTAGATCCTAATCAACTTAATGAACATAGGGTAGGGTTTAAAAATCAAGGCTCATAGACTGGCGACTCTACTGGGGACAAATTCTTAATATTAACTTGTTTAATTTTAAGAAAGAGGGCTTAACTCGAAAAATTGTTTATTTATGGCTTTATTACTTTGTTTGTTTACTTTCATGCACACTTTAATTTTCTGCACCCTTGCATCATATGAGAGCGAGGGTCTACACAAACCAATTTCACCCCGGGACCCGTTTGAGGGTCCCCTGTCAGGGACTCACACCTTTTAGGTGATGTGAATAAGTGGGGGAAAAGAGGAGGGTGTCGTCTAACCACACCCCCTTAATACCTAGGCCTTAGCCCCAAGCGTTTTCCTGGCAGTGCCCTTACCTAGCCTATTGTTTGGTCAGTCAAAGACCAGACCGTAGACGCACACCTTCAGGTGATGTGAAAAGAGTGGGGAAGCCCAAAGAGAATAGCGTGCAAGCCCTATTCCTTTGTGGTGACCTAGGTCCATGCCCCAAGCACCTCTCCGGATCGATCCGTACCCGGTTTGATTTAAACGTCTAGTGAGGACATGTTGAATTTGTGTGGGCCTTGTTTGCTTGTATGATCGGCCCACTACCCAGCCTAGAGATTGATAGGAACTTCTCCATCAACCTAGCCCAACCCAAATTGGAAGCTCTATTTGTTTTCGGCCTAGAGGCCTTGTTTGGTTTAACATGTGAGTCGTTCGGGCTTTGGCCCAAAAGCCTAGACTTAGGTGATTTTTCTTCCGGCCCAGTTTAAACTATCCAATTAGTTCTAAGCCTATAAAAAGAAATTCACCTGAACTTGAAATAACTCACAAGTCCTGAAAATAAAACCTTTTTTGGCTTAGAAACCATCTTCTCTGACCCAAAGAAAGTTGGGCCCATTTATGATTTATGGACCATTCTAGCTCATGTGCTTTACTTCAGGCCCAAACACATTCCGGCCCAAGGGCTCATTCTAATCTAGGTAGACTTCTTATCATGACCTTAACGCAAAACCCTAGATTTAGGTGTCACCTCTCAGGCCTAATCAAAGCCATCTGTTTAGATTTCAGTCCAAATTCCAGTTCATAGTCTGAAAGATACTTCAGCCCAAACACCTCATTTCCTGGGTATCCTGGCCCACTTGCTTTCAGCCTAAGCCTGTTTTGATCTACCTTGTGAAGCGTCATTCTCACCTTAGTATTTTTCAGCCCACTTCCTCTTGTTAGCTAATAATGGACATCTTGGAAACAGACAAGCCCAAATCCAGATATGGCAGAAGGAGGAAGTCCGATCAACACGGATGCCCAGTTGGCCACTGTGCAGCAAAGGTGCAAGGTCTTGAAGTCCATTGTCGAGGAATTGAGGAGTAAGGCTAATCTCCAGGAGGCAAATCAGCACACTCTAGAAAAGCTTGCGGATGAAAATCTTAACCTTAGTTACATCGAGATTGACTCCGTTAGGGCCAAGATTCTCAAACACGTGTGGGGAAGGATGTTCCTGACAACCAACTAGCTGTAGAGGTTAAAAGGGTTTTTAAAAGGATTGAGCGCATAGAGAAAGCCAACAAACCAGCTGGCTTCGATTATTTTCTCCACCGGCTCATATCCCAAGTTGATCTTCCCCCAAAGCTGAAGCTGCCCACACTCACTTTGTACAAGGGTTCCTCGGATCCACAGATACATTTGGCTATGTTCGACCGGGAAATGTCCATCTTGGGGCTCAACGACATGCAAAAAGCCAAAGTTTTCGCACGCTATCTAGACGAGACTCCACAGCGTTGGTATCTCACTCAGAAGATGAATACCAAAACCTACGAGGAGGTTTGCGAGGCTTTCCTAAATCATTTCGAGTATGCTAAGAACCTCGAGATCACCAGAATCGATCTTGCAAGAACTCGACAGAAAGACGGTGAGTCCATGTCTGACTTCATCAAGCGTTGGAGGAGAAAGACTGCAGCCATGCCTACCAAAATGAACGAGCCAGAGCAAATCCGCATGATAATTGAGAACATGCGAAAACAACACAACCATGAGCTAAAATTTATGTACTTTCCGAGTTTGGACATGTTGATGGGACAAGTCGGTATTCTAGAGGAAAGGATTCATAAGGAAGGGTTGGAGCATGAGTGCTCAAGAAAATTCGGCAGTGGCTCTAAATTCTCTAAGCCAGGACTAGAAAAGGCTTGTCTTCAGACAGTAGCTTGCGCTCAAAGCAGTTTCCCAGAAGTGAATGTGGTTCAACGACCTAGAGCTCCGCATCAAAACTTTAGGACGGTACCCTTACCATGCCGAGACTCGTCGCAAAGGGAATTCACCAACATTGGTCGAGCACCAAGTCAGGCATTTGAAGAGCTTCAGAAGAGAAACTTGCTACAACCCTTGGCCCCTCGGCTAGGAACCACTCATTTAGGGAGGCATCTTAATCAATTCTGCCACTACCATCAGTTGCCTGGCCATTATGCTGACAATTGCCGAGCATTGAGACACAAGATTCAAGACCTCCTCAAGCAAGGAGTCCATTTTTTCTAAGTATGTAGATCGTTTTATCTATGTTTTCTTGCACCTTCAAATTTTCCTAGTAGCTTATTTTCTTAGTTAGTTTTCAGTCTCCTCAGATTGTAATTTTTACGTTTCTTTCATAAATAAAATCATAGTTCCATTTTCACAATTCCTGTACAAACCATTTTTCATTCATCAAAAAAAGAAAAAACAAAAATGTTTTTCAAGGAAAGGGATCACGGAGTAATCATTTCCCGACTATGGAGCAGAACGATTTATCTCTTGTTTCTAAAAATTTGAACATGCCTAACCAAACTCCACAACTCACCCCATAATATCCAAACAACCCACAAAGAGGTTCAAGGTCCACGTGCATCGAATTGTTGTCACAAACCCCAAATCAATACTGGGGGCAATCTGAGTTGAAGTTCGTCATCTTTCATCTTTCGTTTAAATGTGTGAATGAATTTCGGAGTGAAAATCTCATGAGAGTGACTTGAGTATTAAAACCATGAGTGAATGAGCGTGTCATTTTTACACGACTTCGGTGAGACCGCATTCAAAGGTGAGGTAAACGGCATAACTCCGACCGAAGGAGATAATTTGTAAATTTACTCTTAGACCTGTGAAATGTAACAAAGAGCGGATACACAACTATCAGGAATGACGAAGCACCTAGGTACAACACCACATAGCCAAAAGCTTATGAACCATGACGTTAAACCCTAGGCACCCCCGCTGAGCCTTTCATATATCCCTTTTTGATATTATGAACTCCAAAAAATAACTCAGCCAATGATGAATGTCCGACCCGGTGACCAAAGGAAGCTAGGAGTCAGACTTTTAGATGACATTCTCATCAGTCCAAAGAAGCAACACCGCTATCAGCATGACGAAATGATCCGCAAATGGTTCCAGAGTGACACAGGATCTGAAGAGCTCACATCATAATAGTTCTCGAAGCCTAAAACCGGGAAACACAAGAACCCCGAAGGCAAAGTCAAGAAAGGATAAAACGAAAAGGAAACCCGAAGTGCCTCGAAGAAACCCAAATGACAAAAAGTGAAATGGTGTAAAGGACAACTTCAAAAGTCCAGGTCCAGAAGCTCAAAAACAACGTCAACATGAAGCAGCTAGACGACTTCAAGACAAGGAATATGAATATGAGAGAAGACACAAGTTGCAGCTTCGGTCACCCATTTAAGCTCCACATACCTCAAATATCCCTCCATGATCCCGTCACCTTTCATCACACCCTATGGCCCTGTTATAAGCTTTAAAGACTTCCGACTTGATAGTTGCGTATCTAATCATGTGAAAGTAACAGATCGAATGCGTAAATCCACCAAATGTCAAACTCAATGGTCTAGAAGTTATGACCATGAGCGAGAAATGAGTGCAAACACCAAATACGTCGAGTGTAGGTTAGGAAGCACCACATCAAAACATAAGCCTTGACCCTGTGAGGACAAGACTTGTTCGCACGTTTAATCAAAGAAAATACTGGGGGCAATTGATCGGAATGATCGATTGCCATGAACTCTAGCTCGGATTGTCCTAAGGAAAAAATACTGGGGCAATTGTTGGTTCCAACAATTGCCATGTCAACACCAATTGAAACCCAAAGCTTGAGCACCACCATCCCACCACAGGCACACATAAGCCCTTACCACCACACACACAATCTCAAGCCCGTCATTGGACTTACCTCCACAAAAACATCATGCCTGTCATAACCCTGACCACCATCCAAAGTCACAACCCAACCCCAGGTCTATCACAAATCCTGCACACCGGCAAAAGCCTTTAGCACCATAACAAACACCACATACTTCCACCAACGGCATGTTTATTCTTTAAGAAACAAATTGCAGATATGAAAATTTTAGTCAGGAAATGATCAATTCACTTTCCTTTTTCAGTAGAGTTTTTCTCAAGTATTGCCATGTTTGGCACACTTTTCAATAGTTCCTTGTTTTGGGCAAGCTTCCAACAAACACTTTAGTTAAATTTTACAACTTTTGCATAACACCTCAACATTTCCATGTTTGGCACCTTTTCCAACAGTTTCTTGTTTTGAACGAGTATCTTTCATATATTTTGATTGCATACATCTTATCATCATTGCCATGTTTAGCACTCCAATAATTGGTTTTCATCATTTGCACGAGACCATTATCTTCCTGACTTATTTTCAGTGCGAGACCCAGAATCAATGCGAAATCCAGCTTTTTCTTCATCCGTTTAGTACGAGACTTCAGTGCAAGACCATGCATCTTCATTAGTGCGAGACCATCATATTCGTCAGTGCGAGACCCAGAATCAGTGTGAAATCCAGCTTTTTCTTCATCCGTTTAGTACGAGACTTCAGTGCGAGACCATGCATCTTCATCAATGCGAGACCATCATGTTCGTCAGTGCGAGACCCATCATACTCGTCAGTGCGAGACCCAGAATCAGTGTGAAATCCAGCTTTTTCTTCATCTGTTTAGTACGAGACTTCAGTGCGAGACCATGCATCTTCATCAGTGCGAGACCATCATGTTCGTCAGTGCGAGACCCACCATCTTCATCAGTGCGAGGCCCATCATTTTCTTCAGTGCGAGACCATGCATCTTCTTCAGTACGAGACCCATCATTTTTCTACAGCGCGAGACCGAGCGTCATCATCTAGTGCGAGACCAGTACGAGACCTAGTATCATCTTCAGTGCGAGACAAGTACGAGACAGAACGTGATCTAAGTTGACGGGGCAGAGGCAATAAGTCCCCATCTTCATGTCAACTTCTTGGGAGAAACAACTAGTGGGTAGTGGCAATAAGTCCCCTTGATAATCTAGAAGTTATCCTAGCACCCCAGTTGGTGGGCAGAGGCAATAAGTCCTCATAGTATACCAACCAGGAGCATTGAAACGGGTTTTGGTCCCCCAGAAGCATCCGAGCATCATCAGCATATCATATCATCTTCCTTTGCATGACATCTACATTTGCATTACAATGTTCGACATACTTTATTTTCATTATAGGTAGTCAACGCTTTAGAATAGCTTGACATAATTTCATTCATTATCGATAGTCAACGCCTTAGAATAGTTTGACATCATTTCATTCATAATAGGTAGTAAACGCCTTAGAATAGCTTGACATCATCTCATCCATTATAGGTAGTCAACGCCTTAGAATAGCTTGACAACATATCATCCTTATAGGTAGTCGGCGCCTTAGAATAGTTCGACATTACTTCATCTTTACCTTTAGGTGGTCGACGCCTTAGAATCACTCGACATCCTTCCACTTTACTCATAGGTAGTCAGCGCCTTAGAACAGCTCGACAAAACTTGTCGGATTCCAATGGCATGCAGGGTCTGTTTACGATCCAAAATTTTGGGGCATCACTCAAGCATCAACCAGACTTTTCATATTCATTATAAAGTCTAGTTAACGGGGGGCAATCTATTATACCCAAAATTTTGACCCCCTGGTTAGGGTCTGTGAGGCTTTGGTGTTGTGAGAGGCACTTCAATCAAGTAATGAGGGATTTCGGCTCGATCGGCGCATTCCGGGACATGGGGAGCAGTTTCGTCATCGTCAGGGATGTTTTCGTAATTTTTTAAGGCTCCCAAGACCTCCTATAGGCTTTCTCTCTCCTCCAAACGATGCTCAAATCAGCTTGAAATGTTTTTAAATTTTATCCCATGATATAGGATGACATTTTAAGCATAATGGCGTTGGAATTTTGATTTTTTGAATTTCCAATAATTTTCTAGCCATTTTCGATTGAATCTGACGAGAAATTGAATTTAAAAATATTCCAACATTTAAAAAATTTGATTTCACTTCAGAAAAATCATAATTACCATCCTTGACACGTGGCTAAAATTTCACAGCAAAATTCCTTTGGGAAGTCACTTAATTAAAATGCCAAAAAATCTTACTTTTACTTGATTTTCTTTATCTTTAAGAAAGTCTATATAAAGGGATAGATCTTTTGATAAAATCAGAATCTCATAAGCTCACAAACCCTAGGAAGTCAGAAAGCACAACCTCATGTTTTTCAACACCCGGCCACCCGAATCATACCGAAAATCCCCCGAAATCACCATCTAAACTCGTTTTCCAATCCCCAAAGCCTAAACAATCATCAAAACCCCACATAAACACCACCAAAACGTGAAGAATAGCAAGAACAACCAACAACCAGAAGCTTGGTTCGAATACCTTTCGGGTCTGCCATCAACGGAGCACTTGATGAATCCCGGTGCGAAGAATCATTGTAAACCCGAAGGTAAAACTGGTAGAAATTCCACTTTCTTAACTCCCTACGACCTTATCAGTCTTGCCTCAAAATTTGGGTTCAAACCAACTCTTTTTGGCTTCTGTATCACTAATTGTTTTAGCCACTACCTTGTTACTTGTTTGCTAAGTTTCGTATTAATTTTGATTTCAAATTGAGTTCTTTCAATTACTAACGTACTTATAATCTTTCAGGCTACGTACCCATAAAATTTGAGTCAAAAACACCGTCAGGAACCAATAGAAAACCCATGTACGTGGGTGGTCCGTGACCTCGGACCTATGGTCCGGGACCACGGACACCCACGGACGGTGGCGGGATTTTAAAATTTCAAAATTTAGGTTTTTCTAAATAATGTCCGGGCCCACGGACTATTCAAAATGTCGTTTTTCCTTAAATTCGACTTTTCTGTATAATTAGGTTAACTGGGGTCCTTGGTCTCGGACATGGGGTCCGTGACTACGGACGTAAGTAAGATTTCACCTAATTCTGCCTCCGAAACCCTAGTTTAGGTATTTTCCACTTTAATTTTCTGTCAAAAAATATTAAAAATACAAAAAAATCAGAAGCACGCACTTAGGTTAATAACGACTCGTAATAAGCTATAATTAAACTAAGTAGAGGAAAAACGACTTCTAGGGGTAATGAAAGTAATTGAACCCTAATTAAGTCGAATATCAAGCCCCCGAACCCGAACTCTCCTTTCCTAATTTGATCTAGGTAAAAATTAGGTGCCGGCTCATAATAGGTTCCAGTGAGCTAGCTTAGGTTTTAATAATTAATGTTATATGACATAGTTATTAATCATAGGTTATAAGTGGACCTAAAACCCGACTAGATCCTAATCAACTTAATCAACATAGGGTAGGGTTTAAAAATCGAGGCTCACAATTATAACTACTATGAGATTGATGGGTGTAATTGTAGGTTGAAGGCTATTATATGTGGGAAATTCAGTGTTTAAATTCATGTCATTTAAGGGCCTAAGAGCCATGTCATTTAAGAGCCTTAGTGTTATGCAATTTAAGATTATTGCACTATATTGAGTTGGTTATGAATGGATTTTATTTGGTAAGAAATATCATGAGGAAAGGATTCGATATATGTGTGTTGATTAGAGGAGAAAACTATGCAAATGGGCATGATAATATACTAGGGGAGTTATGGTGAAATTTGAGTAGAAAGCAAAGTGTTTTAGTGGTTGTTGTGAATTTAAGTGACCAAGGATTTGCTAGGAATCACTAAAATAAAATTGAGGGGAAATAAGTTAACGACGGTGTTCATGAGGATTAGAATGACCTAGAGTTGTCTAGGAGGAATTAGAGGTTAGGAGGGTGTGTTAAACACACCAAAATCATGGTATGAGGAATGTTGAGACTTGTGCAAAATCTACAGGAAATGATGTATAATACCTTGTGTAACACCCCTATTCCTAAACCTGTAATAAAAGTCGCAAGTCGTAGCAAAATAAATAACATCGCAGCGAAAATTAATTCTATCTAACTTGGTGTTACACGCCGTTGCCCACCCTTGTGAGTAACAAGGCATCCTTACTCTTCCCAACTAATATACTCCTCTCGCTGTGATGAACCGATACTGAGCACTCTAATTATTATAGACCAAATCCAAAACTAAATGAGCAACTAATTAAATACAACAATCCCAAAATACAGTACATATTAAATCTAGAAAATGTTTATTAAAAACATAGCAGCTACCCTGTTCCCTGCACTCCGGCTTGTGTCTTCTTTAGTAACCTGAAATGTTTTGCCCATTGAAGGGCTCAGCAAACGAAATGCTGGTATGCTAAATGTAGTCCTAAGCCATCTAGATTCCTTAAGTCGTTTAGTCATCTTGATATTAGATTCATTACATAAAATACTGGTTTACAATAGTAACACTAATAACTGTAAACATTAAACAATTACATAACAGTTCACCTGCAACATCAGTGCATAATAATACACATCAAACAGATAATCAACACCAATAATCCTAAACAACAACGAAACAAGTCACGCGTATTAATTAACTGTACTTGTTAGTAGGTCACATGACCCTTAACCCTTTTAAACCAACCACTTAACTCTTCCAATTAATTCCACCTCGGGCGTCATGTCAAGACTACCTTTCAATAACTCAATACTGGACAGTGTGTCCCCTAGGTTCCAAAGGTACCGTTACCAGCTGACCTTATGGCCCTGGATAATATTTGACCGATCCGGTCGAACCTGTGCACCAACGGTAGTGCCCTCCGCCATCCCCAAATGTGGTTGATGGATTCCCTTGAGGGACTCCCTATTGAAGTCTCTTGTAGTGATCACGATGCGCAACCAGAAAGTCGAAACAGTCTGGATTCCTCTTTAGTTAGCTCTTTAGTCAGTGGTACAATAACCAACACTTGAATTAAGACTATAACAGTTGACCATCAGTTAGATTCAATAGTACCTAAAGGTCAGTTAGTCTTGTTCCAGTTTAGATGTATAAACTTTTAGTCATAAGACGTTCGCATATAAATAAAACGCAATAGTGTTGAGCAGTACAGTTATAACAAAATATATCATGAAATCACAGATATTGCTCTTAAACAGTTAAACACATAACGTCTGGACCTTAGGAAAATCCTTCGGACATTCAGACCACACAATTAACATACCGTTTTCCGTGATAACAGCTAGCTTGACAATGAACGCTCTAGTAATTCTTTCCCGTACGCTGTTATTTATACATGCAATAACGGGTAGTATTAATTTGACTGTCCACTAAATGTTACAGTACAGTCACTGTAGAGTTTATTCTCATTGTATACTAACTCCGTATGTGTAACACCCCAACTACTAACACCACACTTAACAACACTTTGCAGCGGAAATCACAACTCACAACATAACTTAACTCCTTGGTGTTACACGCCGTTAGCCACCCACGTGGCTAACAAGGCTAACATACATACATTGTACCGGTCTGATGGACTAAACTCCCGAGCAACTACACATAAATCCCGCTCCATAGCCCAACGCATTATACCTTACATTACAAGGTACCGAGTATCTTCCAACTAAACGCCGATACAAATTCGGTCTCACTACACCTACAATACATCCACATTCTCATGACTACCACTACAATAACTACCCCGTCCTACTCTCGAACGGCTTCCAGCTCCTTGTACCTAAAATAGAAAAGGAAGAAAAGGGTGGCCCCCAAGGGGCTCAACACCTTTGCTGGTATGGTAATCCCACAACCCGCATGCTACCGGGCCACGCACAACTAATTTTCGTCTTAGCATGCGGTTGATTTTATTTTAAAACATGGACACATTACACACATACATCATGCTTAAAAGCACATCCGTTAACAGAACACAAACTCAAGGTTAGCACACACAACATAACAACATTTCACTTAATAACCTACACAAACTTAATTCCATTCTTCTTAGAGACATAACTTTACTTGGGAGTGCCGGGGTGGTATAAGCCCGAGCACACATACACACATTCCTTTACTTAGGTGTGGCGGCCTCATATAGGACTGATCACACCTTACAATTTCCCCTAGCTCCAATAATGATGAGGTAGGTAAGCCTTGGTTAAGCTTGTGGGTGGTTGTAATTCAAGGAGGAAAAACAACCGCAACATAATAAGAGGGAGTCGAAGCGAACTTAGGCATCACACCCTACCAACATTACACATGATTCCCCCCTACCCGATTGGAAGTTGGGTAGGTAAGCTTTGGCTAAGCTAATGGGAGGTCGAAATCCAATGAAGGAAAACAACCCTAACATAATAGGATGGAGTTAATTCACATATACATCAGCTCCCAAACAATACGCGCGACCAAACGACCGGATTCCTCACCATACATAACATATCATATTAGTTAAAGGTTCCTTTATGAACTCATCACATACATACATCACATAGTGTTACTGACTCTGTTAGACCAGAAGGGGAGTAACATCCCTTTTAACAAACATGGATAACTGTATCCGATAGCAACAACACATAGAACAAAGTCACATACACCACACATAGTCACAACATACACAAACGCACGGATAGCCGTAGTTAGAACATTCCCGTGGGTTGGGACGTTTATTCCGAATACCGATCTCTTATGTGAACCTAAGGTCGGTTAACTATTATTTACACATAATTAGGGTTAAGCTATCGGAATTAATTACGCCAAATAATGAATTACTATAAACTCATTTCATGCTTTATCTTGCAAGGTGGCAAACACACAGAAAAACACATTGGCATACAAGCCGGTGTAATCCGGTAGGACACAGGTTGCAAAAAAACCATACCTGTCACCGCGGTCCACTCTATTGTGTCCTATTATATTCCTTGAATAATTCTCGGACAACTGGTAACATCACAATTGTTTCCATTAACATCGGGGTAATACAATTGTTTAACGACTAATGCGCCCATAGTTAACCCTGTCATCTCGGTATACTTAATGTTCTCACACTCTCTACATACTTGATTACTTCTTACTTGTTTTCCTACTCATACACCTACTTTCCTACCATTGGTGTCACATTAATGGTATATTACTAGGGTCCTTTACTTATGTACTTACCTTCATATGTACATACATATGATTACTATGTTACTATTATTATTATTATTATTATTATTATTATTATTATTATTATTATTATTATTATTATTTTATTATTATTTTCAGTTCTGGGGTCCCCGACCCATGTCCGACCCAACCATCTGGGTCGGACCATTCCAGAAGCATTCACGGTGACCAACAGAGGCTGTCCGACCCAACTGTGGGTCGGACGACTCCAGAATCTGCCCAAAAACTTTCAAATCTTTTCCAAACTTCTCCACAAGCTTCCTATGTGTTCTAACATCATTTTCTAGACAATCACAACCTCTAAAACCCAAGTTCACTCCTGTTTCACAAGCTATAAACACAAATTCTTTCTCTTGGAATTCTAAGTTCCTAACACCATTATGCTACAGATTTTTGCACCCTCTTAACTCCATTATTCATTCACCATTACAAGGCCAAAACTCCTCTCTACTCAACATTAAATCCCAACTGAACACCTAAATTCTCCCATCCATTAAACCATCATCAAACACTCATTTTCCATTAAATTTTGCCATAACCTCCCCATAAACCTTATACATCCAAGCCATCAATTTTCATCCTTCTCATTCCTAATCTAGCCACCACCCTTTCAAGGGTCCTAACAGCACATTACAAATCCTCAAATTCCATCAACAACAACATAACCACCATAAACTCCATATCTACAATATCAATCACAACTCAAAACATTTGGCTCTTAAGGCCCTCAACTCAACATTAATTCCAAACCCTCCAAAACAAACTAAACACATTACTACACAGATTTTAATCCACAATTTGGGTTCATTAATTTTTTACCCATCCCACACTTAAACAATTTTAAACAAGGTTTAAGGTGGATTCCTTACCTAATTCCACAAGTCTCCTTAATTCACCTCTTGCCTCATTTCTTCAAAATCGGACAAGAGGGTATGGAGTTTCCAAACTCCATCCCAACATCCAAGAACATAAAAACATACCAATTAATTACCTAAACCCTTAGAAAACTCAATTAAATCAAAGGGCTTAGAACAAGTTAGGGTTTACCTTTTTGAAGTTTTTAAGAGGGATTCTCTCCCTTGAATCAAGAAGGGGATTACTCCACCATTGAAGGATTAATTTGGAGCTCAAGAACAAGGAGAAAACAAGGTATCAACAATGGTGAAAAATCGATTACACCAAGAGATGAGGGAAAAATGACTTTTCTTGGAAATCTTTACCTTAGAAGGAAGAGGAGACTCCAAGCTTCACATTGGTGCCATTTTCTCTTCAAATGGGGAAAACCCATGGAGTCAACTTCATCCTTTTGAAATTTCGAAAAGAGAGGATGATAGAGGAAGATGAGAGGAAGAAGAATATGTGATTTGTTTTGATTTGGAGCTCAAATGGAGCTTGGGCATGGCATTGAAGTTGGAGTAGCCATTGGAGGAAGGGGAGAAAATCGGTGGCTTTAGGAAGAAGAGGGAGCCGGCTGGGAAGAAGAGAGAGAGGAAAGAGAAAGGGAAAGAGAGAAATGAGAGGAGAGAGAGGGAGAGAGGGGTATAAGTGGTCCCTCTTTTTTTTTTTGCTTTTTGACTTAATTAATTTTTTCACTAGCCTTGTGTGAGTGGGCTGTCTTCTTTAATAAAACCGGCCCACTACTGTAAACACGCTGGAGCGTTTTTCGTCTTTTAACAGGAAACACTCGTTTATTTACCCGGTTTAGCACTATTCACTAACCGGGACTGTTTTCTGGAATTCTCTCAATCCTTTAATTTTAATGGTTATTAAACTCCCATTAATTTTTAATTATAGTTGAAATACCCCAAACCTTAATATATTGTTTAAACACTTAAATATGGTGTATAAGACTAAAAGAGTCTTAGAAACATTAGTAACAAGTTTAAACAAAAAAAACACAAAATGTGCTTTAAAGTCAATAAGAGCCAAATGTGCTCTAAGCTTGGGATAAACTTGGTTAAGACCTAATGAACTTACCAAGACCTCATTTATACACTAATGAACATATTAAACCAATTACCAAAGAAAACCAAGCTTGAAAACAAGTTTAAACACAAAATGTGCTTTAAGGAGTCTTAAAGCACATTTTTGAAAAATTGTCTTGTAAATGAGTTTTGAGTGGCTAGATGTCCATCATTACTCTTAAATATATATGTGTACTATATAATATCACATTTGGGTGTCTATATTAGTGGGAAATCAAAAATTTCACTTCTATGTGCCTTGTTTTATGAATAGTAACTTTTATAAGCTATTTTGTAACATATGTTTGTATAAGTATTTAAATTGACAAACAAAGACTATATTACCCTCATTATATTTAGGGGGCCGGTTTTCTAAGGCTTGGTGACTCACCACTCTCTTATTAATGTATTAAGTAAATTAAGATAAGTAAATAAGTTACTTTTACCTTTTAAGTATAAATATCTCCTTAAAGCAATTCTATCCCATTCTCTCATTTCTTTCCTTGCTCACACGGTTTCCCATTCATCTTCTTCCTTCTTCTTTGTTCTCTCACGGTGACACACACACCACCATTAAAACACAAGCTTTGACCTCTTGTAAAACCTTGCTCACTTGTCCAAATCAAAACCAAACACCACCAATCTCTTCCTCTTCTCAAGCTCTTCATTTCTATCTTCTCCAAACTTCAAGACAACCATTTCGGTGCCATGGAGTTTCTCCATTGAAGGAGCTTGAGCTTGTTTGACTACATATTATTACTCTCCTTGGATTCTAGGTAAGGAATCTCAAATAAAAACTTCCTTTCCTCCTTGTTTTTGTCATGTCCGAAAATATGTATTGAAGGAGCTTTTTTGTGTGACCTTGTTCTAGCTTCATTCCAACTCTTCATGGACTAGGTGGAGTCCTCTCTTGCTAGATATTCAAACTCTCTCCAAAGAGCAAGGTAAAACAATTACATTGATGTTTTTGAAACAATGTAAAACTAGGGTTTACAATGAGATGGAGCTTATAGCTTGAATACTCATTTCAATGTTTGTATATTGTTTAGAGCTTGTCAAAGAATCAAATACTCTATTGGTTTTCTAAAGGAAACAAGAAAGAAGTTATTTTGCAAAAGAGGTAAATCTACTAACCTAATGTTATTTTAATGCCTTAGGAGAAATGAGCTTATAAATGCTTATTAAAACTACCTAAAGAGCCAAAGGTGAATGACTTAGTAAAGTGTTCTCAAGAGCTTAGTAAAAGGCATATGTGTGTTGAGTGTATTTGCAGGTTAAAGGCAAATATATTGTGGAAATTCAGTGTTTATGATTAATGCATTTTAAGGGCCTAAGAGCCATGTCATTTAAGGGCCTAAGTGCCATGCAATTTAAATTGTGCACTATATTGTGATGTAGTGCCTTGTGAGTGAAGTTTGTGTATAATAAGTACTTGATGGATTTTGAGTGTTCTTGGTTGTTTGTTGGTAAAAACAATGTGCTTTGGTTTAGTAATGTTCTAGGAGAACCTATGTCGAAATTAGGGTAACAAATGTGAAGTTCTAAGTGTTAAAAATGGGTTTGATAAGTTAAGGAGTGTTTGAAGTGGTTAAGTGTTGTTCTTGTGTAGGAAACATGCATTAAGGTGATTTGGGATGTAACAAGGACTTAGGCATGAGCTTGAGATTTTAGTATATACCAAAGTCATTTTGGGACTTAGGTAAAGACTTAGGCAACTTTGGTAAACTAAGGAGAAGGTATGAACTTGGGAAAAGGATTTGAAGTAATGATATAAGGAGTTAGTGGTGGGAGATGATGTTGGAAGTTGAGTTTAAAGAGGAGAAAGCATTTTGGGGATAGTAGTTACCATAGGTGAGAACACATCTAGGAACCTAGTATAAATAACATAAGTGTTAAGGAATTTTTACAAGGATATAAGTAAGGCTTAAGGAGTTAGAAAATGAGTTTCATGGATGTTGTATGTGGATGTGAGGTTACCAAATGTTCTTAGGAAGCATTAGGAGGCCTTAGGAGAAGTTTGGTGAAGAATTGGCAAGTTTGGGTGAGTTTAGAGGGCGACCGACCCAGGGGCCGACCCAGTTTTTGGGTCGGTCGAGCCTCTGTAAAATGTTAGGAAAATGTTCGGAGATGGTCCGACCCAAAGGGTGGGTCGGACATGGGTCGGTCGTCAAATTTCAAAGGAGGGAAATGTTCGCACATGGTCCGACCCAGTCGAGTGAGTCGGACGTGGGTCGGACGGGCATGTTTATAAGGAAGGAAAAGGTTTCTGTAATGGACCGACCCAGAGGTTGGGTCGGACATGGGTCGGTCAAGGTAAGATTCTTCAGACCCGAAAACCACTGGGAGGGTCCGACCCAGTTGTGGGTCGGACGGTGGGTCGGTCGTACCAAAACTTGTAAAAAAAAACAGAAAAGAATGTGACTTATGTAGTTAACCCTAGGGTGTATAATGAAGGTAACCTAGGGTAAGATAGCATTAAACATGTCATACATCATGTTAAATACTTAGTAAGTTTGAGTTAAATAAATAATTAACCGACGTTACTAATGTGTTTAGGATTCTCTCACGGAAGAAACCAAACGAGGCAAGGACCAAGGTATGGTTTTCTTGCAGTCTGTTGTCTACGGTTTACACCGGTTTGTGTGTTGTATGTTTTTCTGTGTGTTTATGACGTTATAAGATCTAAACATGAAAAGTTTACAGTTGTTCCTATTATTGTTATGTTGTTTGTGACTCCTTTCCCTTGTGTGTGTCTAACAAGACTCACCACCTATTGTGTGTTGGTGTTAAGTTCCACCATGAACTTCTAACAAGTGTTAACTGGGAAGTGAGGAATCCGGTTGTCCGGTCATGCATGTAAGTTAAGAGTAGATATCTGAATCAGATTCGACTCTTATGTTGTTAAGATTGTTCTCCTTAATTTGGCGTCCGATCTCCCGCTATAGCTTCTTCCAAAGCTTACCTATTCTGACTTATGTTCGGTTTAGTGGGAACCTGTGTTTGTGTGGTGTGTTCGGGTCACTAAATCCGAACCATCTGTGACTTAAGTTACTCGTTCGTCTAACAGAACGGTAATGAGTGTGTTTAACGAGCTTGATATGAGAGTGAATCACTCTCTAGGCTCTTATGTTGTTGACCCTTGTGGTTGTTATCGTGGAGTAAAAATCCACTGTGTATGTGTTGTTGTGCTGTACGCCATTGTTGTTCAGCCACATGTTGTGTATGTTATGTATGTAATTGAATGCCATGTTATCATGACAATTAGCTGCGCGTATCCCGGTAGCCGATGGGCTGCGCGTTAGCCATACCAGCCAAGGGTTGCTGACCCCCTCGGGGGATCCATATTTCTTATACTACAGGATGAGGATCGAGGAAGCGGAGTGGCTCTAGATCCTAGGGTGCAGGTTTACTTTTGTATACTTTGGGATGTTGGCCCGGGATGCGCCTGTGCTCCCGTGGCGTTGTTGGATTTGGTTGTGACAGTTTACAGTGATGTTTAACAGTGAAGGTTGTATATGTAAACACTCGGTATTGTATATGATGTAATTATGGTTTAGTTTTATGCTCGGGAGTCTGATCATCAGACCGGTACTCTTGTATTTGTTCTGCCTTGTCAACCACGTGGGTGGTTGGCGGCGTTGTAGCACCGAAGCGTTAGTTACTGTTTAGTCATTTAATTCCGCTGCGATTTCATTTAGTGTCATGTGCGTACTAGGGGTGTTACAAAAAGTGGTATCAGAGCGAAGTATCGCTCTGATGACTAGAATACCGAGCTTAGGAATATACCGAGTTAGGAAACCTAACTGCAGATACCTAAGTGATCAGTTATGGAAAGGTTAACCACTAATTAAGTGTGGAGATACCTTATTGTCGGGAAGCGTTACAACCGTTGGACCGATAAGTGTGTAAGCATATTGCTAATGAATGTTCATGTAAATACAGATGGCAGGTAGACCGCGTGGTAGAGGCCACGGAAGTGGCACCGGTAATGTGGGTGACCAGGGCGAGAGTACTACGGCCCAGGTTATGGCTGAGGCTGTAGCAGCCGCTGTAGCCCAGATGGTACCCCAGCTTGTAGCTGCGATACAGCAGGGGCAGATGCCCGGAGTTCAACCACCACCGCCACCGCCGCGAGAGACCAACTGGGTCAAGGCATTGGCAGACTTGAGACCCCCTTCGTTTCATGGGGAGACCGACCCACGTAAGCTGGAGGCGTACATCTCCGAGTTGGAGACCGCCTACGAGACCTTGGCTGTACCCGCAGAGGCTAAGGTCCGTCTTGCCGCTTACTATCTGAAGGGATCGGCACAGAACTGGTGGAAGCTTGTGAGAGAGGACCGGATGGCGGATCCTCAGTTTGGGTGGAGGGAGTACACGGCTCTGCTGCGAGCCAAATACTACCCTGTGCACGTTCAGGAGGCCAAGCGCCTTGAGCTGGATAGTCTGAGACAGGGGGACAAGGTGTCGGTTGATGAGTATTACACTGCATTCACCGGCCTTATCCACCTGTTACCGGACCTGGGATACTCGAACCGGGTGCTGGTAAACCGTTTCTACAACGGTCTCAGCCACCGTCTTCGCTATGGGATGGGGCCAGCTGAGTATACTACCTTGCAGGAGTGCTATCATGCCGCTGCTAAGGTGGAGATCACCGTCCGTCTGAGGGACGAGGAGAATGCGCATAAGCGCAAGGCCACGAGCGAGGGTCAGAGTTCGCAGGGGTACGGGGGAGGAAAGAAAAGAAGAAACCTATCCCCAGCCCCAGAAGAGTCAGCACCAGGGTGACAAGGGCCAAGCCCAAACCACCACCGCTGAGGAGCCACTGAAGCTCACGTATGCTTACGCGGCGAAGCCCCTACGCTCATACCCACCAAAGGGTAATTGTTTAATTATGTGTGATAAGTTGATGTGTATGTTATTGAGTTGTGAAACAAGTACTGAGTGTGTATTGTGTTAGCAGCTAGCACGGGCTCTTGACCGGAGCGCCACTATTACTGTAAGTGGTGCAATGGAGACCACCCCGGCAAGGACTGCAAGGGAAATGAGGTGCAGTGTCGATACTGCGAGAAGTGGGTCACCGTGACCATGAGTGTTACCGGAACCCCAACAGCAGAGTCAACAAGCCCAAGGGGCAGTGGAAGGGTAAGGGCACAGCTACTACTGATGGCCCGAAGACGGCTAACCAGCCACCCACCGATCAGAGGCATACTGATTCCCAGAAGGGAAAGGGTCGGGACCTAGCAAGGCCACCCTGAATGTGGTGGACCGGTCTGAGGCGCCAGGGCCCTTCTAGACCAGGTACCGCCTAAACTGTTAATGTAATAAGTGATTGCATACCGCATTTCATGCATGTGTATAGTGAGTTCAATGTGACACATGTGAGTAAGGAGTTAAAGTATAGTGTGAAAGACACCTAATTAGATAATTCTAAACTGAAAGGAACCTTCAATATATGTTATCCAATCCCACCCACACCAAACCCTGAAGAGACCACCATCAACATCACCGACTTTCCAATGGAGCAATGTCAGGTTATCCAGCCAGGTATGATACTCTTAAGTGGATACCTGACACCGGAAGCACAAGTCCATATCATCAGACGATGCGACGAACTTGGAGCTAAACCTGGAGGTTTCTACACACCTGAATATCCGAACGGATCAAGAATGCAATTGAAGATGATGTGCATGGGTAAGGACTGGAACCCTTACACCAAGTCATATCAAGAAGTGCGAGCTGAAGATGGAGCAACGTACCAAGTATACCAGAGGAGTTCCGTGCGGTCGTTAATCACGCCGTGGGAATTGCTCAACAAGTTGAAACGGATCAATTCCAAGTGGAAGCAGATTTGTGTATTGTGAACTTCTACCAGAAAGGTGGACGGTTAGGTTACACCAAGATAAGGACGAGTCACCCGAGTCTCTAAGTAAGGGAGTACCCGTGGTGTCTTGGTCCATTGGTGATACCGCAGTATTTGTATATGGCGAGCAGAAGCGTGCTGATCTCGCAAGGAAGTTAATGTTAAGTCAGGAGATGTATTAATCATGGGTGGGCAGTCAAGGATGCTATATCATGGCATCAGGAAGATCAAACTGAATACCGCACCGTCGGCAGTGATCAATGCCACACACATGAAACCCGGACGTTTGAATTTGACCTTCAGACAATTCTAAACCTTGTATACCTTTGTAATGTGTTAAGCCAGTATATGTTAAGGGAGTTATGTATGTGTTAAGTTATCATCATGTAAACCAACATGTTGTAAAAAGGAAGTGTTAATGAATAAAGTGGAGTTATTGAAGTATATCAACCGTGTTGTTACCCAGTACTTATTAGTTTGCCAATGAATTAGGCTGTGCACTCGGAACGGGAGGTACATTGAGTGTCTGCAATGAGGCAGAAGCCGGCAAGAGCGGCACAATCCTCACCGGTACCTTTCCAGTGAATGGCGTGGATGCATCGATCTTGTTCGACTCTGGAGCCTCACACATTTGTTTCGCTATCTTTTGCGAAGAGGCTGGGGTTAGATGGAGAGGAGATGCCAGACTTCTTGGTCACTCTCCCATCGAAAGAGCGGATCAGGTGTACCCGCTACCACCGAGATGTCATTGTACGAATCAGAGGTGAAGAGTTCCCGATCGACCTGATAGAGTTCGACGGACTTGGATTTGATGTGATTGTCGGGATGAACTGGTTGGAGCGGTACAAGGGCAGAATCCTGTGTGCCGAGCATCGACTGCTTCTTCGGAGTCCATCTGGGGTTACCATATCTACCGCCAGAGGCCCAGGGAGCCTTCGACTCAGATCATCACCGCCATGGCCATGTATCGTGAGTTACGACGAGGGAGTGATGTTACCTCTGCTATGTCCAGGACATAGAGAGAGACCCTGAGTTTAGCCCAGATGTGCCGGTAGTGTCGGAGTTTCCTGATGTATTTCCTAAGGAACTGCCGGGCATGCCGCCAGCACGAGAGGTTGAGTTTGAGATCGACTTAGTTCCGGGACTGGACCCATTGCGAAAGCACCTTATCGTATGGCTCCAGCAGAGATGACAGAGCTCAAGGAGCAGCTGAGAGACCTACTCGACAAGGGCTTTATCCGCCCTAGTGTCACCATGGGGAGCGCCGTCCTCTTCGTGAAGAAGAAGGACGGTAGCCTCCGCCTGTGTATTGATTATCGGGAGCTGAATGCTGTTACGGTGAAACCGTTACCCCTTACCACGCATCGACGATCTATTTGATCAGCTTAGGGGAGCATCAGTATTCTCCAAGATAGACTTACGTTCCGGATACCATCAGATTGCCATCCGTGACAGTGATATCGAGAAGACAGCTTTCAGAACGAGGTATGGGCATTATGAGTTCACAGTTATGCCATTTGGCTTATCGAATGCACCAGCCAAGTTCATGGACTTAATGAACCGCTTGTTCCAAGATCAGTTGGACAAGTCAGTGGTAGTCTTCATCGATGACATTCTTGTGTATTCTAAATCGAAAGGTGAGCACGAAAGCCACCTGAGAGATGTGTTACAAACTCTGAGGAGAAACCAGTTGTATGCAAAGTTTTCGAAATGTGAATTTTGGTTGAACCAAGTATCTTTCCTTGGGCATGTGATTTCTGATGCCGGGATCGCTGTTGATCCGGCAAAGATAGATGCAGTGCGCACCTGGCCTAGGCCGAAGACAGTTACCGATATCAGGAGCTTCCTCGGTCTGGCAGGATATTATAGGAGGTTTGTGAAGGACTTCTCCAGTATCTCGAAGCCGATGACTTCCTTAATGAAGAAGGATGCACCATTCGAGTGGACAGTTGACTGTGAGAGTTCTTTCGCGAGTCTCAAGGATGCTCTGACATCTGCACCAGTCCTGACTATACCAGACGGTCCAGATGGTTTTGAGGTCTACTGCGACGCATCAGGCAGAGGTATGGGTTGTGTATTGATGCAGCACGGGAAGGTCGTAGCTACGCCTCCCGTCAGCTGAAAAGCATGAGGAGAACTACCCTACCCACGACTTAGAATGGGTGCCATTGTCTTCGCATTGAAGATATGGCGACATTATTTGTATGGGGTAGTGTGACATCTATTCTGACATAAAAGCTTAAAGTACTTGTTCACTCAGAAAGAGTTGAACATGAGGCAAAGAGGTGGGTTGAGTTTCTGAATGACTATGATATTAATCTGCAATACAAAGAGGGTAAGGCAAATGTGGTAGCTGACGCACTGAGTCGCCGAGCACACTCTCTCCATTCGCTAGTCTCTTATACTGGCTTGGTTGAAGAGGTGCGGAGTGCTCAGATGACGGATCAGTACATGCTGGAGATCCGGCAGAAGCTTATTGATGGCACATTCGAGGGTCAGAAGTACGACTTCAGACTCCATGATGATGACCTGATTAGGCTGAATGGCCGCTTGTGTATACCTAGGGTAGCGCTGAGTTGAAAGAGCGCATATTGAGTGAATCCCATTGTTCTACTACTTCGATTCACCCCGGAGCTTCAAAGATGTATAAAGGTATGAAAAGGTATTTTTGGTGGACTGGAATGAAGAAAGATGTTAGTGATTATGTATTGAGGTGTCTCACTTGCCAGAAGGTCAAGTTTGAGCACCGACGGCCTGGTGGTATGGTACAGCCAATGCCAGTGCCTGAGTGGAAGTTCCATGATATCTCCATGGACTTTGTAGTAGGGCTTCCGCCTACAAGGGGAGGTCTGAATATGATATGGGTGATAGTTGACCGACTGACCAAGGTGGCCCGATTCATTCCGATGAAGGACACTTGGAAAGTGGCAAGATTGGCAGAACTGTTTGATAAGGAGATTGTAAGACATCATGGTGTACCGAAAACGATTGTATCTGACAGAGATACCAGATTCTTATCCAGATATTGGAAGTCCACACGAGAGGCATTGGGTACTGAATTGAAATTGAGTACAGCGTTTCATCCACAGACCGATGGTCAGAGTGAGCGCACTATTCAGACACTTGAGGATATGCTACGTGCTTGTGCACTTGACTTTCAGACCAGCTGGATTGATAAGTTACATCTGATCGAGTTTAGTTACAACAACAGTTATCATGCTTCGATCAAGATGTCTCCCTTCCAGGCCTTGTACGGTAGACCATGCCGCACGCCATTATGCTGGGATGAGTCGAGTGAGACGGTCATTATAGGACCAGAGTATCTTGAGCAAGTTCAGGCAGAAGTTCGCCAGATCAGGGCTAATATGAAAGCAGCTCAGGATAGGCAGAAGTCGTACGCAGATGTGCGCCGACGTGACCTGGAGTTCGCCGTGGGCGATCAGGTATTTTGAGAGTGTCCCCCATGAAGGAGTGTTTCGTTTTGGCCAGAAGGGCAAGTTGAGCCCAAAGTATGTGGGGCCTTATGTTGTGACTGAGCGGATCGGCCCGGTAAGCCTATAGACTAGACCTACCTGCCGAGCTGGGCAAGGTACATGATGTTTTCATGTGTCCCAGTTGAAGAAGTATATGTCTCATCAGTCTCATGTGCTTCAGCCTGAAAGGCTAAACCTTAGAGCCGACCATGCGATCAGTGGAGACTCCGGTACGGATTCTGGATGCTAAGACTCGAGACACTCGCCATAAGTCCGTGAGGCTGGTGAAAGTTCTTTGGTCTAACCAGGACGTTGAGGAGGCCACTTGGGAGCTGGAAGATAAGATGAAGGCGAAGTACCCGTCATTGTTTACTTCTTAGTACTTATATGTATAGGGTACGGGGCGTACCCCTTTTAAGGGGGGTAGAGCCGTTTCGGTTATGTGTGTACGACGTGTATTTGAATACATCGTCAATGTTATGTTGTTATGTTACAGACCGTTGTGTCTGATGTGGATAATGTTGTATGGACCTTGTGTCCAATGTTATGTAGGTGTGTTGTTAGTAATGTATGGAAGTATTGTTTATAAGTGTTCCCGTGTTCTAATATTTGGGATATGTGGAGTATGAACTTTGAGGGCAAAGTTCTTTTAAGGGGGGTAGATTGAAATACCCCAAACCTTAATATATTGTTTAAACACTTAAATATGGTGTATTAAGACTAAAAAGAGTCTTAGAAACATTAGTAAACAAGTTTAAACAAAAGAAAACACAAAATGTGCTTTAAAGTCAATAAGAGCCAAAATGTGCTCTAAGCTTGGGATAAACTTGGTTAAGACCTAATGAACTTACCAAGACCTCATTTATACACTAATGAACATATTAAACCAATTACCAAAGAAAACCAAGCTTGAAAACAAGTTTAAACACAAAATGTGCTTTAAGGAGTCTTAACACATTTTGAAAAATTGTCTTGTAAATAAGTTTTGAGTGGCTAGATGTCCATCATTACTCTTAAATATATGTGTACTATATAATATCACATTTGGGTGTCTATATTAGTGGGAAATCAAAATTTCACTTCTATGTGCCTTGTTTTATGAATAGTAACTTTTATAAGCTATTTTGTAACTATGTTGTATAAGTATTTAAATTGACAAACAAAGACTATATTACCCTCATTATATTTAGGGGGCCGGTTTTCTAAGGCTTGGTGACTCACCACTCTCTTATTAATGTATTAAGTAAATTAAGATAAGTAAATAAGTTACTTTTACCTTTTAAGTATAAATATCTCCTTAAAGCAAATTCAATCCCATTCTCTCATTTCTTTCCTTACTCACACGGTTTCCCACTCTTCTTCTTCCTTCTTCTTTGTTCTCTCACGGTGACACACACACCACCATTAAAACACAAGCTTTGACCTCTTGTAAAACCTTGCTCATTTGTCCAAATCAAAAACAAACACCACCAATCTCTTCCTCTTCTCAAGCTCTTCATTTCTATCTTCTCCAAACTTCAAGACAACCATTTCGGTGCCATGGAGTTTCTCCATTGAAGGAGCTTGAGCTTGTTTGACTACATATTATTACTCTCCTCTCCTTGGATTCTAGGTAAGGAATCTCAAATAAAACTTCCTTTCCTCCTTGTTTTTGTCATGTCCGAAAATATGTATTGAAGGAGCTTTTTTGTGTGACCTTGTTCTAGCTTCATTCCAACTCTTCATGGACTAGGTGGAGTCCTCTCTTGCTAGATATTCAAACTCTCTCCAAAGAGCAAGGTAAAACAATTACATTGATGTTTTTGAAACAATGTAAAACTAGGGTTTACAATGAGATGGAGCTTTAGCTTGAATACTCATTTCAATGTTTGTATATTGTTTAGAGCTTGTCAAAGAATCAAATACTCTATTGGTTTTCTAAAGGAAACAAGAAAGAAGTTATTTTGCAAAAGAGGTAAATCTACTAACCTAATGTTATTTAATGCCTTAGGAGAAATGAGCTTATAAATGCTTATTAAAACTACCTAAAGAGCCAAAGGTGAATGACTTAGTAAAGTGTTCTCAAGAGCTTAGTAAAAGGCATATGTGTGTTGAGTGTATTTGCAGGTTAAAGGCAAATATATTGTGGAAATTCAGTGTTTATGATTAATGCATTTTAAGGGCCTAAGAGCCATGTCATTTAAGGGCCTAAGTGCCATGCAATTTAAATTGTGCACTATATTGTGATGTAGTGCCTTGTGAGTGAAGTTTGTGTATAATAAGTACTTGATGGATTTTGAGTGTTCTTGGTTGTTTGTTGGTAAAAACAATGTGCTTTGGTTTAGTAATGTTCTAGGAGAACCTATGTCGAAATTAGGGTAACAAATGTGAAGTTCTAAGTGTTAAAAATGGGTTTGATAAGTTAAGGAGTGTTTGAAGTGGTTAAGTGTTGTTCTTGTGTAGGAAACATGCATTAAGGTGATTTGGGATGTAACAAGGACTTAGGCATGAGCTTGAGATTTTAGTATATACCAAAGTCATTTTGGGACTTAGGTAAAGACTTAGGCAACTTTGGTAAACTAAGGAGAAGGTATGAACTTGGGAAAAGGATTTGAAGTAATGATATAAGGAGTTAGTGGTGAGAGATGATGTTGGGAGTTGAGTTTAAAGCAAGGAGAAAGCATTTTGGGGATAGTAGTTACCATAGGTGAGAACACCATCTAGGAACCTAGTATAAAATAACATAAGTGTTAAGGAATTTTTACAAGGATATAAGTAAAGGCTTAAGGAGTTAGAAAATGAGTTTCATGGATGTTGTATGTGGATGTGAGGTTACCAAATGTTCTTAGGAAGCATTAGGAGGCCTTAGGAGAAGTTTGGTGAAGAATTGGCAAGTTTGGGTAAGTTTAGAAGGCGACCGACCCAGGGGCCGACCCAGTTTTTGGGTCGGTCGAGCCTCTGTAAAATGTTAGGAAAATGTTCGGAGATGGTCCGACCCAAAAGGGTGGGTCGGACATGGGTCGGTCGGTCAAATTTCAAAGGAGGGAAATGTTCGCACATGGTCCGACCCAGTCGAGTGAGTCGGACGTGGGTCGGACGGGCATGTTTATAAGGAAGGAAAAGGTTTCTGTAATGGACCGACCCAGAAGGTTGGGTCGGACATGGGTCGGTCAAGGTAAGATTCTTCAGACCCGAAAACCACTGGGAGGGTCCGACCCAGTTGTGGGTCGGACGGTGGGTCGGTCGTACCAAAACTTGTAAAAAAAAAACAGAAAAGAATGTGACTTATGTAGTTAACCCTAGGGTGTATAATGAAGGTAACCTAGGGTAAGATAGGCATTAAAACATGTCATACAATCATGTTAAATACTTAGTAAGTTTTGAGTTAAATAAATAATTAACCGACGTTACTAATGTGTTTAGGATTCTCTCACGGAAGAAACCAAACGAGGCAAGGACCAAGGTATGGTTTTCTTGCAGTCTGTTGTCTACCGACCGGTTTACACCGGTTTGTGTGTTGTATGTTTTTCTGTGTGTTTATGACTTATAAGATCTAAACATGAAAAGAGTTTACAGTTGTTCTATTATTGTTATGTTGTTTGTGACTCCTTTCCCTTGTGTGTGTCTAACAAGACTCACCACCTATTGTGTGTTGGTTGTTAAGTTCCACCATGAACTTCTAACAAGTGTTAACTGGGAATGAGGAATCCGGTTGTCCGGTCATGCATGTAAGTTAAGAGTAGATATCTGAATCAGATTCGACTCTTATGTTGTTAAAAGATTGTTCTCCCTTATTTGGGGCGTCCGATCTCCCGCTAGCTTCTTCCAAAGCTTACCTATTCTGACTTATGTTCGGTTTAGTGGGAACCTGTGTTTGTGTGGTGTGTTCGGGTCACTAAATCCGAACCATCTGTGACTTAAGTTACTCGTTCGTCTCAGAACGGTAATGAGTGTGTTTAACGAGCTTGATATGAGAGTGATCACTCTCTAGGCTCTTATGTTGTTGACCCTTGTGGTTGTTTTATCGTGGAGTAAAAATCCACTGTGTATGTGTTGTTGTGCTGTACGCCATTGTTGTTCAGCCACATGTTTGTTATGTTATGTATGTAATTGAATGCCATGTTATCATGACAATTAGCTGCGCGTATCCCGGTAGCCGATGGGCTGCGCGTTAGCCATACCAGCCAGGGTTGCTGACCCCCTCGGGGATCCATATTTCTTATACTGCAGGATGAGGATCGAGGAAGCGGAGTGGCTCTAGATCCTAGGGTGCAGGTTTACTTTTGTATACTTGGGATGTTGGCTCGGGATGCGCCTGTGCTCCCCGTGGCGTTGTTGGATTTGGTTGTGACAGTTTTACAGTGATGTTTTAACAGTGAAGGTTGTATATGTAAACACTCGGTATTGTATATGAATGTAATTATGGTTTAGTTTTAATGCTCGTGATCTGATCATCAGACCGTACTCTTGTATTTTGTTCTGCCCTTGTCAACCACGTTGGGTGTTGGCGGCGTTGTAAGCAGCACGAAGCGTTATTTACTGTTTAGTCATTTAAAATTCCGCTGCGATTTCATTTATGTCATGTGCGTACTAGGGGTGTTACAATAGTTACATAATCAACTATTATTTTTACGGGGCCATTTAACTGTTTAAAGTCACGTTTCCGGGTTTCCCTCGAAAAACGCGCTCCAAGACTCCGTTAGCGTTTAAACGCATTGTTTTGATCCGTTTTTCTTCCGGAATTTTGCCCACATGTTTTTAATGTGTAATTAAGGTATAAAAAAATACATTTATAACCCTAATAAAGGTTATGTACCTCCTACCTCCTAAACAATTAAATACGTGTTTTCACGTTTTGTGACTTTTACGCATTTTCTTTTTCTTTCACTACAAGAAAAACTGTATTTAGCGTCTGATCATCTAGCGGACGCTAATTTTCGATTAGCGTCCGATATTTAGCGTCCGATAATCGGCGGACGCGAATTAGCAATCCAGATTTAGCGTTCGACAGCTGGTGGATGATGATTTTCAATTTGTGTCCGATTTTAGTGTCCGATTTCAAATAGACGCAAGTTACCACCTTCTGATTTTAGCATCCGATAACAAATAGACGCAAGTTAGGCGTCTAATTTTAGCGTCCAATATCATTCGGACGATATTTTTTAATCTAAAAAAATAAAGTGTAAAGCATATAGGTATCTGTTATATACTGAGATTTTTTTTTAAACGCTAATCTAAACAATAAAGTGTAAAGCATATAGAGTTACCTTCTCGTTCGTGTTCGTTCCTTATTCCAAATACAAATCTCGTGTTCCTTCAAAATACTACACACGCCCGCAACCAGTCCTTCGTCTCTGCAACCAGTCCTTCGTCTCCTCAACTAGTCCTTCGTGTTCGCCTGAATCTCGTGAATATGTAACTCTTCCTGGCTTGCTCTCTAAATCCAGTCTTCGTCTCTACAGAGGAAATCTCACACTTTTGTACCCAATACTTTGGAACAAAAGTAGACACAAAATCAAGAGATTTAGGTCGAAATGTTGTATTGGTAGATGTGCATGAAAACTTTGATGCAAGTGTTCCTGCTCTTTTTCGTCATAATTTTGGGCGTTCATCGTCCAATGGGCGTACAAGGTTCTTGCATGAGAAAGAGTATAATCGTGCTCATCTCTATGTGTTGACAAATTGCGGTATACTAGGAGAGTATGAACGGTATGCAATTTCATAAATCGGCTAATGCTAGTATACCCTTTATCATTTGGTATCTTATTCTAGCTTAATCAGCAGGATGTTTGAGGATTATGTTAGTGCACAACTTCCAACTTAACAACAACACAGATGAATGCTATATTTGAAGAGCAGTTTGCTGATTGGTTTCATCATATGTAAGTTATCTAGCAAACATCATCCAGTTGATATTTGAACTTTTGTACTTTTAGAAAACACTAAGACATATACAAAACTATTAGGTCGATGAAAATGAAGTCATGGATGATGTCATTCGAGCTCTTGCATGGGGTCCTTCAAAGAAAGTAAAGACATTCAATCAATATTACATTAATGGTTTCAACTTCCATACATTTGAGTATGGAAAGAACAAAGCTACTATGAACTATGGTGTGGGTGTTAGAAGCCATGAAGACTTGGACTATTAGGTACTTTGGAGGAAGTGATTGAGCTGAGCTATTGTGGCCATCAAGAAGTATATACAACAGTTTTGTTCAAATGTACTTGGATGGACTCATTCAATGGGATGAATGTTCATGAACATTACAAGCTAGTTGAAGTGAATCATACAAAAAGTATCCAAAGTATGATCCCTTTGTTTTGGCATACCAAGCACACCAAGTCTATTATGCTCATTATCCAAGTATGAAAAATGATAGACGTAATTGGTGTGCTGTTATTAACACAAGGGCTAGAGCTACAATTGATGCTCCTGTTGACAAGGCTTGTTTTCAAGAAGAAGCGATAGAGGATCCTCCACTTTTGTCAGAGCCAATTCTCGAAGATGATGATACAAATGGCGATGAGGAGGTTGAGGAGGAAGATTTTGAAGTTGATGGAAGAAGAGGAGGAGGAAGAAGAGGATGAGGAGGAGGAAGAAGAGGATGATGAAGGGAGGAGGAAGAGGAAGAAGAAGATGAAGACGAGGAAGAAGATGAAGGAGGAGATGAAGATGATGCATAGATTCTAGTTCATTTTGTGATGTTTGCGATTTAAAAGCTAACTAAAGATTTGAGTTTCAAGTTGTAGTTCTTTTTGCTGTATTCATACTTTTATGATTGTTAAAGTTTGAGTTTATGGGATTTTTCTACTTTTGTGATTCTCTATTTGTTTGATAATGTTATTTCCACATAGTTGTTAATTGTGTTATTAAAATCTTATCATAATTCTCAACTTGCTCATTCTTCTTAAACAGGGAACTACAATGGTTAAAGAACGAGGGGCTAGTACAAGTCGTGGAGGGGTTAGTATTGGCCGAGGAAGGTCTACTTCTACAGAGTATCATAGTGGTCGAGAAGATAGCATTAGTGTTGGCCAAGAAAGACCTCCACGTAGTGGTAGAATTGAAGGGGCTAGTATTAGAGAAAAACAACCATCACGGGTTGTTCGTACTCTTGGAGCTTCTACTTATCCCAGAGATGATGGACATAGTGCTGGTCATGGAGGGGCTAGTGTGACTCATGGAGGAGCTAGAATAAGTCGTGGATGGGCTAGTATCGGTCGAGGAAGGTCTACTTCTATAGAGTATCATAGTGGTCGAGAAGATAGCATTAGTGCTGGCCAAGAAAGACCTCCTCGTAGTGGTAGAATTGAAGGGGCTAACACTAGAGAAAAACAACCATCTCGGGTTGTTCGTACTCTTGGAGCTCCTAGTTATCCAGAGATGATGGACATAGTGCTGGTCATGGAGGGGCTAGTGTGACTCATGGGGGGCTAGTACAAGTCGTGGAGGGGCTAGTATCGGTCGAGGAAGGTCTACTTCTACTGAGTATTCTGGTGGAAGAGAAGATAGCATTAGTGCTGGCCAAGAAAGACCACGTAGTGGTAGAATTGAAAGGGCTAATACCAGAGATTATGGACATAGTGGTTCTGGTCATGGAAGAACGATGTTAAGTGTTGATAACCCTGCCCTTCATGACGATATGGATGACTCTGACTTTCGAGATGATGAGGAGGATGAGAATGAAGAGCATTTGCATATTCAAGCACCAGATTCTGACCCGTCAGCTTCAGCCCATCAGCTGTAGGTCCATTGGCTTCAGATGCTGATTCTTCTTCCATGATGAAGAAGGAATTAATTCCTGGCACATTCTGGTAAGTCATTTTAACAATGCAAAAGTAGTTGTTTCACTTATTCATATTTTGAAGTTATTTTGAATAAGTTTAATGCTTTGGTTGCATAAAGGTTTCATAGAAATGGAGAAGTTACTCGTGCAGTCACTCTCAGCATCTTTGAGCACTACAATACATTCTTTTCTAATTGGACAGAAACTCCAACATGGCAAAAGATGCAATGGTTTTGTGCTTTTAAGGTGATTTAGTTAATATATTTTTTCATAATCGTTGTGATTTATTATTTTATTTCAATGTTAACTTCTTCACATTTGTATTTTGAAGAAACGATTCACATGGAAACCGGAATTGGAGAAGGAAGTTTTTGAAGCTTTCGAAAAGTGCGGGAGGAAAAATTTGAAAAACAATGTGTCAAAGGCTAGGAAGAGTGGAAAAAAACCTCAATGGATGTCAGATAAGGCTTACAAAATGTTGAGAAAAAGAAGTGCTGAACCATCATTTAAGAAAAAGTCAGAGTTGGCACGTAAAATAGGTGCTCAGGTTCAGAGGATGGCCAAGTTCATTCAATCGCACATGTTCAGGGTTCAGTCTCAGCTCTGGAGTTGGCTGAGCGCTTGGTATTCTTTTGTTTTTAAGTTCGTTAATACTATCTTGAAGAGGATATATTATATACTTATCAATCTATATATGTAGGCAATTGCTAATAAGGGTGTGCTCCCTTCTGCTGCTGATCTATACCTTGAAACACACTCCAAGGTGGATCCTGAGACAAAAGAGAGGATTTTCATAAGTGAGAAAGCCGAAGAAACTATGGTAAGTACATTCTGATTTGTGGAAAGTGTGCTAGACTTGATTGTTTATTTAAGTGTTTTTCTTTTTTGTTTTCCTTTCTAATTCTCATATGCAAACAAGCTTGATAATGTGTATTTTATTAAGTCATTGTATGATAAATGTAGTTCATCATGTTGTATAACACATCTGACTAACCATATTTAAATTGCTATTCTTGAGGATGAAATGTGACTTCTTCTTTTTCATTGGTATAATGTTTGTTTGTTTGCTTTGTAGGCTAACTTTAATAGGCAACGTGAACAATGTGAAATAGATGGCTCACAAAAGTCTTTGGATGAGATTTTCTTTGATGTCGTGGGAGGATATGAGAAAAACGAAGTATATGGATTAGGGAGCAGTGCAGAGTTGTATTTTCAGAAGCCTTCAAGTTCTCGCTCGTCTAATTCCAAAGCAGCGTACACTCCCTCTGAAGTAATCAGACTTCAACAAGCCCTTGAAAATCAGAAAAAAGAGACTGAAGAGTTGAAGCAAAAACATGAAAATCTGTCAAGTTATGTGGAGACATTGAAGCCATTACTGGATCAACTCCTAACTAGATGCAATCCAACATCACCTGTTATCCAGCCACATGATAGTCCAGATGATCCATCCAGTGGAAATGCAGCGGCTTTTGCTGCTCAAAATAGATTATGAGGTATGAATACTAGAACACTTGATTTGTTACACTATTCTCATCTTACTACCTTATTCTGGCTGCGCTGCAATCATCTGTAGAACACTTGTAGGAGTGCTGGTGGAGTTGAATTTGTGATTGTTATGAGGATGAGTTGTGTGTTGTTACCTGTTGCAGATGTGGGGGATAGACCGTAAATTAAAATTGTGGAGAAGAATATATCAGATGTTAGGTTGCGGTTAGTAAAATTGAGTTTAATAGTAATATATATTATCCATGTGCTTACTGAATATAGATACTGATGGTGGCTTCTTCATTTACTGTTTGTGCTTATATTATTCATGTGCTTGTTGTTGATATTCATTTATGCTCAATGTATTGTCTTTCTATATTTATATACTGGAGTTATAAATTCAAGGATCCGCATCTTTTACACCTATCTTGTCTCTCTGCTTCTGTGCTAGTGCCCATCCATGCCAACAACATATATATAAACCCAAAAACAACAAGCTTATCAATTAACATCATCTATATTTCTGCTGTCCTGGAATCCGTAAAACAACTTTATATGATTAGTATCAGTCGTATATTTAACATTCAAGAGATGAATTACAATTCATCTATTCTCGATCATAAATTTTTACTATGATTTGCTCATTCTACAATGATCTTAACCGTTGTGGATTTTGCAGGTTTGTTTGCCTAATCTGGCCGTGCTACATTTTTGGTAAAGATGCTGAATATCCTGGGCTTGCCTTGTTGCTTTGTTGCATCTTATGCATGCAATTACCGGAAGGCTCCCCGGTCTAAATTCAACTTACAGGTATCCTATTAACTTAGACTATCCAAATGTATATCAGTTTGCTTATTTTTCATCCAACCTGATGTCAGAATCTGTTGCTATCAATTTTGCTTTTTAGGTGCGTGTCCAGTGCAGGTGTTGTTTTTGAATGTTGTATTTTGAGTTTCTTAAAACAGTAAAAATATTCATGTGTATGCTGTTTTATTTATTGTATTCTGCGTGGCTGTTTTCATTGTATAAGCTGATCTGCCTGGTGCCTAGTTCCAAAGTGGGAGTAGCTCTGCTCTTTTGCTGTTTGCTAGTAGGATGGTGCATCGATCTGTGCTGGACACGACATTTTTTCTGCTGTCTTTGCAGCACTAATGATAAAAAAATTATATTTTCCTACACAACAGTTCCTCCTTTTGTTCCTGTTATGTTTGAGCGTGTGGAATTGTGTAGATTCTCATGTGTGCTGTAGGTTAAGAAGTTATCATTGGGTAAGGACCCATTACTACAAAATTGATGAATCGGTGTAGGTTCTCATCATTTGCTGGATGTCTTCTTGCTTCAATTTGTGCTTCAATCAGTGTAGGTTCTCATCATCAGTGTAGGTTCTCATCGTCAGTGTAGGTTCTCATCATCAGTGTAGGTTCTCATCATTGGAGATGATAAGGGTGTCACAGTTTCCCTCATAAGCTTAGTCAATATGTGCTTTTAACTCTTTGTATAAGCGTTTTCTGAGAATAATCATGCCTGTATCTGTTGTGTGAACGAGTGCTGTAGAGTAGAGATGTTGATGTTGTATAGAGAATGTCTTGTCTTGCTTTTTCAATTCCTTACTCTTGCTCTTGTTCCTTTGGAATGTTGTGTTGTGAACTAATACTATCTTGCTTCTCTTTATTCTTTCAGGGAGCAATCATTGAAGAAACAAGACTGATGAAAACTTAGCAAGTAGTGTCTTATAGTTTGATTTAGACTACAAATCTTGGACTTGTTGATCTAGCTAGTGATGTACTTTGTTGGCTATAAACAAGGTCATTTTAGTTCTAGTTTGTAACTGATTTTGATTTAGTTTAGAAACTAATGCTCTCTACTTTATTTGTAAAGATGATTCACTTTAATATTCTCTCTTTATATATGAGCATATATTTGAGCTATTATGAGTTGCAATATAATAAATATTAGATCAATTATGTCTTCAATCACTAAATTAGAGATATAAATGTAAAACCCGTGACATGATTGAAGCAATTTAATAGAAAATTTGATTTAGCCTCTGATAAGTGGACACTAAATTAGTATTTGATAATGGGTGCAAATTAGCGTCCGAATATATGAGCTAGCGTCCGATGAGGAGAAGCAATTTAGCGTCCGAAGAGTTGAATTAGCGTCCAATAGGCAGACACAGTTTAGCGTCCGAAAAAAATTGGACGCTAATCTGTAATCAATTTTTCTCCAGCCAGTTAGCGTCCGATTAAGCAGTTTGCGACCATTTAGCAGACGCTATTTAGCGTCCGATTCGGACGCTAAATAGCGTCCGCCGGACAAAAATGGACGCTAAGTGGACGCAAATTAGTGTCCGCGGACGCCAAAAAAAATTAGCGTCCAGGCTTTTAGCGTCCGACATTCATCGGACGCTAAACATCAAAAATCGGACGCTAAACACATTTAGCGTCCGATTTTTGATGTTTAGCGTCCAAAGCGTCGGACGCTAAATCCTGTTTTTTTTGTAGTGTTTTTGGTTTTCATTTCTTCACCAATGATCTTAAGGACTTAATTAGCCTTAGAAAATTATAATTACATAATTAATTAACACAACAAGGTTTGGGGTATTTCAGTATGTACTTTATTTTCCCCCGTTATTTAACAGTGGTTCTAGGTAATCTAACAGTTCATTATTTTATGTGGAGTTCATATGTGATAATGAATTTCCATTATATAGTATATCATTATCTCATTAATTATATACTCATAATATTTCCACTTATTCTTTTTACCATATCTTTGGTTATTTATGTTATAACCACCTTTATTTTATAAACTTTATATTATACTCCACAATATACCATAATGCATTATATTACCTAATCTTAATTCCTTTATTCATTAATTACAAAACCAACCACAATAATTCGGTATTTATATTTTGTACCAAACAACTTTTATAAATTACCAAGTAACCATATAACTTTTATAATTTATTAATTAACCACTTAATCATTTCGGTAATTACAAAATAATATTCTAATCTTTAAAATTTACAATTCGACCACATTTCTTTCGGTATTTATATAATAAATTCCATATAATTACATTTTAAACCCTTAACACTTTACATATGTTACATATTATCTTATAAACTATAGTTTTAACATTTAATCCTTCTTAATTACCGAAAAGACCCTTATATTTTGTAAAATACATTCCGCCCTATTCAATTCGGTTTTTACATATATACTTTTATAAATTACATATTCATCCCAAACTTTTATAAACTTAATATTTTATGTCATAAATCATTTTAGTCCAAAGTTTTTGGTCAACACTTTGACCAAGACTTAATTTCATAGTTAATACTTTAATATACCCATAAAATCATATATATTCTCGGTTAAACTCTAAACTTCCAATAATTACAAAATAGCCCTAAAACTTTATAAAATGATATTTAACACACTTATTTAAATTCACCAAAATTCTTGATATTAATTCCTACCTTATATTATATCATAATTATGCCAAATAACCCCTTTATGTTCTCAGCAATTATTATTTATACACTAAACTTTTCAAATTTACATTTTAGCCACATAACTTTTAAAATAGCCATTTAAATACTTGTAGCTATTTTAATATTCCCAAAATTTATAATATAAGTTAATACACTTATATATATTTCAAAATTCACCAAACATCACATAATGCTCTCGGCTTTAGTTATATTTTACCATATGGTTTTAAAACTTGATTTAAACTTTATAATATGTATATATAAATGTATATAAGCCATATAACACTTCTAAAAATTATGCGATTGACTTAGAATGATTATAAACTCAAAATAGAACATTAAATCCCTAGACCATTCGGTTTGGTTATTTGTGTAACATAATTAATTTTTGTAACACAATATATACCTTAAGGTAATAATATTACCTTATATGTTATAAATTATTTTCTTGACAATATAATCCCATAGTTTTCGGTCTTAATTTATTTAGAGGTTATACAAAATTTTTTACCAAAGTTTGAAGCTTAAACCAAACTTAACTTAATAAACCTTACTTATATAAACTTACCCCTTAAATCAAGACAATTCTTGTACTGATTTTTCCTTGAATTCCAAGCTCTCCAAATGCTATTTTGATGAAGGTATTTCGGCCTCCTTGTACATATGTTGGAGATCTATTTGTTAGACTTCTAACAAGAGTTTATAAATAATATTTGTAGTAATTTTAGAAGAGTTTACCTTAGGAATTTAACAAGGTATTTTTGGTACAATTGGGATGATTGTAGATCCAAGTTTCCTTCATGAAATAATGAAGAGAACATGGGTTTAGAAGCTCTTAAATTTCGAAAATTGCTTAAGGTAATTTACTAGGATTTTTCAACATAAAAATATACCTTAACTTGATCTTGTTGTTCCTTTTGTTGTTGTTGAATTTAGGAACCTCCTTGGAACACTTATGCTTGGCAATTTTAGCAAGGTTGCTAGGATGATTTCTTGCTTCAAGACTTAGTAGATTTAACTATGAAATTACATAGAAATGGTGTTAGAACTTGATACACCATTAATGGAGTTTAGAAGCTCTAAGGAACTAACATAACAAAGGAAGAAGAAAGAGAGCTAGCAAGGAACTTACCAATTCGGTGATGAGGCAAGGAAATGAATGTGGCTACGTGAGGTCTTAAGGAAAACAAGGCTGAATCAAAATGGGAACTATTGGTTTGTCATATGTCATTATTTTATGTTTTTGTCATGTTTTTGTAACACCCCAACCAACATTAACATACTTACAATAAACTGCAGCGGAAAAACAATCCTCATCACATTACTTAACTCGTTGGTGTTACACGCCGTTAGCCACCCACGTGGCTAACAAGGCTAATACGTATACATTGTACCGGTCTGATGGGCTAAATTCCCGAGTGACTACACATTATTATCCCTTCCCATTAACAACACGACATACGCGTACCTTCCTGCTGTACCGAGTATTTATAAACTGATGCCGATGACAATTTCGGTCTTACTACACCTACTGTACATATACAATTTAAATAATTACCCATGTACCTCGACTACCCCGTCCTACTCTCGAACGGCTCCAGCTCTTTGTACCTGAAATAGGAAAAGAAGAGAAAGGGTGGCCCCCAAGGGGCTCGCACCTTTGCTGGTATGGTAATCCCGCAGCCCACATGCTACCGGGCCACACAACTAATTGTCGTCTTAGCATGCGATTGATTATATTTAAATCATGCATGCAACTGTAAACACACAACACAAACATTTCGCCTCAATGGCTCAACAAACGGATAATACATCCTTACTTGATAAGTCACTCATGGTATTCATTACTCCTAGAGTGTTCCTCCTCTATTGGAGCTACTTCCTTAATAGACGACTCTTACCCTTAAATCGGGTTATCCTTAAACGTCTCCTGTCACAAAACGGGATTCATTTCCATGATCCACACACTCCATATCTTACAACATATATCATTCCTCACATAACAAACATAACAACGCTTTTCACGTTTCAACGTGCACAGAATAACATCGCAATAATAATTGCATCACAACAACATCACATAACATAACGGGAACGGTCCTCTTAGGAACCGACCCAGACATTGTTAATTCACTGGTGAGCCTAGAGAATGGTGTCACCCTCATGGTAAGCTCGTTATACAATAACAACAACACTCATTACCGTCCTAATAGTCGGACGAGTAACTTAAGTTAAGATGGTTCGGGTTGGAGGCCCGAACACACCACACAAACACATGTTCCCCCTAGACCAATCATAAGTCAGAATAGGAAAGCTTTGGAGTAAGCTTGTGGGAGATTGAAGACCGGGAAAGGAACTCAATCTTAACATATAAGAGGGTCGAACCTGGAATGACAACGACCCCCATCCTCACACGCGTGGCCGGAACATGACCGGACTCCTCACCCCCCATTAGTACATATAAACTTATAAATAGTAGTTAGAGATCCATTATGGAACCTATCACATCCACACACCATACGGTATCATGACCGAGTTAAGCAAACAAGGGAGGTTCACACACTTGCATTCAACAACCATATCCAACTAACTCACACATAGCCGTGGTTAGAACGTTCCCAAGGTTTGGGCCGTTAACTCCGAATACCGATCTCTCCCGTGTTCCTAGTTCTAATTAGCTAAGGTTTAACACTTATTTGAGGTTAAACGGTATCGGAGACCAGATGCGCCACATAAATGAATTACTATAAACTCATTACATGTTTTGATCTTACAAGGTGGCAAACACTCAGAAAAACACATTGGCATACAAGCCGGTGTAATCCGGTAGAACACAGGTTGCAAGAAAACCATACCTGTCACCGGAGTCCACTTTACCATGTCCACTTATGTTCCTCGAGCAATTCTCGAACAACTGATAACATTACATGTACCTTGATTAACATCGGGGTAGCACGATTACTTAATGTCTAATGCTTATAACTTTTCCCCGTTAACTTAGTTACATAACTTCACTTTTTAACTTGTTTTACTTTTACATTTCAATACAACTTTTCACCCACTTAATTGTCATTAAAACTCACCTAACATGTCCTTAACAACTTTATAACATCTTTACTAATCAATCCCCATCATTACATATCATTTCATAACCTTAACCCATGTTTTTGGTCCGACCGAACTTACCGACCGACCTTGCACAAGGTCGGTCCATTCCAGAACACTTTACCGTCAAAATTTCTACTCCGACCGACCTTGTAAGTTCGGTCGCATGTTCGGTCCATTCCCGAGAGTTTCTTCCCTTTGAAAATTCAAGCCCGACCGAACTTGCCAAGTCCGGTCCCATGTTCGGTCGGTTCCAGAAACTTAATCCGTACACAAAATACAAGCCCGACCGACCTTGCAAGTCCGGTCCCCAAGGTCGGTCCATTCCAGAAGCCAATTCTCGCAGGGTAAACTGGGCTCGACCGAACTTTTCAAGTTCGGTCTGCCCCAGACCCTTGTTTTCCTTTTCTCATTCAACTCCAAACTTCACCCCATATATCCTAGTACACCCTAACCTCATTTGGGCACTTCAAACACACCTTTAGCCATGTACTAAACTCTCTAAATCACACACCAAAACCATCTTATCATTCACAAATTCCTTACAAAATTCTTAGCACTTGGAATGTTTCCTCCTTAAGATTCCTAAGTGGTATTTCACCAATAATGACCACTATACCAAGGTGTTTCCTCTACACCTTAACATCATCTCTCAAACTTCTTTTCTAACTAAACCCCCTTTTTCACATCTTACCTAAACATCACTTATTCCTTGGATATCAACATTACCTAAACCTTAAACAAACTTCTCCAAGACTTTAATACATCTTAAAAACACTCATTGGATTTCTAGAACTTCCAAGATATTACCTAAATCCTTGTAGCACCTTAGAACACCTTAATGCACATTTTCTTCTTCCTTAGTGAAACACTTATCCATTCCTAACAATTCCTAGTTCACCAAAGCTCATTTAACACTTAAAACTCCTTATACATTATACAAATTTTGCCATGGGTTCTCCTAGCACATCATCATTCCAAAGCTCACAGTTTTCACCATTAAACACTCAAGAACACCTAAATCCATCAAGAACACCATCACACACAAGACTTCACCAAATTTACACTACATCACAATATAGTGCACAATTTAAATTGCTTGGCACTTAGGCCCTTAAATAACATGGCTCTTAGGCCCTTAAATTGCATAAATCTTAAACACTGAATTTCCCACATAATAATGCCTTTGACCTGCAAATACATACACCAAGACATATGTTCTTTTACTAGTCTCCTTGAGAACACTTTACTAAGTCATTCCCCATTTGCTCTTTAGGTAGTTTTAACAAGCATTATAAGCTCATTTCTCCTAAGGCATTAAACCACATTAGGTTAGTATATTTACCTCTTTTCCACCCAAACTTCTTTCTTGTTTCCTTATAAAACCGGTAAGGTATTTGATTCCTTGTCAACTACTACACAATATACAAACATTGAAATGAGTATACAAGCTTTAAGCTTCATCTCATTGTAAACCCTAGGTTTACATTGTTTCAAAAACATTAATGTAGTTGTTTTACCTTGGCCTTTGAAGAGAGTTTGAATATCTATCAAGAGAGGACTCCACCTAGTCCATGAAAGGTTGGAATGAAGCTAGAACAAAGTCACACAAAGAGCACCATTAATGGTGATTCTCGGTCAAGATAAAAACATGAGGGAAACTTCATTTTTCTTTGAGTTTCCTTACCTTGAAGCAAAGGAGAGTAATAATATGTAGAAACACAAGCTCAAGCTCCTCCCATGGTGATTCCTCTTGGCACCGAAATGGAGCTCTTGGGATTTTGAAAGGATAGAATTGAAGAGCTTGATGAGAGGAAGAGATTGGTGGTGTTTGTTTTTGATTTGGACAAGTGAGCTTGATTTTACAAGAGATCAAAGATGGAGTTAATGGTGGTGGTGAGTATTACCGTGAGAGAACAGCAAGAAGGGAGAAGAAGAAGGTTGGAACCGTGTGAAATGAGAAAGAAATGAGAAATGATGATAGACTTGCTTTTTAGAAGATATTTGTGCTTATAAAGCAAATAGTACATTTATTAGTCATCTTTATTTACTTTTCATAGTAACAAGAGAGTGGTGAGTCACCACACTTAGAAAACCGGCCCCCTTTATTACATAAGGGTATTTTAGTCTTTATTTGTCAATTTAATTACCTATAACAACATATGTTACCAATTAGCTTATAAAAGTTACTATTCATAAAAACAAGGCACATAGAAGTGAAATTTTTGATTTCCCATTGATATAGACTTCCAAATGTGATACTATATAGTACACATGTTAATTAAAAAGTAATGATGGACATCTAGCCATTCAAAACTCATTTACAAGACAATTTTTCAAAAATGTGCTTTAAGACTCCTTAAAGCACTTTTTGTGTCTTAACTTGTTTTCAAGCTTGGTTTTCTTTGGTAATTGATTTAATATGTTCATTAACATATTTATAAGATATAGATATGACCATTAGGTCTTATACAAATTTATCCCAAGCTTAGAGCACTTTTTAGCCCATATTGACCTTAAGGTATTTATTTATGTTTTGTTTGTTTCCAATGTCTACCAAGGTTTCCTATGGACTTAATTAGCCTTATAAAATCATAATTAAACATTATCAAGTCTTGGTAGGCCCTTTGGGTCCTAACCAAGTTCACTTCAAGCTTAGAGCAACCGTGTCTTAGTGTTTTATTGTGTTTTACCATGGCATAAATGGTTCATTGATGTTTCTAAGGCACTTTTTAGCCTTTAAATACCATAGTTTAACATTTACACAACATACCAAGGTTTGGGGTATTTCAATCTACCCCCCTTAAAAGAACTTCGTCCTCGAAGTTCACATTTCCACGCGTCATTGGATTAGAATACGGGAATTACTTTAAAATAAACTTCCATTACCAAACACTCTTTACATCCAACCTCGGACTTGACGGTCCGGGCAACATATCCACATCCATACATAACCACCTCGTAACATACTTACATGATTACCTCGGACTCTATGGTCCGGGTACCTTAACCGTATTGTATTTACATAATAATTCTTAGACTCTCAGGTCTGGGTAACATAACAACAGTTAGACTCATAGGTCTAAAATAATATTCTCTTACTCATACCACACAACATGTCTTAGCATGTATAACAAACAGAAATGCCTTTTCCATCTCTCCATGGGCTCCAATCCCATGTTGAGTACATATACACTGTGATCCCGCACCCGGTCGCGATGGACACCTTCTGGTCCCCGTTCCTTTGGGAGGTCAAAACAATCACATACATTTTAAAATATATACTTCTCATGTCACCGGTCTGAAGACAAAGGCTCATACGTCCTCAGCTCGTGAGCAAGTATTACAAAATATTCTTTACTAGGTTAAGTATATAAGAGAATCCTTTATTCAAAATATGAATCGACCGTTTTGGAAATATCAATTGAAAATTCTTTTTGAAAACGCAACACAACTCCAAGTCCAATTTATGCTCTTTGTATCTTTCTTAACATGGTTATTTATGACCACTTACAGGGAGCTTCAAGAGTCATCCAACCCTGATGTGATCAGCATCAGTGTTGAACTATCTTTCCACCCCAATTTGTGCTCGGCTTCCCTTGATCTCATGATAATCAAGTTTCACCTCCCACTTCATTTTCAACCAACAACTAATTCGAGCATATCCCATTTTCTATCTTTAAATCCTTCTAGTCATAATCATTACATCTCCAAGGGATAGAACTCCATCTATCAATCATCACCCAAATCCAACTTAATTTAAGTTACCTAGGGAATTTAATTCTCACTAGGTTCTATGTCGGTCTCATACCCCTTCATAAATCACAACACTGTATATATATACATATTTTTTTATCAAAATACAATACATGGTTTACATTTATGCACCGTCGGGGTTTTAGTTCCCCGGGAGTTTCTTTACTCCCTTCCACTTGTACTCTTACACACCACTGTTAACAAAATAAACACACTTCCCACAATGGTATTCGCATCTTCTGTGCGCAATTACCACAATTTAACCACGAATGAATGCGTATGTTTATATAACACACGCGCCAACCATCATAGCGAATCATTTTGTGCTATGCACAACATAGTTCACGTACACTTGTACGGTAAAACACACTAAGTGGTTTTGCGCTCTACCCCCCTTAAAAGGGATTACGCCCACGTAATCAATCACTAAACCTTGGCTTAAAATGTTCTGCCGTCGTGAAGTGTTTCAACTTTCACGCGGTCTATTACACAATGGATTCTGATTAGAGGATCTTAACCATATTAGCGGTTTAGTTCCTAAACCAAGAATTCTCATTGGAGTTTGTTTAAACTCTTAGTTGGTTTCGATTCTGGCCTGTGAGGCCTCTAGGCATTAATAATTAGCCATTCACTCATGTTTACCATGCACATTCAACACTTGAATTACTGGCTTACTAGTTTCTGCTGCGAAACTCTAATAACTGTAGAGCTTAGTTGCCCCATTTGTTATTCTTACAGTATTGTACATCCCCGATTGTCACCTTCATCTTGGTAACAATGGTTTCTCAACCGACGTGTGGTATCTCTTACCGTTAGCGAATTCGGTGAGTTATAAACTTTCTATCCACTTCCATAACAATCTACTGTGTATACAGTTATGTATTTCACAATGATTGACTTGTTCCCTTCCGACTGACTGTCGGTTGAGATTGAGCTACTACCTAGTGTGTAGTGCTCTCTCAGCTATTTACAACATTTGGGGTATATTCCATACCGATATTTGGCAGTTAGTGCTACTGTAGTCACTTACTGTTAATCATGTCTCCACATTTGGTTTTGTACAGTACTCTTTTATTGGTGCGGCCTTGCATTTCCTATGCATCGGCCATTATAACATTATTCCTCCATAATTAACATGTTCCTGATTCCTAGCTATCCCACTTGATCATTACTGCGTAAGTGCAATACCAAAAACTCAGTCGTACAGAGTGCAGAGGCGTAAACTCTTGACAGTAAATCCCTTATGCGATTCGCCATGGAATTCACACTGAGTTCCTCATCACACAGTACCTACCACTGGCTTATTGCCCAGTCTGTTTAACATCGCTTATCTTGCATCTCTACTAAGTTTAACTCATAACTGGTCTTATCTGCCACATTGTCATTCAACTATACTTATACAACGGTCGCTTACTGCGCGCCGTGCTTATTGCATAACATAACACTAACTTGCATGGTATTTACTGTCACATTAATTTCCACACGTTACTTACATTATTCACATTATGGTTCGTCATTCATTTGGATGACTACCGAATGTCCTTGAGCGTTGCTCATCGAGTCACAAACCGGCATTACTTAGCTCGGTGCTTCACATACTACTAAACTAACTGCTTCTCAATAATAAATCGTCCATCCTTAACATATTTCTTGAACTTGATTCACATAACTACCGCTCCAGCGTTTCACAATATCGAGAGGTATCCCCACTCTTAGTGCAGTGGTTCGTTCTCCACTCTATTCACTTATATAACATAAACTTCTGCAATCAATCTAATTTACATAACGCATTTTATTTGTGGCTTATGAGCCTTACTTGCCTTGAGCTGCGCTGATTGTAGGCTGTCCACATACATGTACTTCTTGTACAACATTACATGGTTTGGATATTATATTGAGCTCCATGACAAGGTCGTTGCATTCCGTTAGCCACGCCTTTTTGCGTTCTTAACTGGTTATTATCTTCTTTTGTGAAGATCAACATTTCCTGATAGTGTAGGTACTCATTTTGGGAGTTTCATCCCGTTCATTGCACATTAATATGTCCACATTAGGCTGGGTCACCATTCCAGCTATCATGTTTATCCCTGAGGATCCTTAAGTCATATACGATGTCTTTACATTCAGTTAGTGCACTTCGCACCTCCTGACTCTTAAACATTTCCTTGAAAGGAATTCACTAATTCCTTTAGTCTCGTTAACTTAACTGAGTTCCTTAACTTCAACCATTCATGGTAATCCTTAGTTCTTGTTTGATTTATACTGCTGACTGTAGACGGAGTCGACTACTTTCCCGTGTTTCGGACTCCACTCGTATACATATGTGGGGTACCATACTGATACATTGCTACTTACCCAACTAACCCATAAGTAGGTCTGTCAGGCCCACAAGCTCCTATCGGAGTGCGGTCCCCACAATTCAGTTGGTACACTCGTAGTGTCCGTCACACGCCTAGGTGATGCATTCTGTTGTCAACTCCCTTATATTGTCCCGTGACAATATTCATTCCTTGCTTCCCGAACTTAATCGAGGAAAGTTTATCCACTGTTGTATCCTTGTCAACTGTCCTTGGTCTTACTGGTTTGGTGTAAAAGAAGGTTAGAAAGAATTGTTGGTTTGAAAGAAAATTTGGTTTTGAAAAGGAAAGAGTTTGAATAAATCTGAGTTTGAAAGAAAATTTTCATGGTTTCACAACATCTTCTTACCTTAGCCAAGTCTAGCTTCTTGCTGACTAGTGTACTTACAATTACAGAGGTTAGGCTAACAGGCCCTTCCACTGTTATGACGATCACATTTAACTTTATGGTACTTTACCAAGTACTTGTAGTGGTTATAAATTTCCCGAACAGCCCTGTTATAGCAGCACTTGCTATGGCAAGTGCGCCATGCTAATTGGATATCGGTTTAACACATACCGGTTGTGGTATTGTTTTTACCCGCACTGTCATCAGTGGCCTTGTTGGCCCTCACTGATCTTACCGTCTTGATAATAACTCCTCTAGGTGACCTCTCACTGTCTTCACATGACGATCATCAACTAGGGTGTTTCTCATTCTGGGAGACCCCTTTTTCTTAGTATTATATTCTCTTTGTAGCCCGTTCCACATATTTGGGCATATGTTGTAGTTCCCTTGTCGGTTGGTATACCGTTGGTGATTATTTATCAACTGTGGTCCGTAGACACTCATCTCGGTTTCACTAATCCACTTCTTGCCTGTTGCAACGGTCGGTGCGTTGCAAGCTGGTTATCCTCGACTGCCGGCATGTCGACCCAGGTTGCCGGAAATTCTATTCTCTATACACTGATTCCTCGCTATGAAATGCAGTTAACACTGTTCAGATGGAAACCGTCTCCGGGATTCCCAGTTTTCGGGATCTACCGTATGACAGGTTTTCCGTACTTTAAAGGTATTTAATAACAGCCAGATCGGGTATTCCCGAGTAGGAGTGGACTTCCATCTCTCTGGCATTGTTTCCCCAGTAATATAACAGGGATTGTGGAGGTGGGATGGATATTGGGTTTTCCAGTACACACTGGTAATACCTAACTAGCGTATCTCTCACGCTATCACTCAACCCTTAACCCAAAGCACTAAAATCCTAACTCGGTACTTCCTAAGCTCGGTAATTCAATCATCAGAGCGATACTTCTCTCTGATACCACTTTTTGTAACACCCCAACCAACATTAACATACTTACAATAAACTGCAGCGGAAAACAATCCTCATCACATTACTTAACTCGTTGTGTTACACGCCGTTAGCCACCCACGTGGCTAACAAGGCTAATACGTATACATTGTACCGGTCTGATGGGCTAAATTCCTGAGCGACTACACATTATTATACCTTCCCATTAACAACACGACATACGCGTACCTTCCTGCTGTACCGAGTATTTATAAACTGATGCCGATGACAATTTCGGTCTTACTACACCTACTGTCATATAAATTTAAATAATTACCCATGTACATCGACTACCCACGTCCTACTCTCGAACGGCTCCAGCTCTTTGTACCTGAAATAGGAAAAGAAGAGAAAGGGGTGGCCCCCAAGGGGCTCAGCACCTTTGCTGGTATGGTAATCCCGCAGCCCATATGCTACCGGGCCACGCACAACTAATTGTCGTCTTAGCATTCGCTTGATTATATTTAAATCATGCATGCAACTGTAAACACACAACACAACATTTCGCCTCAATGGCTCAACAAACGGATAATACATCCTTACTTGATAAGTCACTCATGGTATTCATTACTCCTAGAGTGTTTCCTCCTCTATTGGAGCTACTTCCTTAATAGACGACTCTTACCCTTAAATCGGTTATCCTTAACGTCTCCTGTCACAAAACGGGATTCATTTCCATGATCCACACACTCCATATATTACAACATATATCATTCCTCACATAACAACGCTTTTCACGTTTCAACGTGCACATAATAACATCGCAATAATAATTGCATCACAAAACATCACATAACATAACGGGAACGGTCCTCTTAGGAACCAACCAGGCATTGTTAATTCACTGGTGAGCCTAGAGAATGGTGTCACCCTCATGGTAAGCTCGTTGTACAATAATAACAACACTCATTACCGTCCTAATAGTCGGACCGAGTAACTTAAGTTAAGATGGTTTCGGGTTGGAGGCCCGAACACCACACAAACACATGTTCCCCTAGACCAATCATAGTCAGAATAGGAAAGCTTTGGAGTAAGCTTGTGGGAGATTGAAGACCGGGAAAGGAACTCAATCTTAACATATAAGAGGGTCGAACCTGGAATGACAACGACCCCCATCCTCACACGTGGCCGGAACATGACCGGACTCCTCACCCCCATTAGTACATATAAATTTATAAATAGTAGTTAGAGATCCATTGTGGAACCTATCACATCCACACACCATACGGTATCATGACCAAGTTAAGCAAACAAGGGAGGTTCACACACTTGCATTCACAACCATATCCAACTAACTCACACATAGCCGTGGTTAGAACGTTCCCAAGGTTTGGGCCGTAATCCGAATACCGATCTCTCCCGTGTTCCTAGTTCTAATTAGCTAAGGTTTAACACTTATTTGAGGTTAAACGGTATCGGAGACCAGATGCGCCAATAAATGAATTACTATAAACTCATTACATGTTTTGATCTTACAAGGTGGCAAACACTCAGAAAAACACATTGGCATACAAGCCGGTGTAATCCGGTAGAACACAGGTTGCAAGAAAACCATACCTGTCACCGGAGTCCACTTTACCATGTCCACTTATGTTCCTCGAGCAATTCTCGAACAACTGATAACATTACATGTACCTTGATTAACATCGGGGTACCACGATTACTTAATGTCTAATGCTTATAACTTTTCCCGTTAACTTAGTTACATAACTTCACTTTTTAACTTGTTTTATTTTTACATTTCAATACAACTTTTCAACCCACTTATTGTCGTTAAAACTCACCTAACATGTCCTTAACAACTTTATAACATCTTTACTAATCAATCCCCATTATCACATATCATTTCATAACCTTAACCCATGTTTTTGGTCCGACCGAACTTACCGACCAACCTTGCACAAGGTCGGTCCATTCCAAACACTTTACCGTCAAATTTCTACTCTGACCGACCTTGTAAGTTCGGTCGCATGTTCGGTCCATTCCCGAGAGTTTTTTCCCTTTGAAAATTCAAGCCCGACCGAACTTGCCAAGTCCGGCCCCATGTTCGTGTCGGTCGGTTCCAGAAACTTAATCCGTACACAAATACAAGCCCGACCGACCTTGCAAGTCCGTCCCAAGGTCGGTCCATTCCAGAAGCCAATTCTCGCAGGGTAAACTGGGCTCAGACCGAACTTGCAAGTTCGGTCGCAAGTTCGGTCTGCCCGAGACCCTTGTTTTCCTTTTCTCATTCAACTCCAACTTCACCCCATATATCCTAGTACACCCCACCCTAACCTCATTTGGGCACTTCAAACACCTTTAGCCATGTACTAACTCTCTAAATCACACACCAAAAACCATCTTATCATTCACAAATTCCTTACAAAATCTTAGCACTTGGAATGTTTCCTCCTTAAGATTCTTAAGTGGTATTTCACCAATAATGACCACTATACCAAGGTGTTTTCCTCTACACCTTAACATCATCTCTCAAACTTCTTTTCTTACTAACAAACCCCCTTTTTCACATCTTACCTAAACATCACTTATTCCTTGGATATCAACATTACCTAAACCTTAAACAAACTTCTCCAAGACTTTAATACATCTTAAAACACTCATTGGATTTCTAGACTTCCAAGATATTACCTAAATCCTTGTAGCACCTTAGAACACCTATTGCACATTTTCTTCCTTATTGAAACACCTATCCATTCCTAACAATTCCTAGTTCACCAAAGCTCGTTTAAAACACTTAAATCCTTATACATTATACAAATTTTGCCATGGGTTCTCCTAGCACATCATCATTCAAAGCTCACAGTTTTCACCATAAACACTCAAGAACACCTAAATCCATCAAACCCATCACACCAAGACTTCACCAAATTACACTACATCACATATAGTGCACAATTTAAATTGCTTAGCACTTAGGCCCTTAAATAACTGGCTCTTAGGTCCTTAAATTGCATAAATCTTAACACTGAATTTCCCACATAAAATGCCTTTGACCTGCAAATACATAACACCAAGACATATGTCTTTTACTAGTCTCCTTGAGAACACTTTACTAAGTCATTCCCCATTTGCTCTTTAGGTAGTTTTAACAAGCTTATAAGCTCATTTCTCCTAAGGCATTAACCACATTAAGTTAGTATAATTACCTCTTTTCCACCCAAACTCTTTCCTTGTTTCCTTATAAAACCAGTAGGTATCTGATTCCTTGTCACTACTACACAATATACAAACATTGAAATGAGTATACAAGCTTTAGCTTCATCTCATTGTAAACCTAGTTTTACATTGTTTCAAAAACATTAATGTTTTTTTAACCTTGGCCTTTGAAGAGAGTTTGAATATCTATCAAGAGAGGAATCCACCTAGTCCATGAAAGGTGGAATGAGCTAGAACAAAGTCACACAAAGCACCATTATGGTGATTCTCGGTCAAGATAAAAACATGAGGGAAACTTCATTTTTTCTTTGAGTTCCTTACCTGAAGCAAGAGAGAGTAATAATATGTAGAAACACAAGCTCAAGCTCCCTCCCATGGTGATTTCTCTTGGCACCGAAATGGAGCTCTTGGGATTTTTGAAAGGATAGAATTGAAGAGCTTGATGAGAGGAAAGATTGGTGGTGTTTGTTTTTGATTTGGACAAGTGAGCTTGATTTTACAAGGATCAAAGATGGAGTTAATGGTGGTGGTGATATTACCGTGAGAGAACAGCAACAAGGGAGGAAGAAGAAGGTTGGAACCGTGTGAAATGAGAAAGAAATGAGAATGATGATAGACTTGCTTTTTAGAAGATATTTGTGCTTATAAAGCAAATAGTACATTTATTAGTCATCTTTATTTACTTTTCATAGTAACAAGAAGTGGTGAGTCACCACACTTAGAAAACCGCCCCCTTTTTACATAAGGGTATTTTAGGTCTTTATTTGTCAATTAATTACCTATAACAACATATGTTACCAATTAGCTTATAAAAGTTACTATTCATAAAAACAAGCACATAGAAGTGAAATTTTGATTTCCCATTGATATAGACTTCCAAATGTGATACTATATAGTACCCATGTTAATTAAAAAGTAATGATGGACATCTAGCCATTCAAAACTCATTTACAAGACAATTTTTCAAAAATGTGCTTTAAGACTCCTTAAGCACTTTTTGTGTCTTAACTTGTTTTCAAGCTTGGTTTTCTTTGGTAATTGATTTAATATGTTCATAACATATTTATAAGATATAGATATGACCATTAGGTCTTATACAAATTTATCCCAAGCTTAGAGCACTTTTTTGCCCATATTGACCTTAAGTATTTATTTATGTTTTGTTTGTTTCCAATGTCTACCAAGGTTTCTATGGACCTTAATTAGCCTTATAAAATCATAATTAAACATTATCAAGTCTTGGTAGGCCCTTTGGGTCCTACCAAGTTTCCCTCCAAGCTTAGAGCATGTTTTGTTCAAACCGTGTCTTAGTGTTTTATTGTGTTTTTACCATGGCATAATGGTTCATTGATGTTTCTAAGGCACTTTTAGCCTTTAAATACCATATTTTAACATTTACACAACATACCAAGGTTTGGGGTATTTCAGTTTTTATTTGACCTTAAAAATCTGACCACAATGTCTTCAAAGACCACTTGTTTTCGGTAATGGAGGGGACCTTAATGGGATGATTACTAAGCCTAGTGTATAGGAGATTAACAAGACAATTATTTAGCATTTAATGAGCTTATTATTGATTCTAATCTTGTCTTTCCATGCAGGTGTTATCGGCCCTAATGGAGCATATAGGCAGCTCCTAATTCAAGTAGTCTTACGGCTAAGGATGTCTTAGGAGGCTAGTTAAGATTTTTTATTGTAAACAAGATGATAATGTTAGTTAGTATATGTCCCCATTAGAATAATTAATCAGCACTCAAGCCCCCCACTACCTGATTCCAATCGGCAATCACATGCCCATATATCAACTTGCTTAATTTTGTTTAATTGCCTAGTCAAAGTATGATTAGATTTGCATTTAATTTCATTATCTTTATTTAAGCTAATCTTTATTGTTTTTCTTGCTGTTCTCTTGCAGGTCATACGGTGGGTGAGGGCTCCAATTGACTGCAATGTTGACACATTAACAAATAATATAGGTAGGGATGAATCATCATATCATATGACATATTTTTTGTTAAAACTAGTCAAAATAGACTATAAATGGCGCCCAAAATGGTGGTCAAATGGGACTGATTTTTCATTTGATTTTTGTTACAACTATATTTTACTAAGATCATACTAATATGTGTAATAGTTCCAGCATTTAATTGGTACATTTATCTCATGGTAAAAGATGAAAGTTTTAAGGTAAAAATGCTGATTTTAGGTACCTTTTTGACCCAAAAATCGCCCCCATTTGTACTATGAATTTAGTACTCGCATTAGTTGATTTAGATGGTAAATTTATCCCCTTTTTAGATTATCAACTCGTGCCTCCTCAAAAACTTCAAGGCAATTGCGTAAAACGCGTTTTTGTGACACCCGAAGGTGCATTTTTGTGCTTTAAGGAGTTTCTGAAAAATAAGTAGTCGCTATGAGTTCCAAGTGTTTATTGACATTGTTATAGTCAATAATAACATGTCAAGGTGTTACTTGAGTTATATGGGGTTATATCAACTCTGAACACAATTCCCGGGCTACCGGGCAAAAAGGAGCGTTAAGAAATTCTCCCGAGTACTTTGTTTATTTTTGAGCAAGTATGAAATACCCCAAACCTTAATAAGTTGTTTAAACATTAAATAATAAATTATTAAGACTAAAAAGAGTCTTAGAACATTAGTAAACAATTTAATAAATAGTAAATACAATTAATTGCCTAAAAGGCAATAGGACAAAATATGCTCTAAGCTTGGAATAATCTTGGTTAAGGCTTAATGAACTTACCAGCCCTTTACTTATATATTAATGAGCTTATTAAATCAATTACCAAAGAAAACCAAGCTTGAAAACAAGTTAAAACACAAAATGTGCTTTAAGGAGTCTTAAAGCACGTTTTCAAAAATGTCTTGTAAATGGGTTTTGAATGGCTAAATGTCCATCATTACTCTTTAATTATATGTGTACTACTTAGTATCACATTTGGAAGTTTAAATCAATGGGAAATTAAAATTTTCACTTCTAAGTGCCTTGTTTTTATGAATAGTAACTAAATAAGCTAGTTTGTAACATATGTTAACATAAGTAATTTAATTGAGCAATAAAGACTAATTAACCCCTTATGTTTAATGGGGGCCGGTTTTGCATGTGGTGAGTCACCACCCTTGCTAACTGATTGAGCAATAAGTAAGTATAATTAAAAGCACTATTTGCTTTACGTAACAATATCTCTTCAAAAGCAACTACAATCAGTGATTCTTTTCATTCCTTCATTTCCTCTTGCTGTCTCACTTAGCCCATCTCTTCCTTGCTCTCTTTCACGTAATACACACCACCACCAACTTCATCTTCAAATCCATGTAACTCCTAGCTCACTTGTCCAAATCAAAAACTAAGACCACCGATCTCTTAGTCTCGTCAAGCTCTTCAACTTAGTCCTTTCAAATCTTCAAGAGCTCCATTTGGTGCCAAGAGGAATCTCCATGGAAGGAGCTTGAGTTCATCTTTTCGTATATTATTGTGCTCCTTTGCTTCAAGGTAAGGAAAGTCAAAGAAAAATGATGTTTCCTTCATGTTTAATGTTGTCCGAAAAATTGTTTTAAATGGTGTCCTTACGTTGCCTTTTTCTAGCTTCATTCCAACCTTTCAAGGACTGGGTGGAGTCCTCTCTTGACACGTTTACAAACTCTCTTCAAGTTCTAAGTTGACAAGCAAGCAATATATCCTTACCGATCTCTGAAACAAGAATAAGTTGTGAGGAAAGGAGGTAATTATGCTAACCAAAAATAGCTTGAAATTCCTTTGGAAAATGAATGTAAGTTGTCTTTTGAAAACAAGGCCACCCTGAATGTGGTGGACCGGTCTGAGGCACCAGAGTCCTCTTCTAGACCAGGTACCGCCTAAACCGTGAAACAAAATAAGTGATTGTATACCGCATTACATGCATGCGTGTTAGTGAGTTTAAATGTATTACTATGTGAGTAAAGAATTAAAGTATGATGTGAAAGTCACCTAAATAGGTAAATGAAAACCTAGGAACCTTCAATATTTGCTATCCAATCCCGCCCACACCAAGCCCTGAAGAACCACCATCACATCACCGACTTTCCAATGGAGCAATGTCAGGTCATCCAGCCAGGTATGATACTCTTAAATGGATACCTGACACCGGAAGCACAAATCCACATCATCCGACGATGCGACGAACTGGGAACAACACCAGGAGGTTCCACACACCCGAATACCCGAGTGGGTCAAAAATGAAATTGAGATGATGTGCATGGGTAAGGACTGGAATCCTTACACCAAGACATATCAAGACAAGCGAGTTGAGAATGGAACGACTGTACCGATGATACCTGAGGAGTTCCTTGTGGTTGTTAACCACGCCGTGGGGATTGCTCAGCAAGTTGAATCCGATTCAATACCAAGTGTAAAGGCAGATTTGTGTGTTGTGAACTTCTACCAGAAAGATGGACGTTTAGGTTTACACCAAGATAAGGACGAGTCACCCGAGTCTCTGCGTAAGGGAGTACCCGTGGTGTCTTGGTCCATTGGTGATACCGCATTTTTATGTACGGCGAGCAGAAGCGTGGTGACCTCGCAAAGAAGTTGATACTGAAATCAGGAGATGTGTTAATCATGGGTGGGCAGTCAAGGATGTTATACCACGGTATCAAGAAGATCAAACTGAATACCGCACCTTCGACAGTGATCAATGCCACACACATGAAACCCGGACATTTGAATTTGACCTTCAGACAGTTTTAGCCCTGTGTAATATTGTAATGTGTTAAACCAGTGTATATGGGTGATGTATTATGTGTTAATTATGTCAACAGTGTAAACCAACTTATGGTGTAAAGAGAATGTTAATAAATAAAGTGGAGTTGTTTTGGAATATGTGAACCGTGTTGTTACTATATACTTATGAGTTTGCCAATAATCAGGCTGTGCACTCGGAACGGGAGGAGTACTGAGTGTCTGCAATGAAGCAGAAGCCGCCAAAAGCGGCAATCCTCACCGGTACCTTCCCAGTCAATGGCGTGGATGCATCGATCTTATTCGACTCTAGAGCCTCACATACATTCATTTCGCTGTCTTTTGCGAAGAGGCTGGGGTTAGACGGTGAAGAGATGCCTGACTTCCTAGTCACTCTCCCGTCGAAAGAGCGGATCAGGTGTGCCCGCTACCACCGAGGTGTTGTTGTACGAATCAGAAATGAGGAGTTTCCAATCGACTTGATAGAATTCGATGGACTTGGTTTTTGATGTGATTGTCGGGATGAACTGGTTGGAGCGATACAAGGGCAGAATCCTATGTGCCGAGCATCGCCTGCTTCTTCGGAGCCCGTCTAGGGGTACTTTATCATACCGCCAGAGGCCCAGGGAGCCTTCGACTCAGATCATCACCGCCATGGCTATGTATCATGAGCTACGACGAGGGAATGATGTATACCTCTGCTATGTCCAGGACATAGAGAGAGACCCAGAGTTTAGCCCAGATGTGCCGGTAGTGTCGGAGTTTCCTGATGTATTTCCTAAGGAACTGCCGGCATGCCGCCAGCACGGGAAGTTGAGTTTGAGATTGATTTGGTTCCGGGCACCGGACCAATAGCGAAGGCGCCCTATCGTATGGCTCCAACAGAGATGATTGAGCTCAAGGAGCAGCTGAGAGACCTACTTGACAAGGGATTTATCCGCCCTAGCGTTTCGCCATGGGGAACGCCGGTCCTCTTCGTGAAGAAGAAGGACGGTAGCCTCCGCCTGTGTATTGACTATCGAGAGCTGAATGCAGTTACGGTGAAGAACCGTTATCCTTTACCGCGCATCGACGACTTGTTTGATCAGTTGAGAGGGCATCAGTGTTCTCCAAGATAGATCTACGATCCGGTTATCATCAGATTGCCGTTAAGGATAGTGATATTGAGAAAACAGCATTCAGAACCAGATATGGACATTATGAGTTTACGGTTATGCCGTTTGGTTTATCCAATGCACCAGCTAAGTTTTATGGACCTAATGAACCGCTTGTTCCAAGATCAGTTGGACAAGTCAGTGGTAGTCTTCATCGATGACATACTTGTGTATTCGAAATCAAGAGGTGAGCATGAAAGCCACCTGAGAAATGTGTTACAGACATTGAGAAAGAATCAGTTGTACGCGAAATTTTCTAAGTGTGAATTTTGGTTGAACCAAGTTTCCTTTCTTGGTCATGTGATTTCTGAGGCCGGGATCGCTGTTGATCCGGCAAAGATAGATGCAGTACGCACCTGGCCTAGGCCGAAGACAGTTACCGATATCAGGAGCTTCCTCGGTCTGGCAGGATATTATAGGAGATTTGTGAAGAAGTTCTCCAGTGTCTCGAAGCCGATGACTTCCTTGATGAAAAAGGATGCTCCATTCGAGTGGACAGAAGACTGTGAGATTTCTTTTCAGAAGCTTAAAGATGCTCTGACATCTGCACCAGTCCTGACTATACCAGACGGTCCAGATGGTTTTGAGGTCTATTGCGACGCATCAGGTAAGGGTATGGGTTGTGTGTTGATGCAACACGGGAAGGTCGTAGCATACGCCTCCCGACAGCTGAAGAAACACGAAGAGAACTACCCTACCCACGATTTAGAATTGGGTGCCATTGTCTTCGCACTGAAGATATGGCGACATCATTTGTATGGGTAAACGTGACAATATATTCCGACCACAAGAGTTTAAAGTACTTGTTCACTCAGAAGGAGTTGAACATGAGACAAAGAATGTGGGTTGAGTTTTTAAACGATTATGACATTAACTTGCAGTACAAAGAGGGGAAAGCAAATGTGGTAGCTGACGCACTGAGTCGCCGAGCACACTCTCTCCATTCGCTGGTTTCTCATACTAGCTTGGTTGAAGAGGTGCGGAGTGCTCAGATGACGATCAGTACATGATGGAGATTAGACAGAAACTTATTGATGATACATTTGAGGGTCAGAAGTATGACTTCAGACTCCATGACGATGACTTGATTAGGCTTATGGCCGACTGTGTATTCCGAGGGGTAGCGCTAAACTGAAAGAACGCATACTGAGTGAATTCCATTGTTCTACGACATCGATTCACCCCGGAGCTTCAAAGATGTATAAGGTATGAAACGTTATTTTTGGTGGGCTGGAATGAAAAGGGATGTAAATGATTATGTGTTGAGGTGTCTCACTTGCCAGAAGGTCAAGTTTGAGCACCGACGGCCTGGTGGTATGGTGCAGCCAATGCCAGTGCCTGAGTGGAAGTTCCATGACATTTCTATGGACTTTGTAGTAGGGCTTCCGCCTACAAGGGGAGGTCTGAATATGATTTGGGTTGTTGTTGACCGACTGACCAGGTGGCCCGATTCATACCGATGAAGGACACCTGGAAGTGGCAAGACTTGCAGAGCTCTTTGATAGAGAAATTGTAAGACATCATGGAGTACCGAAAACGATTGTATCTGACAGAGATACCAGATTCTTATCGAGGTATTGGAGATCCACACGAGAAGCACTGGGTACCCGCTGAAATTGAGTACGGCGTTTCACCCACAGACAGATGGTCAGAGTGAGCGCACTATCCAGACACTTGAGGATATGTTACGTGCATGTGAACTTGACTTTCAGACCAGCTGGATTGATAAGTTACATCTGATCGAGTTTAGTTACAACAATAGTTACCATGCTTCGATCAAGATGTCTCCCTTCCAGGCTTTATACGGTAGACCATGCCGCACACCATTATGCTGGGATGAGTCGAGTGAGACGGTCATTATAGGATCAAGTATCTGGAACAAGTTCAAGCAGAAGTTCGCCAGATCTGGGCTAACATGAAAGCAGCTCAGGATAGACAGAAGACGTACGCTGATGTGCGCAGACGTGACCTGGAGTTCGCCGTGGGCGATCAGGGTGTTTCTTAGAGTATCCCCCATGAAGGGAGTGTTTCGTTTTGGCCAGAAAGGAAAGTTGAGCCCATAATATGTGGGGCCTTATGTGTTGTGACGCGGATAGGACCAGTAGCTTATAGACTTGATTTACCCGCTGAGCTGGGCAAGGTACATGATGTATTCCATGTGTCCCAGTTGAAGAAATATATGTCTCATCCGTCTCATGTACTTCAGCCTGAAAGGCTAACCTTAGAGCCGACCATGCGATCAGTGGAGACTCCCGTACGGATTCTGGATACTAAGACTCGAGACACTCGCCATAAGTCTGTACGACTGGTGAAGGTCCTCTGGTCTAACCAGGACGTCGAGGAGGCCACTTGGGAGCTGGAAGATAAGATGAAGGCGAAGTACCCGTTATTGTTTACTTCTTAGTGTTTATATGTCTAGGGTACGGGGTACCCCTATTTTAAGGGGGGTAGAGCCGTTTCGGTTAGGAGTGTACGGCATGTATTTGAATACATTGTCTATGTTGTTGTTTATGTCATGTTTCATATTGTTATGTTACAGACCGTTGTGTCTGAGTGATGTTATGTTGTTAGGACCTTGTGTCCGATATTATGTAAGTACGTTGTTGATGTTGTTATGGAAGTATTGTTTCATAAGTGATTCCCATGTTTTAGAATATAAGATATGTGGGAAGTATGAACTTTGGGGACAAAGGTCTTTTAAGGGGGTAGATTGAAATACCCCAAACCTTAATAAGTTTTTAAACATTAAATAATAAATTATTAAGACTAAAAAGAGTCTTAGAAACATTAGTAAACAATTTAATAAATAGTAAATACAATTAATTGCCTAAAAGGCAATAAGGACAATATGCTCTAAGCTTGGAATAATCTTGGTTAAGGCTTAATGAACTTACCAAGACCTTTACTTATATATTAATGAGCTTATTAATCAATTACCAAAGAAAACCAAGCTTGAAAACAAGTTAAAACACAAAATGTGCTTTAAGGAGTCTTAAAGCACGTTTTCAAAAAATTGTCTTGTAAATGGTTTTGAATGGCTAAATGTCCATCATTACTCTTTAATTAATATGTGTACTACTTAGTATCACATTTGGAAGTTTAAATCAATGGGAAATTAAAAATTTCACTTCTAAGTGCCTTGTTTTTATGAATAGTAACTAAATAAGCTAGTTTGTAACATATGTTAACATAAGTAATTTAATTGAGCAATAAAGACTAATTAACCCCTTATGTTTAATGGGGCCGGTTTTGCATGTGGTGAGTCACCACCCTTGCTAACTGATTGAGCAAATAAGTAAGTAATTAGAAAAGCACTATTTGCTTTACGTAACAATATCTTCAAAAAGCAACTACAATCAGTGATTCTTTTCATTCCTTCATTTCCTCTTGCTGTCTCACTTAGCCCATCTCCTTCCTTGCTCTCTTTCACGTAATACAACACCACCACCAGACTTCATCTTCAAATCCATGTAACTCCTAGCTCACTTGTCCAAATCAAAACTAAGACCACCGATCTCTTAGTCTCGTCAAGCTCTTCAACTTAGTCCTTTCAAATCTTCAAGAGCTCCATTTTGGTGCCAAGAGGAATCTCCATGGAAGGAGCTTGAGTTCATCTTTTCGTATATTATTGTGCTCCTTTGCTTCAAGGTAAGGAAAGTCAAAGAAAAATGATGTTTCCTTCATGTTTAATGTTGTCCGAAAATTGTTTTAAATGGTGTCCTTACGTTGCCTTGTTCTAGCTTCATTCCAACCTTTCAAGGACTGGGTGGAGTCATCTCTTGACACGTTTACAACTCTCTCAATCTCAAGTTCTAGTTGACAAGCAAGCAAATATCCTTACCGATCTCTGAAACAAGAAATAAGTTGTGAGGAAAGGAGGTAATTATGCTAACAAAAATAGCTTGAAATTCCTTTGGAAAATGAACATAAGTTGTCTTTTGAAACTACCTAAAGAGCCAATGGTAAATGACTTAGAAAAATGTTCTCAAAGAAACTAGTAAAGGACATACGTATTGTTGTGTGTATTTGCAGGTCAAAGGCAAATATATTGTGGGAAATTCTGTGTTTAAGATTTACGCATTTTAAGAGCCTAAGTGCTATGCAATTTAGATTGTGCACTATGTTGTAATGTGGTGTATATTTGGTGAAGTTTTGAGTATAAGAGTGTACTGGGAATTTTATACGTATGATGGGTGTAAAGAACTTAAGCAGCAGGACTTGAAAAATTGCAAGTACGTCGATTCTATAGGTTGGGTCCGGGACCTAAGTCATGGGTCATGTCCCGGACCAGGGGTGCAAAATAGGCCGAGAGTCTTACATAGTTTTAGGTCCGGGACTTGGGTCTTGTACAAGGACCCGGACCAACCCCTTAAATTTCCCGAGAATTTTTGCCTAGAATGGTCCGGGACCTAGGACCTATATGAAGTCCCGGACCACCCCCATAAAACCTGAGAGAATTGTTAAGTGTAGGTCCGGGACCTTAGTTGGGGACCAAGTCCCGGACCACTATAAAACTTGTTTTTAGGTATTTAAATGATGTCTAAAGATGGGGATAAGTTAGAGATGATGTTATAGAGTTATGTAGGTCATGTTAGGAGTGTTATAATGACATTTTAAAAGAGAGAGTTAAAACAAAATGTGGAAATGAGATAACTAGAAATGTGAAGTAGTAATGTTAACAGTGGACTAGTGCGTTAATTGACCGACGTTACTAAATGTGTTTAGGACTCTCTCAAGGTGGGAACCAGTCGAGGCAAGGCCGAGGTATGGTTTTTCTTTGCAGTCTGCCTGCTACCGGTTTACACCGGCTTGTGTGTTGTTTAATTTCTGTGTGTTTATGACTTTGTAAGACTTAAGTCATGTAACGAGTTTACAATTGTTCATATTATTATGTCGTTGAGATGTGACTCATTTCCCTTGTGTGTGTCTAACAAGACTTAAACACTTGATTGTGATCTGTGTATTGTGTTGCCATGTTGTGCTTCTAACAAGTGCTAACGGGGAAGTGAGGAGTCCGGTAGTTCCGGCCACGCGTGTGAGTATGGGAGTCGATGTCATTTACCGGTTCGATTCTCTTTGTATGTTTAGGTTGTTTTCCAATTTGGTTTCAACCTCCCTTTAGCTTATCCAAGGCTATTTTACTGACTCACGTCGGGCCACAGGGGCATACTATGTTTATTCGGTGTGCTTGGGATCACTATATCCGACACGCCTGGTGTTTAAGTTATCCGTTCAATTCTAAATGACGGTGACGAGTTATGTAACGAGCTTAGTATGAGTATGGCAACATCCTCTATGCTCTCAATGTGATCTAACTTGGTTGGTTCGTTTCCTAAAAGGATTCGTTCTTGTGTGTTACGTGTGAAGTTGTTTGCTATGCAATATTCTTGCTATGCTAATGTATATATGATGTTATTGTGTAAAATGAATGCCATGTCATCATGACAATTGGTTGCGCGTATCCCGGTAGCCGATGGGCTGCGCGTTAACCATACCAGCCAAGGGTTGCTGACCCCCTCGGGGGATCCATATTTCTTTTACTGCAGAATGAGGATCGAAGAAGCGGAGTGGCTCTAGATCCCAGGATGTAGTTTACTTTTGAGTACCTTTGGATGTTGGCCCGGGATGCGCCTGTGCCCCGTGGCAATATGTATTTCAGTTATTGACAGTGCACAATGGAAGTTTACAGTGATAGTGTATAATTATGGGTTGTAAGTTAAATACTCGGTTATGCGTATATGTACTTATGGTTTTAGTTCTATGCTCGGGAGTCTGATCATCAGACCGGTACAACTTGTATTTATTCAGCCTTGTTAACCACGTGGGTGGTTGACGGCGTTGTAGCACCAATCGTTTTATTGTTTAGTTGTTTAATTCCGCTGCGATTCCAGTTATTATTAAGTACGTAGTAGGGGTGTTACAAAGTAGCTCGTCCAATCTCTTTAGAATGATTAATAGTGATGTTAGGAACTCTAAGAATTAATTTTATAGGAGTTCGTGCCACCTCGGCACTCATCCGGGGCATTCCCGAGGGTTTATGAGACCCCCTTAAGGCATCTCCTAGCACTTTGCGTTTAACTGAGAATTTAGCATGAGGACTTCATCTTATATATCTAATAGAGTGTTATGGTGCATTTGGAATGAAGTGTAATGTTTACTTCATCCTATAAGGTATTTCTAGGACTTTTGGGCCTTAAGGGCCTATAAGGGAACTCCCGAGCCATTTGTATTTTTATTCAATTTAGATGAGGTCCTGCTTTATAAGGGTCATATAATGATCCTTGATTATATTCATATGAAGTTTATAGCTTATATAACTTGTTTACTCAAGGTCGGGCTTTAACGCATGTTTTTGACCTTAAGGAGTTTAGGTGTGTTTTTAACGCCTGAGTGTTTTTATACTTTCTTAGGGTTTAATAATCCCCAAAATAATGTATATTTACCATTATTTAATTATTTAAATGTTAGGGGTATTTCAGTCTACCCCCCTTAAAAGGACTTCGTCCCGAAGTCATAACTTATACTTATTCCCCTATGGAATCAAGTTCCTCATATCTATTCCCTGTATACTTATCATTCCGGGTGTATGTAACTCGAATAACTACACATCCTTTGTTTGTGATAATCAATGAAATCATAGTATAAATAACTTAATAAATTCTGTAAAGCAACAATGTCCCAACTTCCTAGCTATCCCACTAGGTCTTCACTGCACAAGGACAATACCAAATCCTCAGTCCTACAGAGTGCAGAGGCGTAAACCCTTGGCAGTAAATCCCTTGTATGATTGCAATAGGAATGAACATACTATAAAGTAAATAAGTACTTCCATAAACATCCAAGTATTACATAGAACACATCAGTACCATTCAACCAAATGTCACATAGGGCATACCAATACCAATTGTTACATAGAATGCAACCAATATCCATACAAGTGTTACATAGAACACAACCAATATCCATACAAACAATTGCACACATGCGCAACAACCAACAACCAAGTACAAAACCAGTTTAGACTGCAGATATGCAAGTCGCATGTGGTGCTCTACCCCCCTTAAAAAGGGTTACGCCCATGTACCCCCACAAGTATACACAACTATAAGAAAAGTGCCGGATACTTGTCTCGCATGGAGTCTTCTAACTCCCATGTCGCCTCCTCAACGTCATGGTTTGACCACTAAACCTTGACCATTCTAATAGTCTTGTTCCTGGTCTCCCTAGTCTTGGAGTCTAAGATACGAACTGGGGTCTCCTCATATCTAAGTGTAGGATCTAGCTCGAGTGTCTCAGGCTCTACAATACGTGATGGATGAGGCACATACTGCTTAAGTTGTGAAATGTGAAATACATTGTGCACTCTCCCAAGCTCAACAAGTAAATCCAATTGTAAGCTAATGGGCCCACTCGCTCCGTAATACGGTACGGTCCTACATATTTCTGGCTCAGCTAGCCCTTCTGCCCAAACCTAAAAACTCCCTTCATGGGTGAAACTCTAAGGAAGACTCGATCGCCTACTGCGAACTCAAGGTCCCTCCTACGGACATCAGCATATGACTTCTGTCTGTCCTGGGCTATCTTCATGTTTTTGCGTATCTGCACAATGTCTTCTTTCATCTGGTCTAGGTACTCCGGCCCTAAGATGATGTTCTCACCGGGCTCGTCCCCACATAGTGGTGTCCTGCATGGTCTGCCGTACAATGCCTGAAATGGTGGCATCTGAATGGATGCATGATAGCTGTTGTTGTAGGCAAACTCGATCAGATGTAGTTGATCTATCCAGCTTTCTTGGAAGTCTAAGGCACAAGCTCTGAGCATGTCCTCCAATGTTTGAATCGTTCTTTCACTCTGGCCATCTGTCTGTGGATGAAAGGTTGTACTTAGCTTCAGCTTCGTACCCAATGCCTCCTGAACCTGCTGCCAAAATCTGGAAACAAACCTGGAATCTCTATCTGACACAATAGACTTCGGTACGCCGTGGTGTCTAATAATCTCTCTCTGGAAGAGGTCCGCCAGCTTGGGGACTTTCCAAGTGTCCTTGATAGGAATGAATTTAGCTACCTTTGTCAGTCTGTCGACGATGACCCATATCATGTTAGCACCTCCTCTAGTCGGTGGAAGACCTACTACAAAATCCATGGATATATCCTCGAACTTCCAATATGGAATGGGCATCGGTTGTACTAGTCCGCCCGGTCTCCGGTGCTCAAATTTCACCTTCTAACATGTCATACATCTTGCCACAAATTCTGTAACATCCTTCTTCATACCACTCCACCAAAAATGTAATTTCAAATCCTTGTACATCTTCGATGACCCTGGGTGTACTGATAGCGATGAGCAATGAGCTTCCTGTAGTATCTTTTCCTTCAAGTCTGGGCTGGACTCTGGAATGCACAAACGGCCATTCAGTCTGATTAACCCGTCTTTGCTAAGTACAAAGTCATATTTCTGCCTCTCAAAGATACCGTCGGTCAACTACTGTCTGATAGTCTTCATGTACTGGTCATTAGTCTGAGCACAACGTACCTCCTCGACGAGGTCGTTGTCTCCTGTCATGGCAAATAAAGAATGGGCTCTACGGCTCAGGGCGTCAGCAATTACATTTGCCTTGCCCTCCTTGTACCTGAGGTCAATGTTGTAGTCCTTCAGAAACTCGACCCATCGCCTCTGTCTCATGTTAAGCTCCTTCTGTGTGAATAGGTGTTGAAGGCTCTTATGATCTGAATAAACTATCACTGTAACTCCATATAGGTAATGTCGCCAGATCTTCAGTGCAAAAACAACGGCTCCCAATTCTAGATCATGAGTCGGGTAGTTCTCTTCATGTTTCTTCAACTATCGTGATGAATAAGCAACAACCTTCCCGTTCTGCATAAGTACACAACCTATCCCTGTGCCTGAGGCATCACAATATACTTCAAATCCGTCGGTTCCCTCTGAAATGGTGAGTATCGGTGCCAACGTCAGTAGGTCCTTCAGTGTCTGAAAGGAACGCTCACAATCTGCTGTCCATACAAATGGAGAATCTTTCTTCATCAGGTTCGTCATCGTTTTCGCTAGTTTGGAGAAGTCCTGTACAAATCTTCTGTAGTAACCAGCTAATCCCAAGAAACTACGGATATCTGTCACTGTCTTCGGTCTCGGCCAAGTCTTAACTGCCTCAATCTTCGCAGGGTCTACAGATATTCCACTGGCTGATATTACATGCCCTAGAAAGGATACACTGTCTAACCAGAAATCACATTTTGAAAGCTTGGCATACAATTGATTCTCCCTCATGGTCTGCAAAACTTGCCTCAGATGAACCTCGTGCTCATCCTTAGTCTTAGAATATACTAGAATGTCGTCGATGAATACAAACACTGATGAGTCTAACGGCTCCCTGAACAACCGGTTCATAAGATCCATGAATATAGCTGGGGCGTTCGACAATCCAAATGGCATAACTGTTAACTCGTAGTGTCCGTAGCGCGTTCGAAAAGTTGTCTTCTCAATGTCTTCGTCAGCTATCCGTATCTGGTGGTGTCCTGATCTCAGATCAATCTTCGAGAAAACTGTAGCGCCTCTTAACTGGTCAAACAAATCATCAATCCGTGGTAACGGGTACTTATTCTTCACCGTGACTGCATTAAGCTCCCTGTAGTCGATGCATAGTCACATGCTACCATCCTTCTTTTCACGAACAATACTGGTGCTCCCCATGGTGATGCAGTCGGTCTGATATAACCTTTATCAAGTAGATCTTCTAACTAAATCTTCAGCTCTTTCATCTCTGCAGGTGCCATCCTGTACCGTGCTTTAGCAATAGGCCCTGTGCCTGGTAATAAGTCGATGAAGAACTCCACATCTCTCTTGGGTGGCATCCCTGGTAATTCTTCTGGGAATAAGTCTGGAAAATCTGAAACACCTGGTATACTTGACTGTGTCTTCTCCTCCTGCCTCAAGTCCTGAACATAGCACAAATAGACTGGCTGTCCCTTCTTTATCTTCTTCATCAATGTAATGGCAGATACAAGCTTGAATGTCGGCTCTCTAGGAGTACTGCGATATGAAACTGTCTTGCCCTTTGGGCTCTTCAGTAATAATCTATGCTCTGCGCAATGTAGTCGTCCCTTGTACTTCTGCAGCCAATCCATGCCCATGATGATGTCAAATCCCAAATTATCCAACTCAATCAAATCCGCTTGAAACTCTTCATTCATGATGTTAATATGAACTCCCTTGTGTAGTTTTGTGCACCTCACTCTCTCCTTCATCGGTAATGTGACCAGGAAATCTGAGAGAGGTTCAGGGGTTGTCTCTAACTTCCTTGCTGATGTAGAGGATATGAAGGAGTGAGATGCTCCTGAATCGAACAGTATCGATGCACTCACGCCATTTACTATAAAGGTTCCAATGATAACGTTCCCCTTATCCTTTGCCTCGGTCTTGTCCAACACATTCAGCACCGCTCCTTCATTAGACTTGAGGCCTGAGGTTAACAATTCGTAAGATAGTGCATGTCTCAAAAGTATTAAAATGCCATCCATTAATCCAATGATTCTCACATACAAGCTCTTTAATTACATCAATATTGCCTAAATGTCAAATTTAACCGTCCAGGTTTTAAATGGGTAATGTTTACTAAGGTTGATGGGGATGTGTTCAACTTAACGCTCTTAATTCCATGGTATACTAATCTCGATTCTCCATCAAATATCAATACATCTCCTGACTTCAAATAATCTTTTTCGCCTTGTCCATCCTTTTCTGGTCACCGTATAAAAACTCAGCATCGTCTCCAATAGAAAATGATATAACTGGTATCCCATTGGTGATTGACTCTGATGTCTCATCTCGGTCCTTGTGTAATCCAAGTTTTCCCCCTTTCTCATAGAAGTTCGCGATACAAATGTCGGCTTTCATGTCTGGAATGGGGTTGGTTTCTAATTGTTGTGCAATCTTGACCGCTTCTATCACCAAAGTCTTAAAACTATCGGGTATCCTAAGAACTCGTGTCCCATCTACCTTTCTAACCTCACTATACAACCTAGTTTGTGGATCCCAATTCTTACCCATACACATCATATACAATTTAAGTTTTGATCCACTACCGTATCCTGGATTATAAAATCCCCCAAGGCCTATTCCAAGGTTCTACATTCATTTACAATGGCTATTTGTTCATCTAAATTTAAATATTGCTTGAGTAGGATCATGCCGGGTCGAAGTACTTGGCATTCTTTCTCTGGATATTCCCGACCTTCGCTCATAGGCTCAGGTGATCTCGGTCTCATAGGTACGGGATAACAAATGTCGAAACATCCTATTAGGTGAGAGATTTCCTAAATTAGGTCTCTCTAAATTTTATTTCACATAAAACACATACAAGTCTTTTCGACTGAACAACTGTAAACACACATTCATAGCATCATGCTCTTGATCTAAGTTCTAGGCTTACCGGTTTCGCGCTGAGCGCTAGCCTCAGTGCCTGAAGTTCCCACTGTATACAGGGTGTTTCTACTCGGAACTATCTCCTTCCCCTTCTGACTCCCGGATGAGGATGGCTGTCTTCCCGGTCCCCTAGTATAGGTGTTGTCTGTGGTGCCTGACCTCCTCTGGATCCTCCAGTCTCTGTAGCTGGTGGTCTCTGTGAACCCCTAGATCCCTTGTATGCTCTGCTTGCTGGGTTGGAGAAGCATTCGTACTCCCGGTGGCCTTCCTTCTTGCAGTAACGGCACTCCACCTTCCTTCCTATGCAGTCTACTCCTGGGTGGTCATTACCACAGCGCTTACAGTAGTAGTGGCGCTGGGTTGGCTTATTGCCTATTGTTTATACAACGTGGTTTAATACAGGTATAGCTAATAAATATCTTGATTAGGTAAGAGGTGGGTATCCTTACCCCTAGGTGGTGCCGACCTAAGTGGCTGTGCATCAATAGCTGGGCCGGTCAGACGAGGGACCTGCTCCTTCGTCTTCTGACCATGGAAATCCTTCTGCCCCTTCTTCTTGTCAAAGAATCTCCTGTTGCAGGTTAGGTTAGTGACTAAACTAAGTGTAGGTAATATAGAGGTACTTCTTCTCAAGTAAAGGTTTCTTACTTCCCCTTCTTGTAGAATCCGCCAGATGTGGCTCCTCCATCTTCATCCTCAGTGTTCTTCCTCTTCTTTCCCCTGGGCTTCCTCCCTGGACTGTAGCATTAATTCAGTTGCTGATGCTGCGTCATAGCACTCTTGTATTGTAGTGAAACGAATTGCTCCCATGGCACTCTGGATACGAAATTGCAAACCTCCCCTGAATTTCTGAATCTTCACGACGTCGGAGTAGTCGACCCCTGGAATGTAATCAAGCAGGCTGATAAATCGTGCATAGTACTGGTCGACTGTTTGGCTCCCCTGGATTAAGGTCTCAAACTCTTGCCTCTTTCTTTGCTTCAAGTGTTCGGGGTAGTATTTCTCTCGCAATACCTCCACAAATGTTGTCCATCCGAAGTCCGGTGTAGCTCTATGGTGGCCCTCCACAGACCGCCACCAAGTATCAGCTGCATCCTTCAAGTTGTATGCGGCGATGTCGACCTTCTGGTCCTCTGGAACTCTGACGGCCCTGAAAGCTTTCTGGTGTTCTACGACGAACTTCTCCAGTGCGGCGGGGTCTGGTTCCCCTGAGTAAGTCGGTACTCTTGCGTCAGCAACGCTCTTCAACCAATTGGTCTCCCTGGGCTGTGGCGGGGGGGGGGGGGGGTATGGCTCCCGCAACTTGAGCTCCTAGTTGTGTGGCGAAGGCTGCCATGGCCTCTGCTAGGCCTGGTATTTCCGGGACATTTGCTGGTGCTGCTCCACCTCGTCCTCCTCTGCCGCCTCCACGTGTTCTTCCGACCCCAGACATCTATAGTATAGTACACTATTATTACTACTCTCGTGCTACACCGTAATACACACACAATCATAAACATGTAATAAAGCTAACTACTAGCAATAAAATATATCCCTAGGGTTTTCTTTCTAAGTCACGAATCCTCACAGATGTTTTCCGTATCCCAATATTCCTATGCTCATTGTTCTTGACTCAGTATCCTTCATCAGAGCGGTACTCCGCTCGTATACCACTTTTGTAACACCCCTATTCCTAAACCTGTAAAAAGTCGCAAGTCGTAGCAAAAATAACGTCGCAGCGAAAATTAAATCTATCTAACCTTGGTGTTACACGCCCGTTACCCACCCTTGTGGTAACAAGGCAAGATCCTTACTCTTTCCAACTATATACTCCTCTCGCTGTGATGAACCGATACTGAGCACTCTAATTATTACAGACCAAATCCAAAACTAAATGAGCACTAATTAAATACAACAATCCCAAAATACAGTACATATTAAATCAAGAAACTGTTTATTAAAAACATAGTAGCTACCCTGTTCCCCGCACTCCGGCTTGTGTCTTCTTCAGTAACCTGAAATGTTTTGCCCATTGAAGGGCTCAGCAAACGAAATGCTAGTATGCTAAATGTAGTCCTAAGCCATCTAGATTCCTTAGTCGTTGTAGTCATCTTGATATTAGATTCATTACATAAAATACCGGTTTACAATAGCAACAGTAATAACTGTAAACATTAAACTATCACATAACAGTTCACCTGCAACATCAGTGCATAATAATACACATCAAACGGATAATCAACACCAATAATCCCAAACAACAACCAAACAAGTCACGCGTATTAATTAACTGTACTTGTTAGTAGGTCACATGACCCTTAACCCTTTTAAACCGTTATACCCAAAATTTCAACCCCTCGGAGTAGTCTCTAAGGCATACATGTTACAAAGGGCAAAATGGTCAAAATGCACCAATGCGGGATTTTCCAAGGACATTCTCGGGATTTTCTATTTTCATATGACTTGTTCGCTATCTCCAAACACTTCCAAATTTCATAGTCATCATGAAAGGTATTTCATAATTTGCAGATAATTTTCATTTTGGGAATTTAGCTTTTAATTCATTATATATAAGTTAATTTCTTTAATGATTAACACATGAAATAACCTCAAAATAGAACTAAAAGGTTTCCAAAAATTAAAATAAAATTGTCACATGGTTAGCATGACTACATACAGTCATAAACCTGAAAATATTTTATTTGGAACCTTAGCCCCAAAATTCAAAAGAGAAATTCAAATATTCTTGTAATTTTCTCTCTCATTTAGAAAATACCCAAATCAAGTCCAAACGGCACAAAATTTTAACAAAGATAGAGAATGATTTTTAGAGACTAACACCGTTGGAATTTTGTAATTTCGATTTTCCAATCGTAAGTTATGAATTATGGGAGGTTCCATATTGTAAGATTTTTATCTACTCGGTTATTTATAAAAAATAACCGATTCAAACTCTCTAAATTCCTAAGAATCTTCTTTTATATTTGGTTAAAATTTCAGAATTTTTATCGACCTATAGCCTATTTTCAAAAATCAGATTCTGTTAGATTCCCTAAGACTCTTGATAAAAGTTTATGTTTTTATCAATAAGTCACACCCTTCCCTGTACAATTAGGTTCATTGACCTAAACACACGGGACAACACATTAGAAATTTGAAACAACTGAGCTCACATTAAATACCGTCATCCTCGAAATTCTCACGCAATGTACTATAAGAAAACACTTCAGTTGAACCCTAAAAAAAAAGATTCATGAAGACCAATAACGCCTCTCTACCTTTCTCCTCGCCGTCACCTGCAACTCCACAAAATACGACCTTGTTCCTTCCCTGCCTTAAGCTCCACTAATGGCCACAAACTGCCCTTACCAGCCAAAGGAGGGAGCGACTGTGTTTGTTGACAATGTACACGAAGAGACACGTATCGGAACCCTATGGAGGGCATTTCAAAGATTTGGGAAGATCGTGGGAATTAAATGCCCCCGTGCTAGAAGAATGTATACAAACTCCAGGTATGTATTTGTAAGTTACCAGTATGCCAATCAAGCAACTCAGGCGATAAAGGAAACGAATGGCATATGGATTGACGGAAGGAGAATTTCTTCGCAAGCCGCCAAACCCCTGAGAGCCAAAAGACAAACCTGGGTGCCGAAGAAACAATCTCATCGTAGTGTGGAAATGGACACAGAACATGTAGGTGCTGCGCGAGAGGTTCAACATCTGAAAATGAGCAGAGCAACTTAAAAATCCACCTCTCCCCTTCGGAGCTGATGATACCAAAACTGGAACGGGGGGCGTGCATTTGCCCAAGGCGTAGATCCTCAAGAAATTCAATATTACATGATCTCCGTTTCTGGGATGATGTGGAGGAGGTCATTGAACTGTCTCAGCATGAATTCATCGCTATATTTGGTAGCATAGGAAGTCGAGATATCTTCATCCAGTCCCGACCGTTTAGAGAATTGGGTTGGGATGTACATGCCTGGTGCGATGGTACCCAGGAGGTGAAAAGAATTGCGAACATAGCAGTTAGAGGGATCCCAATCCAGGCGTGGTGTGAAGAAAGTGTTGACCGGGTGGCGGAACAATTTGGTAACGTGATGAGAATTGAGAATAACATGCTTGAGGTACCAACAGTGGTGGAAGCCTACGTGAAGATTGAGACCAAGATAAAGAAAATTATAAATGAAAATTGAAGTTGAATTCGGGGGCAAATCCTGGACTGTTGGTGTAGTGGAATTCTGGTCGGATGAAATGGGATGCCGACGCCAGGCGGCCAACACCGCAGAGGAGGATGCAGAAAATTCAATATCGGAGGATCATCTTGCCGGAAAAGTACTTTCGGATACCGCCACGTCGGATTGTTCAAGACTGATGTCTCCCGTGGGGATTGTCAAGGGGGCTAACGAGGAGTCCTCCTGGGAAAGGGCGTGGTGATTATAAGTACGGCGCATGTGCAGTTAAATGTTGTCTGGAGTTCAGGCCCACGCATGGAAGGTATGGCGTTCTGGAACCAACCTTACACGCAAGTAGCTCAGTGGTTAGTAAATTGGGTTGGTACAATTGTTATCCAACCGAGACAGCTCGGTAAGGCAGCAGAGAAAAGAAACAAAAGTATTACTCCTCCCTCAGTAGATATAATTATGATGGAAGCACCGTCTGAAAGAGCTAGTGATGTGGAAGTGGTTACTCAACGTACTTTACAAGCACAACTTGAAAACATGGGCCCCAGCTGTGAAGAAATCCACTTAGAAGTAGACTTATCCCCAGAACCAGTGGGTAGTTCCAGTACGAGGAATACTCATAGCCCAGATACCTCTCCTCACTGCTCACCGTCGATTAGAAATGAAGTTCAAGCATGTCTTGCTTATGGGTACCGGTTAAAATGCTCAATTCCCTTTCCTGATATCTCCTCACAAAATTTTGCTAACTCTCTGAGAAGAAGTAAAAGATTGGTGGAGAAGCAAGATGGTGGAAGTAATAGCTTTTCAAAATATGCAAGGCTCCGGTCGTCCGAGAAGTGGGCATCGGTAAAAAAAGAACTCAGACGTACAAGGGCAAGAATGGTCGGTCTCCTAGAGACCCGTCATACGAGTCCCATTAATTGCAAACGTAATCTGTGGGGAGCTGGACGATCAACTCGTTGGGTTGAATCTCTGGCAGTAGGGCAGTCTGGTGGTCTTGTAGTGGCGTGGGATGAGCAAGAGGTTCAGGGGACTGAGCTATATATTGGTGGCAGATGGATAGCTCTGGAAGTTAAGATACCGATGTGTGATTTTTTTGGTACGGTGGTATTTGTGAATTCCCCTACAGATAGAGAAGGACGACAACAAGTATATGAAGAATTGCTGCAAGTAAAAGTCAATGCCTGACATCCTTTGTTGATTTTGGGTGATTTTAATGAGGTAATGAATGGGGGTGAACGTCGAGGTGGTGATGGTAATCGTGTTACGGGTAGTATGCGTGCTTTCAACAGATGGGTGATGGAGATGGAACTCAACGAAGTGAATCTGATTGGGTGTAAGTATACATGGAAAAACCGTATCGCAATGAGTAGGATTGATAGATGTTTCTGCAGTGTGGAATGGTTGAATTGCTTTCCAAACCTCAAGCTGCAGGGGAGACCGTGGCGGTTATCGGATCATCGGTTCATGTGGTTAGATTTGAAGAAGTTAGACTGGGGTCCATACCCTTTCAGAGCACTTGATGTATGGTTGGATGAGCCCGACTTCTTTAATCTTTTTGAGAAGGAATGGAGAGGCCAAGGGGCCCAAAGCTTTCAGCAGAAGTTGAAGTTCATGAAAGGCCTGATAAAAAAGTGGAACAAAGAATCTTTTGGGCTCATAGACCAAACACTTGAACGCCAAACAGAGGAGATGGATAAGTTGGACGTACTGGATGAATCTTTAGGCCCTAACCCTACTCGATCTGCGGATAGGTTGAAGCTCAAAAACCAGATTTGGAGAACACTTAGAAAAGAAGAACGATATTGGAGGCAGTTGGCTAGAGAAAAGGATGTCAAGGCGGGTGATCAGAATACAAAGTACTTTCATCGTAAGGCTACTCTGAACCGAAACAATAATAAAATCGTGGCGTTGAGGGTGGGTAACAGAATCAGCTTTGATCCAGATGAAATCAGAGCCACAATTAGAGACTTTTATAAAAAACTCTTCCGAAGGAATCTAAATTCTAGTTCTGGTCCGCCTATGGGGAACTGTCCATCCATATCAGCTGAGGATGCAAACACGTTAGCCCAAATGCCGTCCATAGAAGAGATTAAAAAAGCGGTTGAGGCGTGTCATCGAAGTAAAGCCCCAGGTTTTGATGGCTTTAACTTCAACTTTATCAAGAGATTATGGCACATCATTGGAGACGACATGACATACTGTATTCAGGCCTTCTTCCGTGAGATAAGGATGCCACCAGAAATAAATGTCACCTGGGTGACATTGATCCCAAAAGTAGCAAATGCTAATCGAGTGGAGGATTTCAGGCCAATTAGTGTAATTGGCTGTGTGTACAAGGCAATTGCAAAATTGATGTCGCTGAGACTTGGCCGTGTGTTGAACTCTCTGGTTGGAGAGACTCAGACTGCTTTTGTGAAAGGGAGGCATATTCTTGAGGGTCCGCTATTAGCAAACGAAGTGGTGTTTTGGCTGAAATCCCGTCGGTTGAAAGGTTTCATTCTAAAAATCGACTTTCAAAAAGCTTATGACTGTGTTTCTTGGTCCTTCATAGATCAAATGTTGTGTTTAATGGGTTTTCCTGAGATTTGGAGAAAATGGGTGGAACAATGTATTGGTACAACAACAATGTCCATCCTTGTAAATGGTGTGCCTTCGAAGACATTTAAGCCTAAAAGGGGGTTGCGCCAAGGTGATCCGCTGTCTCCGTTGCTGTTTATCATTGTGGCTGAAGCTTTAAATTGGCTACTTGATCAGGCTATTAGGCTTGGCGATCGGGAAGGTCTGGTAGTAGGGCGGCAAAGGTACGTGTTTCACACTTCAGTTTGCGGATGATACCTTAATATTTGGCAAACCTGTACGCGGTGAACTTGAGACAGTTAAGTGGATAATAATGTGGTTTGCGGACATGTCGGGCTTGGAGGTGAACTGGTCTAAATCTAGTGTGTTTGGAGTTAACTTGGATGAGAATGACATTAGGCTAATTGATGATATCTTGGGGTGTGAGGTGAAGGAGCTGCCTACTGTTTATCTGGGATGTCCTTTAGGGGCTAACCCACGAGCTGTAAGTACTTGGAAACCTGTGATTGATAAGATTGAGAAAAGTCTTGCGAATTGGAAAGCTTCATCTCTGTCACGGGCAGGGCGGTTGGTGTTGATTAAAGCGGTGTTGGACAGCATCCCAGTCTACTACATGAGTTTGTTTAAAATGCCCAAGGCGGTAGTGAAGAAAATTATCTCATTACAGCGTACTTTCCTCTGGAAGGGTGCATCTGGAAGGGGTATAAATTTGGTGGGTTGGAAGAAAATAACTCTTCCTAAGAAGCTTGGAGGCTTGGGGGTCTCTGATATTGAACTAAAGAATGCGGCCCTATTATTTAAGTGGTGGTGGCAGTTTGGTCAAGGGGAAGATAAACTGTGGAAAAGAGTGATTTCTGCAGTCTATGCTGTAGATATTAGACTGCCTATCTCTGATGAAGCTTGGAAGTTATCTCGTAGGAAAGGTCTGTGGAAACCATTGTCTGTTTAAGTGAATGGAGCAGCACATCTAAAGTGATCATGGATAATAATGTTTCGTGGGTAATGAAAGATGGAGAAAAAACTAGATTTTGGCATGACATGTGGGCTGGAGTAGCACTGAAATCTTTGTTTCCAAGATTGTATGTTTTGAGTGAGGCTAAGCATGCCACGGTAATGGAAATGGGTAATTATAATGGTTCAAGCTGGCAGTGGAACTTTGTTTGGAGAAGAGAGCTATTAGAATATGAGAAACTAGAAGTGGAAAATTTGGTTGAGCTGATCAACAGGGTGGAAATGAAGCCATCTAGTGAGAAGGACGGCCTCATCTGGACTGCTGCTCGGGACGGTAAATTCAGTGTTAAATCCTTTTGTGAGGAAGCTCATATTCCTACTGAGAGTCCAACAGTGTCATGGCACCGATTCGTATGGAATAATCATGCCCCCCCTCGCATCGAACTACTATGCTGGCTAGTGCTACAGAACCGAATTGCTACCAAGATCGGTTATTTTGGAACAACTTGGTTTCAATCAATGGTATGGAATGCCCTCTGTGTAAAAGATCTTTTGAATCAGCTAAGCATCTCTTCCTGATGTGCCGGGAATCGTGCAAATTATGGGATGGAGTGAGGTCTTGGTGGGGAGTGGTGGTTACTCCCTCTGCTGAACTTTCTGATAGCCTGAACTGGTGGGCATCTCAGTGTCCTAATCCCGGTTCGAAACCAGCTTGGATGTCTACTTTCTTATTTTGTATTTGGGGTATTTGGACTGAACGAAATCGTGTGGTGTTTGAGAACTTTGTGCCGTGCTGGAGTAAGGTGCTGGATATGGTGAAGCTTCGAGTGCTAGAATGGGTTAAGAAGAAGAAACATGTTAGCGCAGACTTGGGACTGATGATGAACTGTGTCAATCTGAAGGAGCTACTGTGATTTTTTGATCTGTATGCTGATATATCTAATGTTGTTGTGTCTGTTTTGGACCAGGGTTGTACGCTTGCTGTGTCCTGTTAAGGTGCTAGGCTCCGTTGAATTTTTGTATTGCTGTTTCATGTGTGATAGTGTTGTATCTAGGTGTGTAATGCTGCTGTCTGTAGCAGTCTCATGGCCCTGCCATTTTGCTGTCTTTGCAGCACTCCTGATCAAAAAAATACTCATACTCCATCGAAATCAACATCGTACACCAGAGCGAGTCATCCTTTGCTACATACATGTGCATGAAGCGGGAGAATCAATCAGTTAAAAACAACTCAAGCATGCCAATCTCACGTCTATTCTCCTTGGTACCCTCCTCTACAAACCACCGCAGTCTATACCACACAATCTCCATCAAACATGTGACACCAGATTTTGGTTACCACCGCCGCGCGGTCTCCCTAGCTTCTCTGTTGCGGACGTCAATAAGTGCTAGTCTCCGCCAATGAACCTCACCACTGCAAGCAGTGACTACGAAAACCGGTCTACCTCCAACCTGAAAACAGACATCAACGGACTCACGCATTATTGAGACCTTCTCAGCCCCATCGTTGGCCAGTATCACCAAGCTCCGATCATCTTCGCAGCTTCACCCTGTCCTCATGCTGCTCATGCGAATATCACCCCGATCTCTGGCATAAGAAGAAAGAAGCGGGATACTGCTGTGGAGTGGAAGGAGCATCAAAGGAAACCCGAAGCGTAGAGGCGAAAAGAGGAAGCAGAGCTCGATTGCTGAACGGAAGAACTGCAAAACAATGTCGAATCCTGATGTCACCACTACACTCGGTCGTATTGATTAGGTACTTTTCTTTATCCCTGTATCTCTGTTACAGTTCCGTCGGGAAGTTTTAAAGCTACTTGCATTGTTTAAAATTGTTGGCTTTTTGTTCATGTTCATGGATGTCTATGATATGCTACATGCGTACGTTAATGTTGGAAGACTACTGACATGAAATTAAAGCCACCGCCTTTTGATTAATGATTACGATTGTTGCTTAGATATTTAATGTTAAAGAAGAGTCTTTAATATGTATTTTGGCAATACGACTTTATCTTAGCTTTAATTATATTGTAGATGTATACACCTAACACGTTGATGCATAGTGTTCTTAGGTAGACTAGATTCATAATTACGAAAAAAAAATTCTTAATCATAGACGGTGTTAAAATTTGAGTTCAGGAATCCTAGTCAAGGTTAGTCTAATTTCCACTTTATTTTTTGTTAAAATGTTAAAAAACACAAAAATCACAAGTTTGCGCACTTAGCTTAAAATGACCTCATAATAAGCCGTATTAAACTAAGTAGAGGAAAAACGACTTCAAGGGGTAATGAAAGTAATTGAACCCTAATTAAGTCATATATCAAGCCCCCGAACCCGAACTCTTCCTTTCCTAATTTAATCTAGGTCAAAATTAGGTGGTGACTCATAATAGGTTCCAGTGAGCTAACCTAGGGTTTAATAATTAGTGTTATATGACATAGTTATTAATCGTTAGGCTATAAGTGGACCTAGAACCTGATCAGATCCTAATCAATCTAATTAACCTAGGATAGGGTTTTAAAATCGAGGCTCACAGACTGGCGACTCTCTGCTGGGGATAATTTCTTATTTTTAACTTGTTTAATTTTAAGAAAGAGGGCTTAACTCGAAAAATTGTTTATTTATGCCTTTATTACTTTGTTTGTGTTTACTTTCGTGCGCACTTTTAAATTTTTGCACCCTTGCATCATATGAGAGTGAGGGTCCACGCAAACCGACTTCACCCCGGGACCCGTTTGAGGATCCCATGTCAGGGACTCACACCTTTTAGGTGATGTGAATAAGCGGGGGAAAAGAGGAGGATGTCGTATACCCACATCCCCTTAATACCTGGGCCTTAGCCCCAAGCGTTTTTCTGGCAGTGCCCTTACCTAGCCCATTGTTTGGTCAGTCAAAGACCCGACCGTAGACGCACACCTTTTGGTGATGTGAAAAGAGTGGGGAAGCCCAAAGAGAATAGTGTGCAAGCCCTATTCCTTTGTGGTGACCTGGGCCCATGCCCCAAGCACCTCTCCGGATCGATCCATACATGAATTGGATAAGCGTCAAGTGAGGACATGTTGAATTTGTGTGGGCCTTGTCTGCTTGTATGATCGGCCCCACTACCCAACCTAGGAACTGAAAGGAACTTTTCCCCTATATCAACTCAGCCCAACCCGAACTTACGGCTTTATTGTTTGCGGCCCAAAGGCTTTGTTGGTTTGAATGAATTGTTTGTTTGGGCTCAGGCCCAAAAGTTTAGACTTAGGTGATTTCTCTCTTTCAGCCCAATTTGAATTATCAATTTAGTTCTAGGCCCACGAAAAATAAATCCACCTAAAGCAATTCATGAAAATCCATTAGGCCTTTCCATTTCAAGGCTCATTCTAGTCTAAGAAGACTTTCCACTCGGGCTTCGGCCCAAAGTCCAAGTTATAAGTATTATCTTTTAGGCTCAATCAGAATTACTAGGCCCAACTCCAATTCACATCTACAACATGATTTAGAAATCATTTTGGCCCATGTGCCCTATTTCTAGCCCAAACACATTCTGGCCCAGATGCCAACTTCTCAAATATTCCCAGTGCTGCATTCTCTAAAATTTTCAGCCTAAGCATCAGTTCACAGTTCATGAATCATTTCGGCCCAAGTACCACACCCATACTCATTCCATCTGGGCCCACAGACCAATTCATAATTTTGGCCCACGACAATCATTTTCAATCCAGAATTTCGGCCCATAGTGTAAAATAATTGAATTCAAGATAGTTTATATAACTCGTTCATTCTAGTTTCTGGCCTCAAGCCCAACAGGATCATCAAACGAATCTTAGGCTTCAAGGTTTCTCTCTCGGCCTAAAGGCCCATTCACAATCCATGCGGCTTCCTTTGGCCCGTTTGCTCCACTTCCAGTTTAAGGGTGATCAGGCCCACACATCCGTTATAACCTAGGGATCACTCTAGCCCATGCACTCCACTCTCAGTTTGGAAGAGATTCAGGCCCTAGTTCCTCCTACATATCCCATAGGCATTCCTAGTTCAGACATTTTGCGGAGCCTGCTCGAAGTTCAGAAGAAGACAATCACGATCATCTCAAGGGCATCCCAACGGTCAAGAGCTCGAGTCTTCAGTACGTTGACATCAGACAGTTCAACATTAGAATTTTTCTCAATTTAAGTAGTTTTCTTTTCTCAATCGTTCTTCCAACTCTTATGGTAGCTAGCTTCTTTATCATTTTAGGTAGTTTTACTAGAGATACAATTTTGATGTTATCTTTCCATTTGTGAATTATAGCATAGTTCCGTTTGTGATTTTTTTGTGCATTCATTTAAAAAAAAAAAATTGTTTTTTTCAAGAAAAAAGATCATGAAATAATTATTTTCTGACAACAGAATAGAACGACTTATATTTTGTTTCTAAAAAGGGTGACATGTCCGTCCACACACCACAGTCTATCTCAAAACATCCACAAAGCATTCCAAATCCACATCTATTCAAGTGTTGTCATAACCCCAAATCAATACTGGAGGCAATCTGAGCTCAGGATCGTCGTCTTTAATCTTTCGTTTAGGCGTGTGAACTAGTCTCTGAGTGAAATTCATGAGAGTGTCTTGAGTGGAAAACCAACGAGCGAACGAGCGTGTCATTTTTACACACGACTCTGGTGAGACCACATTCAAAGGTGAGGTAAATGGCATAACTCCGACCGAAGGAGATAATTTGTAAATTTACTCTTAGACCTGCGAAAAGTAACAAAGAGCGGATACACAACTATCAGGAATGACGAAGCACCTAGGTACAGCACCACATAGCCAAAAGCTTGTGAACCCTGACATTAAACCCTAGGCACCCCCGCTGAGCCTTTCACATATCTCTTTTCGATATTATGAACTCCACAAAATAACCCAGCCAATGATGAATGTCCGACTCAGTGACCAAGGACGCGAGGAGTCCGACTCTCCGATAACGTTCTCATCAGCCAAAGAAGCAACGCCGCTATCAGCATGACAAAGTGATCCGCAAATGGTCCCAGAGGACACAGGATCCAAAGAGCTCACATCAAACAGCTCTCGAAGCCCAAACCGGGAAACACAAGAACCCCGAAGGCAAAGTCAAGAAAGATAAAACAAAAGGCAAACCCGATGTGCCTCGAAAAATCCAAATGACGAAAAGAGAAATGGTGTGAAGGACAACTTCAAAAGTCCAGGTTCGGAGCCTCGAAAACAACGTCAACACGAAGTAGTAAGACGCTTCAAGACAAGGAAGATGAATCCGAGAGAAGACGCAAGTTGCAGCTTTGGTCACCCATTTAAGCTCCACATACCTCAAATATCCCTCCATGATCCTGTCATCTTTCATCACACCCTATGGCCACGTTATAAGCTTTAAAGACTTCCGATTTGATAGTTGTGTATCTAATCACGTGAAAGTAACGGATCGAATGCGTAGATCCACCAAATGTCAAATTCAATGGTCTAGAAGTTGTGACCGTGAGCAGGAAACAAGTACAAACATCAAACACGCTGAGTGTAGGTTAGGAGGCCCCACATCAAAACTTAAGCCATGACCTTGTGAGGACGAAACTCGTTCGCACGTTTAATCAAAGAAAATACTGGGGACAATCGATCGTTCCGATCGATTGCCATGAACTCTAGCTCAGATTGTCCTAAGGAAAAAAATCTGGGGGCAATTGTTGGTTCCAACATTGCCATGTCAACACCAATTGAAACCCAAAGCTTGAGCACCACCATCCCACCACAGGCACACATAGCCCTTACCACCACACACACACACTCTCAAGCCCGTCATTGGCCTTACCTCCACAAAAACATCAGGCCAGTCATAACCCTGACCACCATCCAAAATCACAAACCCAATCCTAGGTCTATCACAAATCCTGAACATCGGTAAAAGCCTTTAGCACCACAACAAACACCACACACTTCATTCCACCAATGGCATGTTCATTTTTCAAGAAACAATTGCAGAAATGAAATTTTAGTCAGGAAATGATCATTTCACTTTCCTTTTTCAGCAGAGTTTTCTCAAGCATTGCCATGTTTGGCACATATTTCAACTGTTCCTTGTTTTGGGGAAGCTTCTAACAAACACTTCAGTTGCATTCTATAACTTTTGCATAACACCTCAACATTCCCAAGTTTGGCACTTTTTTTCCAACAGTTTCCTGTTTTGAACGAGTATTTTCACATATTTTGATTGCATACATCTTATCATCATTGCCATATTTGGCACTCTAGTATCAGTTTTCATCATTTGCACGAGACCATTATCTTCCTAACTCATTTTTAGTTTGAGAACCAAAATAAGTGCGAGGCCCTGCATTTTCGTCATTTAGTACGAGACCTAGCATCTTCCTTCAGCGCGAGACCGAGAATCAATGCGAGATCCAACTTTTTCTTCATCCGTTTGGTACGAGAATTCAGTGCGAGACCCATCATCTTCTTCAGTGCGAGACTCCTCATCACAAATCAGGATATATATTCTCACCCAAAGATACAGATTCTTCAGAGATACAGATTCTCGCTCAAAGATACAGATTCTTCAGAGATACAGATTCTCACCCGAAGATACAGATTCTTCAGAGATACTATTTCTTACCCGAAGATACAGATTCTTCAAAGATACAGATTCTCACCCAAAGATACAGATTCTTCAGAGATACAGATTCTCACCCATAGATATAGATTCTTCAGAGATACAGATTTCACCCGAAGATACAGATTCTTCAGAGATACAGATTCTCACCCTTAGATGCAGATTCTAAAGAGATACAGATTCTCACCACGAAGATGCAGATTCTTCAGAGATACAGATTCTCATCACGAAGATGCCAATTCTTTAGAGATACAAATTCTCGCCTGAGTAGAAGAACTCACCCTCAAGCTCGTCATAAGTCTTACCCACTTCCTTAACACCTGCCACGTTTGGCACTCTCAGTCCTTAACCTTTTTACACACACTCCGGAATAGTTTCCGGTCCCTAGATGCACCTAGGTCATACAATTCATCATCACATTGAGCACATTTCCACCCATTATAGGTAGTCAACGCCTTAGAATCGCTTGACATTACTTCATCTTATAGGTAGTCACGCCTTAGAATAGCTTGACATCATATCATCCTTATAGGTAGTCGGCGCCTTAGAATAGTCTGACATTACTTCATTTTACCTTTAGGTGGTCGACGTTCTTAGAATCGCTCGATATCCTTCCACTTTACTCATAGGTAGTCATGCCTTAGAATAGCTCGACACAATCTGCATATAGGGCCCAAAATTTTGGGGTATCACTCAGGCATCAACTAGACTCTTTCATTCCATTACAAAGTCTAGTTGACGGGGGGCAATCTGTTATACCCAAAATTTCAACCCCCTAGGAGTAGTCTCTAAGGCATACATGTTACAAAGGGCAAAATGGTCAAAATGCACCAATGCGGGATTTTCCAAGGACATTCTCGGGATTTTCTATTTTCATATGACTTGTTCGCTATCTTCAAACACTTCCAAATTTCATAGTCATCATGAAAGGTATTTCATAATTTGCAGATAATTTTCATTTTGGGAATTTAGCTTTTAATTCATATTATAAGTTAATTTTTTAATGATTAACACATGAAATAACCTCAAAATAGAACTAAAAGGTTTCCAAAAATTAAAATAAAATTGTCACAATGATAGCATGACTACATACAGTCATAAACCTTAAAATATTTTTATTTGGAACCTTAGCCCAAATTCAAAGAGAAATTCAAACATTCTTGTAATTTTCTCTCTCATTTAGAAAATGCCCAAATCAAGTCCAAACGGCACAAAATTTTATCAAAAGATAGAGAATGATTTTTAGAGACTAACACCGTTGGAATTTTGTAATTTCGATTTTCCAATCGTAAGTAATGAATTATGGGAGGTTCCCATATTGTAAGATTTTTATCTACTCGGTTATTTATAAAAATAACCCGATTCAAACTCTCCAAATTCCTAAGAATCTTCTTTTATATCTTTGGTTAAATTTCAAAATTTTTATTGACCTATAGCCTATTTTCAAAAATCAGATTCTTGTTAGATTCCCTAAGACTCTTGATAAAAGTTTATGTTTTTATCAATAAGTCACACCCTTCCCTGTACAATTAGGTTCATTGACCTAAACACACGGGACAACACATTAGAATTTGAAACAACTGAGCTCACATTAAATACCATCATCCTCGAAATTCTCACGCAATGTACTATAAGAAAACACTTCAGTTGAACCCTAAAAAAAAAAGATTCATGAAGACCAATAACGCCTCTCTACCTTTCTCCTCGCCGTCACTCTGCAACTCCACAAAATACGACCTTGTTTCCTTCCCTGCCTTAAGCTCCACTAATGGCCACAAACTGCCCTTACCAGCCAGAGGAGGGAGCGACTGTGTTTTTGTTGACAATGTACACGAAGAGACACGTATCGAACCCTATGGAGGGCATTCAAAGTTTGGGAAGATCGTGGGAATTAAATGCCCCCGTGCTAGAAGAATGTATACAAACTCCAGGTATGTATTTGTAAGTTACCAGTATGCCAATCAAGCAACTCAGGCGATAAAGGAAACAATGGCATATGGAGGATTGACGGAAGGAGAATTTCTTCGCAAGCCGCCAAACCCCTGAGAGCCAAAAGACAAACCTGGGTGCCGAAGAAACAATCTCATTGTAGTGTGGAAATGGACACAGAACATGTAGGTGTTGCGCAGAGAGGTTCAACATCTGAAAATGAGCAGAGCAACTTAAAAATCCACCTCTCCCCTTCGGAGCTGATGATACCAAAACTGGAACGGGGGGCGTGCATTTGCCCAAGGCGTAGATCCTCAAGAAATTCAATATTACATGATCTCCGTTTCTGGGATGATGTGGAGGAGGTCATTGAACTGTCTCAGCATGAATTCATCGCTATATTTGGTAGCATAGGAAGTCGAGATATCTTCATCCAGTCCGACCGTTTAGAGAATTGGGTTGGGATGTACATGCCTGGTGCGATGGTACCCAGGAGGTGAAAAGAATTGCGAACATAGCAGTTAGAGGGATCCCAATCCAGGCGTGGTGTGAAGAAAGTGTTGACCGGGTGGCGGAACAATTTGGTAACGTGATGAGAATTGAGAATAACATGCTTGAGGTACCAACAGTGGTGGAAGCCTACGTGAAGATTGAGACCAAGATAAGAAAATTATAAATGATGAAATTGAAGTTGAATTCGGGGGCAAATCCTGGACTGTTGGTGTAGTGGAATTCTGGTCGGATGAAATGGGATGCCGACGCCAGGCGGCCAACACCGCAGAGGAGGATGCAGAAAATTCAATATCGGAGGATCATCTTGCCGGAAAGTACTTTCGGATACCGCCACGTCGGATTGTTCAAGACTGGGTCTCCCGTGGGGATTGTCAAGGGGGGCTAACGAGGAGTCCTCCTGGGAAAGGGGCGTGGTGATTATAAGTACGGCGCATGTGCAGTTAAATGTTGTCTGGAGTTCAGGCCCACGCATGGAAGGTATGGCGTTCTGGAACCAACCTTACACGCAAGTAGCTCAGTGGTTTGTAAATTGGGTTGGTACAATTGTTATCCAACCGAGACAGCTCGGTAAGGCAGCAGAGAAAAAAACAAAAGTATTACTCCTCCCTCAGTAGATATAATTATGATGGAAGCACCGTCTGAAAGAGCTAGTGATGTGGAAGTGGTTACTCAACGTACTTTACAAGCACAACTTGAAAACATGGGCCCCAGCTGTGAAGAAATCCACTTAGAAGTAGACTTATCCCCAGAACCAGTGGGTAGTTCCAGTACGAGGAATACTCATAGCCCAGATACCTCTCCTCACTGCTCACCGTCGATTAGAAATGAAGTTCAAGCATGTCTTGCTTATGGGTACCGGTTAAAATGCTCAATTCCCTTTCCTGATATCTCCTCACAAAATTTTGCTAACTCTCTGAGAAGAAGTAAAAGATTGGTGGAGAAGCAAGATGGTGGAAGTAATAGCTTTTCAAAATATGCAAGGCTCCGGTCGTCCGGAGAGAAGTGGGCATCGGTAAAAAAAGAACTCAGATGTACAAGGGCAAGAATGGTCGGTCTCCTAGAGACCCGTCATACGAGTCCCATTAATCGCAAACGTAATCTGTGGGAGCTGGACGATCAACTCGTTGGGTTGAATCTCTGGCAGTAGGGCAGTCTGGTGGTTTGTAGTGGCGTGGGATGAGCAAGAGGTTCAAGGGACTGAGCTATATATTGGTGGCAGATGGATAGCTCTGGAAGTTAAGATACCGATGTGGTGATTTTTTGGTACGGTGGTATTTGTGTATTCCCCTACAGATAGAGAAGGACGACAACAAGTATATGAAGAATTGCTGCAAGTAAAAGTCAATGCCAGACATCCTTTGTTGATTTTGGGTGATTTAATGGGTAATGAATGGGGGTGAACGTCGAGGTGGTGATGGTAATCGTGTACGGGTAGTATGCGTGCTTTCAACAGATGGGTGATGGAGATGGAACTCAACGAAGTGAATCTGATTGGGTGTAAGTATACATGGAAAAACCGTATCGCAATGAGTAGGATTGATAGATGTTTCTGCAGTGTGGAATGGTTGAATTGCTTTCCAAACCTCAAGCTGCAGGGGAGACCGTGGCGATTATCGGATCATCGGTTGTGGTTAGATTTGAAGAAGTTAGACTGGGGTCCATACCCTTTCAGAGCACTGAGATGTATGGTTGGATGAGCCTGACTCTTTAATCTTTTTGAGAAGAAGATGGAGAGCCAAGGGCCAAAGCTTCAGCAGAAGTTGAAGTTCATGAAAGGCCCGATAAAAAAGTGGAACAAAGAATCTTTTGGGCTCATAGACCAAAACTTGAACGCCAATAGAGGAGATGGATAAGTTGGACGTACTGGATGAATCTTTAGGCCCTAACCCTACTCGATCTGCGAATAGGTTGAAGCTCAAAAACCAGATTTGGAGAACACTTAGAAAAGAAGAACGATATTGGAGGCAGTTGGCTAGAGAAAAGGATGTCAAGGCGGGTGATCAGAATACAAAGTACTTTCCTCGTAAGGCTACTCTGAACCGAAACAATAATAAAATCGTGGCGTTGAGGGTGGGTGAGGTAACGAATCAGCTTTGATCCAGATGAAATCAGAGCCACAATTAGAGACTTTTATAAAAAACTCTTCCGAAGGAATCTAAATTCTAGTTCTGGTCCGCCTATGGGGAACTGTCCATCCATATCAGCTGAGGATGCAAACACGTTAGCCCAAATGCCGTCCATAGAAGAGATTAAAAAAGCGGTTGAGGCGTGTCATCGAAGTAAAGCCCCAGGTTTTGATGGCTTTAACTTACTTATCAAGAGATTATGGCACATCATTGGAGACGACATGACATACTGTATTCAGGCCTTCTTCCGTGAGATAAGGATGCCACCAGAAATAAATGTCACCTGGGTGACATTGATCCCAAAAGTAGCAAATGCTAATTGAGTGGAGGATTTCAGGCCAATTAGTGTAATTGGCTGTGTGTACAAGGCAATTGCAAAATTGATGTCGCTGAGACTTGGTCGTGGTGTTGAACTCTCTGGTTGGAGAGACTCAGACTGCTTTTGTGAAAGGGAGGCATATTTTTGAGGGTCCGCTATTAGCAAACGAAGTGGTGTTTTGGCCGAAATCCCGTCGGTTGAAAGGTTTCATTCTAAAAATCGACTTTCAAAAAGCTTATGACTGTGTTTCTTGGTCCTTCATAGATCAAATGTTGTGTTTAATGGGTTTTCCTGAGATTTGGAGAAAATGGGTGGAACAATGTATTGGTACAAAAACAATGTCCATCCTTGTAAATGGTGTGCCTTCGAAGACATTTAAGCCTAAAAGGGGGTTGCGCCAAGGTGATCCGCTGTCTCCGTTGCTGTTTATCATTGTGGCTGAAGCTTTAAATTGGCTACTTGATCAGGCTATTAGGCTTGGCGATCGGGAAGGGTCTGGTAGTAGGGCGGCAACAGGTACGTGTTTCACACCTTCAGTTTGCGGATGATACCTTAATATTTGGCAAACCTGTACGCGGTGAACTTGAGACAGTTAAGTGGATAATAATGTGGTTTGCGGACATGTCGGGCTTGGAGGTGAACTGGTCTAAATCTAGTGTGTTTGGAGTTAACTTGGATGAGAAATGAAATTAGGCTAATTGATGAAATCTTGGGGTGTGAGGTGAAGGAGCTGCCTACTGTTTATCTGGGATGTCCTTTAGGGGTGTAAGTTCGTAAAGTATAAAATCAGAAGCCTCAGTACAAGGCTGACAGAGAGCAGAAACGAGAAACGAGACAGAAAATGTTTAAGAAAAACTCCGCTATCAATCTTATTATTGATAACTTGAAAACTCCTCACCTGATCTGTTCAACACTTTGAACAATCACTCTCACGTCTAATTCTAGACAAAAACGTTGATTACTATCAACAACTCTCTTCTCTCTCAAGACTCTCTTTTTGCGGTAGAAGCTCTACCTTTTCTGATGTTTTTGCTGTACATTTATACTACTTGGAGGCAGATAACAACCTCCTAAATATCTACAAAAATCTTTATCTAAAACCAATATAAATACAAAATACAAGATCCTAAAATATCTCTAACTATTTCCTAGTATAATGCTGGCGCCTCTGATTTCACTCCTTCTTATTATTAAGTAAATATTCTGTTAAGATCTTCACTCAAAGCTGCTGACTGTAGAGGTTGTTGAGATAATATAGGCAGCCTTGGTTTGGGGATTTTGCCACATCAAAAACCTTCGGTAAATATACATTTACAGTTTCCCCCTTTTTTGATGTGAGCAAACTTTGTATGGTGAGATAATGTAGCATTCCCCCTCAAGATATGCATTCTTCCTTAAAACGAGCATTCCCCCTGAAGATGTTAAAACCTTGCAGCACTTGAATGAGATTTGGTTAATCAAGTAACATATTCAAATTACTCACCATATTTCCCCCTTTTGCGAAATCAAAAAATGGTACTAAAAAGTCTATCTCACGGAGTGTAAAAATAGCATGCAAGATCATCAAAATGGCATTTTATACGAATTCATGCGTAGGAACACAGAACATAAGGATAGGCTGTCCATAGAAAAGGCAATGAATAGGAATAAAAGTGTCGCCGGGTTAGGCTAAGGCTGACTAGGAAGCTGGCTATCGAAATGAAAAGGCAATGAGGTAGAAGATTAACACATACTTCAAGAATAGCTTCTTCAAATTTCTTCATCTGCTGAGGTAGACAGGCCAGAAGCTCTGAGGGTTGTGAAGACACACCCAAAGCCTTTAGGGGTTGTTTAACAATGCACTGATCATCGTTCAGTTCAAGACTCATCTTGGAAAGAGTTAAGGATCCAATCATGATTATGATCCAGAGGCGTAGACATGACAACATCCAGAGGTACAACTTGAACAATTATTTGTGTAATCTTGTGCAACATATGGTACATCATAATTGGACAAGACTGATACGAATCTTCATTTGTAGGGGTGTAGCATAATCCTTTATTTCTTCCCACTAAACCTCAGTCTAGTCTTGGACCAAGTTGTTCAGCCTTGTGCTGAAGCAAATCTAGCATTGATGTTGGATAATGCTTGTACAACCAGAATCGAATCACCCCTTTTTTATGAGACTATTCGAGAATCCTTTATGGGATAGGAAGAAAAGACTAGCAAAAATACCAGTATGAAAGCCATTGGTGAGGTAAATTGTGTGCAACAAAGAAACTGGAAAAATGGTACGGGAATCTTGTGGAGAAAATGGTGAGTGAAAAGTGACCAACGAAAGTGGGTTCTATGCTGAGGGGACAGTTGGTCAGGTACGGATAACCGGAAAGATAAGTGGTGGTAACAAATGGATAGTGCCACCAGATGTTCAATGTTCCAACTTAGAATTTGATCCAGATCAGCCAAATTAATAATCAAGAGATGCCACGGAAAGAGAAGTAATCCTCACTTTATTATAGAGTGAAATGAAATAATAAAATATACGTCACGCTCCACTCACTCTAAAGTACCAATTCTGATGCACACAATAGAAGTCAATACGATAAATAAAAAGAATACACCTTTGTCAACATTGAGCATCCACAGTGCAAGACTGAATGAGGATAATGTTTCGTGTGGAAAGCTTTGGTGAAAGTGCTTGCCAATTGTTGATCAGTGGCACAATGAGGGAGATCCACAATATTCTTGCCAACTTGATTTTGAGAAAAGTAATGACGAATCTCAATATGTATAATCAAGGAATATTGAACTAAATCCTTCGTCAGTGCAATACTGAAGAGAGTATCGTAGTAGATTGGCACAGGAGACTGAGGAACACCATAGTCAGCCAATTGATATTGAAGGTAGAGGATGTGGGCGCATCAAGCAGTAGCAACGATATATACCGCTTCAATGTGGGAGAGTGCAATATGTGATTGCCTCTTAGAAGAACCAAGACACCGGGCTTGAGCTGACCAATTTGAGGCAGAATCGGAAATAATTTTTTTCAGTCTCGATCTGTGAAAGACCTTAGGAAGAAGGCAGATCCTACATGAAAAACCAAACCAAAGTTAGTAGAGTGTGATTTCCTTTCATATGACAAGAACATCCAAACTCCATCAGCCGCAGTTTGGAACTTTATTATCCTGAAAAGAGAAAACAGTTAGTGCCGCTTAGGGACCCATTGTTGTCTGGGACGTCTATGATTGATATAAAGCTGAGCATATTTAACAGTATCAGACTGAGCAAGTCGAGCATTCTTGCGTTGAAGCTTATGACATGAACGAATATGGTGACCATGTATATGACAATAACTACATTCAACCCTTACATGTGAAGAGTAAGTAACATTCATAGCAGTGCTATATGAAGTTCGTGGATGAGAAACACTAGGATATCTTGTAGGATCAGTCCTAGTCTGTGAACTTTGTTTCTGGGGTAAAACATTAGAGTCGACGATGAAGTAGTGCCATAAAACCCTAGACCAGCACGTCCTTGATTAGGTCGACCTACCATTTCATTAAGTTTAGCTTTTCCTTTATACCAAGAGGGATTTTTCAAAGTCATAATGTCTAATTTTCTACTAAGTGTGTCATACTGCCTTTGTAGATCAACATTATCCTGACGTATCCACTCATTATCAGCTTTGAGTGATTGAATTTCTTTTTCTGCCCACTCAGGAATAGAACTCAGTTTAGTACTGACGGGTGCAGTAAAAGTGGATTGAACAACCTTAGCTGAGTTTAAGACTAACTGAGATGCCAACTCCTTATTTTGTTCTTTCAAAACAATAATCTCTTCTTGTAGTTTACTAATCACAGTATGAGACTCAGTGTTATGTCCCTGTTTCACTTCCAAATCCCTAATTTTCGAAAGAGCATCTTTCAACACATCAAACACTTGTGACTTAGTAGAACTATCATAAAAATCATTCAAGCTTTGAGAACTTACCTGATCCCTAATGAGAGATTGAAGAGCCTTATCTCCGGCCATCAAACACATAGTT